>CP141130.1:44762500-45962500 GCA_035236585.1 Warburgia ugandensis
AATTAACATAGTAGGAATGTGTATTACAAAAATAATCATCCATACCTAATGGATTTTACTTTACACAAAACTAGCCATTAATCTGAAAAAAAAGAAGCTTAATAGCATATAAGTCATTAATAACAATGATGAAATCACAGCCATCATGTCAAGTGTTTTCAATAAAAATCTTAACAACATAGCAGGTGATTAATAACAGATATCATGCTAAAAATCATGGTCATTCTAATATATTTTCATAACATAAATAAATTTGCTTAGATAACGTGTGTAATAAAAATCAAGTAATATGACCTATTGATGGAAAAATCTAACAAAGTCATACACTTTTAAATCAAGAATAAGTTTTGTAGATCTTACTTCTAGGGTTTGTTTTCATGCTTTTTCCTTTGTGGAATAAGCCAGATTGACATTGATTTGAGTGAAACCCTCCAAGCTTTGTGGTGCATTGATTTCCTCTTCTATTTATAGTCAAGAAGGGCACAAATTGCTCTAATATCTTAGGGTTTTGATTTGTGCTTGTGTGTTGAGTTAGATGAAAGGCATCATCATCTCTGGTGATGGGTTGCAGCTTCGGTAGCCAAACCGTAGTCTGGTGTCTTCCTCAGCGTGGCAAGTCCTCTCTAGCGCTCCTCTTCCCATCTCTTTCCCCTCCTTTCTCTTCCTCTCCTTCTCCTTCTCCCCCTTCTTCTTCTCCTCTTTCTTCTCTCTCTGTTAGGTTTTCTCTCTAGTTGTTGGCTCCGGCATGAATCATCACTGGCGGCTGAACTTCCTCCCCCTTTCCCCTCCTTTCTCTTCCTCTCCTTCTCCCCCTTCTTCTTCTTCCTCTTTTTCTTCTCCTCTTTCTTCTCTTCTAATCAAGTTTTCTCTCCGACTGTTTGGTCTGGCATGAATCATTGTCGGTGGCAAGTCTTCCTCCCCTTTCTCCTCCTCTCTCTCTCTCTCTCTCTCTCTCTCCCCTTCTTCTTCTTCCTCTTTTTCTTCTCTCTTTTCTTCTCTCCCCGTTGAGTTTTCTCTCTGACTATTGAGTCCAGCATGAATCATTAGTGGCAGCCAGTCTTCCTCCCCCTTTCTCCTCCTTTGTGTTCCTCTCCTTCTCCCTCTTCTTCTTCTTCTTCCTCTTCTTCTTCTCCTCTTTCTTCTCTCTCATTTTGTCTCTCCAACCCTATCAAGTTTTCTATTTGATTTTGTCAAGTTTGAGAACAAGAACAATCCTAGATTTGTTCTTTGATTTACTTAAGGGGGGGTACCATTATCAAAATGCCCCCCTCCTTTAGCTATTTAACATTAGTTTCTTTTATTAAAAATTTAAATTTACAATTATAATTTTTTACTACTTTTATTACAATAAAAAAATGGATCAATGATACTCAATCTTGAATTTCTGTAAGTGGGGCCCACTCAATAAAATTACCAAATTACCTTTGCCTAGAAAAATCAAAACCTGTTAATCTGAATTTTGATTTAAGCAATCTTAAAGTTGTTGGAATCATTTTTTTGAGTACAATCTCAATATTGAGGTTTTAACACTTGATTTGATGTTTATAAAAAATTTAATTTCTAGAACTCCAAAAGTTTAAAATTTTAATTTTCCTTTTCACTCTGATTTTACATAATTCAAAATTTTTGTAAATTGCTATTTAAAAATCAGAGATGTTACATTATGATTAGTGCAACATTGGTTGATCATTCTTGGTAGTTAAATCCATACCTTTCTTACCATCTACTATTCAAATCATGGATTAGGCATCACAAGGTTACTATTTTAACTATGACAGGTTAGACCATGAAGATCATTTGATCTGTTTCATTATTGGATCAATTTTTTTTGATCAATTCTATATCAATTTTGGATCAAGAAACTTTCTCGTAACATCTAATCATCAATCAGGCATCACCAGTACTATTCCCACAATTTTTTGCATTACCATAACCGTGCAAAAATTCTTCATACATGCATATATATATATATATATATACATACATACATATATATATATATATATGAGACAAACAAATAGATACTAACCAACAATAAAAAATCAATATCGACCACGAATATATGAATGTAGTTCCAATTCATAGTTGGAATTTGGTTGAGGATAGATGCAATTTAAGTAGAAATTTTAAAGCCATTTAGTATAAATGACTTTAAAATTCATAGATTTTTAAAGGTGTTTAGTGTAAACAACTTTAAAAGTCACAAATTTTCAAGTCGTCAAATGACTTTATAAGCTAATATATTTTTCCCTCCATATAAATATTATTAATACTTTACAATATTGTACATAAATACATAGTAAAACTAATTTTTTATGATAGTCAATGTTGATTCATGCATTCTTTACACACACATATATAAACAAACTCGTGAACAAGGAAATCCAAGTATTTTTTCATTCATGCATAATAAATACAAGAAAGTCAGTGTTGATTCACGCATTCTGTACATAATAAATATCCCTCATATACTGCTTTCAACCTAAGCACCCTCCCCACCATTATCACACCCTTAATCCTCATTCTCACCAAGTACTTCAATTGATGGGGTTGTTTTGGTAATACAAAGATAATCTATTTAAGTATCTCCTAGGTCATCTTCATCATAAAAATCCCTTTGACAAGATGATAAAATAGTTGACCATCGCTCATTACATCTGTCTTACACATAAAATACGTGTTTTTCTTGAGATGCCAAAATATATTGATTATTTTTATAGCCGATC
Source organism: Warburgia ugandensis (assembly GCA_035236585.1). Classification (NCBI taxonomy): domain Eukaryota; kingdom Viridiplantae; phylum Streptophyta; class Magnoliopsida; order Canellales; family Canellaceae; genus Warburgia; species Warburgia ugandensis. The sequence goes on from CP141130.1 coordinate 44,765,227, forward strand.
TTGTTGAGGTCAACCAATGTCAATCTAAGGTTATTAGTTTTAATGTTGTCTTTGTTGTGTTCCACCCAAATTGCTCATAAAACCACAGTTTTGCAAGTATAATCCAAGGCCCATATTTCTCTTATAACCCTATAATAAATAACATTCGCTAATATTTTCCTTTTATCCTTTGCACTGGAAAAATATATAGCATTGGCATCTAAGTTAAACCCACTATTCTATTGCACTTTTGAGTTGTCATGGTCTTTTGTGTAAAAGTGACAACCATTGATGGCATATCTAGCATATTTTATTACTTCTAGTCATGGTCCCATCACCATTTAGCCCAAGAATTCAGATATACCATTGCCTACGACTTCTCACTGATCTTGAATTTGTGTACACACATATTGAGTAGGATATGATTGTTGAAAGTACGATTGCATATATAATATATATAGAATGTAATTTATTAAGTGTGAATTCTTTCATTTTCCTTGTGATGCAGACAAGTATTGAAAGTGCGACAATACTCAAATTATAGCCACTTTTGTTTCTTTGCATAACTTGGATTCTTTTCCTTAAGGACATTCATGTGCTCGCTAAACACACATAAATTAATGGAGAGATCAAAGAAAATATAACCATTAGTAATTGATTTTTACCTAAGTCCATAATCAACTTACTCAATGTACAGTTGGAGTTCATCAACATTTCATAGTACATAAAGATGTACATGGTTCTATTCTTTATAGTCAACAATCAATACATGACTCACTCAATAGAGGTTCACCAACCTTGGGATCATGAAATGCAACTGATTGTTTCCTTCTAAGGATTCTATTAGCATTCACTCCTTATAAGTTACTCTGTATAAAACTCCACTGCTTCCTCTACAATATAACATTCTGCTATAGACCCTTTTGGCCTATTATGATTTTCTACGTTCCCTTTTCAAATTTTTGTGTACCTCTCCAACGGGTACATCCATAGTAAGTAAACTAGTCCATAGAATTTGACCTCACCAATGACGTGCACTATTACTGTATCATGATGTTAAAGAAGGATGGTGGGAAGATTATCTCAAGCTCACATAAGGTTGTCATTAGATGTCCTTGAATTTCTTGTAATTTTGAAACATCCACTACCTTCTCACACAAAGCATTAAAGATGTAGCAGAATTTTGTAATAGCTCCCCTAACTTTGTCTGGTAACACTAAATGTATTGCAATAGGTGGGATTTGTTGCATCAATGCATGGAAATTGTGGGACTTCATCCCCAACAATTTTAGCTCTTCCATGAAGACAATGTTTTTAAAGTTTGAAGAGTAGTTGTCTAGGACTTTGAGCACAGATAGGGTTTTACACACTATTTTTCTCTCCTCTCAATCGAGCATATGACCTCCTCTTCAAACCCATCTTCATAAGATCCATTCGAGCTACAAGTCCTTCCTTTGTTTTTCTTGGGATATTAAGCAAGGCACTGATCAAGCTTTTGCACACATTCTTCTTAATGTGCATAACATCAAGCACATGGCGTAGATGTATCGATTTATAGTACGCAAGATGAAAGAATATAGATTTCTTCTTCAAACAACTTCTAAAATTGCTTTCACTTAGACTACTTAATTTCTTATTTCCCTACAAGACATTAATGTTTTCAACCTACTCTAATACTTGTCATCTTGTTAACATCTTTAGAGGTGTCCTTGTCTCTGCACTGTCGTTAAATTATCCCTTCTTAAAATGGTGTGGATGGTCTCTGTACAACCATCTTTTTATATCCAAGGAATGTGATTTTCCTACCATATCTAAGTTCCTATACCACATGTTTGATCACTACAGATAGGACAAGCATTGTATCCCTTCACAATGCATCTAGACAAATTACTATACGTAAGGAAGTCGCTTATTATCCATAATAGTATAGCTTTTAAGGTGAATGACTCTTTGCTATATGGATCATATTCTTCAACACCTATGTCCCATAATATCTAAAGATTATTGACCAAGGGAGTTAGGTACATGTCAATATCTTTCCCTAGCTACTTTGGACCCAATATCAACATAGTTAACATCATGAACTTCCTATTCATGCATAGAAGTGGTGGGAGGTTGTAACAAACTAATATAACGAGCCAACAACAATACTTGTTGCTCATAAAACCATGAGGATTAATCCCATTTGTAGATAATGCTAGTTGTCAGTTTCTAGGTTCTTTACCAAAATTTGGCTACATGAAGTTTACGAGCTTCCATGCTAGGCTATTTGTTGAATAGCATGAAAAGTTGTCATCTACTCTTTGCTTTGCATGCCATACTAATTTATTTGCTATTTCTATAATACAAAACATTCTTTTGAACCTTAGAATAGGGGGTACCATGGAACCTTTGCCAAAATGTCTATAACCATCTCATTTGAAATCCTCTTTAACTTTCATCTTGACTGTCCACAAGTTGGGCATATATTTTTATTGTTGTGCTCCTTCCTGTACAAGATGCAATCATTAGGACATGCATGTATCTTCTCATACTTTAACCCTAGTATAGCTAGGGTTTTATTTTTCTCCCACATGGACCTCGCCAATTTATTATCCTTCAGTAGCATCTTACCCACTACTTTCAAGACTTTTGTAACGCCTTGATCTGAAAAACCAAATCTTGATTTCATGTTGTAAAGTTCTACTACTATAGACACTTAGCATAATCTTTACACCTAGGGTACAGTGGCTCATTGACTTCCTCTAATATTGTAGAATGAAATTGTTTAGGGTCATCCTAGAAGTCATCATTTGCATCTAGAAACATAGGTATAGCTATACTATCTACAACACTTCCTACAATGTCTTGCTAAGGCATTGCTTTGTTTTGCAATGCCTCATAATCAAAGAGCGATAGTCAGAAAGGGAAGCAGGCGGACTAGAGTGGAGCTAGACAGGGGCTTGAGGACCAGATACTATCAGATTCAGAGACAGAGTAGTGTACATTTGTTGGACTGGTATTGGATATTTGGAATTCTGCTTAGTCATTGTATATATTGATAGATTAGACTCCGATCACTGTATAGTACGCATATGCTTATACATGGGTGACGTGGTGATCTTGGACAGACCCTAGAGCTTTGGAACTTTCACTATCATCTCTCTTTACAGTTGTAAAATTTCACTGTGGTTTTAAATTGTGAACATGCTCAAAAGGTTTACTTTTGGTTCTATTTATTCAGTGTAGTTTTTGAGGTGAAATGATCATCAGGGTTTTCTTCATTTGGTATTCTTTCTTAACGTTGTGAAAATTTTTAAATTATGAGTTTTAAATTCTGGGATCCCATCTATTTTTTATTAATAAACTATTATTATTTTCGTATACATATAGAAAAGGATTTTGAAAACTTGGGGTGTCACAGTTTGGTATCAAAGCCACTAAAAACGAGAAAATCGGAGATCGGAGTAAAAATGCTGAATTATTTTAATTTTAGTATTTAAATGAAAATAAAAATACAAATAAATAAAAGATAATAAGAACTATATGTAAGGGTAAGCAAGAGGGAGGGTGCCCAAAACACACTCTCCTCCCCCTTCATTCTCTCTCTCTCTCTCTCTCTCTCTCTCTCTCTCTCTCTCTCTCTCTCTCTCTCTCTCTCTCTCTCTCTCTCCCGTGAACAGTCATGCACCCCGGAAAGAAGCCCCGGCAATGGATTTCTCCTCCCTTGGAGCAGCCAAGCTAAGGTAAGACAGTCCCCATCTCTCTCTTTCCATCCTTGAAAGGCGTATCAACCTGTAAACACTAGAAAATGGTGTGAACTTGCCATTTTCCAATAAAGTATAGGCACAAATATGTTTTCATGAAATAACTAGAGAAAACGGTATCAGATGAGGATCTAGACCATTCATCTTGAGCGTGATGATGTAAGGAACGGACCCATGACATTTCATGGCGATCGGACGGCGAGGGACGCTAGAAAACCCCAAGAATAGTATAATGGGAGTTTGCAAAAATGCAATAAAAATCATGAAAAAACAATAGATTTAGGAGGGATATGTGAAAATGGAGAGTGAAAATGAAATGTATGCAAAAAACTGGACACAGGTGTGAAAATTGCAAAAAACGGAGCACTTGGGGTCGCCGGTGACGGCGAACCAATCTGATCGTTGTTCTCTGCAACGGCAACTCGCACCGGGCTGAGGACGCACGCACAAGACGCGTGACACACGGAACCCCATCGATGTTTGTCACGGCTAGGCGTGACTCGCAGTGTGACTGGCGGGCCACGAGGCACAGTAGATGCACGCCATGCGGGAGATGCGTGGAGCAACACTGACGCACCACGTGGGAAGAAAACAAATGGGCTTGGGAGCCCACGCGGCACGATGAGCACGTGCCACATGCAGGGCACGTGGTGCAACTCACGCGCGCCACACGATGCGATAGGAACACGTGGTGCTACGAGTGCGTGCCACGCACACTGTTTTTCCCCCCACGAATAGAGTGCATCTACAGATGCGCGAGCCATACACGCTAGTTCTAGATACGCGCCACATCCATAGACGGGCTCCACGCGTGTAGCTGACGCGCGTGCGGATGACATGCGCTGCACGTGCGGCGGGCCCTTTTTCTGGTTTTTGACCCTTTATTTATAAAAAACATGATTTTAGGAGCTACAAAGGTCCAAATCATGATCCGAAAGAGGCGTTATGATCGTCTCAACAAGGCAGACCTAGATTTAAGACAAAAATCTAGTTTGGAGTAGCTTTTTGCTAGCCAAACTACTAAGCACTATTCAATGACTTAGATTAAGTCGATTAATGGATGATCAGGCTTTAGATTTTGGTTGTATACATTAAACATGAAATGATTATGAGATTAGAAGAACATGACCTATTGAATTGTTAAGAAATAATGATCCTAATGATTGATCTGAGCAGTCCCTTGAGAGGTGTTGATCAAAGAATGATCAGACCATCAAATCGACGTGCGATCACAAAGATAATTGTGGTTTACTAAATGACATAGAAAATGTAGGGATCATGGAGAAAATGAGAGGCCTAACAATTAATAATGATTTATGGCATGATAGGTACATCAAGGCATACACCTTAATATCGTTTACAGATTTGTTTGGGATATTGCGATACCGAGGTAGGTGATTACATTCACAATTTTTCCATGATTCTCAAATGATGACTTGGTGATTTGAATTTTGAGGCATATGATTTATGCCTTACCATATGCATGAGAATAATTTTAGCATGTAGTTTCTCATGTGCGTGCTATCTTTCGGGTGGTTCTTGCATGCACTATTTCTGATATATTTTGTGATATTCACTTGATTAATGGTATCAGAGTGGAACCCTGACCGGTTGGTGACATGCGGTGAGAGAGCCTAGGGGGGAGGGCCCCCTGATGGATGGCTAACTGCACGTTGGCCCGTTGTGTGTCCCCTAAGGGGGAGAGGGCTACCGTTGCCGATGCGAGGAATCATAGGGATGGGATGCGCTGAGAGTTAGTCCCATACCACTTAGAAGAAGGTTCCTGGACGATTGATAAGAGACGAGATGTCTCTTCCAGTAACGGTGCATTTTACCCTTCGAGGTGAGAACAAAACTCGGCGTTGACACAGACAATATCATTACTGTGGAGCCCTCGGGCTGTTACAATGGTATCAGAGCTCAGGCCTATTCCATCATCACCACTTTAAGGGTCTAATTAGAATGATAGCCAATTAGTTGTTGGCTTAGACTAAGAAAGGAGAAATGCTTATACCATGGGTTGTTAACAGATGGCTCCTCGACGAACGACTAGGTCTACCCCCGCTCCACCAGTTGCCACCCCTGCCACTACACTAGAGCAAGGGGGACAGGAGGCAGACATTGTGGCTCGCATAGTTGAGAGCCTCTTACCATGTCTCACAGAGCATATTATGAGGCAGGTTCGGGTGGAGGTATAGGCCTTGCACCCTATCCACCCAGCGGCGACTACAGCAGTCCTAGAGGACTCAGTAGCACATTTGTCCCATTTAGCACCGATGGTGCCCACACAGGGAGTTGCAGAGGCAGGATCCTCAAGCACACATGTTCCACCAGCTAAGCAGCTCAAGAGGTTCGGAGGATGGTGCCTAACTTCCATGGGGAAGGAGATCTAGCCGCAGCAGAGAGATGGCTGTTTGAGGTGGATAAGGCGTTTGAGGGGATGGAGATTCCACCCGAGGATTAGATTAGATTAGCTTCATACTTATTGGTCGGAGAAGCCAAGTTTTGGTGGAAGACCCAGCAACAGATACGTCCCCCATCTTTAGCGCCACTATTATGGCAGGATTTTTGGAGTATATTTGACAAGCAATATTTCCCTCCTCATGCTCTGCACGCCATGAAGGAGTTTACACCATTTTCATAGAGGAGCCTTACGGTTCAGTAGTACTTGAACCGATTTACTAGGCTACACAGATTTGCAGCTACCCCTTTTGCCTCAAATTAGGAGGCAGCAGATAGATTCATTGATGGGTTGGTGGCACAGTTGAGGCATGAAGTACTTATAGCACATCCAACTACTATGAGGCAGGCTGCAGATAGGGCTTCAGTGCTTGAGAGGGATTCGCGACGAAGCAGAGGAGAGATGAGTCAGCCCTTCAAGGGTAAGAGGCCCTTCGCATCCACATAGTCTCAGGGGGGACATGATCAGTAGTACCCTCCTAGGAAGAGGGGAGATCAGGGTAGGAGAGTGTGCCCTCGTTGTAAGGGCCGACACTTGGGGCGATAGTGCCTAGGACAGGGCCGTCAGCGTCAGGGCCCACATTAGTCCCACCAGTATCAGTATCAGCAGCAGCAATGACAGCAGCCCTTCCAACTGAGTGAGCCATTTAGGTGCTATGGCTATGGCGAGACAAGGCACATGATGAGATAATGCCCGAGAGGTCCAGGAGACAGATCACCAAGGACTGATGCCACCGCAGAGGCAGTGCCACGTAGTCAGGGCCGCATCTTTGCCACCACTTCGGGGCAGGCACAAGCCTCGAATCAGGTGGTGGAAGGTACTTTTCTGGTAGCTGATAGAAATGCCAGAGTTCTTTTTGATTTGGGGTCTACCCACTCATTTATTGCGTGTACATTTGCATCATGCCTTGACTTGCCTACGCGCAAGCTAGCATTGGGGTTAGATGTGTCAATGCCATCAGGAGAGATGGTGGAGGCTATTGAGTACCTTGATAGGGTATCAATAGAGATATTAGGTATGAGGATGTATGCCGACCTCATTTTATTAGACATGATGGATTTTGATGTCATCTTGGGGATGGATTGGCTAGCGATGTTCTTGGTTACTATAGACTACCACAAGAAGTAGATTATGTGTAGTGTATTGGGTCGACTAGTGGTTGTAGTCCAGGGCAGGAGGAGTGTTAGTGGCCCTTGTATTATTTTCGCTATGAGAGTAGCTCGATGTTATGCTCGAGGTTGTCAGGTGTTTTTGGCTTGCATCATAACGACTGACAGGAAGCAGCCATAGATTGAGGATATTGACGTGGTATGAGATTTTACTGATGTATTCCCAAACGAGCTGCCAGGACTACTTCCATGCAGGGAGATTGATTTTACCATAGACTTGGTGCTAGGTATAGCGCCTATATCTAAGGCACCTTATAGGATGGCCCCTATAGAGATGAGAGAGCTCCAAGTGCAGTTACAGGAACTTCTGGATAGGGGTTTCATCAGGCCAAGTGGGTCTCCTTGGGGAGCACCAGTCCTCTTCGTTAAGAAGAAGGATGGATCATTGAGGTTGTGCATAGACTACCAGTTACTGAACAATGTTACTGTGAAGAACTGGTATCCCCTACCACATATTGACGACTTGTTTGATCAATTGCAGTCAGCACAAGTGTTCTCTAAGATTGACCTGCGCTCAGGTTATCACCAATTGAGGATTAGGGAGGAGGATAACCCTAAGAATGCATTCAAGAGTCGGTATGGCCATTATGAGTTTTTGGTAATGCCCTTTGGGTTAACGAATGCACCTGCAGTGTTTATGGATTTGATGAATAGGGTATTTCAAGCTTATTTAGATAAGTTATTGATCGTCTTTGTGAATGATATCCTGACGTATTCTCCTAATCATAGGGCCCACATGGAGCATCTTCACACCATGTTGGACACACTTCGCCATCATCGCTTGTATACGAAGCTCAGTAAGTGCAAATTTTGGTTAGGACATGTGTAGTTTTTGGGGCACGTAGTGTCCAAGGATGGTGTGGTCGTAGATCTGGCTAAGGTGGAGGCAGTTTTGCATTGGGAGAGGCCTACGACGGTGACAAAGGTTCGTAGTTTCCTCAGTTTAGCAGGTTACTATCAGCGATTCATTGAGGGGTTCTCGAAGATTGCCTTGCCCATGACCACTTTGACTAGGAAGGACAACAGGTTCGTTTGGACTGATGCGTATGAGGAGAGCTTCTAGGAGCTCAAGAGGAGGTTGATTACTGCACTAGTACATGCCCTACCTTCAGGATTAGGTGGTTACGTAGTGTTTTGTGATGCATCAGGTAGAGGTCTAGGAGCAGTGCTGATGCAGCATGGGAAGGTCATCGCTTATGCGTCGAGACAGTTGAAGACGCACGAGGTGAATTATTCAACACATGATCTTGAGTTGGCCGCAATGGTGTTTGTGTTGAAGTCCTGGAGACACTATTTATATGGCGAGAATTTTGAGGTATACACTGACCACATGAGCCTCAAGTATTTCTTCACGTAGAGCGATCTGAACATGAGGCAGAGGAGATGGATGGAGTACCACAAGTACTTCGACTTTACAATACACTACCACCCAGGGAAAGCTAACATCGTAGCTGATACCTTGAATAGGAAGCCGAGAGTGATTCTTGCTAACCTCTCGACTCAATCCAGGTTTCTTGACAAGATCCTTTAAGCACAGGCGAGCAATGTGGAGATGTAGGACATGGCCGATAAGGTTGACTTTTCTAGAGGGCTAGATGGAGGTATCAGGTATAGGGGCAGATTGGTAGTGCCTGCAAATAATCAGTTGAGACATGACTTGCTCTAAGAGGTGCACCAGTCCCCATATTCTATTCATCCCGGAGGTACGAAGATGTACCAGGACCTTAGACGACACTTTTGGTGGAATAGGATGAAGAGGAATATTGGTAAGTGCGTAGCACAATGTTTGACCTGTTAGTAGGTCAAGGCGGAGCATCAGCAACTAGTTGGGTTATTACAGACTTTAGACCTTCCAGAGTGTAAGTGGGACCACCTCACTATGGATTTTATAGTGGCCTTGCCGAGGACTGCCAGTGGGCATGACATGATATGGGTCATAGTTGGCAGATTGACAAAGTTAGCCCATTTCCTCCCTATTAGACAGACTCAGACCATGGATAGCTTGGCAAAGCTGTACATCAGGGAGATCGTGAGCCTTCATGGAGTACCATTGACAATTATCTCAGACCGAGACACACGGTTTACCTCAAAGTACTGGAAGAGTGTACAGGAGGCTCTGAGGTTGAGGTTAAGATTCAGTAAGGCTTTCCACCCCTAGACAGAAGGCCAGACTGAGAGGACCATCTAGACCATGGAGGATATGTTGAGGGCTTGTGTCATGGATTGGAGAGGTAGTTGGGATGAGTATTTTCCACTCGTGGAGTTTGCATATAATAATAGTTATCATGCGAGCATTGGCATGGCACCTTATGAGGCACTGTATGGCAAACCATGTCGGTCTCCTTTGTGATGGAGTGACGTAGGAGAGAGACAGATCATGAGGTCAAAGTTGGTTGAGCAATGTGCAGAGAAAGTTTGACTCATTAGGAAACAATTACTTGCAACCCATAGTCGCTAGAAGAGCTATACGGATAGGAGACTAAAGGACTTGGAGTTCGAGGTCGGAGAGCATGTATTTTTGAGAGTTTACCCTATGAAAGGCATGATGAGGTTTGGTGTAAAGGGGAAACTCAGTCTCAAATACATTAGTCCTTTTGAGATCTTGTGCAAAGTTAGACCGATCGCATACCAATTAGCCCTACCCCCACAGCTAGCTGGAGTACACGACAATTTTCATATCTCTATGTTGAGGAAGTACATACCGAACCCATCCCACATGCTAGAGCAGATACCACAGGAGGTGCGACTTGACTTAACATTTGAGGAGCGCCCTATACAAATCTTGGATAGCAAGATCCAAGAGTTGAGGACTAAGACCATTCCCCTGGTCAAAGTCCTCTGGCAGCATCACTCGACACAAGAGGCTACTTGGGAGTTGGAGGATGAGATGAGGTGTACCCATCCAGAGCTCTTCTCGTGAGGTATGCATGTTTTAAATTTCAAGGACGAAATTTTTTATAAGTTGGGTAGAATGTAACATTTACAATTTTTAAAATTTTAGGAAAAAATAAATTAAGAAAAGAGATGTGCTCGTAAAATGGAGTCCAATGCCACTAAAAACGCTAAAATCGAAGATCAGAGTAAAAATATTGAATTATTTTAATTTTAGTATTTAAATAAAAATAAAAAGACAAATAAATAAAAGATAATAAGAAATATATATAAGGGTAAGCAAGAGAGAGGGTGCCCAAAACGCACTCTCTCTCTCTCTCTCTCTCTCTCTCTCTCTCTCTCTCTCTCTCTCTCTCTCTCTCTCTCTCTCTCTCTCTCTCTCTCTCTCTCTCTCTCTCTCTCTCTCTCTCTCTCTCTCTCTCTCTCTCTCTCCCGTGAATAGTCATGCACCATGGAAAGAAGCCCTGACGATGGATTTCTCCTCCCTTGGAGCAGCTGGGCTAAGGTAACATAGTCCCGATCTCTCTCTTTCCATCTTTTAAAGGCATATCAACCTGTAAAAGCCAAAAAATGGCGTGAACTTGCCGTTTTTTGGTAAAGTATAGGCACAAATATGTTTTCATGGAATAACTTGAGAAAACGGTGTCAGATGAGGATCTGGACCGTTAATCTTGAGCATGATGATGTAAGGAATGGACCCATGACATTTGATGGCGATTGGATGGCAAGGGACGCCGAAAAACCCCAAGAGTAGTATGATGGGAGTTTGCAAAAATGCAATAAAAATCGTGAAAAAATGATAGATTTAGGAGGGATATGTGAAAATGAAATGTACACAAAAAATTAGACACATAGGTGTGAAAATCACAAAAAAAGAGCACCCAGGGTCGCCGACGACGGCGAACCAGTCTGGTCATCGTTCTCGACAATGGCGACCCGCACTGGGCTGAGGACGCATGCACAAGACGTGCGACACATAGCACTGCGTAGATGGACGTCATGGCTAGGCGTGACGTGCAGTGCGACTGGCGGGGCACGCGGCGCAGTAGACACATGCCACACGGAAGACACGTGGCGCGACATGCACGCACCACGTGGGAAGAAAACGAGCAGGCCTGGGAGATCCACGCTATGCGACGAGCGCGTGCCACACGGTGCGGCAGGAACACCTGGTGCTACAAACGCGTGCCACGAGCACTGTTTTCCCCCCCACGCACAGAGCGCGTCCACAAACGCGCTCCACATGTGCAATGCACGCGCTGCATGTGCGGGGGGGGCCTTTTCCTGGTTTTTGAGGGTTTTTGACCCTTTATTTATAAAAAAAATGTGATTTTAGGAGCTACAAAGGTCCAAATCACAATCTGAGAGAGGCGTTGTGATCGTCTCAACAAGGCAGACCTAGATTTAAGACAAAAATCTAGTTTGGAGCAGCTTTTTATTAGCCAAACTACTAAGCACTATTCAATAACTTAGATTAAGCCGATTAATGAATGATCATGCTTTAGATTTTGGTTGTATACGTTAAACATGAAATGATTATGAGATTAGAAGAATAAGCCCTATTGAATTGTTAAGAAACAATGATCCTAATGATTGATCTGAGCAGTCCCTTGAGAGGTGTTGATCAAAGAATGATCAGGCCATCAGATCGACATGCGATCACAAAGATAAATGTGGTTTACTAAACGAAATAGAAAATGTAGGGATCATGGGGAAAATGAGAGGCCTAACAATTAATAATGATTTATGGCGTGACAGGTACATCAGGGCATACACCTTGATATCATTTACGCGTTTGTTTGGGATATTGCGATACCGAGGTTGGTGATTTCATTCACAATTTTTCCATGATTCTCAAATGATGACTTGGTGATTTGAATTTTGAGGCATATGATTTATGTCTTACCATATGCATGAGAATAATTTTGAGCATGTAGTTTCTCATGTGTGTGCTATCTTTCGAGTGGTTCTTGCATGCATTATTTCTAATATATTTCGTGATATTCACTTGATTAATGGTATTAGAGTGGGACCCCGACCGGTTGGTGACACGTGGTGCATGAGCCCAAGGGGGAGGGCCCCATGATGGATGGCTAACCGCACGCGGACCCGTCGTGAGGGACTTGCGGGGACGCGTGTCCTCTAAGGGGGAGAGGGCTATCGTTGCCGATACGAGGAATCACAGGGACAAGATGCGCTGAGAGTTACTCCCATACTGCTCAGGAGAAGGTTCCTGGACGATTGATAAGAGCCGAGATGTATCTTCCAGCAACGACGCATTTTACCCTTCGGGGTGAGAACAAAACCCTGCGTTGACTGGGACAATATCGTTACTGTGGAGCCCTCGGGCTGTTACAGTCCAGTGGCTCATTGACTTCCTATAATATTGTAGTATGAAATTGTTTAGGGTCATCCTGGAAGTCATCGTTTGCATCTAGAAACATAGGTATAGCTGTACTATCTACAACACTTCCTACAATGTCTTGATCATATCTTCCATGCCTTGTTGAGGGCTTATATGAAAGTTCTTCTCCACACCAAATCCATTGATGATAGCTTTGATAGATTCTATGAAAGCACAAGTATTTTCTCATTACTTTTTTTTTTTTTCAAGTTTCCATATTTGGAGCGTAGACAATGCATGCGATTACAATCAACGCCTACCCTAAGTGCAAAATCTATGAAATTTTTTGTTGTTCTTGTCAAAGTTATCCAAGCATATTTATCCATTATTTCAAAAAATTGAAGCAAATATGTGTGTGGAGACTTTTTAGACATGAAAATATTAGGTTAGGCATTTTACCAAATACTAGGTATACAAGAATTATAAGTATTTAAAATAACTAAATTACATGTATGCACACATGTGGAAATTTTTTATTAACAATGAAGAAAGAAGAAAAAAATGATAGATACATTAAAAAGATATTTTACTTTAAAAAGGTAAGTTTCTAATCATAACCATGAAAAAATTCTTCAAATATGCATGTATATATGAGACAAACAAAAAGATACTAACCAAGACTCAATATTGACTATGAATATGTGAATATAGTTCCAATTCACAATTAGGCTTTTGTTGAGAATAGCCACAACAAAAATCAAAATATATTTAGTGTGTAGATGAAGACAGTTAGAAAAATGAAGTAAAAGTAGATCAAATAACACTTAAAATAGAGTACAGGCTTTTATAGTCGTTTGCATTAAATGCTTTAAAAGTGAATAATTTTAAAGTCATTTGTTGTAAATGACTTTAAAAGTTGATTCTTTTAAAGTCATTTCCTACAGATGACCTTAAAAGTATTAACTTTTAAAGTCATTCAATTCAAACAACTTTAAAAGTACTCACTTTTAAAGTCATTTACATCAAACAACTTTAAAACTAATATATTTTTCACTTCAAAAAAGAAAAATGGATATATTATATTAGTACTTTACAATATCTTACCTAAATACACAATGAAACCATTTTTTTATGATTATTAGTGTTAATTCATGCATTCTTTGCACACACACACACACACACACACACACACACACACACACACACACACACAAACAAAGATGTGAATATGAAAATCAAAGTATTTTTTGAATTAACTCCTAATTTATCATCCTTTTATTATATATATCAAATGTTACATATTATTAGAACTTATTAATACAATATCATGATCAAAGAGCTAATTTGAAATAATTTCATCAAAATTTGGCCCCCTAGTATTTAGCTTACACTAGTTTATGGGGTGAGAGGGTAAATCTTTAAGCTGCAACTTTCTCGGCCAAAATGATGGTCGTATTTCTCTTCACCAAACCCTAATTTTGGATGAGAACCATAAATCGTAATGTTCTCCATTTCTCCTATAGATAGGGTTAGATAGAGAAGCTAGTAGTTGTTGTTTATAATGAAATCATACAATTTTTGTCAAAATCACGATCATCTAACACACTTCTTAACCCCATTATCTGTAGGGTAAAGAGATTTTGGTTTACTTATAGTGTTTTTCATGCCATAGAAAATCAAAATATCCAAAATGGAAAGTAAGAAGGGAAAAATGATAGAGACAAATACAAGGATCTAAGGAGGCAGCTGTCATGCTACCCATGAGAAGAAGAATGAATAGAGATACATGAAAAATTGAGATGACTTGGCTTTTTATAGACAATCAAGGACTTTTGAAGTCATTTAGACCTAAACAACTTGAAAAATACACTTTTGAAGATATTTGAGTCAAACAACTTTAAAGTATCTACTTTAGTCTAGCGTAAAGAGCAAGTTTTATGTGGGAAAGGACTTTTAAAGTCGTTTGACTTAAACGACTTCAGCAGTCAATGACTTTTAAAGTCATTTGATTAAAAGTCCTTTCTTGCATGAAATTACTCTTCAGGCTAAAATGTATTCCTTGTAATGACGTTTGACTCAAATGACTTGAAAAGTGTACACTTTTCAAGTTACTTGATTGTAAATGACATCAATGACTTTTAAAGTCATTTGACTAGAACAACTTTAAGAGTCCTTTCCCACATAAAATTACTCTTCGGGCTAGGCTAAAGTATATACTTTTGAAGTCATTTATTTATAAACAACTTTAAAAATCATTGACTTTTGAAGTCATTTATAATTAAATGGCTTGAAAACTCCTTCCTGTGTAAAAATTAATCCTCATGCATGCTAAAGTGTATCCTTCATTTGATTCAAATTACTTTAAAAGTGTAAACTTTTAAAGTCATTTATAAATAAATGAAGTTAAAAATATAAACTTTTGAAGTCATTTGAGTCAAACAACTTTAAAAGTCCTTTCCTGTGTAAAAATTCCTCTTCGCTCCTAAATTAACAAGTTGTTTATGATTAAATGACTTCTTTACTTTTAAAGTCATTTTTTAAAAATGACTTATAAAATATTTACAAAGTCGGTAGTCAAAATAACAACTTCTTTATACCAACTTTAAAATCCTCCTATTTAATAGTGTTGATTTTAAATTAAGCTTTTAAGGGTTAGGATCGTGAACAATTAAGATGAATGACCCTAAACTATATGAATTAATCTACCAACCAAAACACAAATTACACTCAATGCAACTGTACGAGAAAAGTAAAAGAGGACTGAAGGATGTTTATAGTGGGGTTATGAAGATCAAGTGTGGGACTCCATACCGAACACTTGTCTTGTATTAATACAACCCATTTAAAATTAAAATAAAGAATTTGCAAGTTACAATTGGGCCTCACTACAAGTTCACTCAAAAGGAAAAAGTCCTAATCTAGGAAAGCAATAAAAGTTGATGAAGCTCCTCTTTCCAATTTCCCCTCATACATAACAAGTAAGATGATCAATTTATGAGGAATTAGCAAGATATGAAAATGCAATTTGCAAAAATCCTATCTAATGTAACCTAAGACTATGACTAAAGATAAACAATTTAAATAAAGATCCAGCCACAAATCCATTGTGATTCTCTAGGAACGGTGCCAAAAAACGTGGTATAGCTTTAAAATTACTCGTAAGCACACAAATCAATGTAGTATTTTCATGTAAGCAAGGTCAAACCTACAAGGAATCTCATAGATATACAATGGATTGGATTTTATTTAGATTAATTAACTTTAGCCAATGAGAGAGAGTTGTGATTAAACTAGAAAATTAAAACAAAATAAGAAGGAAACATGCATGGAATAGAAACTAGAATTAAAAGAAACTTTCTAAAATAAAGCTAAGCAATTAGAATGGAAAATTATGTAACTAACATGTAAGCAACTAAAGGCAACTAATACTAAATTAGAATGAATCAAATTAGGTAGCTAATCTTAAGGAAATACTCAAATTAAAAACTTTCCTAAATTAACACTTTCCTAACCTAAAACTTATTAAAAATAGAACTTGCTAAATTTCAAATTACAAAATTTTATTACACTAAACTAACATGGAAAAACTAAGTAATAAATGAGCTCTAAAAACTTTCCTAAATTAACACTTTCCTAACCTAAAACTTATTAAAAATAGAACTTGCTAAATTTCAAATTACAAAATTTTATTACACTAAACTAACATGGAAAAACTAAGTAATAAATGAGCTCTAACTAGATTTGGTAAGAAATTGGCAACATGCATGTGACTGTAAACTACAATTAAAGAGACTTTCTAAATCCTAAAACTTCCTATAGGTGGAACTTTCCAAAAATTAAAAAGGAAACTTCCTAAACCTAAACTAAGATGAAATAACTAAATAATAACTTCTAAAACAAGATTAAACAACTAAACTAACCACAAATCAAAAAGGAAAGTGACCTAGCACCATGTGCTGATCCATGGATTGTGCCCATGGTTCTATGGTGGGAAAATGGCCAGAATTGATGAATCTAAAGTGAACTACCATGGAAAATAATTAATGGATCTACTTAAATACATGAAAAGATAAATGGGTTCCCAAGGATTCAATAAAAAACAATGTTTAGATGGCTAAAAACAAAGGACAAATTTAAGGAGAGAAAGATTTCGGATTTCAACTACTTAAGAATATCAAATAATTCTATGATAAGAAGGTAATTGAACCATAGCTTTAATGTAAGGAAATAACCCAATCTAAAGTAATTTGATGAAATAAATATTCAAGAATAAGTAACCTCAATGAATTTCATTAAATTGACAAGAAATTGGACCCAAAATCTTGAGCATAATAGATGTACTATTTCTAAAAATTGTGGAGAATTCTAATGCATAAAACCTAATCTAAATTAAGGTGGGAATAAGGTGAAACAAGTGAATTTTGAGGGAGGAAACTCAATTTTGCAAGTTATTTGTTCTCTTGGCTGTCACTACTAGAGAAGAAGTAATTTGAATCTTGAGGAATAAGCAAAGAAAACTAATGGAATGGTTGTGAAGAAGATGGGAGAATCTAGATGGAAAGAACGGTGTAAAACTAGAAAGAAAAACAAGTGAAACTAAAGCAATGAAAGCTAAGCCGAAGTAAGAAAACCACTAATTAGAAAATCAAAGAAAGAAAAGAACCCAAGAAGTCTTCAAAGTCTAGCAGCATATAACACTAAAGGAGAGTTATGTTTCAAGGTTTCTCACCCACGTTTACTTGGAAAAAAATGTAGGAAGCCTTGGGATATTTATAGATGATTTAGCTTGCAATTTGGTGCATGTTTAATTTAGGAAAGATGAGGAGATCTAGATCTATGGCTAAGGTGGAGAATAAGGGAGGAAAGTTAGGTGGGAAGTGAGGTAAGCAAGATGATGTAAGAGAGTGATGGGCTGGGTGGTTGGTTTCCTAATTGGAAGGGGGAGGTGTCTTTTTCCTTGGATGGTAAGTGAATCTCCCTCCCTTCTAATTGGATGGTATTGGCTGGCGAAAAAAGAGGAAAAAAAGAAGAAAAAATATAAGAAAGGAAGGAGAAAAACCCATGGTTTGATGTGCTTTGGATGGACTTAGATCTAGGGGTTTCCTAATTAGGAAACTACTTGAATTTTGTTAACTAAGCAAGGGGTGTCCTCTTTTAGGAAGGTGGCTCCCTCCTTGAGTTCAAAACATGGAACCCTAGGGTGAATGGTGTATTAAGGATGGAAAATGGATCAGGATGTGGGATTTTCTCACTTCATGGGTCCCTTAATGCATGATCATCTTAACTTTTACATCACTCTCTCAAAATCCTTTAAAAATCACCCTTTTAACATAGGAAAATTTCTTAATTTGATGCTCCAATTGTGTTGCTCCATGTGGCACTCCTCCTTGGCTTGATGGCTCACTCCTTGGTAGCTTAAGTGGTTTCCATGCTTGGCTTCAAGGCTTGAGTAGCTCATATGGCTTATCACCCTTTTTTATGGTTTAATGGCTAAGTGGCTTTAATGGCTCCCATGCAAAGGTGGTGGAAATGCATGGCTTGGCCTTGAGTTCATTTTTAGTCACCCTTTGCTTCTTAAATTTCCTTCTAGCTTGCCCAAGGATAGTCTTGGGCTTTCATCACACCTTGGATTGATGACATTTAGGCTTTGGCTTGCTTAGGTTTCCTGGTTAGACTTGGAAACCTTATGAATGGATTTAATTATTATCTCAATCAAGTTATACCTTTAGATTACCTTCTCAATATCTACAGAGATGAGAAACCTTAGTTAACTAAGTCCTAACAAATTATGATCATTCACATACTTTCGATTATCTCCTAAACTTGAAAATATCAAACTTTTGAACTATTAGGTTACAAATGCATGTGTTACAAAATTTCAAAAAACCATGAGAATTAATACTATATTTCATCACACTTGGGCTACTAATTAGGTACTTTCTATACAAAATTGAACACTTATCACCATTAATGTTGGACAACATTTGGACTCTTTAGATGCTTTTGAAGTTAATATTATTGGGAGTCTTATCCATAATATATTCCTAACATCCTCCAATTCTAACCCACTTGTATCATGTTTATCTCATTTCAATGAGAATTTTGATATAAACAAGTACATTAATGAAGTGAATGCACTACTTGATACCGCACTTGTATTAAACACTTCTACATGGTAAGCTAAAGTAGAACCTCTTGTACTCCCTAAACTACCCATGTTCCATCTATTGAAAAACCCCTACTCTCGACCTTAAAACATTGACTGAAAGCTTGAAATATGCATTTTTAGGTCCATCTATGACCCTGCCTATTATTATTAATGCTGATTTGTACAAAGAATAGGAGGGTGTGCTCCTTAACATTCTCAGAAAACATAAGAGATCTATAAGGTGGTCAATAATAGACATTAAGAGTATAAACCCAACCATTTGTATGCATTGAAATCATTTTGAGGATAATGCAAAACCTATGAGGGAAATGCAAAGCAGTCTCAAACCTTATATGAAGGTGGTAGTAAGAGCGGAGGTGCTAAAGTTGTTAGACATTGGCTTCATATATCCCATATTTGATAGTTCTTAAGTCAGCCAATTCAAGTTGTAAGAAAGAAGTTTGGTGTAATGAAAGTTAGGAATGATGACAATGAATTAGTTCTCACCTGCATGACCATTGGGTGGAGAGTGTGTATAGATTACTGAAAGTTGAACCCAGTCATAAGGAAAGACCACTTTTTACTCTCATTTATTGATCAAATGTTAGAAAGGTTAGCTAGACATGAGTATTACTATTTTCTTGATGGATATTCTAGTTATAACTAGATCTTTGTAGCACCAGAGGACTAAGAGAAGACTACCTTCACACTTGTCCTTTGAGAACCTAGCCTACAGATGCGTGCCTTTTGGGTTATGCAATGCACTTGTGACTTTTCAGAGGTGTGTGATGAGTATTTTCTTAGACATGGTAGATCATTTCTTAAGAGGTATTTATAGATGAATTTTGATGTTTGGATCATCATTTAACAAATGCTTCATCCACTTAGCTTTAGTATTAGGCAACTGCTAAGAGAAGAATTTGTGTTGAACTAGGAAAAATACAATTTCATGGTAAAAAGTGGAATAGTAGTAGCGAATATTATATCACAAAATGCCATCAAGGTTGATGAAGCAAAAGTGGATCTCATATATAATCTTACCCCTCCTAGGACGGTGAAGGAGAATCTCTCATTCTTAGGGCATATTGGATTTTACGGAAGATTCATGAATGATTTCAGTAAAATTTCTAGACCACTTTGTAATTTACTTGCAAATGGAGGCAACTTTCGATTTTCATGATAGATTCATGAAAGCATTTGAACTCCCTAAGGTCGTATTATTCTCTGCACCTATCATTGGACTGCTAGATTAGAGTGCGCCATTAGTAATTTATGATGCCCCCAATTACATGATCAGAGCTATTCTGAAGTAGCAACTTGCTAAATTACCACATGTGATATACTATGCTAGTAAGACTTTGAATGATGCCCGACTCAACTACTTCACCATGAAAAAGAGTTGTTGACTATTATGTTTACACTACGTAAAATAAACCTTATCTCTTAGGATCTAAGGTTATAATCTATTAGGACAATAATTCCTTAAAGTGTCTTTTATCTAAAAAGGATGTTATACCTAAATTTATCTGATGGATATTACTCTTACAGAGTTAAAATTTGGGATAAGAAAGGTTCCAAAAATTTAGTAGGGACCATTTATGCAAGTTAATTGTTGAGCCTACTAGTGAGTCAAAGTCCAAAGTCCACATTCCAAATAACTAACTAAACAATACAAAATTGGATGTAAAAGTATATACTTGACAGTAGTATGGTTGCTAGTATCCCCATACTGAATCCATCTTTACCTGTCCATCTGTATCTGAAATATTGTAAACATTGAAACATTTACAATATCTTAGCAAACTATTATTGGTAGGGGATCTAGGAAGCATATGAAACTTAAAACAGGATTTATGATCTAATAATTCAATGATTCCTTCACAATTCAAATATTCACATTCATCATTTTCATTTGAATAAACTCATCTAATTTCCATGAACCATACTCTGTGTAACAAGTCTATCATGTAATTACCCATATGAAAACTTCTATAAAAGTATTCCCACAGTAATTCATACATAGTATTACCATATATGTATAAAATTTTAAAAGTCTATAAAACATTAATATCATAAATAATATTGTCATAATTTACATTCTCAAACTATACTGGGTCCAATGTCCATGCCCCTCACCATATGGGGGCCATAATCCCCCAACCTCTACTGGAATAACAACAACATAATATCCATCAATACACATATTGGAAATGATCTCATACCAAGCATATCATCATGCCTCCTCATAAGACATCATTTATCACACCATCAACACAATAATGTAGAAAATATAAGGACTACTATGTTGCAGTCTCAATCCATAATAGAGCACCCGGATGACTATGGTATCAACTGATAACAAGGAAAAAAATAATGTGTCATTGCCGATATGGGGAGATAGGACTTTCACAGTAGGGCCTTCCTATAGTTTCCCTACCTAACCTTTAGCCACACTTTGGGCAAGGTATCATACATATTTCATCAGTTTTAGGTGAGTAGGTGGCCAACCCTCATACTCCCCTAGCATATCATCCCCAAGCCTATGCTATGCCTGGATACAAAATAATAATAATAATAATAATAATAGAAAATTTGTAAAATAATAATAATAATAATCATGCATCAAGGATGTAACTTAAAAATCAGAATTCACAAATCAACAGATAATGAAATTGGTACCCATTTACCAAGAATATAATTTCACTGACATACAGATAAGATAATATAAATTCAAATCATGCTTTTCAGACAATGGTCGCATAATTATAAACATGAAATCATTATATCATTCTAATTAATTCATTCCACATCATTAACAATTAAAGCATATCAATTTACAATGATTCTATATAATGAATAATTTTAATTCTATAATTTTCATGATATTAAACAAGATCATGTTTAAAACATGGATCTTGCAATTTAGAAATATGCATTCTTAAGATTCCACCTACCTCGTGACTAGTAACCATTCCCTTTAACATCACATTCCTTTTTATTTGTGAAATCTGGTATATTTGTCAATACATGGTTATTATCTTTCTTTTAGTAATATATTTAATTTATTTTATTCCTAATCATCATAAATTTAGATGATCTTATACTTGATTTTCTTTGATCATAGTTATATTTCCTTATGTTTTGTCTGATCATTCGATTCTAATTGTTGATCATCAATTTATAGTCTTGATCGCTTGCTATTTCTTACACTTGACTAATTTGTCCTTTATAGATAGTCTTTCTTATAATATTGTTGATTTACAAATCTGACAAATGGATCACCTTTTGATCGGTCAGATTTATAGTTTTTGACCATTATCTATGTCAATTCTAATTTAACTTAGTGTTTAATGTAGATCTAACATTAAGCTGATTAAATTATCCCATCTACAACTCAATTAGTCATAATGGTACTAGATTTTAATATTTGTTGTAATTTAATTACACATCTAACATTTTATATTGATCTAACAATCAGATCCAACTTTGATCTATTAGATCTATGATTCAAATTTTAATTAGTGTTTTAGATTACCAATTTTAGCATATTTATATCCTCTAATAATCCACATTGTCCTAATACATTACTAAATTACCTAATTAATCAATTCTTAGGATCTAATCACCTTTGATCTAATCCATCCAAGTAATTTTCATAATTTCTTGGTTTTGATCATTATAAATTGTCTTGTGATCCTAAATTTTATTATATAATTAGGTCCGTGTCAATACCAATCCAATGAACCTTCCTAATCATAAATCAAACTTATATAGCCCTCTAGATCTTAAATTTTATGCTTCAAATCATTTTAATGGTTTAGATTTAAAATTTGAATGAAATAGAAAGAAAATGAGCTGAGATGCACTGGAGAAAAATGCAAGCTCCAGGATGTTCTGGTGTGTTCTGGTCTTCGAAATGCACCGTAGGTGTATCATGGTCCCTAGAAAGTAGTAGTGTTTTGGTCAGTCTGCGACAGCGCCTACATGGGGATGCGCTAAGTGGTTACATATCAGTTGCGCATTAGCTGTGTGGGTCTTGATCTTTGATCAAACCGACCAGGATGAGATAGTTAGATTTGGACTGTTGGATCATTCCATTCTTCAATCCACATCTAGGATCTCCCAAAATTTTACTGTTTTTATGATTTCTAGGTTTTTGGGGTCCAACAAACTCATTAAACAGCTCAGATCTTCATTTGAGCTATCTTTGGGGTGGTACCAGATTAGATCCATCAGATCTATTTTTACTAGTGGATTATTGGCTGGTGAGAGTAGATTTGGTTGAGATCTGAGGAGATTTAGTTGGAAAAAGGAAAAGAAGGAGAGAAAAGGGGGAGGGATTACCTGATTTGGCTAGAGTGGAATGTTCTAACAACTCTGGTGGGTGTAGAGGTGTTTGTGCCCACTGAGTAGTCGAATTGCTAGAGAATAGAGGAGCAAGGGGAAACTGGAGAGGGAAAAAAGGGAAAGGGAAAGAGAAAAAGAAGAAGGGAAAGTGGGGGGAGAAGGATAGGGGAAAGGAAAAATGGCTGATGTCCAGGCCAGTGCTAAAGAGAAAAATAGGGAAGGGGATGCTGATCGGATCAGTGGATGGTGTGTCCATGGACATGCCTATCTTTTGGTCTGATACAGTGCATCTATTGAATTAATAGATTTAATTTAATTTAATTCTTTAATTTATCTTTTTAATTACTTTTATTATTTTATTTCAAAGTACAATTGTAATGATTACAACTTTAATCATCACAAATTCTCATAATTGATAACACATGGCCCACTAAACTTTTTGTGGAACCATGTAATGGTAAAATTACCATTTTCCCCTTATTTAATAAAATTAAATTCAAGATTTGAGAAAAATATGGATTTTTCATTTGAGTTCCAATTTCAGTGTTCTTTATGTCGTTGGACTTGATTTTTTTAGTACAATCCAAATATTCATGTTCCGACTCCCGATTCCATTTGTTTTATAAATAGTTGATTTCTCAGAATCTCAAATTTTAGTTCCATTTTCTAAAATTTTCAATTGACACATAATAATTCAGCTAAATTCACAAAAATTTGGGATTATTGCGTACATTATTTCTTTGGGTTGGGAACAGAGGACCAATACCATCTTGTCAAGTAGTTCCTTAATAGTTCTTCTACCTTCAAATATTGTAATTTCTCTGATGACTCTATTAGGTTTAGACTATTCCCATTTTCACTGAAGGATAAAGCTAAGGCATGGCTCAACTCTCTAGAAGTAGGGTCCATCACCACATGGGATCAACAATTTAAGAAATTCCTAAATAAGTTTTTCCCAATCCATGAAAATCAATGCCTTCAGGCATGAAATTATAAATGTTTAACAATAAGAAAACAACATTTCTATGAATTCTGGGAATGTTGGGAGAACTTACTTCTAAAATGACCCCACTACAGATTTAAAAAGTGGCAACAGGTTTAGTATTTTTTCAAAGGTGTGACATTGCAGAGCTGATGCATGCTAGATGCCACTAGTGGAGTAGCTTTCATGATTAAAAGCAATGTGAAAGATTAGAATTTCTTTGAAACACTAGTTGATAAATCCCAACAATGGGGTTACTCTAGTTGATTGGAATGAAATTCATAGCAGCAAAGAAAAGGCAGTATCTATGAAGTAGGGATTGCTCTAGATCTTTATAGTAAAATAGACATGTGAACCTAGAAGGTGAACAAAATAGATGATCTTTCTCAACAGTGTCTTCATGATGAATAAACCACCTATAAATCCTCAATTTAAGGTATGTTCTATCTATCCTAATCCAAATCAATCTACTCCATCTTGTCTATCAACCTTTGGTTTTTCAAGTTCCTTTAAGAGCAGGCGAATGTTATGAATACATATTGCCAACTTAGAAATACCAATAACATTATTGCTTTGACCAAGAAAAGTTAGGATTCCTACACTATTAAGTGTTCAATTTTGGTCAAAATACCCCTAATTTAGCATTGAATTAGATTATCTAACCAATCAAATTTGCAATTCTTAGCTTAATTTTGATTCTAGCCCCAATTGATCATCCAACCATTAATTTGTCAAAAGTAACAGTTAGATGATCATCAAAGCTTATCAAATGCTTAATGTAAGTTTTAGATGACTCTAATTTAGTCTTTTGTTTTATAGATCAACCAAAAGAGGCATGGATGGCTTAGATCAATTTTCAACGGTGCAGATTATCCTAAAAGGTATTAAATGGAAGAGATCACTCACAAAGAAAGACATGATAGTTTCCTAAAAGGGAATTGATCTTAATTGGAAGTCATGGAGGAGATTTTATAATAAGGGAAATGACATGGGAGTGGAAAGATGTAAAATAGAAGGAGTTGGTGAAGAGGTTTCCAAGTGAAGAATCGTAGACGTTTGAAGGAAAGTAGGGGGTGGAAATGAAAAAAAATAAAAGGAGTCCCAAAGAAGAAACCCAAGCACTGCTATAAAGGGACAGCTCCCATCTTGCATTCCTTTATTATCTTCTCTCTTCACCATGACCGTAGGAGGAGCCCAAGGGGAACTATTATTTGTTTTTCCTTTGCTTGCAGTTATTTCTTCTCATTTTTTTTCTTCTATTCAGACCATCGTATTTGTGTTACTACATCCCACTTCTTCCATACCTCCATTAATTCACCTGCACACAACTGATCTCGTTTTCTTTTCTTTTTTCTGTCAGTTTCCAATAGGAAACCTTGCCATCTCCACCTTGCTCTTCCCACTTCACTACTTCCACCTTCGTTCTCTCTCATTCTTTCTCTATTCTCCACTGCTCACACCACATCTCTCTCCTCCTTTTCCTAGTTTCCCTCTTTTGATCCACTACACTAGTTTGTCTTTGTAGGCCCAACATAGATTGGCCAGACTCTCTCCTTTGGCCCCCTTCCCTCTCTCTCGTGCCCTTTGTTCTCCAGACCTCTCCATTCTCCAACCCACACTATCTACCCCCATCACCAGTGTCTACTCTATTCTCCTCCAGCACTACACCTCCTATCATTTTCTTCACTCCAGCCTACATCACCACCTCCCAAGCTTAGCCAACCCTTCAGCTGACATCATTTTCAGAGCACAAACCTTCACCACATCCTTACCTAGTACTGGCGTTGGTCCCTAGTTCTCCATCTCTGCATCACTGGCACTAGTCACTTTCCAAGCCTGGTGTCATTCCCTCTGCTTTGTTTTCATTCACCATCATTGACATCGTCCGGACATTCTCCCATGACCGGATTGGCCTCCTCACTACCCAAGACCAGCATCGCATAGCCTGGCTAGCTGAAATCTCTCCCTTGCCCTACTTCCACCAGTGTCCAATGTCTTCCAAGGCTTATCCACCACACCATCACTTAGCCCTCTTCATCAATGTACCATGCACCGGCCAAGCTTCACTGGTGTTGTCTTTAGCCGACCCAACAGCTTTGGCTTCTCCTCAATTCTTTTCCTCCTCTAGCTTCCATCTCCCCCTCCATCAGGTTTCCTCTTTCCTTGTTTCCTTTTTACGTTTTAATCAAATTTTCACTTAAATTCCATTTTTACCCATCACATATCTGATTTAATTCCAACTGTGTGCTCTTTTAAATACCATCTATGTCCTTGTTCTATTCTAGTTCTTCTTTATCTCTATTGTATCTATCCAGGAATAGCATAATCTAAATCTGTTTTGATTTAGCTTAACCTAATCAATGATTAGGCTTAACAAAAATAGATCTATTCAATTCCTAATCTTTTTCACAATAGAATTTCAATTACTCTTTTGATTATGTTCTTAGGACATCCCTTGGATTGATTAACTTCTCTGATCTTTAATCTGAACTCCAAAAAGCGACCTAAACCATCCAAATCTCCAATTTCTTATCTAGCTAGATCTTTTAGACTGTTTGGAATCTGCTTAATGCTCTAGTGGATCATTAATTAGAAGCACCAAGAAGAGACTAGTGAAGGCTGATCGATGTTTATGAGACTAGATCTGAAGAATATGATGATAATTGGTCTATAGAAGTAGACTTTTCATGTTTCTTTAGTTAAATTACTATCTTTTTGAATTGGATTTCTATAATTTTCATTGATTAAATACATATGAACTTTGATTGCCTTTTTTGTTAATTTTTGTCTATTAATTTCAATTTTTAAATAATTAAATTTTTTTAAAACTCCAAATTCTTAAAGCGAGTCATTGTGCGATTAACCCATACTTGCGCATCTATACTACAATATCTGTGCACTTGCAAAAAATTCAATAAGTTTTTGGCACCATTGTCAGGGACCCACAATGGAGTTTTTATAAAATTTAATTAAAAATCCAAAAAAATTCAAAAATTTAAAATTAATTATTATTATTTTTTTTTAAAGAATTGCATACTTTTAGCATTTTAGGCATTTTTCAATTTTATTTAGTGCATAATCACCTTGTGTCCTAAATTTGGTACTTTTTTCTATCTTTATATTTTGAGAAATAGGAAAGTGGGGAAAATTGGCAAGTGGATTTTCATCAAAATAGAAATTTCTCTACTTTCTTAAAATATAGTTTTCCTTTTATTTTGAGTAAATCTTGTAGTGAGGATCTTTTTAATTTGTAATTTCCATTTCAATTTTGTAGGATTGTATAATACAGGGCAAGTGTGGGATAAGGTGGCCTGCACTTGATCTTCATCAAAAACCTTGCTATAAGTATCCCTCGCTCCTTTTATTTTCTAGATTCAGGTTTACATTTATAATAGTCTTTCATTGTTTGATGGAATAATTGCATATAGAATGCATATTTGATAATTGTTGCATTTTTAGGGTTTTGCATTAGGTTACTGTTTTTAATTGCATTTTTAGTGCACATTTATTGCTTTAAGGTGATATATATGTTGATCGAATTGCCATCAAGAGTGAAAATTAATTAGTAAGGGAACTCAACCCCACAAGATCAAGGGTAGATTTTATCACCACTCCTTGGCCCACCTAAGATACTCACCACAAGTGTGCAACCCTACCTTTCAAGTTAATTTAAAATCATTTAGAAGAGACTTATAGGGCCATCACATGATCGTAGGACCCTCTTACTATGACGTGATCTATTGTCACTTTAGTGGCTTTTAAGCACTATGGTTGTAGTGGGTGTCTTAAAATCCAAGTGATTTTCTCACGCCTTCTATTGACATTTGTTGAGGTCTAAACACCTCCTTACATGAGGATTGTATTAACTACCTTATGTATAACCTAACTGGTAAGAAATACTCAAATCTAAAAGAGAGGAGGATCGCTAGATTAGGCTAATTCAAAAGCATTGTCCCCACACAAATTCAAGAAAGTCAAAATATTGCTACTTATTAACTTAAGGATTATTTGACTATGCCTGTTTGTTTATGCATCACGTAGAGTTAGAGTTAGCATTTAGGTTAGGACATTTTAGATTAGGCTAGTTTATGCAAGGGCTTCAATCTCAGAACCCAAATTTAGTACCTTTAGACCCAAAGATTCAACGCATCCAATGACAAGGGGAAAGAAACCTAGTTCGTATACCCATGGCTGAAACACTAGTCAAGATTAAGTGCAAAACAATTAGAGATTTTTATGCTCCTTTACAACTTAATACTCCATCCTACATAGCTATACCTCCCACAAATTCTAACCACTTCAAGTTAAAGCTGGGAGTCATTCAATTACTCCCACTTTTTATGCTCGAGACTAAGAAGACCCCTACTTACATATAAAAAGTTCCTTGATATTTGTGCCACATTTAGGTTCTAAAACTTTTTGGATGATTTTATTAAGCTTAGGCTATTCCCATTCTCACTTAAGGACAAAGCCAAGTCATGGCTTAATTCCTTGGAGGTAGGTTTCATACATAAATGGGACCAATTGTCTAAGAAGTTTTTGAACAAGTTCTTTCCTGTTCACAAAAAAAATGCCTTACATCGTGAAATTATCAATTTCCAACAAAGGGATGATGAACAATATTACAAATATTAGAAACGGTGGAATGAACTACTACAAAAATGCCCTCGTCATGGATTTGAGAAATGTAGCAGGTTCAATATTTCTATGAGACATTGACACCTCAAAATTGACAAATGATAGATGCAGCAAGTGGAGGGACCCTCATGCTAAAGGATGAAAGTGAGGCATGGTAATTCTTTTAGACATTGGCTGATAATTTTCAGCAATGAGATTATTCAAATAGGAGAGAAAGAACTAACCAGCCCACTAAGAAAGGAGGTCTATATGAGATATGAGTGTGTACTAATCTATCCCATAAGCTCAACTCTATTGCTGAAAAATTAGGTGGAAGAATGGACAAGCTTGAAACCATGTTTTAATCTTTCATGGCTACTACATTATTCCATAAACCTCCATATGAAGTGTGTGCTACTTGTTCTAGTCCAGCTCATTTGACCTCAACGTGTCCATCCAATAAAGTATTCCCTAAATATCTTGTAGATCAAGTGAATGCATTGAATGCATATCACCAACCTAGCAACAACCCATATTCTAAGACCTACAATTTTGGATGGGCTAGGCATTCCATTTTTTCTTGGTCAAAGAATAATCACCAAGGGCGACCACCAGTGAACCCCCTACCCAAAATTTTCCTCCTTGGCCTATAGTTCCTCAGCAGTCACCTGGCTTCAACCTTAGCAACCAAAGAAACCATCTTTAGAGGATAAAATTGAGAGAATTATAGTGAAACAAAATGAAGTAACAAAAAGGGCTTTGAACCAACTTCAAAATATCAATTTCCATGCCCTAGCCAAACTAGACATGCAAGTAAGCCAATTGTGAACTAAACTACATAATAGAGGATAGGGTTAATTCCCTAGTCAACCCATCCCTAACCCTAAGGGTCAATTTGAGATAGTGTCAAGTTCTCAAAACCTTAACCCTCATGAGCATGCTAAGTCCATAACCACCCTTTGTAACGGTCATCAAATTGATAACAAAGAAGGGTAGGCTATGAAACTGCAGAGGATAAAGAGGTAATTAAAACAAAGGAGAAAGAGAAGAGACAGAAAAACCATGTAACACCTATATTGGAGGCACCCTATGTACCTAAAGCCCCTTTTCCCCAATTACTAAACTGGGCTCGGAAGGGAACAAACTTCAATGAGTTAATGGAGGTATTTAAACATGTACAAATCAATATACCATTGCTCAATGCAATTAAAGACATCCCTGCCTATGCTAAGTTCTTAAAAGAGCTCTGCATATGAAAAAGAAAGCTAAATGTACAAAAAAAAGCTTTCCTCACCGAGTAGGTAAGCTCTTTAATTCAACATAAAACCCCACCAAAGTTTAGAGACCTAAGATGTCCTACAATTACTTGTATCATTGGAGATCATGTCATAGATAGGGAACTTCTTAACTTAGGGGCTAGTGCTAACTTGTTGACGTACTCTGTCTATAAGCAATTAAAACTCAGTGAGTTAAAACCAACCACTACAACACTACAATTAGCATACAGATCTATCAAGATATCTTGTGATTTGGTTGAAGATGTCTTGATGCAAGTAGACAAGTTTTATTATCTTGTTGATTTCATGGTACTAGACAACCACCCTACATCTAATCCTGGTAGTCAGATCCCAATCATCCTTGGACATCCATTCTTGGTAACATCTAATGCCATTATTAACCATAGGAATGGTGTAATGAAACTATCATTCGGCAACATGAAGGTTAAGCTTAATGTCTTTAATGCCAATCAACAACATTTAGACCTTAATGATTCCCATCATGTCAATTTGATCAAGAGTTTAATTAATAAGATTCATCCACCATTGTCCATCTCTCACCTACTAGGGGCTTGTCTCATGCATTTTAATGGAGAATTTGATATAGACCAGTCTATTGAGGAGGTAAACAATCTTTTAGATGTTGCACCAACCATGGGTACCTCCAAGTGGGGTCCTTATGTGGAACCACTCCCACCTTCTAAATTTGTCCACGCCTGCTCAATAAAGCAACCACCATCTTTGGGCCTAGTGGCCTAATAACATGAAATATTCATACTTAGCCCTCGATGAAATCTTACCTGCAGTAATAACATTAGACTTACATAAAGAATAGGAGGGTAAGCTTTTAAATGTTCTTAAGGAGCATAAAACTACTCTAGGGTGGACGATAAAAGACATAAAAGGGATTAGTTGTGACGACCCGGGGTTTCTCACGCATTTTTAAATGCAATGTCTAATTTCCTAAGGCGGGATGCATCCCTATTTGAAAACCGTTTTATAAAAAACTATGCAATGCAGCGAAAAACCTTTAGTTTTAAACTCATTTTTGGAAACCCCGAGTGTCATTTGCTTTCACAACAACTAAGGTAGTTTTTGAAAAACTTCAGAAATCATAAATGTTTTTCCCCAGGTCTTTCCAGTCACAATGCACAGCCCAACTGTAACTAAGTACAAACACATGTCCAAAGGGTTGAGAGTTTACTTACATGCGTATTTGTTTCCTTTTGGATTCACTTGCTCATAGCACTAACATAGATGTCCTCTTTTTGTGAGTGAAGCTGTCCTGAACCATGATATATACGGATGTATTCTGTCCTCGAGTACTTACTGATGTCTGAAAAATGTTAAGGATTGGGTGAGTATATAATATACTCGGTAGGAGTCTATCACTATTAGTTTTATAATGCATGCGATCTTTAAAATCATGTGCTCATAAAAACATATGCATGTTGTACGAATAATCACGTTTAATATCAATATTAAAAGCCACTGTCAAACCGAAATACTGACGACTTAAAGAAATATCATAATCCAAGTCGAAAGTATCATCCATCATAATCATAAAAATATGTCATAACATCATGATATGCATCAGATGCTTCATGGAATCCAACTCATGGATATCTTATCATGGTATGGTCGACCAACCTTATATCATGCAATATGCAATGCACATAAATCCACGAAACCATAGGGTCCCACTATGCCCACGACCTCACCGCCGTGTGGTCCCCGGGTACCTAGGGACACAGGATCATATACCTCTACGGGGCATATGACACTTCAACTCAGAGCCGTGACACCAGTGGTAGCCCCCTGTACCACATGCAGTCGAAGCAGGGACATGCCCTTTTTGGGCGTGGTACCCATCCACCTAATAGTGGTAGAGGCTGGGTGGCCAACCCACACACCTCGGCATAGCACCCACGAGCTTACAAGCCCAAATCATGTACGATCAAATAAGCCAAAAACCTCTGTTCAAAACCAGTCCTCTTTGGGTCCCTCACAACTACCTGGCCCTCGGCACTCCAGCGTCTTTTGGCAACCCTCAAGGACATGCAATCTTTGCAAGTACTTAAATCATGCAATATATGCACTTGTTTACAAAACATATGTGTGCATAATGTATATGCAATCTTTTATGAAACATGTCTATGTACAAAACGTTTATCATATGCATGCTAAGTCAAGTCATGCTAAACGAGTCATATACTTATAAAATATGTTCTCAAAACAATAATAGATCTTATAAAAGAATCTAATAGTGATAGAGCACCTACCTGACTAGGTCGCGTTAACCCTCTTGTCCTCGTATGCTCCTGAACATGATTTGGGGACTCAAGGTTAGTTTAACCTATCTTTGATGGGTTTAGAGCAGTTGGGTCTTATTACTTAGGCATTAGGGGTCCATCCCTATGCCTATGGGTGTCCTAAGGTCCTAATTGGGCCTTAGTATTCTCAGTTTTCCAAAGTTCTAGTGGTCACGCGCCACCACCCTATTCTAAGGGTCATGCCCTACTTTGATTGGGCCTTGATCAGGTATTTTATGATTTGGATGTGTCTGTGTCGTCGATACGGACACAACTCCTTTTGCGGCACCTCAATCGGAGCTCTAGATCTCAAGTTATAAGCGTTTTAGTATTGTATGTACATAGAGTCTTAAAGACAAGAAAAGGAGGAATGCTAGGGCGTTGCACGTCTGCGATGTGCGCCCAGCTTCCTTAAGTAACCAAAAAAATGAAGCACGCTAGCGAGCTGTGCGTCTGCTGCGGGCGTGTCTGCAGACGTGCTATATACCTCCGCCTATCTGTCTCTTTAGCGGGCGCGTCCTTGGAAGCGCCCGTTTTGGTTTTTCAAACAGGCGTTGACCTGGGACGTTCCTATTGGATCGTCCCGCCCGTTAGTGACCTGGGTCATCCTCAGGTCACCCTGGTTTGGCTCTGTCGAACCAGTGCGGCCCTGGGGACGTCCCAGGGTCCTTGGTGGCGCTCCCAGGCTCCGTTTTGCATGGTTTTTCATGCAAAAACTTAGGGGAATTAAGCCTAAGACTATGAGTGAGATGGGTTTGGGGATTTTTTGGGCATACCTGCTTCGTGGGTGGTTTTCTCTCCACGTTTTTCCCTCTTGGTCACTGCTCCATGATGGGTTTTCTCCAAGGTTTTGGGCTGCCATTAGAGGCACCCAAGAGCTCTATTTATAGGGCGTTTAAAGAGGGTTCTGGAGGGGTTCTAACCGTCTTTGAATGGCGGCGGGGAAACCTCCAGAATGGCGGTGGTTTCTCCTTGAAACACCGCCGTTCCAGAAGCCTCTAGGAGCTTGAAGACGACGGGGTACCCGTATCAAAACGGGCACCTGTGTTTTTCAGGTTAAGTCGTTTTTTTGTAAAATTTACAGTTTTGCCCCTGAACTTCAAAGGGCCATATCTTGCTCATTTTAACTCCGTTTTGGGTGATTTTGGTCTCGTTGGATTCCTTTTTCCTAGACGCATCTAATGGAACCACTTTTAGGACCAAATTCCTGGGTTTAGTTAAGGCGACTAGTGAAATGACCAAAATGCCCTTATCTTTAAAA
This sequence comes from Warburgia ugandensis, assembly GCA_035236585.1. Taxonomy (NCBI): domain Eukaryota; kingdom Viridiplantae; phylum Streptophyta; class Magnoliopsida; order Canellales; family Canellaceae; genus Warburgia; species Warburgia ugandensis. The sequence continues at coordinate 44,798,762 of CP141130.1, forward strand.
CTAAACTTTTTATGGGCTTTTAATATTACAAAATTTGGGGTCATTACATTATTACCCCCTTAAAAGAATTTTGTCCTCAAAATTCCATAAATTATCATCTTCCAGGTATTTGTCTCTTTAGATGATTTCTTGGTGAATGCATTCCCCTCTAGGAATCAATTCTAGATTCATCCTCAATTTATTATTTCCATTATTCCTCCTATAAGGCCTCACCCATAAGGGCCTGTTTTTGCTGCGTACTCTAATGCAGCGTCATACTCTCGTATGTGTTGATTTATCAATACCGTTTCCTAGCGGTACTTCATCTATCTTGAATTCCTTAGTTTCCTATACTTATCTTATCATGTATAAGATAGTCTCCTCGTAAGATCATGCTTCTTTGCTTATGCATATACTTCTTTCAAGATCATATTATCTTATTTTTCCTATTTTGAATATCATAGGATAATCCTTTTCATCTAGTGATCTCTTTCATTATCCATAAGTCCAAAAAGTTACCTTCTTTCTATTGTGTCTAACTTTGCTTCTTACCCTTGTCTCCAAGATACTTCAATAACTGATATGGTATCATGTGTTCTATAGCGAAACCCTTGATTAACTTTGAATTTCAACTGTCTGTTGTTTTCCATACGTGACTCAAGGTTATGAAATCATGAAAGCCAATTAGTACCATCTTCCATCATTAATACTACCTGAAGTCATCAAATGCTTTTTCTTCTTGAAGAGTTTATGCATACTCATGTCAAATATATCATGGTCCATTGTTTCTCTTCATGATGTGGCCTAATCAACTAGCCTTATACCCTCAAATGACTTAGCCTATCAAGTTCTCAAGTCTAAAGACTTATAACATCCTTCTCAGTCTATAACCTCAACTACTAACTCATAGATATTAACATACCTGATTAATTAGGGTGGGATGCCTCTATTTAGTTGACAACACTTAATGATGGTCTTAAGATATTTGGTCTCCCAAATTTATGATAATAAGACCTCAATTTGATCCTCGATGGTACCCTTCCGGCTTAATTCCTTTATTTACTCATGTAGCGGCAAGGTAAGACATCACCAATATTTTCTTTTTATGGACTATATTCATTGGTGTTCTTCATAAGTTAATGGATCTGATAAGAATCTAATAATAATTGATATCAAACCATTTGTAGGATTTTAACTTTTAGTTGGTCACCATTCCTCTTTGAAAACTTTTGTGCAGCATAATGTCCTTTTATTCAATGCTCTATTCAAAGTCTTAAACCCCCATATGCTTCCTCTCTATTATACGTATCATTGCTAACTCAACTATTATTCCCTTGAGGTTGATTGGTTATCTTCAAGATGAAATATTTGTATGTGTCATCATAAGGTCATGATCTTCTAATATTGAATACTTATAGTTACATCTCTATCTCTCTCTCTCTTTTCTTCAAAATCCTCATTTAGTCCACCCGGACCAATGTCTCTATATGCTTTGTTGCATATAATTGATACTTCATCTATTCCTTTACTTAGATATGATAAAGTGAATACCTGTCTTAAGATTATTGAAATCCTCAATTGCCTATAGCCTCAATAAAATTCATACAATGGTATTGATGTTTTGATCATGCTATACTTTTCTTACAAGTTCTTGTTAGGATCAATCTATAGATTTATTATCTCCAATATTATCGTCAAAAATCTTTTGATAACTTGGTCGAATTCATTTTCCTATCATATTCATGTTATGTTTCTCTTAATCTCATAATATGTTACTTGATTTGCTCCATAATACTCAAGTGGTTATTATTCAATAGCATTTCACTCTTCATAAGACTCCAATTAAGGTATTGAGCTATACCTTTGTGATCTAGTATGAGTCACTGTTATCCCCTAGTATCATCTTGCATTCTCATCGCTCTTATTATTATCAAAATCATCTCAAAGAATGTCTTTTAAATCCCTTATCATACTCATCTCATATCCGTTGATACTCTTTATGATGGAAAGATATCCACCTAGGTTCTTCAATTTTCTCACCTTTGATGAGATTACTTTATTGCAGATCAACTCTATCTTCTAACAAGTCCTTTAATCATCTTCATTCATTCATTTTCATCATCCATATATGATTTTTCATATTTGTACCTTACAATAATCCTTATATGAGGTTTCATCTTTGCATCACTGCACAATAATTCTTATTTCCTATAATTTTGATAGGATTCAAGCAATCCAATATCTAAGTATTTGCTAGGACTATCTCCTTTTTCACCTATGTGTTTATGGTGAAATGTCTTGAGTCATTATAATCCTCGAATAGAAGTAGTCATCTCTACTACTCCTATTTATACTACTTATCCTTGATTTTCTTTATTGTCTATGACCCTTGGACATCTTTGAATTTGTTGTGAAAGGATAAAACCTGGGCTCTGATACCAACTGTGACGACCCGGGTTTTCTCATGCATTTTTAAATGCAATGTCTAATTTCCTAAGGTGGGATGCATCCCTATTTGAAAACTATTTTATAGAAAACCATGCAATGTAGTGGAAAACCTTTAGTTTTAAACTCATTTTTGAAAACCCCGAGTGTCATTTGCTTTCACAACAACTAAGGTAGTTTTTGAAAAACTTCAGAAATCATAAATGTTTTTCCCCAGTTCTTTCCAGTCACAATGCACAGCCCAACTGTAACTACATACAAACACATGTCCAAAGGGTTGAGAGTTTACTTACATGCGTATTTGTTTCCTTTTGGATTCACTTGCTCATAGCACTAACATAGATGTCCTCTTTTTATGAGTGAAGCTGTCCTGAACCATGATATATACGGACGTATCCTGTTCTCGAGTACTTATTGATGTCTGAAAAATGTTAAGGATTGGGTGAGTATATAATATACTCAGTAGGAGTCTATCACTATTAGTTTTATAATGCATGCGATCTTTAAAATCATGTGCTCATAAAAACATATGCATGTTGTACGAATAATCACGTTTAATATCAATATTAAAAGCCACTGTCAAACCAAAATACTGACGACTTAAAGAAATATCATAATCCAAGTCGAAAGTATCATGCATCATAATCATAAAAATATGTCATAACATCATGATATGCATCAGATGCTTCATGGAATCCAACTCATGGATATCTTATCATGGTATGGTCGACCAACCTTATACAATGCAATATGCAATGCACATAAATCCACGAAACCATAGGGTCCCACTATGCCCACGACCTCACCGCCGTGTGGTCCTCGGGTACCTAGGGACACAGGATCATATACCTCTACGGGGCATATGACACTTCGACTCAGTGCCGTGACACCAGTGGTAGCCCCCTGTACCACATGCAGTCGAAGCAGGGACATGCCCTTTCTGGGCGTGGTACCCATCCACCTAATAGTGGTAGAGGCTGGGTGGCCAACCCACACCCCTCGGCATAGCACCCACGAGCTTACAAGCCCAAATCATGTATGATCAAATAAGCCAAAAACCTCGGTTCAAAACCAGTCCTCTTTGGGTCCCTCACAACTGCCTGGCCCTCGGCACTCCAGCGTCTTTTGGTAACCCTCAAGGACATGCAATCTTTTCAAGTACTTAAATCATGCAATATATGCACTTGTTTACAAAACATATGTGTGCATAATGTATATGCAATCTTTTATGAAACATGTCTATGTACAAAACGTTTATCATATGCATGCTAAGTTAAGTCATGCTAAACGAGTCATATACTTATAACATATGTTCTCAAAACAATAATAGATCTTATAAAAGAATCTAATAGTGATAGAGCACCTACCTGACTAGGTCGCGTTAACCCTCTTGTCCTCGTATGCTCCTGAACATGATTTGGGGACTCAAGGTTAGTTTAACCTATCTTTGATGGGTTTAGAGCAGTTGGGTCTTATTACTTAGGCATTAGGGGTCCATCCCTATGCCTATGGGTGTCCTAAGGTCCTAATTGGGCCTTAGTATTCTCAGTTTTCCAAAGTTCTAGTGGTCACGCGCCACCACCCTATTCTAAGGGTCATGCCCTACTTTGATTGGGCCTTGATCAGGTATTTTATGATTTGGATGTGTCTGTGTCGTCGATACGGACACAACTCCTTTTGCGGCGCCTCAATCGGAGCTCTAGATCTCAAGTTATAAGCGTTTTACTATTGTATGTACATAGAGTCTTAAAGACAAGAAAAGGAGGAATGCTAGGGCGTTGCACGTCTGCGATGTGCGCCCAGCTTCCTTAAGTAACCAAAAAAACGACGCACGCTAGCGCACTGCGCGTTTGTGGTGGGTGCATCTGCAGACGTGCTATATACCTTCACCCGTCTGTCCCTTTAGCGGGCGCGTCCCTGGAAGCGCCCGTTTGGTTTTTCAAACAGGCGTCGACGTGGGACGTTCCTATTGGATCGTCCCAGCCGTTAGTGACCTGGGTCATCCTCAGGTTACCTTGGTTGGGCCTTGTCGAACCAGTGCGGCCCTGGGGATGTCCCAGGGTCCTTGGTGGCGCTCCCAGGCTCCGTTTTGCATGGTTTTTCATGCAAAAACTTAGGGGAATTGAACCTAAGACTATGGGTGAGATGGGTTTGGGGATTTTTTGGGTATACCTGCTTTGTGGTTGGTTTTCTCTCCACGTTTTCCCCTCTTGGTCATTGCTCCGCGATGGGTTTTCTCCAAGGTTTTGGGCTGCCATTAGAGGCACCCAAGAGCTCTATTTATAGGGCGTTTAAAGAGGGTTCTGGAGGGGTTCTAACCGCCTTTGAATGGCGGTGGGGAAACCTCCAGAATGGCGGTGGTTTCTCCTTGAAACACCGCCGTTCCAGAAGCCTCTAGGAGCTTGAAGATGACGGGGTGCCCGTATCAAAACGAGCACCTGTGTTTTTCAGGTTAAGTCGTTTTTTGTAAAATTTACAGTTTTGCCCCTGAACTTCAAAGGGCCATATCTTCCTCATTTTAACTCCGTTTTGGGTGATTTTGGTCTCGTTGGATTCCTTTTTCCTAGATGCATCTAATGGAACCACTTTTAGGACCAAATTCCTGGGTTTAGTCAAGGAAACTAGTGAAATGACCAAAATGCCCTTATCTTTAAAACTAAACTTTTTATGGGCTTTTAATATTACAAAATTTGGGGTCATTACATTAGTCCAGCCATATGCATGCATAGAATACATCTAGAAGAGAATGCAAAACCTTCTAGGGAAACCCAAAGTGACTAAACCTCCGCATGAAGGACATGATCAGAGATGAAGTCCTAAAGCTCTTAGATGTTGACATCATATACCTTATCTTTGACAGTACTTGGTTCAACCCTGTTCAGGTTGTACCTAAAAGATTTGGGGTCATGGTAGTCAAAAATGAGGATAACAAGTTAGTACCCACTCGCATGACCACTGGGTGGAGAGTTTGTATTGACTATCGAAAGTTGAATGCAATCACGAGAAAAGATCACTTTCCTCTACCCTTCATTGACCAATTGCTAGAGAGGTTTGTGTAACATAGCTATTACTATTTTTTGGACGGGTATTTTAGTTACAACCAGATTCCTATAGCACTAGAGGATCAAGAGAAGACCACCTTCACCTACCCTTTTGGAACCTTCACCTACAGACGTATGCCTTTTGGGCTTTGTAACGCTCTGGCTACATTTCAAAGGTGTATGTTGAGCATTTTCTCTAACATGGTGGAAATATTCCTTATGGTCATGAATGACTTCTCAGTATTTGGGTTATCATTTGATGTGTGCTTGCACCACTTAAAGTTAGTTCTTACAAGGTGTTAGGAAAAGAATCTTGTCTTAAACTAGGAAACATGTCATTTTATGGTATAGACTGGGATAGTATTAGGCCACATAATATCATCCAATGGGATAGATGTCAATAAGGCAAAAGTGGATTTAATAGCCAACTTTCTTCCCCCAAGGATGGTGAAAGAAATTAGCTTCTTTTTAGGACATGTTGGTTTTTACAGAAGATTCATCAAGGATTTTAGTAAAATTGCCAAGCCCTTATGTAATTTATTTACAAAGGAGGTCATTTTTTACTTTTATGAAGACTGTAAGAAAGCATTTGAGCTACTCAAGGCCGAGTTGACTTCTACCCCTATTATTCGACCATTAGATTGGAACACACCATTTGAGATAATGTGTGATGTGTTAAATTATGCCATTGGAGCTGTTTTGGGACAGTTTATTGATAAACTTCCCCATTTAATATATTACCGTGGAAAAACACTAATTGATGTGCAACTCAATTATTCAACCACTGAGAAAGAGTTGTTAATTGTAGTGTTTGCTCTGGATAAGTTTAGATCTTACCTGTTTGGGTCTAAAGTTATAGTATACTTGGATCACACAGCCTTAAAGTACCTCCTTTCTAAAAAGGATGCAAAAATAGGTTGATCCATTGGATACTACTCCTACAAGAGTTTCACTTAGAAATTAAGGACAGGAAAGGTTTAGAAAATGTAGTAGCAAATCACTTATCCAAATTAGTGGTAGAGCACATTAGCAATCAAGGGCCTATAACTGAGCCATTCCCATATGAATAGTTATTGTATGTTTCTAGTTACCTTAGTATGGAAATATTGTTAATTATCTTATTACAGGACAAATGCTTAATCATTGGACCAAATAAGATAAAAACAGATTTTTAACCGAGGTTAAATATTTTACTTGGAATGTTCCGTACTTATTCAAGTACTGTCCTGACCAAGTAATTAGGAAATGTGTACCAGATAGTGAACACAATCAAATCATCTGCTCTTGTCATGATCATGCATGTGGGGGGCCATTTTAGCTCTGAAAAGACCACTGTAAAAATTTTGTAGTGTGGATTTTATTGGCCTACCATATTTAAGGATGTACATGGTCATTGCAAAGCATGTGTAAGGTGTTAAAGGTTCGGAAGTTTAGGAAGGAGACATATGATGTCCTTAAACCCAATCCTTGTCATAGAACCTTTTCCAAATTCTTTTGGAAATTTGTACATCCTAGTGGGAGTGGACTACATGTCCAAGTGGGTGGAGGCTATACCCTGCAAAACCAAAGATCACAAGGTCATGGTAAAATTTTAAAAAGAAAATATTTTTGTAAGGTTTGGTACTCCAAAAGCCATAATAAGTGATGGAGGAAAAAACTTTCATAATAAAGTGTTTGCGAATATAATGAAAAAGTATGATGTCAACTATAGGATAGCTACCACATCACCCTGAGACTAGTGGCCAAGTAGAGGTATCCAATAGGGAGATAAAGTAGATTTTAGAAAAGAAAGTCAATTCAAGTTGGAAAGACTAGTCTCTGAGACCTAATGACACTTTATGGGGTTATCGTACAGCATATGAAACTCCTATAGGAATGTCACCCTACCACTTGGTCTATGGAAATGCTTGCCACTTACTAGTAGAGTTGGGACACAAAGCATATTGGGCTATCAAAAAGCTTAGATTCTGCTAGGACCCATCAAAAACTCGAACTCAATGAGTTGGAAGAATTGAGGAAAGATGCATATGATTCTGCACCATTGTACAAAGACCGAATGAAGGTTGTACATGATAGACATATTTTAAGGAAATCCTTCACACATGGATCAAAGGTCTTACTGTATAACTCTAGATTGCATCTATTTCCATGAAAACTTAAATCTAGATGGAATGGACCTTATATAGTACGCACAATCTATCCTCATGGAGCCATTGAGATTGAAAAGGATGGAGAAATCCAAAAGGTCAATGGTCAAAGGTTAAAAGCTTTCTTAGAATTGCTCGACCTTAAAATTGAAGAGACACTTTTAGAGACACCTCATTATCATGACTCACCTTAGACTTTTTCAGGGACACTTGTAGTGTACCACCATTGCACTCATCATGATGTCTGGCTAAAGACATAAAACTTAGTGCTTCCTGGGAGGCAACCCATATGTTTTTCAATTCTCCACTTTCTACATCCTTCCATTATCATATAGGATTCTATGTTTTTCAAACATTGAGGACAATGTTTCATTTAGGTTGGGGGGTGTAGATGCATGTAGAAATTGAATTTTCTTGAGTTTTTTTAATTCTTTTGAAAAAGAAAAATGTGAAAAAAAAAAGTTTTTATGTAGAGTTCCCTTACTATGATGAGAAGTGGATGTTCAAAATTTAGTAATTTCATAGTTTTCACATCTTAATGGAAATGCATATGATTAGTTTTGCATACCATTCATGTGTTGAAGCATTTTATGAAAGTTAATTCTCGAAAACTATTTATGCATAGCACATTCAAGATTAATAGAGTGGTATGATTTAGAGACCTTGAGGAAAATCAGTGGAGACCTATAACCCAATGAGATTTAGAGACTATCTTCTTTCAGAGAGTCATAAGTAATTCCATAATTTCTTCAATGCACATAACTTAGTGTGATCCTATTATCCTTTTTTTGGTTAAACATCAAGAATAAATAGGAGTAATAGTTTTATTTTCAGAAAATTTATTAAATCTGATAGGCTTTAAAAAACATATGAAATGATATAAGCCATCCTTGTTCAGCCTAGAGACATAAATCTGACACAATATATCAGTGAGCCCCTTTAATCCTATTATTAAGCCTTTTCTTTCTTAACCCCATTTACCTTAATCCAAAATAAGTCAGTAAAATAAATATCCATTACCCATTGTCAAAATGAGTATAGTTAGTAGAAGAAGTTCATAAAGAGGGCAAAAAGTCAAAGTAGGAAAATTAGCTATCTTTCTTCCAAAGAAGCCAAAGAAAAATAAAACTAAATTTTTTTTTAATAATAATAATTGAAAGAGAAAGGCAAAAATATGGAAGAGATATTCATTTCAAGTACAACCCAAAAGAAAAGTTGTCTTAATGGATATTCATTGAAGACCTCTACTCAATTTTGAACCTTTGAAATCCTTATACCTTTCTTTTCTGAACATATCCTAAGCTTATGTTTCATCCTAGTTAAAGACATATTGATCTTTGGTGGAACATAGCCTTGAAGAGGAGTCAAAAAAAAGGAATTAAGGTAAAAGACCCCTACTATTCTTGGTGATAACATCCACTCTTAGTGATCACTTTCCTTCATCTCATGAGCATTCAAAAGATTTATGTGAACCATTGCTTGTTGGATTTAGTCACATAATGAGAGAAATATGTTTAAACTATTATTAGAGAGTTTCATTTCTGAGAGTATATTTGTGAGGATTGGAGGTCAAGACATATTTCCAATGGAATTTAAGCATATCTAGTTAGAAGTCAAGATTTATGTGGCTGTACACACGCATGCACTTCTAGAAATAACTCAAATAAAATGTCTTTAATATGTGTATGATGTGTAAAATTGTCAAATCTTCTCCATTAAGTTGTGAAAAAACTAGTAAATTGCTAATGAATGAGGATTATCTGAGATAAAATAAGGCTCTCAAACTTATTTAATTTTGTGGCTATATTCACTACAAACCCTCACGAGGCTTAACTCATCCATTAGGGGTAACCTAAGGGTTCAAGGGCTTGTTGCATGTGCTAAATGCAATTGTAAGTACCTACAAAAGTGGCACCTTGTATTATTTTTTGAAAAGTAAATTTTCTCATGTTTTGCACAAGACTAGCAAAATGCTGTTTGAGGGTGTGTTAAGTATTCAATTTTGGTCAAAATACCCCTAATTTAGTATTCAATTAGATCATCTAACCGATCAAATTTGCAATTTTTAGCTTAATTTTGATTCTAGCCACAATTGATCATCCAACCATTAATTTGTCAAAAGTAATGGTTATATGATCATCAAAGCATATCAAATGCCTAATATATAGTTTAGATGACTCTAATTTGGTCTTTTGTTTTATAGATCAACCAAAAGAGGCATGGATGGCTCATATCAATTTTCAACGGTGTGAATTATTCTAAAAGGCATTGAATGGATGAGATCACTCACAAAGAAAGACAGGATAGTTTCTTAAAAGAGAATTGATCTTAATTGGAAGTCATAGAGGATATTTTATAACAAGGGAAATGACATGGGAATGGAAAGATGTAAAATAGGAGTTGGTGAAGAAGTTTCCAAGTGAAGAATTATAGAATTTTGAAGGAAAGTAGGGGGTGAAAACAACAAAATAGGAGGAGACCCAAAGAAGAAACCCAAGCACTGCTATAAAGGGACAGCTCCCATCTCATGTTCCTCGCTTATCTTCTCTCTTCACTGTGATTATAGGAGGAGCCTGGGGGGAACTGTTGTTTGTTTTTCCTTTACTTGCAATTGTTTCTTCGTCGTTTTTTGTTGTTGTTGTTGTTCATATCATTGTATTCTTCTTACTGCATCCCACTTCTTCCACACCTCCATTAATTCACTCACATGCAACTTATCTCATTTTCTTTCTTCTTTTTCTCTTGGTTTCTAGCAGGAAACGTTATTGTCTCCACCTTGCTCTTCCCACTTCATCGCTTCCACCTTTGTTCTCTCTCATTCTTTCTCTATTCTCCACTGCTCTCACCATATCTCCCTCCTCCTTTTCCTAGTTTCCCATTTTTGATCAACCACTCTGGTCTGTCTTTGTTAGCCCAACATAGATCAGCTGGGCTCTCTCCTTTGGGCCCCTTCCTCTCTCTCATGCCCTTTATTCTCCAGACCTCTCTGTTCTCCAACCCGCACTGTCTAACCCCAATCACCGGTATTTGCTCTATTCTCCTCCAACACTGCACCTCCCATCTTTTTCTTCACTCTAGCCCACATCACCATCTCCTAAGCTTAGCCAGCCCTTCAGTCGACTTCATTTTCAGAGCACAAACCTTCACCACATCCTTACTTAGTACTGGTGTCGGTCCCTAGTTCTTCATCTTTGCATCACCGACACCAGTCACTTTCCAAGCCTAGCACCATTCCCTCTACTCTGTTTCTGTTCACCATCACTGGCATCATCTGGACATTCTCCCTTGACCGAACTGACCTCCCCACTACCCAAGACTAGCATCGCATAGCCCGGCCAGATGAAATCTTTCTTCTGCCATGATTCCACCAGTGTCCAGCATCTTCCAAGGCTTCTCCACTACACTGTTGCCTAGCCCTCTTCATCCATGTACCATGCACTGGCCAAGCTTCACTAGCATCATCTTCATCTGACCCAGCAGTTTTGGCTTCTCCCCATTTCTTTTCCTCCTTTGACTTCCATCTCCCCCTCCGTTGAGTTTCCTCTTTCCCTATTTCCCTTTTATGTTTTAATCAGATTTTTAGTTAAATTCCATTTTTCCCATCGCATAATTGATTTAATTCCAGCTTTGTCCTCTTTTTAATACCATCTGTGTCCCTATTCTATTCCAAATCTTCTTTATTTCTATTTTATCTGTCCTGGAAGAGCATAATTTGAATCTATTTTGATTTAGCTTAACCTAATCAACGATAGGCTTAACAAAAATAGATCTCTTCAATTCCTGATCTTTTTCACAATAGAATTTCAATTCCTCTTTAGAGTACATTGTTAGGAAATTTCTTGGATTGATTAAAGTCTCTGATCTTTAATTTGAACTCCAAAAAGCGATCTAAACCGTCCAAATCTCAAATTTCATATCTAGCTAGACCTTTCAAATTGTTTGGAACCTGCTTAATCCCTTCTGTGGATCATCAATCAGAAGCAGCAGGAAGAGACTAATGAAGGTTGATCAATGTTTATGAGACCAAATTTGAAGAATTTGATGATAATTGATCTAGCGAAGTAGATTTTTCTTGTTTCTTTAGTTAAATTGTAGTCTTTTTAAATTGAATTTTTGCAATTTTCATTGATTAAATACGTCTAAAGTCTAATTGCATTTTTTTGTCAATTTTAGTCTTTTAATTTTTTTTTGAATAATTAAAATTTATTAAAACTCTAAATTCTTAGAGCGAGTCCTTGTGGGATTGACCCGTACTTGCGCATGCTATATCATAATAGCCTGTACACTTGAGAAGAATTCAGCATACCCCATCCAGGGTTATTGGTTTGGGAATAAGAGTTATTGGTATTGCTATGTTGGTGATATGTATTCATAATATTCACTTGCTTTGAAAAGAATTCAAGGAAACTGGAGCTTGATGGACAAGATAGAGTAGAGTGATTTGGATCAGAATAGATCAAAAGTACCTTGGATTCAGGTTGTATAGGAGATCTACTCATCATGAAGGCATCTAACCATTGACAAATATCATCTATTTTGTTTACCTTTTGGGTTAACATGTCTATTTGCTATAAAGATCAAGAGTGACCCCTATTTTATAGATACTACCTTTTCCTTGCAGCTTTGAATTTTAATTTAAGTCTGGGGTTAGGGTATTCAAATTTTGATTTGTCCATAAGTTTTTGAGTCTTTTTATATTATTTGTTTGAAAAAATAAAAATTTGAAAATTTTATAAAAACTAATGAAAATTTCCTTTATAGGGATGACAATAATTTTTTTGACTATTCAAGCTATCTTTTGAACTTTAGCATATTAATAGATTTGCATATAATTAGTTCACTATTTTATTATTTTTTTAAATGACTCCATGAAAAGATAAACTTGAAATATTCATTGTGCAAAATAGCTATATATATATATATATAGTTGAAGTTGAAGAGAAAATACAACTTAGAGATCCTGAAGAAGATAAGTGGAGACTATTAAGTCATTTGAGTTTTAAAGACATTCTTTCAAGGGTTATAAGTAAATTTTAAATTTTTCTTTAGTGAACAATAATTTCCTAATTGGTCTCATTATTCTTTACCCTAGTCAACTAATGAAAATCATTTGATATAACATATCATTTATCTCTCAAGTTTATTGTTATGTTTAAGTCATATGAAACCTGGGAAATGATATAGGCCATCTTGATAAACCTAAAGCCTTTAGCCTTCCCTAAGTTATTTTTCCACTAGTTAACGCCTTGAGCCTTTGTAATGAATGTTTTCTTCAAAAACCCATTAACCATTACATAGTAAAACCCTATAATATATCCATTAGCAAGTTGTTTTAGAAATATGTAGAGATGGTTGAAGAGTACCTTGAAGAATAGTATTAGCAATATAATTCAAGAGATGAACGTCCAAAATAGGAAAAAAAAGAGAAAAATGGAAAGAAAGGCTATATTCAAAAGTTAAGAAAAGAGTGGAAAAATGATAAAAGAAAATATAGCCAATGAAAAGAAAGGTTGTGAATACATATTAAAATACCTTTTGATAGCCCTATCCTAAGCCTACATTTTATCCTAATAGAAGTCCTTACTTGATCTTAGGATTAGTTTGGCTTGGATGTGGTTATAAATGAGTAGGGAATTTGGTAGAGTAAAACATCCTTAATAGTTGATTTCCTTTCATGAGACCATTACAATTCTTTCAAAGTTGTCATTCTTTTGTATGGAATATGTTAGAATTTTGAACTTGATAAACATTATTCTACTTGCATATTGTAGAGAGAATTACACCTATCAAAGTGACTACTTTTTGAGTGTAAAGAATCCTATGAGATTTAAAGTCAAAGGATACTTTTGGATAGTAATTTAAGTTATAGTTTACTTAGAGACTGAGAATTGTATATATATATTGGCTATATTTACACACTCACTTTCTGAGGCTTGATGAATTAAAGTGATATCTTTAGCATAAGGGTAGGATTTTGAACTTTTGATCATTTTTATTAACATGCTAATGTTAGCAGTTAAATATTAGCTGAATATAAAAAATTCTCTTAGAAAAATGAAGGTCTTTTATAAGATTTTTAAAATTTTTTACAAGTATTATTTCTGAAAACCCTTACAAGACTACAACACATCCACTAGGGGTAACTTAGGGGTTTAAAGGCTTTTTGTACATGCTAAATGAGGATGAAGGCACCTATGAAAGTGGTTAGAGTTTGTTTTTAGATTTTTGTATTTCTATTTTTGTAGTTTTGCTTAAGGACTAGCAAAATCTATGTCCATGGGTATTTGATGGGTATGGAAATGTTACACACACACACACACACACACACACACCCCTATATTTAGAATATTTTAACCCTAAAAATTGCTTAAGAATCACTAATTAGGGTTACTATTTATAGGTCTAGCATACAAATAAAAAAATATGCAAAAATGAACATTTTACCCCTAAGGGAGTAATGTTGGACACCAAACTACATTGAAGACCCATACATGCCAAATGAAGTCTTGGACATTTAGAATAATCATTGGGGGTCATTGTCGAAATTAGAATGGCCAAAATTCTTATGCATAACTCCAACTGAAATGAGGGTGAAAAGGTGGTAAAAATTCAATTCAAGCACAAGTGCATACATTTCACTGCCTTAAGAAACTTATGGAAGAAATTCAATTCACATATAATGGAATCATATACAATGAAAGCTTCTTAGAAGAAAAAGAAGAATGAGACCACATGAAGACTTTTTACTTATTTTCTCTCTCCTACTCAACCACAGGAAAAATAATCATCTAATGATTGAAAGTCTTATCCATACAACATATTGAAGCACACTTGGTCCACATGAAGCATATGAAGATCTCTAAGAATTCAAGGCCATTCATCCTAGGACAATTTGATCCAACAGTGGAGGGGAGGTGAAGTTCAAAGAAGGTTTATATACCATAAGTGGATCCCATCTATTCAAGTAAGGGTAGGTATGATCTAATGGCTAGGAATGCAGTTTTAAAAAGATCAAAACCCTAGCCACCTTGCTTATGTTGAAAAGTCTCTCTCTCTCTCTCTCTCTCTCTCTCTCTCTCTCTCTCTCTCTCTCTCTCTCACACACACACACACACACACACAATTAGATTCCATGACCCACTGTTAAGTGTTCAATTTTGGTCAAAATACTCCTAATTTAGCATTCAATTAGATCATCTAACCGTTCAATTTTACAAAACTTAGCTTGAATTTGAATTTAACTCCAATTGACCATCCAAACCGTAATTTGTCAAAATGAACGGTCAGATGATCATTAGAGTTACTTAAATGACTAAGGTATGGTTTAGATGATTCTGATTTAGTTTTTTCTTTTGCAGATTAACCAAAAGAGACATTGATGGATACGATTAAAAGTTAACGGTGCAGATCATCTTAAAGGGCAATGGATGGGCCAGATCACCCATGAAGATGGATGTGATAGTTTCCTAGAAGATAATTGAGCTCAAGTGGAAATCATGGACAAAAAGGGCAACTTGCAAATCTGTAGGAGTTTCCAAAGTCAAGAGAGGAGACCCAAATTAGCAAGGAGCAAAAGGCAACCCCTTCCCCCACTTCTTTCCTTCTTTTTCTTTTTCTTTTTCCTTTTTCCTCCTTTTCCTTTTTCCTTCTTTCCTTCCTTTTCTCTTTTCTTTCTTTTTCCTTCTTTCCTTCCTTTTCTTTTTCCCTTCCTCTCTTTCCCAACCGTACCCAACTCTCCCCATTCTCGCCACGATCTCCTCTGTTCCTCTTATGCTGGGTTGAAAGGAGGAACCTTGTTCCCCCCTTCTCCCACTTCTCTCTTCTCCTCTCTTTCTCTCTTCTCATCTTCCTCTCTACTCCCTTCTCTCACTCCCTAGCCTCCACTGCCCCAGCTCTCTTCTCCTCTCTCCCTCTCTCTCTCTTCTCGTTTTCTTTTTCTCACCCGTGTCATCTGCTGTACCCAGCCGACACACACACACACACACACACACACACACACACTCTCTCTCTCTCTCTCTCTCTCTCTCTCTCTCTCTCTCTCTCTCTCTCTCTCTCTCTCTCTCTCTCTCTCTCTCTCTCTCTCTCTCACCGGACTACCCAGATCCTCAGCCGGTAGTCCTTTCTTTTGTTATTCATCAACTCCCCTTTGCCTCATCTACCCAGTTCATTGCTGCGCTGCACTAGAGGCCGGACTGCTCCAATCCTCTAGCCCAGCACAGGTTGCTCCACCATGGCACTACTCCAAACACCCCTGTTGTCCTCGTCTTCCACCCACAAGCACAATGCCCAGACGATGTCCTTCTCTAGCCCTTCACCACACCAGATGGGCTCCTTCCTAGACGAAGCATCCATCTCCTTCACTTCCGTCTCCCTTAATCCCATAGGATTCTCCCCTTCACCGCAT
The DNA here is from genome assembly GCA_035236585.1 of Warburgia ugandensis. Lineage (NCBI taxonomy): Eukaryota > Viridiplantae > Streptophyta > Magnoliopsida > Canellales > Canellaceae > Warburgia > Warburgia ugandensis. The sequence goes on from CP141130.1 coordinate 44,814,778, forward strand.
GGGCCAGGGAAGGAAACCCAAGTTGGGTTTCCCTCCTTCTTCCCTCTTTCTCTTCCTCTTCTTTTCTTCCCTCCTCTCTTCTCCCTTTCTCCCTTCTCCTCCAGCTCTCCTTCTTCACTGGGTTTTCGTCTGGTTTTTTCTTAGAAACCAGATTTTTAGCAAAATTCCAAGTTTGCCCTCTCTCTTTAAACGAAATTACAAATCTATTCTTTCCCATTAATTCCATCTGTGTCCCCAGTTTATTTACATCTGTGTCCCAGTTATTCCAGTTTTGTTCTATCTATGTTTTTCTTATCCAAGAACTGTCCAATCTGAATCAGATCAATTAAGGCCTAACCCATCAACGGTTTTGCCTTAATCAAAACCAAATCTTCAATTTCTCCTTATTTTCTCATCCAATTTCAAATTAATTTTACAGGTTCATTCTTAGGACATCCCTAGACATAACCAATGTCTCTGATCTTCAATATGAGATCCATAAATCAATCTGAACCGTCCAAATCTTGAAATTATAATTTAGCCCAGATCTTGACCATTTTGAAGAATCTGTTAAATCCGACCAGTGGATCACTAATCAAGAAGGTGTTGAAGATATTTGTAAAGGCGGATCAGATTTTAGAAGACCAGAAGTGAAGATTTTGATAAAGATTGATCTAGGGAAGTCATTTTTTCTCATTATTTGATTTTGTTTGTTTTCTTTAGGAACTGAAAATTTTGTATTTTTGAGAAGTTGATTAGATCTAAACATTGATTCTCAGTTCAATAATTCTAGTAATTTTGAGTGATTTCTTTTTAATTTTACATAATTAAATTTTATTCAAACTCCATCATTTTAAATCAAGTCCTCGTGGGATCGATCCATACTTGCATAAGCTACACTACAATAGCCCGTGCACTTGCAGTTAAATAATCAACAAGTTTTTGGCGCCGTTGCCAAGGACTTGGAAAGGAGTTTTCACAAAATTTAATTAAAAATCCAAAAAAAAATAAAAATAAAAATTAGGAATTGCAATTTTCAGCATTTTAGGAAAATTTTAGGTGCATTTTTCAATTGTTTTTAGGGCATAATCACCTTGTTTCCTGAATTTGGTACTAATTTCTAATTTTATTTTTTAGGAAATTGGAAAGTGGAGGAATTGGGCAAGTGGATCTTCACCAAAATGGAAACTTCCCTGCTTTCCTAGAATAGGACTTTCTTTTTTCTTTTGAGTGAATCTTGTAGTGAGGATCCTTGTAAATTGCAATTTCTATTTTAAAATGTAAAGGGTTGTATAATACAAGGCAAGTGTGGGATAAGGTGGCCCACACTTGATCTTCATCAGAAACCCCACTGTGAGTTTCCTCACTCATTTATTTTCTAGATTAGGCTTTGCATTTAGAATAATTTGCATTGTTTAGTAGTGTAACTCATATAGAAAGCATCTTTTATAATTGTTGCATTTTAGGATTTTACATTAGTTTACTGCTTTTAATTGCATTCTTAGGGCATGTTTAATGTTTTAAGGTGATTTATATGCTGATCGAATTGCCATGGTGTGTGAAAATTAATTAGTAAGGGCACCCTACCCCAATAAGATCAAGGGTGGATTTCATCACCACCTCTTGGCCCACTAGGATAATCACCTCAAGTGCGCAAACCTTCCTTTCACATTAATTTAAAAATCAATTAGAAGAGACCTATAGGACCATCACATGCTCGTAGGACCCTCTTAATAGGACACGATTTACTAGCAGTCCGGTGGCTTTTGATCACTGTGGTTATTTGGGTTTACTTAATAGAGCCTCGCTCTTCCCCCACCTCCTATTGACATTTGTTGAAGTCTAACGCCTCCTTACACGAGGGTTGTATTAACCACATTGGTTAGAACCTAATTAGTAAGCAGTAATTAACTCCTAAAGAGAGGTGGAGCGCTAGTCTAGGCTAATAAAAGCATCGTCCCCACAGAAAATCAAGAAAATCAATTATATTGCTACTTATTAGCCTTAGAATTATTTGAGTGTGCCCTTTTGTTTTCGCATCATTCTAGAAGTTAGGTTGCATCATTTAGGTTAGTTTTCTCAAAGACAAAACAACAAAAAAACAAAAAGAAGCTTCCCATGTATGCACTTTTGGAGACGCGACAAAATTGAAAGGTTAGTCAAGTACGACCAAAAAGACATACAACAAGATCAGGCCACATCTATGACTGATCAATGCTCAAGGGGTAATTCACCCCATGGATGTCAAGGGGCTCCACTCATCATGAATGAGGACCCACCACCCTTGATGGAAGATGAATATCAACCTCCACCAAGGAGGAATAATCATCAACCAAATAGAGATTGGAGAAGAAACAATAGGGAGTGGGACCAACAGAGTGAACATGGGGATGATAATATTGAGGGTCATCAAAACTTTCGTGGTAAAACTTTAAAAGACTATCTTCAGCCTACACGCACTAGCACACCATCTTGTGTAATTCTTCCTCAAAATGCTTGTGCGTTAGAATTAAAAATGGGAGTAATCCAATTACTTCCCAAATTCCATGGTTTAGATAGTGAGAGTCCTTACTTGCACTTTAAAGAATTTGATGAGGTATGTAGTACCCAGAGAACTCAAAATATACATATAGATACTGTCAGGCTTAAACTTTTTCCTTTCTCTTTAAAGGAAAAAGCAAAAACGTGGTTTAATGCACTATCATCAGGCCATAAGAACCTGGAATGAAATGACTAGGGAATTCTTAAAGAAGTTTTTCCCTACCCATAAAACAAATATGTTTCGCCGTAAGATAATGAACTTTACCCAGAAGGATAAAGAATCATTCTATCAATGCTAGGAAAGGTTCAAAGAACTACAACTCACTTGCCCACATCATGGCTATGAACCATGGAGCATCATCAGCTTCTTTTATGAAGGACTAAATTCTGACATGCGCCAGTTTGTAGAGATGATGTGTAATGGTAACTTTCTCAACAAACAACCAGATGAGGCGAAAGAGTATTTAGAATGGCTAGCTGAAAGTGCACAAACCTGGGCTGACTCAGAAAGAATAGAACATACAGATAGACCTAAGCCCTATAACACCCATGCTAGGGGAGGCATGTATGCTATGTCAGAAAAAGATGAAATCAGTGCCAAAGTGGCAACCCTAGTTAGAAAAGTAGAAGCCATAGAATGGGGAAGAAAACCTCAATTAATGATGAACAAGTGTGTAGCATTTGTGAAAGTACATCACATCTTACTCAAGAATGTCCTACAATCCCTGCTTTTCAAGATGTACTTCATGATCAGGCTAATTCACTTAACACATATAAAAGACCTTTCTCCCCATATTCAGACACTTATAATCCCAACTGGAGAAACCATCCAAACATTAGTTGGAAAAATGGACCTACTACTAATGTTCCACAATCAGGACAATATCAACCTCATCAACAAAACCAAGGACTTCTTACCTTACCTTATCAAACTCATCAACCTCTTTCTAGACCTTACTTTCCCCCACCTAAAAGGCATGTTGAGGATAATCAAAACGTTCAAAACATGGAAAGGAAAATTTCTCAATTAGAAAGTCCAATAAAACAAACCAACCAGTCCATGAATGAATTAAAAAATATGATGAGTCAAATGATGCAAAGTATGGAAAAAGGAAAGTTCCCAGCTCAACCACAAGCAAACCCTAAGGGAGTACATGCGGTTAGCACTAATGCATCTGATGAAATATCTAGCTCTACCATGGAATAGACTAAGGCTGTTACCATTCTTAGGAGTGGTAAAAGAATTGAGAAAGATGAGCCTCAAAAGACTGAAAAGGTAGAAAAATCCACAAAAGTTAAAGAAAACTCTAAACAAAAGGACCCTGTTTCACCTGTTGATCCATGTCCTATACCTGCTCCATTTCCTCAAAGGTTGCGTCAAGCCCCAAAGTCTGCTTCTAATGATGAGATTTTAGAGATTTTCAAGCAAGTCAAGATCAACATACCGATCTTAGATGCTATAAAACAAATCCCATCATATGCCAAATTCTTAAAAGATTTATGCACCATAAAGAGAAAATTGAATGTCCAGGAGAAGGCATTCTTGACTGAATAGGTTAGTTCTATTCTTCAACGCCATACACCACCAAAGTACATAGATCCTGGTTGCCCCACTCTTACTTGCATTATTGGCAGCTACAAGATTAACCAAGCTCTTCTTGATTTAGGATCTAGTGTAAACTTATTACCATACTCGGTATACAAACAGTTAGGTCTAGGTGAATTGAAACCTACATCTACTACACTCTAGCTAGCTGATTGTTCTATAAAAATACCGAGAGGGGTAATAGAGGATGTGTTAGTCCAGGTAGAACAATTTTGCTTCCCTATCAATTTTCTAGTTCTAGATACACAACTGGTGGTGAATGAGAAGAATGAAATTACCAGTCATCTTGGGATGACCTTTTTTGGTTACGTCCAATGCCTTAATCAACTATAGAAATGGTGTCATGAAACTATCCTTTGGCAATATGACATTAGAGCTAAACATCTTTAACATTTGTAAGCAACCTGGTGAAACTACTGATGATTTGCATAGTGTTAACATGATCAATTTAGTTGTGCAAGATCAGTTTCAGTCATCTTCCTTATCGGACCCACTAGAGGCTTGTTTGGCCCATTTTAATGAGTTTAATGAGGATGCATTAATAGAGGAAGTTAATGCCCTCCTTGATTCTGTTCCTATCATGGATACAGGAAAATGGAAACCTCATTTTGAGGAGCTTCCATTAAGTGAGATTACTCCCCTCCCATCATTAGTAGAACCACTTACAAAGCCTGAAATCTCAAATAAGCCTTTTAACGTAGAATATGTACCTGATTGGGACCTACAGCCTTCATTTGAACAACCATTATATACAAATTTAGGCCCATCAAAAACCTTGCCTATGCCAATAGAACAAGAAAAGAAAGAGTTCATTGATATACTGTCCATACATCAACCAACTTTAAGGTACACACTAGGCAAAAATCAGGATGTAAGCAAAACCATGCTCCCTCCTCTATTAATACAAGAACAATCTTTTAAGGAAGGGCATAGTCAGCTTATACCTCAATTTCAAGAAAATGTAAGGGAAAAGGAGGACCATTCACATCCATTTAGTTCATTAGAATTCAAATTTGCGGTAGTTCACATTGTTATAGAGATTCCACCACCCAAATTTTCCAGGTGGAGAAGTTATATTGATTACCATGAAATTTTGAAGATAGGAGATCATCAGAGTGGTCCCACTCAATTTACATTCGTGATAGTCTATTGTGTCATAATACTATCATCACCAAAAATTTCAGGGTGAAGGAAAAATATTGACTATCGCAAGATTTTGAAGTGGTGTGAGAAATCTTGCCATTTCTTTATTGGAATCAAGAAAACTCCAAGATAAATGAGGATATGTCTGGCTGAAGACGTTAAACTTAGCGCTTACTGGGAGGCAACCTAGAGTTTTTCATTTTTGTTGTTTTCTACATCACTCATATTCATTTTAGGTCCTACTTTTTAAACATTGAGGACAATGTTTCTCTCAGGTTGGGGGGTGTAGAATTCTATCATATTCTAGTTTTTTTTTCAATTTTTAGGTGTCTTTCCTTGATTTTTAAAAAAAAAAAAAAACAAAAATTGAAATATTTTAGGTCATTTCCTACACTATGATGAGAATTGAATTTTCTGAAGTATAATTTGCATAACTTTAGTTTGTTAATGGAATTGAATATGATTAATTCATCTTTTTACTCATTTTCTAAAGAATTCTATGAAAGCAAAGTCTCAGATCACATCTATACACGCAGTTGCAAATAGATAGTCTAGATTGATAAATAACTATAACTTAGAGATTCTGAAGAAAGTTAGTGGAGACCTATAACCTAAGTGAGTTTTTCGAGTTATTCATCCTTTCTGAGAGGTTATAAATATTCCTAATTTTCTTCAGCGTGCTTAAAGAAAATTGATCCCAAAATTTTAAATTTGGCTAATTACCTGAATAATTAGAATATTAACTTTAAAATTCTAGAAGTTCATTGAATTTGATAGATTATAGGAAACCTAGAAAATGATTTAGGCCATCCTTGTTTTAACCTAGAGACATAAAGCCTACCCAGAAGTATTGTTACCACTAGTTAGCCAACTTGAGCCTTTAATATAAGCCTTTTCTTTGGCCAACCAAATTACCCTTTACCCATATTAACCCAGTATAAATTATCCATTACCCATTTTCTTTGAAAAATAAGTTAGAGAGGAATGAAGAAATACCTTTTAGTTGTAATGAAAGTAGAAAGTGGATATCAAGAAAAGAAATATTCTTTAAAGTGATTCAAAAGTACTAAAATAGTTTGAAAAAAAAAAAAAAGTTTGAAGAATGCAAAGAAAAGTGAAAAAGGAAAAGAAAAAAAAAAGAAATATTCACTTCATCAAAAGAAAGAATTATCAACTTTAGAAGACCTCTACTTATTTTTTTGAAGAAACTTTGAATATCCTTATACCCTTTCTTTGGTACCTTGTCCTAAGCCTACGTTTCGTCCTAGTTAAAGACCTATTGACTCTAGGATGAAAATAGTCTTGATGAGGAAATGAATGGATAGGATCTAAAAGGCTGGTATTTCTAAACATTCAAAGGTAATTGCATCTATTCCAAAGGGATCAAAACAATAAAATTCCTTAGTAACTCCCATTTTTCATGAGTACATGTGAGAAAATTTTGCTTTTATTGACTCAACTCACATAATTAAAAGAGAGATATGATTTGACCCCTCTATATGAGAGATTCTGTTTTTGAGCGTATGTCATTAGTGAGGCTTGAGGTTAAAACATATTTCGGATGGAGTTCCAAAGTTAGAAGTTTACTTAGAGACTAAGATGATTCTATATGTAAACTGTACATGCACACACTCACTTTGAGATTTGAGCTTAATTGGAATGACTTTGGCATATGGGTAGGGTTTTGAATTCTTCAGTCATTTTTATTAGTATGCTAAAGTGATGTGATTTATTGAAGATAATTCTCTGAGAAAAAAGAGGAGTTGACTTAAACAAATAAAATTTGAAATCTTGAAATTTGGTTTTTCGCATGTTTTGCTCGAGACTAGCAAAATGCTGGTTGGGGGTGTGTTAAGTGTTCAATTTTGGTCAAAATACCCCTAATTTAGCATTCAATTAGATCATCTAACCATTCAATTTTACAAAACTTAGCTTGATTTTGAATTTAACTCCAATTGACCATCCAAACCGTAATTTGTCAAAATCAACGGCCAGATGATCATTAGAGTTAATTAAATGACTAATGTACGGTTTAGATGATTCTGATTTAGTTTTTTCTTTTGCAGATTAACCAAAAGAGACATTGATGGATACGATTAAAAGTTAATGGTTCAGATCATCTTAAAGGGCAATGGATGGGCCAGATCACTCATGAAGATGGATGCGATAGTTTCCTAGAAGATAATTGAACTCAAGTGGAAATCATGGTCAAAAAGGGCAACTTGCAAATCTGTAGGAGTTTCCAAAGTCAAGAGAGGGGACCCAAATTAGTAAGGAGCAAAAGGCAACCCCTTCCCCCACTTCTTTCCTTCTTTTTCTTTTTCTTTTTCCTTTTTCCTTCTTTCCTTCCTTTTCTCTTTTCTTTCTTTTTCCTTCTTTCCTTCCTTTTCCTTCTTTCTTTCCTTTTCTTTTTCCCTTCCTCTCTTTCCCAACTGTACCCAACTCTCCCCATTCTCCTCTCTTCCTCTTAGGCTAGGTTGAAAGGAGGAACCATGTTCCCCCCTTGTCCCACTTCTCTCTTCTCCTCTCTTTCTCTCTTCTCATCTTCCTCTCTACTCCCTTCTCTCACTCCCCAACCTCCACTGCCCCAGCTCTCTTCTCCTCTCTCCCTCTTCTTGTTTTCTTTTTGTCACTCATGTCATCTGCTGTACCCAGCCAACACACACACACACACACACACACACACACACACACACACACACACACACACACACACACACACACACACACACACACTCTCTCTCTCTCTCTCTCTCTCTCTCTCTCTCTCTCTCTCTCTCTCACCAGACTACCCAGATCCTCAGCTGGTAGTCATTTCTTCTGTTATTCATCAACTCCCCTCTGCCTCATCTACCCAGTTCGTTGCTATGCCGCACTAGAGGCTAGACTGCTCCAATCCTCCAGCCCAGCACAGGTCGCTCCACCTCCGGACTGCTCCAAACACCCCTGCTATCCCCGTCTTCCACCCACAAGCACAATGCCCAGACAACGTCCTTCTCTAGCCCTTCACCACACTAGACGGGCTCCTTCCTAGATGACGTATCCATCTCCTTCATTTCCATCTTCCTTAATCCCACAGGATTCTCCCCTTCACCGCATGGACCGAGGAAGGAAACCGAAGTCGGGTTTCCCTCCTTCCCTCTTTCTCTTCCTCTCCTCTTCTTCCCTCCTCCTATCTTCTCCCTTCTCCTCTGGTTCCCCTTCTTCACCAAGTTTTCGTCTGGTTTTTTCTTAAAAACCAGATTTTTAACAAAATTCCATGTTTGCCCTCTCTCTTTAAACGAAATTACAAATCTGTTCTTTCCCATTAATTCCATCTGTGTCCCAGTTTATTTACATCTGTGTCCCTAGTTTATTTACATCCGTGTCCCAGTTATTTCAGTTTTGTTCTATCTGCGTTTTTCTTATCCAGGAACTGTCCAATCTGAATCAGATCAATTAAGGCCTAACCCATCAACAGTTTTGCCTTAATCAAAACCAAATCTTCAATTTCTCCTTATTTTCTCATCCGATTTCAAATTAATTTTACAAGTTCATTCTTAGGACATGTCTAGACATAATCAACGTCTCTGATCTTCAATATGAGATCCAGAAATCAATCTGAACTATCCAAATCTTGAAATTATAATTTAGCCCAGATCTTGACCATTTTGAAGAATCTGTTAAATCCGACCAGTGGATCACTAATCAAGAACGTGTTGAAGATATTTGTAAAGGTGGATCAGATTTTAGAAGACTAGAAGTGAAGATTTTGATAAAGATTGATCTAGGGAAGTCATTTTTTCTCATTATTTGATTATGTTTGTTTTCTTTAGGAACTGGAAATTTTGTATTTTTGAGAAGTTGATTAGATCTGAACATTGATTCTCAGTTCAATAATTCCAGTAATTTTGAGTGATTTATTTTTAATTTTACATAATTAAATTTTATTCAAACTCCGTCATTTTAAATCAAATCCTCATAGGAATTACCCGTACTTGCATAAGCTACACTAAAATAGCTCGTGCACTTGCGGTTAAACAATCAACACCCACCCTCCTTAAGACTTTCAAATTATGAAAAATCAAAAATTCCACCCACTAACTTTTCATTTCTTTCACTTTTTTTTCCCACCAATTTCCTTTGCTACTCATTCCTTATCTCTCCATTCTTTTGCATTTTTATTTTCTCTCAATTTCCACCCCCACTTTTCCATAATGAAAAATAGATCTCCTTCATAAATGTTCATTTTTATATAATAAATACCCAATTAGTAGCCCATGTGCTACAACTTATGGTGTTAAATTAGACTTTTGAGCTAGAATTTTTGTAACACATGAATTTTGATCTAATAATTCAAAAGTTTGATATTTTGTAGGTTCATGAACTAATCTAGAGTAAGTATGTGAATTATCATAATTTTTTAGGATTTAATTAGGATTTTTAGTGTTTTTTAGGTGTTGAGATGGTAATCCAAAGGCAGACCTTGATCGAGATAAGAGTTGAGGCCAGTCATGAGATTTCATAGTCTAACTAAGAAACCTAAGCAAGCCAAAGCCAAAATGACATCAATCCAAGGTGTGATGAAAGTTCAAGATCATCCTAAGCTAAGTAAAGAAATAGTTGGAGAAGCAAAAGGTGACTAGAAATAGACTCAAGCCCAAACTATGCATTTCTACCACCTTTACATGGGAGCCATTGAAGCCACCTATGCCATTAAAGCCACGTAAAATGGGTGATAAGCCATACAAGCTACTCAAGCCTTGAAGCCATTTAAACTACCAAGGAATGAGCCATCAAAGTGAGCCATCAAACCAAGGAGGAGTGCCATATGGAGCCACATGATTGGAGAATCAATTAAAGCAACTTTTCTAAGTTAAAAGTGTGATTTTTAAGGGATTTTGAGTGATTAATGTAAAAGGTAAGATGATCATGCATTAGGGTACCCATCAAGAGAGAAAAATCCACTTTCTTAACCCATTTCTCATCTCTAATCCACAATTCATCTTAGGTCCATGTTTTAAAGCAAGGAAGGAGCCACCATACAAGAGGAGGATTCCCACTTGCTTAGTTGGTAAAATCAAGTGGTTTCCTAATTAGAAAACCTTAGATCAAAGTCCATACAAACACGTAAAAGCCCTAGGTTTTCTTCTAGATTTTCCTCCTTACTTTATTTCATATGTTCCCACTCTTTCCACCAACCAATCACCATTCAATTACAAAGGGAGCCGCTTTCCTTCCATGGAAAATGACACCTACGCACTTCTAAAATTAGTAACCAGCCAGCCCATCACCTCCTATCTCTTTTATGTCATGTTTATGACATAATTCCTACCTAAATTTCCTCCTCCAAAACTCCTCCTAACCTTCTTCATTCAATACCCTAACCCTACAGCCACTTTCCTCATTGATTCATTCTTTCCTAAGTTAGGAACCCACTCATTTATACATAGCCCATGGTTCATACGATTTTTCCAAGTAGAGGTGGGTGAGACACCTAGAAATCAAGCTCTCTTTTGGTGTTATTTACTGCAAGCTTTGGGATTTCTTCAATGCTTTTCTTCCTTTGTATTTTTGGTTATTGTATTGATTATTTGATCTCCAATTCTGGTAAGTAGTTTGTTTGCTTTAGTTTAGTTTTCTTTGCTTTAGTTTTACTTGTTTTGCCTCTAGTTTTAAACTCTTCTTTCCACTTAGCTTCTCTCATCTTCTTTGCTACAACTCCATTAATTTTTTTTTTATTATTCCCTCAAGATTCAAGTTAATTCTTCTCTAGTAGTGACATCAATGAGAAGAAATAACATGTAACCCTGAGTTTCTCCCTTAGAAAATCACATTTTATACCTTGTTTTTCCCATTAGTTTTAGGTCCATTTTTCATAGTTAGCTCACCGTCTTGGCCTTCTTTTCTCTTTAATTCCTTTCTATGTTTTCTTTGCATGTCATCATGCTTTAATTTTTTATCATTATATTGCATTTATTAATGTTTTTTAGATAGGATTTTATGCTTATGAATTTGATACAATTTTGAGCAATAGAACATGTATTATGTGTCCAATTTTGGGTGTAATTTGATGTTGATTTAATAAAGTTCTTTGAGGTTTCTTGTTATGAAATGATTCTTATATCAAACTACTTTAGATCTAAGTTATTTTCTTACATAAAAGTTGGCATTTCAACTACTCCCTTATTCTTGATTTGTTTGATGTTCTTAAGTAGTTAAAATCTGAATTTTTTCTCCCCTTAACTTTTTGCTTTGTTTCCTACCATCTAAATACCTTATCTACTTAAATCCCCAGAAACCCATTTAGTTTTCCATGTTTTCTATTTGATCCAATAATTATTTTGTATAATAGTTCACATTAAATTCATCAATTTTGGTCACTTTTGCACCCTAGAAACTTGTGTACAATGCATGGATCATGTGCATGGTACTAGGTGTAATATCTGCTATTTTTAAATTCTGGAAATGCATAATTGTGTTGAATTTTGGAAATTTCTGAAAATTTTAAAGATGAAATCACGAGCTAAAACCTCAATATTTGGAATGTACACAAGAAATAGAATTCAATGCCACTAAGAATGCTAAAATCGAATATCTAATGAAAAATGGCTGATTATTCTAATTTTTGTAATTAATATATAAATGAAAGGTGTAGAAATGTAATTGCACCTATGGGGCCCATGAAATCAGCACTGAAATTAATGATTGGATGGGCATTTAATGAGCATGGTGATGATTACGAGCATTAATGGCTGGTAATCATTCCTACATTTAATAAAAACCAATTTTTTTTTTTTAAAACCAAAAATTTTAAAATTTTCATTTATGTGGGGGGGGAGGTTGGGCTTTAAATGCCCATCCCCCACCATTAATGCCGAACATTTGTTTACCTCCTTGCCATAACTCTCCTCTCCATTCCTCGTGTTGTCGTCGCCGCAACCAACTATGTGTGTGTGATGGAGCATCTCCCCCTACTAACCTGACCTGAGGTAGGTCGTTCTTTTCCCTTGTTCCCATTTCTGGCTTTATTTCCTTCGAGTTTACCATTTTTAATACCAAAAAATGGTGTGGATTGCCGTTTTCTGGTGACTGTATATGCACAATTATTTTTGTGAAAATAAACTAATGAAATAGTGTCAGATGGATAATCTAAACCATTCATCTTGTGCATGATGAAACAAAGAACAAACCTATGAAATCTCATGGAGTTCCAACAATTAGGGATGCTAAAAAAAATGAAATATAGTAAAAGGTGAAAATTTTGTTAATGTGATAAAAATCTAGTAAAAACCTTAGAAACATGCAAAATCAGTGAATGCAAATGTCATAAAATGAATGTAGGTGAAAATTCATTCAAAATGGCATAAAAATCACAAAATTTGGATAAGATGGGAGTTGCCTCCGACGATCAGAGTTCAATTGTCATTTTCAGCAATGGCGAACTAGTCAGGTGACGTCAGGATGCAGTCGACGATGCGCGGGACGACAGCCACGCTTGGTGTGCACATGCATGCAGGTTGCACATGCATCACCCCTGAGCATGATGGAATGCTTGTGTGTTCCAATAATGGTGACACATCCGGGGGTGCATTATGACACATGTCAAGCACGCATGCATCTCGGTGACATTGACACAAGTGGGATGCATTCTGTATGTGCATCACATGCAAGTGTTCCCCATGAAGCCAGTTCATTATTTAATTTAAATTAGGTTATTTTGGACCATTCATTCACTAAAAACTTGATTTTGGGAGCTACAGAGGTCCAAATCATGATCGAAGACATCTATTGTGATCGTCTCAACAATGCAGACCTAGATTTGAGATGAAAACATATATTTGATTGAACTGATCTAGGTAATTGAATAGCACTTAAATGCCCATCCCCCACCATTAATGCTGAACATTTGTTTACCTCCTTGCCATAACTCTCCTCTCCATTCCTCGTGTTGCCGTCGCCGCAACCAATTATGTGTGTGTGATGGAGCATCTCCCCCTACTAGCCTGACCTGAGGTAGGCCGTTCTTTTCCCTTGTTCCCATTTCTAGCTTTATTTCCTTCGAGTTTACCATTTTTAACACCAAAAAATGGTGTGGATTGCCGTTTTCTGGTGACTGTATATGCACAATTATTTTTGTGAAAATAAACCAATGAAATAGTGTCAGATGGATAATCTAAACCATTCATCTTGTGCATGATTAAACAAGGAACAAACCTATGAAATCTCATGGAGTTCCAACAATTAGGGATGCTAAAAAACATGAAAAATAGTAAAAGGTGAAAATTTTGTTAATGTGATAAAAATCTAGTAAAAACCTTAGAAACATGCAAAATCAGTGAATGCAAATGTCATAAAATGAATGTAGGTGAAAATTCAGTCAAAATGGCATAAAAATCACAAAATTTGGATAACATGGGAGTTGCCTAGGACGATCAAAGTTCAATTGTCATTTTCAGCAATGGCGAACTAGTCAGGTGATGTCAGGATGCAGTCGGCGATGCGCGGGACGACAGCCACGCTTGGTGTGCACATGCATCACCCCTGAGCATGATGGAATGCTTGTGTGTTCCAATAATGGTCACACATTCGGGGGCGCATTATGACACATGTCAAGCATGCATGCATCTCGGTGACATTGACACAAGTGGGATGCATTCTGTATGCGCATCACATGCGAGTGTTCCCCGTGAAGCCAGTTCATTATTTAATTTAAATTAGGTTATTTTGGACCATTCATTCACTAAAAACTTGATTTTGGGAGCTACAGAGGTCCAAATCATGATCGAAGACATCCATTGTGATCGTCTCAACAATGCAGACCTAGATTTGAGATGAAAACATATATTTGACCACTTTTAAATTTGTCAAATTACAAAATGCTATTCAATTACCTAGATCAGTTCAATCAATGAATAATTAGGGCTTAGAAACTAATTGTATGCATCAAATATGAGGTGAACTAGTGGATTAGAAGAGTAGATCTCAAGTGATTGTTAGGAAAAGTGATCTTGACCGTTGATTGGATTAGGTGCCTTAGGATTGGCTGATTAAAGAGCTATATGACCATCAACTTAATGTGTAATCATGGAAATACATGTAAATTACTAAACAAACATTGAAATTTGATGGATCATGATGAAAATGTTTGGAATTAATGATCAAATGTTGATTATAAGTGATAAAGAGCGATCCAATGGTTGGATAATCTCCAAACTTCATGAGATGAAAGAGACTGACCCTTTATTGATTAAGGGGCATTAATTGAATGAATCATGAAATAGATTGACAATCCAAGATGACAAATGATGGTCTGGATGTTAGAGAAACCAACATCTAGTTTAGGTTTGCCCTAATGGATGGTTAATTAGATGATTTGGGCCGTTAATATAGGATTAACTACTAGATTAAGGAAGTTATCACTTGGATTTGTTTATTTTGAGATGTGAGAACACCAAGTGCATGATGACTTATGATGTGACAGGTACATTGAGCTCACGATGTGATATAGCTTATGCACTTGATTAAAGTACCTCATTTTGAGATAGGTGATTACATTTGGGATTTTTTCATGATTTCTGAAATCATAATGTATTACTTGAGAACTTTGAAGCATGGGTTTTATGTCTTACCATATTTGCATGAGATTACTTTTCAACATGTTTTACTGATATGTTTGCTACTCCTTTTGTGCATGATTTATGCACTGCTTTGTAATATATTTGTGTTGCATCAATTTGATTATTTGAGGATGATGTACACTAATTTTTTTATGCATGATGTTGATATAATGAATTACTCTCTCGATTTGGTTTTATCAAGAATGATTATGCACGAATTTCAATTCTTGATTCATGGTTTGTTGATTTATGATGGGTGCTTCTACCAAGTGGGTACTATGATAAGAGGGTTGTAGGGTTGGCCACTTGCCCTCTGACTTTGTGATGATGATGATGATGATTAGACACCCATTGCCAGAGGGCAAGGTACATAGGGGTGGTATCATGGGTAGTCAACACTACGGGCTATGTCCTCTCATGCGAGATGGAGGAAGTCTCCCATTCTGGTGTTGATGGGGAGCAACAATGGTTAAGATCCTAGAATGGTTGCCATTGCAGCATAGTAGCCCATACTCTTATTCTGTATGCTCATGTGGCATGGATATATTGGGTGAAGCCTCGGTGGGCGGGCCTATGGGCTAGTGAGCTACCTAGTGTGTGAGCTATAGGTGAGGGACCTAGGGTTGGAATGAGTACTCATTGCTGTTGATATGAGTGTGGTTAAGACACTCTTAGGGCTTGATTATGCACGGTGCCCTATTCATCATGACATGCATTTATATTATGATGTGAATATGGATTCTTATTGCCTTTGATGGATGCATTTCCATGTATTGCTCATGCCTTGCATGCCATGATGATTAGTTCTGATATCGATTTGTTTAGTCTTATGATTTTCATGTGTTATTCATTGTGGACGTTTGATGATTTGACGTGCCTTGTACATGTTTTATCTTATGAGATTCACCATGGCATTGATATTTCATGCCACATGATTTTATTGTTCTTTTATTGAATGTGATCACCTACACAAGTGATAGCTTGTTGAGGCATTGCTTTATTTTGCAATGCCTCATATTTGGAGTGCGATAGCACTAAGGGAAAGCATGTGGAGCAGCGTTATTTGAGTGAGGACCTCGAGGACCATCTGTATTTTGTACTTCAGAGACTGATTTCGTGTATTTTGGTCTAACTTGTTGTTAGACTCTTTTGGGCTATACATGGATGTTGTTATTATGGATAGATTGGACCCACACCTTTGTGTAGTGTACATGTACTTATACATGCATGTATGCTGTGGTGATCATGGATGGAACCCTGGGATTTTGGACTTGTTATCATTATTGTCTTTTTCACAGTTGGTGTTAATTTGTCGTAGTTTTAGATTGAGCATGCTCAACGTATCGACAATTCAATTTTGTTTATTGCTGTGGTTTTGGATACTGGAAGACCCTTGGGGTTTTCTTTTTTGACATTTCTCTTGAGCACTTGTGTTATTTATATTAATTGCAAGCTTTTGATTTCAAGGATCCCGCCTATTTTATAAAACATATTATTATTATTATATGCATTGGAAAAAGGTTTAGAAAACCCGAGGTGTCACACTAAGTTATCTTCCTTTTTTGGTTTCTTCTTAGTTTAGTTGCATAATATTTTTCTTGGTAGTAGTTAATTCATTATTTGCATCCTAGTTTAGGTCTAGAAAGTTTTCTTTTTGAATTTTAGAAAGTTTCTTTAGTAGGAAGTGTAAGTCTAGGAAAGTGTTAGATTAGAAAAGTTTTCTTTTCAATAGTTTCTTTAAGTTGTTTAGTTTGATTTATTCTAATTTAGTAGCAGTTTCCTTTAGTTTCTTCCATATTAGTTAGGTGAGTTTTCATTCTAATTTCTTAGCTTTAGTTTTTATAAAGTTTCTTTTAATTATAGTTTCTAATTTCATGGATGTTTCCTTCTCAGTTTGTTTTAATTTTCTAGTTTAATCACATCCCTATCTCTTTGGTAAAAGTTAATCAATTTAAAGAAGATCCAAACCTTTGAAAATTTGTGAGATTCCTCATACAATTGACCTTGCTTGTATGAAATACTACTGTGATTCATGCATGCATGTAATTTTAAAGCTACACCACCCCCCACCCCCTTAATAGTCACTATCCTAATTGGTTGCACCCCCTTCGTTTCCCTCTTATGTTATCTTATTAGTCTTTCTTTCTAATTCTTTCCTTTTCCCATTCATTCCCTTCTTCCCATAGACTTTCCTTTTCCTTTTATTTTTCTTTGTGTGTCTTCCATCTCCATCCCACTTTCCCTATTTTGAATTCCTGTCCCCCTCATCTAGAAATTGATTTAAAATCAAATTTACTGATTGATCTCAACTATTAAATCCCATTAACCCATATGTCAGAAATCGTAAAATAGAGGTGTTTTTCATGGCTTAAAAATCTTTCAGCTTTCCCTAGAGTTCAAGTCTAAATCAAAGGACAAATAGAGGAGGAAGATCACCCTCATCGAAGCTCCTTCAAGTTTGCATAGTTCACATCCTTTGGAGATAAAGTGTGAGGACTCGGATCAATTGGGGGCGTTTCCATGCAGCGTCTCAAGAGCAAGATCTTATAAAGAAGATCGAATAGTCTGTTTTGGACCATCCAATCAATTCCTCTTCAATCAAGGTCTCAAAACTTGATCAAATTTCTTGAAAATTCTACCGTAGGCGTTTTAGACCCTTTTAGATCAATTGGACCACTTAGACTTTCCATCTGAGCCCGCCATCATACAAAAATGAAGGGTTCTTATCCTTACTTGATTTTTATTACTTTTAACCTAAAACTAATTTTAGAAAAATAAAAATTATATAAATTAACATGAAATAAGTGTGGAAAGAATGTCTACTTACCTGATTGGAGAAAAACATTGGTTTTGTAGTCCAATTTAAAAGAATATTCACTTGATGATAAGATCGCCCAAGAATCGCTTGTCTTGTGATTTCCCATTGGATCTTGAATTTTCTTTTGTGATTTTGTTGATAAGGTAGTCTAGGAAAATATGAAAGGTGAGATTTGTGAGATTTTTGGGAGTTTTGGTAATTTGGGAATTAATCTAGATATGGGTTTTATAGGGAAAGCAAGATAATTTCATGATAAATTTTATGAACATTTTTAGAGGACTTTTGGGGGTGTATTTATAGATGTTTTTGAATTTTTCATAATTACTTATAATAATTATGTTTCAATTCTTTTGAATATTAAATTAACATTGGATCCTCCACTACCACCTCCTTCTCCACTACCAGTTGATAGTGGTTTGACCACTCATTACATGTTTTCTGTCTAGTGGATTCATTTGTGGGCCCCTTGTGGGCCCCACAAAGGTGTGAAAGGACCATTTTGCCCTTTTATGGAGAAAAATCTGTTTTATTCTCCCAAACTCGAAATTGATCGTACTTAATGGCGTTGGAATCGTATTTCTAAGCACATTCTAAATATTGATGTCTTAGATCTTAGTTTTGGGTAGAATTATCATTTTACCCTTTTATACATAAAAATGGTGAAAATTAGGGATTTTTCATTTTAACTCGGAATTGAACGTACTTAGTGTCATTTCGGTCGATTTTTTGAGTACATTCATAATTTATAAGTTTTAAAACACATTTTAATCTCTATAAAAAGAGAATTTCCAATAACCTAATATTTCAGCCTAGAATTTCTAAAAATTCAAACCAATCAATTTACAAAAATTGGGGTTATTACATAAAGGTAGGGTCTCAACTTAAGTTCCAACTTCTTTATTTCTTACTTTATTTTTATTTCACTACCATCTTCTATATTTTCCATTCACCTTCTTCTAATAACATGTAGATTTTGCTTACTTAGAATGTAAAAATTGTTGCATGCATCTTTTATGTACCCTATAGTTGCATGCATGCTTCCTTGTGTAGTCTTCCCTTAGTTTTGATTGATAGTTTCTTACTTTTCCTTGCTTAGATTTTAGTGTTTAGCATAGTAAATACTTTCATAGTAAAGTAAAATAGTTTAGATACATACCATGTTTCCCTTCCATTCCATTAAGCTTTTCATGCACATCGGTGTAGGAGTTTCAACGTATTCCACAAAAATTTGGTGGATGCATATTCTTCTATTTCTATTACATAGCTTAATTTGTAGAATAACTTAATTGTGTTCATGGTATGTTTTTGTGAAAATTTTGTTTCCTTAGTTTAGGTTTTACTTTGTAGAATAAATTGTAGTATAAATTTTCATTTAGCAATTTTTAATTTCCATGTCTTTAAACACCTTTCTACTTTGGAAGCAAGTAGTTTCTAATTTTGAATCCCATGTTTAGAATTTACATTTCTTTGCTTTATAGTTCTAGAGACTTCATAATTTGCTTTTGTAAACATGAGGCATGTTTTAGGATTAGTATAGAACCAATTTAGAAAGTATTTGCATGGTAGATTATTAGATCTAGCACTTTCTTAGTTTAGAATTAGTACTTTCCTAATTTAGAAAGACACATTTGACTTAGCATGTCTTTCTATTTTTCTTATCTTACTTTCTAAGATTATCTTAGAAACATCATGCATATTAGAATTTTTAGAGTTGGAAAGCATTCTTTGTTTAAAAAGTCATGCATATCATTGTACATTTATGCATTATAGTTGCATGTAGTGTAAGCATTCCACTTTCTATTTAGGTTTGCTAGCACACACACTTTCTAATTTGCATGCATGGATACTTCGATGCTAGATTTGTATTCATCTCACATTCATTTATTTCCATTCTCACCTACTCTTTCCATATTTCCTTAAACTTCCACTTTCTAATTCCATTTTTCACACACTCCACTTTCTAATTTGGACATCATGTAGAACTCATGTTAGTTAGCATTAATGCATCATTCCTAATTTTTGTCTTCTAATTACCTTTTGTTTTTTTTTTTGGATTTGGACTTTGGAAAAGGAAAGGATTCATTTGTTTTTTTCTAAAGCATTAAGGCTATTTTCTAATTTCTTAACTAAGGTTGAGGAAATGTGCAAATCCATCCATAAGCCACCTAGGTTCCTACTTAAGGGCTTCATGCTAGAGGCTAGGGATACACCACATACCTAGTTCTTGCTTCAACTAGTATGGCTAGCAATGGGTGACTCCTAAAACAAGGGCCACTATCTCCAATTTGTTTTCTTTTATTCAATTGCATGTTTAAGGATAGAGGCCTCCTTTATGGTTCAATTTCCTTGAAGATGGATGACTTCTAATCCTCTCTTTATCTAAACTCCTTGAAGTAGCCCCCTTCCTTTTAAGAGTTTCTAGCTTAAGAAAAAAGCAGTAACTTTTTCTACTTCCCTTTCCATTATCATCTTTTCTTTCTTGGGTGGTGATTGTTTAGGATGGGTGTTAAGGCTCCTGTTTTCATGGTTGCATTAATATTACATTCCTAAGAATTAGTGGATGGGAGTTGCTGGTTTGTTGCATGTCGAGTAAAGGAGATGAGAAAATCTTGGTTTTCACTTTAGTTTATTTTGGGTTGAAGAGAAGTGTAACAAGCTCCTATTAGAAAGTGTAACAAAACATATGGGTCCTGCAGTAGAATTCAAGCTCGGGTTTTAAGGACCATTGCTTCTTTTATTTGCTTTCTTTTCCTTGCTTATGTAACAATTCCTTGTAATTTGGCCATTAATTAATAATTTCTTTTCTTTACTTAGTTACTTTGTTCCTTACTTTAGTTTGCAGTTAGTTGTAGTGTAGATAATTTCCGTAATTCTTAGTTAGTTGTAATTTTAAATAGTTTCCTTTGTGGTACTTTAAAAAAAAATTCTTTTTAGTTAGTGGTAATTTAGAAACTTTCCATAATTCTTAGTTAGTTGTAGTTTTAGAAAGATATTTTAATTTTTACTTATTTAGAAATTTAGAAATTTTCCTAGTTTATTTTCTTGCTTATTTAGATAGTTTTCTAGTTTACTTAATTGATTGCTTTCTAATTTAGGGTTCATTTTCTAGTTGTTAGTTAGCTTACTTTGTTCCTTTTTGGTTAGTTGTGTCCATCTTAGACAGTTGCTTAATTTATTTGTTTAGTTCAAGGGCTACCTCTTAGATTAGTTGTTTCCTTTTTAGTTTGTTACACATTTATTACTTTCATATACTTTCTTAGTTTATTTCAAAATTGTCTTTTTGAATGCTAGGTCAAGGCAAGATGATCTAAATTCTAATTAATTTCATTTATTAAAGCATCATCTTGGGATTGACCCATATCTGTCAATTCTATACTCTAATAAAGCTATGCACTTGTGGTAATTATTAAGATATGTCAAGTTTTTGGTACCATTGTTAAGGACTTGCAACGGAGTTTAATTAAGATTTGGTTGTAATGCTTTGCCACTTACCATATATTAGGGTTGCATGTAGTTGCATTTACATAAACTTTCCTTATTCCTAATGAATTTGATACTTTTTATCTCTTTTATGCATGAATTTGGATGTGAATAAAGCTTCGGTGGAAGACCTTAGGATGGTTTCCCATTATTTTTTTTTAAAGTGGATTGTAGTGAGGATGAAGTTTAATTTTTTATATGTAATTCTTTCATTTAAATTAGTTTAAAATCAATATTCAGTTTTAATTTAAAATCAATCTAGAAAAGACCATAAAAGCTATTAAAGCTCATAGGATGTTCTAAGAAGGAAGTGGCCTATCACCACTCCATTGGCCCCTATCTAATTGACTGTGCTAAATGATTAGCTCTATAAACACATTCCATGAGTTAGATCATCTTCGATTGACTGAGGAGGGTGTGATGTGGTTGGTTAATATTAGGATCTAATTGATAAGTAGTTGGGTTAATCTAGTTTAGGTCTCCCCTATACTAGGTAGAAAAGAAAAAAGAAAAGAAAAGTCTCTTTCATTGTATACAATGACTTGGTTTCATTATATACAAATGCAAGTCAAATACATCAGCCATTAGTGAATGCATGACTATCGATCACTTAATCCTGATCTAGTGCCTTTAGATATTGAGATCAAATGATTTGCTACATAAATCCAAAGGAGTCAAGAAAATAATGAGATCCTTGCTATAGAAATGACCAAAGAAGTAGTAGAAGTGAAACGGTTGCTAGATTATTCTACATCGATTCAATTCAACTCACCCTCATGCATTGCCTTACATGCAACTAGTGGAGATCATTTTGATTTGAAACTAGGAGTTATTCAACTTGTACCTAATTTCTATGGGTTGGACAAAGACGACCCATACCATCATGTCAAGGGAGTTCCTCAATATTTGTTCTACCTTCAAATATTGCAATTTCTCTGATGACTCTATTAGGTTGAGACTATTCCCATTTTCATTGAAGGATAAAGCTAAGGTATTTCTCAACTCTCTAGAAGTAGAGTCTATCACCACATGGGATCAACTATCCACGTAATTCCTAAATAATTTTTTCATTGTCCATAAAACAAACACCTTGAGGGCGAAATTGTAATTTTTTAATAAAAAGAGGGAGAGCATTTCTATGAATGTTGGGAATGTTGCAAGAACTTGCTTTTGAATGTCCCTATTATGGATTTGAATGTTGCAGTGTGTTCAGTATTTTTGTGAAGGTCTGAGATCACAGTACTAATGTGTGATAGTTGCTACTAGTGGTTGGACTTTCATGACTAAAAGCATTGTGGAAGACCAAAATTTCTTTGAACACTAGCTAATAATTTTTGGTAATGGATTACTATACCCAATTGGAAACAAATTAGCAGTTGCAAGAAAATGGGGTATCTATGAAGTAGGGATCACTTTAAATCTTTACAACAAATCGACATGTTAAACTAGAAGGTCAACAAAATAGATGATATTTCTCAAAAGTTAAATGCCTTCATGATGAACAAACCTCCTATACAACATCAATCTGAGGTATGCTCGATCTATTTCTAATCCTAGTCACTTTGTTATGAATACATATCAGCAACCTAACAATACCAATATCCCTTATTTCTTTGACCAAGTATAGTTAGGATGCCTAGACCATCTAGCATTGTATGTCTCAGAATAAGGGTTATTGGTATTGTTAGGCTGGCAATATGTACTCATAGCAGTTGCTTGCTCTAAAAAGAACTTTAGGAAAGTAGAGCTTTACGAACAAGATGGAGCAAAGTGATTTGGATTAGTACATATCGAACATCCCTCATATTGAGTCAACATGTCTATTTTTGCTATAAAGATCAGGAGTGACCTCTATTTCATAGTTATTGCCTTTTCTTTGCGGTTGTGAATTTTAACTTAAGTATAGGGGCATGGCATTCAAATTTTGATATATCCATAAGTTTTTGAGTCTTTTTCTTTTATTTTGTGTCTTTTTCTATTATTTCTTTGGCAAAAATTAAATTTTTGATAAAAACTTATGAAAATTTCCTTTACAAGGATGAGATTCAGATTTTCTAACTATTCAAGCTATCACTTGAACTTCAACTTATTAATACATTTTTATACAATTAGTTCACTATTTTATTGTTTTTCTAAAGTATTCCATAAAAAGTTAAACTTAAAATATTCACAGCACAAAATAGCTATATATATATAATTTACTTTGAAGAGACTATTAATCCATGTGAGTTTTAGGGCGATTCTTCCTTTTTAAGGGTTATAAATAAATTCCAAATTTTTCTTCAACAGATAATAATTTCTTAATTGGTCTCATTATTCTTCACCTAGGTCAGCTATTAAAAATCATCTGATATACTATATCATTTATCTCATGAGTTTATTGTTATTCTCAAGTCATATGAAATTGAGAAAATGATATAGGCTAACCTTAATAATCCTAAAGCCTTTAGCCTTCCCCAAGGTTTTTTTCTTCTTTTTTCTTCACTAATTAAACCCCTTGAGCCTTTTCTTTGTGAACCCATTAAACCTATTAAAACCCTATAATATATCCATTATCCTATTATTTTGAAAATATGTAGAGTTGGTTGAAGAGTATCTTGAAGAAAAGCATGAGCAATACAATCCAAAAAAGATTGAAAAGGAGAAAAATTGAAAGAGGTTGTATTCAAAAGTAAAGAAAAAAGAGAAAAAGATGAAGAAAAATGGGAAAAGAAAAGATAGGTAATGAAAAGAAAATGTTCACTCTTATGGATAGAAAAAGAAAGTCATGGATACATCTTAGAAGACCTGTACATATCTTCCAGACAACATTTGTTTATCCTTATACCCATTCTTTTGATATGCCTATCCTAAACATGCATTTCATCCAAATTAGTGTAGCTTTAAAATTACTCGCAAGCACATAAATCATTTTCATGCAAGCGAGGTCGATCCCACTAGGAAAATATATAAACCTAAAACAATATGCAAAAAACTAATTAACAACTTCTCAAAGAACTTCATTGAATCATATCCAATTTACGTGAAATTTATGTGGATAAAATTGTTTATAATTTTTTGGAATTTATGCACTTTTCCAAAGCCTGAAGTCCTATTTAAACAACAATAAAATTTAAATCTAATTCTCACAATCTAAATTATAATGTCATGCAAAGGAAATTGATGAAGGAATTTTAGAGAAACAAAAGCTAAGTGGGTGAACTAGCTAAGGAAAAATAAACTAATGAAATGGAGTGAAGAAGAGAGAGCAAGAAGATGGAAAACATGGGTGAAAAAGAGAGCAAAATAAGAAGTAAACTAAGACAAGGAAACTAATGGAAATCAAACAACTTACTAACCTGAACTGGAGAGAAAATAAACAAGATGATAACAGGAATACCAAAGAAAGAAAAGCACTAAAGAAGTCCCAAATCTAATGCTCCAAAAGATTCCAAGCTAGAGCGCTCCTTTCAAGGTTGTCTCACCCCACCTCTACTTGAAAAATTCGTATGGAAAATGGGGCTATATGTAGATGAGTGGTTTCCTAACTTTGGAAGGGATGAAAATATGAGGAAAGTTTCCCTAAATTTAGGGTAATGAATTGGGAAAGTTAGGTTGAGATAATGTAAGCTAGTTGATATAAGAAAGTAAGGTAGGAAGATGACATAAGAGAGATAAGTGGGCTGGTTTCTAATTTTTGAACAAGAGGGTAGGCATCTTTTTCCTTAGATTGGAAGTGGAGTTATTTTTTCTTTAAGCTCATGATGTTAGGTTGATGGAAAGCTAGGGAATAGGTAAGGAGTAAGGTTTAGGAAATATATGGAAAGATCTAGGGTGTTGAAGTCAATTAATCTGAAGTAGATCTAAGGTTTCCCATTTGATCACTTATTAGGAAAGGGGTGGGGGCATCTTTTTCCATGAAAGTGCCTCCCTCCTTGAACTTGTAACCCTAGGTCAAAATTTGAATGCAAAAAGAGTGGAAGATGGATTTGGAAAGTAGGGTTTCTCTCTTGATGGGTCTATCAATGCATAGTCATCTTAACTTTTACATAATTGTCTCAAATCTTCTAAATCAAAACTTAGTGGATCGTTGCTTAAATTGTCCTCCAATTGTATGACTTTATTTTGCATTTGGCCTAATTGGCTCATTTTGAGCACTCATTTGGCTTGGCTCCATAGCTTACACCCTTGGCTTGAATTCCTAAGCTTGCCACCTTCTCTCGTGGCTTATATGGTTAAGGTGGCTTGAATGGCTTCCCTACAAAGGTGGTGAAAATGCATGGCTTGCTTCCTGGGCCAATTTTAGTCAGCTTTAGCTTTTCAAATTGCTTTCCATTTATCCATCATCTTGCCTTGATATGATCTTGGACCTTGATCTACTTTGAAATGTTGAAATTTAGGCCTTGATTCAATCTTTTGATCTTGATCTTCAATTTTCATCCTAATCAATCTCATTGTTGGATCTTCATTTCAACACCTACAAAAGAAAAAATCTTAAAAAATTATGATAATTGGAATACTTACTCTAGATTATCTCTTAAACCAGCCAAATATCAAACTTTTAAATTGTTAGGTTAGAAATGCATGTGTTGTGAAATTTTGAAAAAAACCCTAGAAATAACTATATTTATAACACATGAAATACTAATTGGGTACTTTTCCTACAAAATTAAATACTTATCACACCCCCAATAAGAATTTTGCTAGTCTAGAGAAAAACAAGTAAAAGATCATGAAAACAAAAGTGGTTTCTGTTTTCACAGGTACTCATGATTGCATTTTGCATATGCAACAAGCCCTTAAACCTCTAGGCTACCTCATGAGGGTTTGTAGTGAATATACCCACAAAATTCAATAAGGCTAAGTCCTTGATTTATCTCAGAGAATTTTCATCCATTAAACATATACATGGATTAACAACTTAGTAAAGATGAATGGAAAATTCCACTAGCTACCCATATACTAAAGCCATTTTGTTCTAGTTTTATCTCAGAGTACATGTGTGATTATAGCTACATAAGTCTAGACATATAAATAGTTATACTTATTCCTCCATTGGAGATGTCTTGGCCTTAAGCTCTTACTAATATACACTCAGAAATAAAGTTATCAGAAAAGGGGTCAAACAAATTTCTCATTTTATGTGACCAGTTCCAATAAGACTAATGGTTCACATACTATTATAAGTATTGATGAGATAAGGAATATGATCCCTTAGAATGGATTCTATTACCAAGACCAGTAGGATACTTTGATTTGATCCCTTCATATTTGTCTCCTCAATAAGGTTATGTTCCACCTAAGATCAATAGGTCTTCAAATAGGACGAAACGTAGGCTTAGGATAGGTTTTTCAAAGAAAGGTTATATGGTTTCAAAGTTTCAAATATGAGTAGAAGTCTTCCATGGATGTTTGGACAACTTTCTTTGGTTGTACTGGAAGTGAATAATTTTATATTTTCCTATCAACTTTTCAACTTTTCTTTTTTTCTTTTTCTCTTTTTCTTATATTTTTGAGAAGGAATACTTCTCTCTGTAGCTTTGATATTTTTCACTTCTATGACTCATTTTTGAAGAATAGGTTTATTCTTACTTTTATTGGGGCCTCTTTGGGTGAAGGTAAAATGGGGATTTGAAAAGAAAAGGTTTACTAAGAGGCTCAAATGGTTTAACAAGTAGTATAGTATCTAGGTAAGCTTTATATCTCTGGGTTACAACAAAGATGGCCTATATCATTTCCTATGTTTCTTAAAGCCTATCCAAGTCAATAAATATTCAAGAAAGTAAGCTAATACTCTTGTTTGGTTCTTGGAATTTTGACCAAAACAAGGATATTGGGATGTCTCAAAGTAATATAAGTTTAAGAAAATAGGAAATTATGTATAACTCTTAAAAGAATGATAGTCTCTAATACTCATAGGGTGTATAGATCTTCACTAATTTTCTCAAGGGTATAGTATCTAGGTAGGCTTTGTATCTCTAGGTTACAAAAAAGGTGGCCTATATCATTTGCTATCTTTCTTAAAGCCTATCCAAGTCAATAAATATTTAAGAAAGTAAGCTAATACTCTTGTTTAGTTCTTAGCATTTTGACCAAAACATGGATATTGGGATGTCTCAAAGTAATATAAGTTTAAGAAAATAGGAAATTATGTATACCTCTTAAAAGAATGATAGTCTCTAATACTCATAGGGTGTATAGGTCTTCACTAATTTTCTTAAGGTCTCTAAGTCATAACCATCTATTAATTAAGACTTATGTACATGTAAGTGTATTTAGAGATTTAACTTTCATAAAGCACTTTAAGACATGAATAAAATGTAAAATTCATTTCTATTAAGAAGCTAAAATAGTTTAAATACTAATATTTAGATAATCCAATTCTCATCATAGTAAAGGAATCTTAACCTTTAAAACATTTAAAGACTAAAAAAAAATTGATTTTTTTTTTTAACAAGACAAGGAAAACTCAGAAATCTCACATATATCTACAACCCCAACCTAAATTAAACATTGTCCCCAATGTTTTGAAAACAAAGGCCACTATATGATGAATGAGTAATTTAGAAAAATAAGACTCTTAAAACCCTGAGTTGCCTCCCAGTAAGCACTAAGTTTAACATCTTCAGCTAAACATTAAAAATTGAAATTGTGATGTGTGAGATTGGCCTTTAGTGGATTGAAGGTAAACAACGGTGGAAGAACTTCTAGAATTAAATCTTCATTCATGTTGCAAGAGTCATCAAGATTTAATTAATGATGGTTGGTGTTGAAAACATTGATGTCAACCTTCATATTGCTAAGGGATAATTGTAATATACCATTTCTACAATTGATAATGGTGTTGGACGTTGCCAAAAATGGATGTCTAAGAATTACCGGTATTTAACTACTAGGTTGGATATAGGCTAGGTAGCTAGTACAATAAAATCTGCAAGAAAGTGAAACTGGTCCACTTGAATTAATACATCCTGAATCATACCACGTGGAATCTTAATTGATCTATCTACTAACTGCAATGTAGTATTGGTTGGTTTAAGATCACCAAGCCCTAGTTGCTAATAGACAGAGTAAGGCAACATATTAACACTAACCCTTAGGTCAAGTACTCCCTAGCTATGACATGTTTTCCAATCACGTGAGAAATCTAAACTTAGGTGGGGTCTAGTGTTGTATTAAAGAGCTCACTTGCTTGATGCTAAAGGTTTCTTTTGTAAATTGAGTTTTTTCTTTGCTTTACAGTGCTCTTTAAGAAACTTGGCATAGGTAGGAATATCCTTTATAGCATTGAGTAATGGAATATTTATTTACACATGTTTAAATACTTCCATTATCTTATTGACATTTATTCCTTTCTTAGCCTTATTGAGTAATTGAGGGAATGAGGCTTTAGGCATAGTAGGTCTTAGTAGGAGATTTCTTTCTAGTCTCTCTTTTTCCTCTTTTTTTGCTTCTTTATTCTTCTCTTTCTTTTCCTTAGTCTGTCCTACTTTTTTTATCAATTTGATAGCCACTCATAAGGGTTGTGATAGACTTGGCTTGCTTAGGAGGTTGTTTTGAACTAGACCTTAATTCTAATTGTACCTTAGAGTTTGGGATAGGTTGATTGGGAAACTTTCCTTTTTTCCTTTTACTTAAAGATGCAGACAACTTACCCATTTACCTCTCTAACCTAGAAATATTTTGTCAATTATCTTTCTAGGTTTGATGAAAGACTTTATTATTTTCATCAAGTTTCTTCATGAAATATTGTATATTATCCTCCAGTGATGGTTTCTGTATTTATTGGGTTAGTTCAAAACCTAGTGGTTACTATGAAGTGGAAATCCTAGGAAAGTTTTGGACAGGAAGTTCACAGATGTACCTCCATGGTAATTATTCTTAGACCATGACAAATTGGGATGCCTAGCACATCTTGAATTATTCGTCATAGAATATGGGTTGTTTTTGTTGGGGTTGTGATATGCACCAGGAGCATTTTCTTGTTCTAAAAGGTATTCATTAAGCACTCTATTGGATGGACAAGCTCTACTCGCATGGCCTAGGCTTGAACAAATGGCACAAACCTCCTGTGGAGGTTTGGCATTAGAAATCATGAAAGTTTTGAACATAATTTCAAGTTTACCCATTCTCCCACCTAAAGTCTCAAATGTGCTTATTATAGAGTCAAACATATAAGAGATGTCTGACAGTACTCCAACTTCATACATGCCTCCTTTCTTTTGTTGTGGGGCATTTCTCTCTCTCCTATGAGAATAATCCCATTGTTGTGAATTGTTTGCTAAAGTATGGAAAAATTCCCATGCCTTTGTTTCACTTTTGATCATAAGGGCCCCTCACCTTGTTGCATCTACCATTTGTTTATTTTGACATGTTAATACCTCATAGAAATACTAAACTTGCTGCCATTTTTCAAATCCATGATGGGGGCATCTCTCTAGTAATTCATTCCATCTCTCCTAACATACATAATATTGTTCATCATCTCTTTGGTGGAAAATTAATGATTTCCCTATGAAGGACATTAGTCTTATGGACACAAATGAATTTGTCCAAGAAATTCTTGGACAACCTCTAAAGAGTTAAACCATGATTTGGCTTTATCCTTTAATGAGAAAGGGAATAACCAAAGTCTAATAGAATCCTTGGTGACATTTCTATATTTGAATATAGCACATGTATTAAAGAATTCCTTGATATGTAGGTAAAGGTACTGTCTCTCATGACCATAGAAACATTGGAATAATTGTATTACTCTAGGTTTAAGTTTGAAGTGGTCTGCTTTGGTAGGTGGCAGTGTGATGCATGATGGAGTATTCAATTGGAGTGGTGCATAAAAA
Source organism: Warburgia ugandensis (assembly GCA_035236585.1). Classification (NCBI taxonomy): domain Eukaryota; kingdom Viridiplantae; phylum Streptophyta; class Magnoliopsida; order Canellales; family Canellaceae; genus Warburgia; species Warburgia ugandensis. The sequence goes on from CP141130.1 coordinate 44,844,763, forward strand.
TCATGAATAACCTTATTCTCAATTATTGTTGGTGGTTCAAGCATGGGGTTAGGAATTTTTCTTCTCACCCCTTTTATATGTGTATATTCAATCTCAGTATCTAATGGTACTAATTTAGTATGTTGAGATCAACGTCCTTCCATTTACTAAAATGAAACCAAAGTAAATGATTCAACCTAGACCTAAATGTGACTCCTAACTCTATGTGATATGCAATCAAACAATTTTTAATGCTAATAAGCTTGTCTTGAAGATCTTTGTTAATATTTGAGGTTCTAGCTTTTAACCTAAAGCTAGATAGCTCCTCCTTAGATTCACATTTAACTATTGCTTACTTGTTAGGTCTTGTCCAAGCTGGTTAATACGATTCTCATGGAAGGAGGCATTTAAAACTCAATATTCATCAATAAAAGGTGTGGGAAAATACTTGGATTTTGGATACCCACTATAACCACAAAGTCCAATAGCGATTGGAGTGACGATAGATCTCATCTTTCAAAAAGGTTCCTATGAGCTTAAAACCTTGAGTCTCTTGCTACTTGATTTTAGATTAAGATTAATGGTTGGGATTGCAAGCATATAAGGAATTGGATTGATTTCCTAGGTGGGCCAAGGATTTGTTGATGAAATCTAGTCCTTATCTTATGAGGGTTCCTCTGTAGCCCTTACTAACATTAAGTTTCATCCACTATAAAGATATAAACATGCAATGCAATACAAGAAAAAAAAACTAACGCAACCTATATGCTATCAAACATGGCTGGATAGGTGCTCTCTAATGCAACAACCCTAAATAAAGATGCAACAATTAAAATGAATGATCCTAATCTATATGAATTACACTACCAACCAAATGTAAATTGTATTAAATGCATCCTAAACTAGGAAAATAAAAATAAAGTGAGGGATACTTATAGTGGGGTTTTTTTATCAAGATCAAGTATGGGCCTCCATACCACACACTTGTTCTATTCTAATACAACCCATTTAAAATTGAAATTGAAATTGCAAGTCACAATGGACCTCACTACAAGTTTCACTCAAAAAGCAAAAATCTTAGTCTAGGAAAGAAAATAAATCCTAAGTGATGAAGCCACTCCCATGTCAAATTCCCCTTGTACAAAACAAGTGAGATGGATAAATTTGTGAGGCGTTAACAAATTATGTAACTTTCAATGCAAAATCCCAACCTGATGTAACCTAAAACTATGATTAAAGATAAGACATTGAGATAAAGATCCAACAACAAATCCATTGTGATTCCTTGGCAATAGCTCCAAAAACTTAGTGTAGCTTTAAAATTACTTATAAGCACACGAATCAATGCAGTATTTTCATGCAAGGAAGGTTGATCCCAAGAGGATACTCACATATTTGCAATGAATTGAATTTTATTTATATTGACTAACTTCAGTCATAGAAGGAAAGTTTTGATTAAACTAGGACTCTAAAGTAACATGGAATTAGAGGCCATGCACAAAAATATAAAATAAAAGTAAAAAAGTTGCCTAAATTAAAACTAAACAATTAGAATGGAAACTTACCTAACTATCCTACAATTTACTAAAGGAAACTACAACAATTTAGAAAGTTTCAAATTAAGCAATGAAATATGAAAACTACTAAATTAGAAACTTTACTAAATTAAAACTTACCTAACCTAAAACTAACTACAAAGTAAACTTTCCTAAATGCAACAACATAAATTTATAAATGCAAAAAAATATGTAAACAACTAATTAACAACTAAAAAAAGATCAAACCACTAAATTAGCCAATAATCTAAAAGGAATTGGATTTAGAACCATGCACATGGTTTTTGGACTATGTGCATGATTCTAGAGTCCTAAAGAGAGTGAAATATAATGCACCTATAGTGAGTTACTATGTAAACTAACTATGGAATGTAATTCATAAGATTGAAATCTCAATAGGTACCCAAGGATTCATGAAAATAAGATGTTTTGATGGCTAGCATTAAAGCCCAAAGTTAAGAAAAATTTAGTTTTCAAATTTTGGTACTTAATACCAGTCAATAAATTTAGCATTATAAAGCAATTGAAACCATGAATTTTATGCAAGCAAACAACCCAAACCTTAAGTAATTTGATGAACTAAATAACCCATGACAACAATCTCATAATAATGTCATTGAATCATATCTAATTTACATCAAATTTATGTACACAAAATTGTCTTTAATTTCTTGAATTTTTGTACTTTTCCAAAGTATGAAATCCTATCTAAATAACAAAAAAATTCAAATATAATGCTCATTCTCTAAATTATAATGAAATTCAAATAAAATCCATGAATGAATTTTGTAGAAAGAAAGGCTAACTGGGTGAACTAGCTAAGGGAAAATTGCCCAAAACTAAGGGCAAAAGTCCTGAAAAAATGCAAATTTCAAGAGGGGAAATCATGAATTTAAGTAGCTATTCTCTTGGTTGTCACTACCAAAGAAAATCTAAATTGAATCTTAATTTCGTAACAAATAAAAACTTATGGAATAGAGTGACAAAGAGAGAGTAAGAAGATGAAAAAATGGGTTAAAATTAGAGCAAAACAAGTATTAAACTAAAGCAAGGAAACTAATGAAAATCATACAACTTACTTTGCAAATCATACAACTTACTAACTTGAATTGGTTAACAAATAAGTAAGAGAATAGCAATAAGACCAAAGGAAGAAAATCACCAAATAATTCCCAAATCCAAAGCTCTAAAACATCCCAAGCTAGAGTACTCCTTCCAAGGTTGTCTCACCCAACCTCTACCTGGGCAATTCGTATGGAACGTGGGACTATATATAGATGAGTTGTTTCTTAACTTAGCAAGGGGTGAAAACATGAGGAAAGTGGCCATAGGGTTAGGGTATTGAATGAGAAAGGTTATGTGGAAATGATGTAAGATAGATGATATAAGAAAAAGAGGTGGAAAGATGACACAAGGGAGATAAGAGGGCTGGCTTCTAAGTTTGAAGAAGGGGGTAGGCATCTTTTTCCTTGGATGAAAAGTGGAGTTTTTTTTCTTTATTATTGTAAGATTTGAATATGCTCTTTGAAAGGAACATCGGCTCTCACAATTCCATCTCTATCTACCTAAACCACCAAAAATGTTTCAAAAAAAGTACGCATACGGCGTTGATGGAAAGTTATGGAATTATTAAGAAATAAGTGTAGGAAAGATGTAGAAAGCTCTAGGGTTTTGAAGCTAATTGAATTGAAGTAGATATAAGGTTTCCCATTTGATCACCAACTAGGAAAAGGGGTAGGGGGCATCTTTTTCCATGGAAGTGTCTCCTTCCTTTAACTTATAACCCTGGGTCAATTTTGAATGACAAAAGTGTGGAAATGGAATTGGAAAGTAGGCTTTCTCTCTTGATGGCTCCATTACCACATAGTCATCTTAACTTTGTATAATTCTCTCAAATCTTCTAAATAAACCTTAAAAATCAAAATTTAGAAAGCAAATCATTGCTTGAATTCTCCTCCAATCGTATGACTCCATGTGGCATTTGGCTTAATTGGCTTGTGTGGCTCACTTTGAGGGCTCATTTGGCTTGGCTTCATGGTTCACACCGTTGGCTTTAGTAGCTTGAATTCCTTAGCTTGTCACCTTCTCTCATTGCTTATATAGTCAAGGTGGCTTGAATGACTACCATGCAAAGGTGGTGGAAATGCATGGCCTATTTTAGTCGCCTTTAGCTTCTTCAATTGCTTCCATTAATCCAACATCTTGCCTTGATATAATCTTGGACCTTAATTTACTTAGAAGTGTTCAAATTTAGGTCTTGAATCAATCTTTTGATCTTGATCTTCAATTCTCATCTCGATCAATCTCAGCTGTTCGATTTTCATTTCAACACCTACAAAAGAAAAAGTCCTAGTCAAATCTTAGAAAATTATGATAATTAACATACTCTGGATTAGCTCCTGAACCTGCCAAATATCAAACTTTTGAATTATTAGGTTAGAAATGCATGTGTTAAGAAATTTTGAAAAAATCCTCCAAATAACTCTATATTTATAACACATGAAATACTAATTGGGTATTTTCTTACAAAATTGAGCACTTATCACTATTAGAAGTCCCATGATCACCTTAGGAGTAGTATGACTTGGATGTCATTCTAAATGAATAGGAAATTTGGCAGAGTGTGACATTCTTAATAGTTGATATCCTTTCATGAGACCATTATAATTTTTTCTAACTTATTGTTCTTTTGTATGGAATATGTGAGAACTTTGAACTTGATAAACATTATTATTTGTTAGATTTGAAGTCAAAGCATACTTTTGGATAGTAATTTTAGTTATAATTTTCTTGGAGATTGATAATTGTATATATTCGCTATATTCACACTCTCACATTTTGAGGTTGATGAATTAATGGGACATTGATATATATATATATAAGGAGATATTGCATATATACCTCTGCATTTAGCTAGTTTTAGCCCAGAACTTTTCACAAATATCATTAATTAGGTTTAATTCAATCTTTTGTAGGATAAGGGTATAATTGTAAAAGTGGTATTTTTGTCATTCAAAATCCTAAAAGATTGATAGTCTATAGTTTGAGCATTGTTATGGACCTGCCTACCATATTTAGTGAAGTCCAAAAGTTCAAAATGTAGAATTGGACTTGGTATCACTTTTAGCCCAGTTAGAAACCCTAGAAGCATCGTGCAACTTTATTTGTGCAAAATAGTCCATTAACACCGAAATATAGGGTGATAGAAATTCCATGCATGCATGCATATATTCCACCATCTTTGAAGAGCTTCTAAGTGAAGTGTAAGAGCCACACACATCAAAGGAAGCATGCATGTGAAGTAAACTCAAGCTAAAGACCATAAGTCCTCACTTTCTCTCTCTAAATTCAGAATGGAGATTGGCTCCATGTGTACCACAACTTTTCTATGCAAAAGGGATTCATATGATTGGTGGAGAAAAATAAGGAGGGGAGGAGAGAGATAAAATGTGGGAAATCTATAGTCAATTTTAATCCAGAAAATTCAAGAAAGAGTGGCTGAGATTATTTCAAGTACAAGACCATCCTAAAGCAACCAATGAGAAGCCATTTGAGTTAGGATTGATGAATAGAAAGCAACGATGCAAGAGATAGAAGATTGAACCATGATTAGTGAAAAAAAAATTTTGGTGGGCTGCCCACCATTTTTCAAGGGAGAAAACATGTTCCCCTTTGTGAAAGCATGTTATCCTCTTAAGTATGATTGGTTGGAGATAAAATTGGTGATCTAAAGAGAAAATAAAAGAAGAGAATCAGTTTGGATATGAAATTCTCTATGAAATCATAATCGTTTACTTTAGGGCATGTTGATCTGAGGGATGAGAAGGAACGAGACATTAAACTATATCCTATTGATGGGAGACTTCAATGAAATCTTAACCACCCATCCTAGCCTTAGAACATAATCTAATGCTAAAGAACTAAAGCTCAATGAAGATCAAACCCTAGCTACCATTTGATGATCCACATAAGAGATGAAGGAACATGTTTTCCACTATGGAGCAATCCCATGCATTGAAACTAGGATGGCTTCCATGATTTTTCTTGAAGTGAGGTGTTCTAATTGAAAATGAAATGTTATGATAGAGGAAAGAGGAGATGAGGATAGGAATGGAAGGGAGATTCCAATGGGAAACTTCCACCTTATCTTCCCCTATCATGTGAAACACCAAAAGCAACAAAAAGCTCTACCTGATTCTCCATTCCTTCAATTCTCAACCCTCTTCTTATTACATGGTCTTCAATGCAAAAGAGAAAGGAGACAAAAGGAGATAACAAAGAAGGAGTTATCAACCCTTAGACCACACGAAGCAGCCATCTATATGGGAGATCATACTAAGGTAAGTCCCAACCTAACTTCATCCAAGGTTCCACCCACCTACCCCCATCTCTACAATGCATAAAGATACATCCATCTTCATTCCCCCTCATCAACACCCTTCATCCATGCATCATACCTTCTTATTTCCTATCTCCTTTGTCTTTTCAAGCAGCTGACTCATCCCCTTTTTCTTTTCAAGCACCACCCATTCTACCATACACGCATCACACTTTAATTTTCTTACCATCTCTTCTCCTTAGTTTCAATGCACCAACGTACAATCCCATCTCTATTAGGTCTCAATGTTTTATGGAAATAGGAAACTAAGGAGGCATGCTAGGCTAGGAATGAGATGAAGATAAATAGGAAGCTTGGCTGTGCATGTAAGTTTAAGGAGGTGGAAAGGATGCTAGTGTTTGATTTTATATTTTGAGAGGAGGATGGCGAGTGGTGCTGGCTTGTTTTGTCCTCCACAAGTAGCTCCACATCTTAAGAAGGACATTCACATAGAAGAGAGGAGAGGTGCTTGCAAAATTTTTATTTTATTCCACTCACTCATCTATCATCCTTCCATGCAATATCTCAATCCATCTCTCTTCACCAATCAAGCAAAATCTTCAATCCATTTTTCCATTTTTTGTCTTTTTCAAGCACCTCAATCATCTTCCATTAGAGATTCATGCATCAAGCCTTTCCACCATATTTTGTACTCTTTCATTCAACCTAAGCACCCAAACTTCTGCAAAATCCCATGCGCCACCTTCTATTCTCAATCTTCTTTCCATCCTCCCATTTATGTTGAGATCTTTACCTAGGCTTGTGGCTTGAGTGATGGATGATAGAGGGTGGCTATATGAGAATATTTGATAGTGAGTGCCCCAAGACTAACTATACTTTGAATAAGTATAGTGCCATGCCAAGAAAATAGTATTAAAAAGCTATTTAAAGAGAGCTATAAAAAGAAATACTTTTTTTTTTTTTTTTTTTGCATTAGAAATATCGTGCTTCTAATTACTTGAGTAAAAGTAACCTAGATACCTTAGTTCTAAAAGGTATTGATTTCTAATGTATTTGAGTTTTAATTCTTAGGCTTAGGTTCAATTTTTAGCATTTTTACTTGTTTCTATGATTTTTTAGTATTTTTAGTAGATTAATTTATTTTAATAAATCATTGGCTAGGTTGAAGTAGTTAAGATAGTTTTTAAATTAAAATTTCTTAATTATAGAGTCTATGTGGATCAACCCTGCCATGTCTATTACATAATCTAACCATGCACTTGCGGTTATTTTTAAAATAGATTGATATCTTTAGCATAAAGGTGGGATTTTGAACTATTGATCATTTGTATTTACATGCTAAAGTTAGGAGTTTAATATAAGATGAATATATGAATTGAGAAAAATGAAGAACTTTCAAGATTTTTGAAAATATTTATGGGTATCATTTCTAGAAATCCTTATGAGACTACATCTAGTCCACTAGTGATAACCTAGGGGTTTAAAGGCTTTTTGCATTTGTTAAATATAGATGACAACACCTACTAAAGTTGTTAGTATTTTTTTTTTAGATTTCTATATTTAGATTTTTGTAGTTTCACTTGAGAACTAGTAAAACCTAAGTCTAGGCATATTTGATGGCTATAAAAATATTACATACATGACCCTATATTTAGAATCTTTTAACCTGAGAAATTACTTAATTATCTCTAATTAGTGTTATTTCTCTTATTTTGCAAGTCTAGGTTGCAAATGAAAAACATGTGCAAAAATGACCATTATACCTTTGAAAGAGGAACTTTGAAAACTTAGCTACATTGAAGCGCCATAGATACCAAATGAAGTCATGGAGGTCGAGAGTAATCATTGGGTGTCATTATCAAAGTCAAAATATCTGGAAATCCTATGCACAACTCTAACTCAAATGAGGGTGAAAAGGTGGAAAAATTTCAATCCAAGCACAAATGCATACTTTTCATCACCTTAAGAAGCTTATGGAAAAATTTCAATGCACATACAATGATATCATGTACAATGAAAGCTTCTTAGAAGAAAAAGAAAATGAGATTATATGAAGACTTTTTACTTATTTTCTCTCTCCTACTCAACCAAAGGGAAAACAATCAACTAATGATTGGAAGCCTTATCACTACTACACAGGAGGTTTTGAAACTTAATTAAAAACACTAATAGAAGTTGGTTAAGCACTACTAAAATTGGCACTTTTAAGGTTGGCATAAAGAAGTCAGGTTTTTTACTACCAACTTCGTAAATAATTTTCAAGTCATTTAGAAAAGAACAACTTTAAAAAGCATACTTGAGAAGTATGTTTGCAAAAGAACAACTTTTTAGTCTAGTATAAAGAATTTTTTTTTTTTGCAGGAAAGCATTTTTAAAGTCATTTTCTAAAAAATGGCTTTGAAAGTATAAATTTTTGTAGTCATTTTTTTGAAAAATACTTTAAAAGTGTGGACTTTTGAAGTTGTTTTTAGAAAATGTCTTTAAAATACTATACTTTTGAAGTTGTTTTTCAAAAAAAGACTTTAAAAGTCCATATTTTAGTTTAGCGAGAAAAAGATTTTTTGGTGAAAGAAGATTTTTAAAGTCAATTACAAAAAATGACTTTAAAAGTATGGACTTTAAAGTTATTATTTGGAAAACAACTTTAAAAGTCCCTATTTTGGTTTAGTAGGAAAAGAAATTTTGTGTTGGAGAATACTTTTAAAGTTAATTGTAAAAAATGACTTTTAAAGCTTCAACTTTTAAGTCATTAGTTTTAAATTCATTTTTTGAAAATGGCTTTGAAAGTCCCATTTAAAAACCTCGAGTGTCATTGTAATGCTCAAGCAATTTACACTATTTTTAACGAAAATTGAACGTTCTATAGGAAATAAACTATGTTGAATGTTTGATTTTATTTAAAATAGTAAATGAAGGAATTTGTGAGGAAACTTAGTATCATTAGATTCTTCTCAAAAGATGGAATCCAACGCCTCAAAAATCACCCAAAACGGAGTTCGTATGAGGAAGTTACAGTCGTTTAAAGATAGGGGTATTTCTAGAAATAAAACAGAAAAATGAAAAAACGAAAAAGGATGAAAAACGCAGGGGGCCGTTTTGATAATGGCACCCCCTGTCGTCTTCAACCTCTAGACCCTCCCAGAAACTCGTTTTTTCACGATTTCTCTAAAATACACCAGGGAAAATGGCGGCACCGCCATTGAGGGGCACCACCTTTCATTCTTCTATAAAAACCCCATCTTTCCCCCTCTTCAAAACGGGTTTTTTCCAGTCGTTTGAGACTGGGGTTTCCAGCAAAATCGGAAACCCGTCTCAAACCCATCTCTCTGAGTTTTCTGGCAATGGCCAGGCCCAGGTCAGGCCGGCCATTCCCGTCTCCCCATTCCCCTCTCTTCTCTCCTGTCTTGGCAATAGGGTTTTCCCCTTCTTCGAGTTTCCAGCAGCCAAGGGTTTTCAGGCAGAAAGGAGGAGCTGCACCACCCGGAAAAGGGCGTCCCCAGGCTGCCCAGGTAAGCCCCTCCTTCCCTTTCCTCCATTTCACTTCCCCTAAGCCAAGATCCATGCTGGATCTGACCTTTTTCCAGCCAGATTTCTAGGCTGGAGGACGTTCCCAAGCCGTTCAAATGGCTTGCACAAACACAACGCCCAAGCCAGGTCCAGACAACCTTGCACGAGCCAGGCATCCCAGGGACACCTTGCTCCATGTGCACCTGGGACAGGGTCCCAGGGATGGGCTCCGAGCGTACAACAGTGCGTACACTGTCCTAGGAGTGGCCCTCGGGTGCGCGCATGACATAGGGCACAGGTCCTAGCTCGACCAGGGTGCACGGGGTGCCCTGGGAGCTAAGACGTGCCATGATACAAGGTGCGCCCGTGCGATGATGCGCGTCATAATGCGTCACCTGAGCATGCATATGTGCATGCAAAAACGCGGTCCCTGACACGGCCTTTAGGCGCGCAAGCACGTGAGGGAACTGGGACACGTGGACCCAACAAGACTTTAAAGCTAAGATTAAAGGACAATTTACAGAGTCAGCTATGGAATAGTAGGTCCACATCATAGGATCCAGCCTGACAATGAATTAGGCAAGAACTAGGGACCCAATAGGCAGGGTTAGCAGTCTAATGTCTAAATGGACTGAAATTAATTAGGACTCCTTGTATCCATTTATACCCAAGAGTTTATAAATGAGACCCAGGGACGGGTTGAGCGATAAAGGACGCGACTCCAGGCGGCTTTGAGGTAGGTGCTCTATCGCTACTAAATTCTTTTAAAAGAACTATGATTATTTTGCAAATACATGTTTTAAGTATATGACTTGTTTAGCATGATTTAATTCAGCATGCATCTGATAAATGCTTTATGCATAGACGTGTTTTGTAAATGATTGTATATACATTATGCATATATATGTTTTGCAAACTATTGCATACATTGCATAATTTGTGAGCATTAAGTTCTTGCAAAAATTGCATGTCCTTGAGGGTTATCAAAAGACGCTAGAGTGCCAAGGGCCAGGCAGTTGTGAGGGACCCAAAGAGGACAAGTTTTGAAAAAAGAGAGGTTTTCGCTTATTTGATCGGATTATGATCTGGGCTGATAAGCTCGTGGGTGCTATGCCGAGAGGTTTGGGTTGGCCTTCAGCCTCTACCACTATTAGGTGGATGGGTACCACGCCCAAAAAGGGCATGTCCCTACGTCAACTACATGTGGCACAAGGGGCTACCACTGGTGTTACGGCACTGGGTTGATGTGTCATATGCCCCGTAGAGGCTATGATGCTGTGTCCTCAGGTACCCAGGGACCACACGACGGTGAGTTCATGGGCATAGTTGGACCCTATGGTTTATGGATTTATTTGCATGGCAGATTGCATGATATGAGGTTGGTCGACCATACCATACTAGATATCCATGAGTTGGATTTAATGAAGCATCTTATGCATATCATAATGTTATGATATATATGTATATGATACTTTCGATTTTGGATTATGTGATCCTTTAAGTCGTTAGTATTTCAGTTTGACAATGGATTTTTATATCGATATTGAACTTGAGTATTCAGACATGCACATGTTTTTGAAAAGAGCATATGATTTTAAAACATCGCATGCATCATAAAACTAGCAGTGATAGACTCCTACTGAGTATAGTATATACTCACCCTATCCTTAACATTTTTCAGGATAATTCCACTCACAAATAGAAGACATCTCAGGAGATATTAGTGCTACGAGCAAGTGAATCAAATAGGAGACAATTATACATGTAAGTAAACTTTCTACCCTTTAGACATGTATTTATTTACAATTGGACTGTGTACTGTGACTGGATAGACCTGGGGAAAAATATTTATGATTTCTGAAGTTTTCCAAAAAAACTACTTTGGTGGTTGTGAAAGCAAATGACACTCGGGGTTTTCAAAATGAGTTTAAAACAAAAGATTTTCCACTGCATTGCATGGTTTTTATAAAATGGTTTTCAAATAGGGATGCAGCCCACCTTAGGAATTAGATATTGCATTTAAAAATGCATGAGAAAACCCGGGTCATCACAGTCATCCATTAGCTCATCATGTATTTTATAATTTAATGTAATTTTAAATTTAAAAACTCAAAATAATTTTGCCTTTCAAGTAGACCATTTTTAAATGAGCTTATTTCAATAGCCACAATCCTAGTATTATTATAGTTTAAAGTCTGAAAACAACAAATGTGCATATACAATCCAAAGATAAGTATTGGAATAATGCTCAATAATTTAAATACAAACATGCCCTCAATGTAAATATATAGCCAATTAGCTACTCACCCAATTCTTCTTCAAATTGCCATTGAGAAAAGAGGAATGGATATTGATTAAATCCTCCTTAATCATTTCAAATATTGATATCATTTTAAGGATGGATTAATTCATTTCTTTAAACAATAAATTATTACCATAAGACTATTTTAGATATGGTAGAAGAAGTAAAGAACTCTTTTATAAGAGCAAGTTTTAAATGAGCATGTGTCATTTATTTTGAGACAACTAGACACAATGTAGAAAGGAGTTAGAGCTTATGACACCCTAGGTTTTTCCCAAAAAATTTTCACATTTGTTTTGGAAAGGTGGTGCACCACTATTTTTAGAAATTCAAAAACAACGGAAAACATGTTCTTTGAAATTCATTTTTCCAAAAACCCAGATGTCACCTCAACTCCCATACTATACATAATATAGTTTTTATAGAAGATAGACATGCATTTTATGAAATAACAAGACCCATCTAGTGGTTCACATACACAGACCCTATAAATCATTTTACTAAATGTCCAAGCAGCATAATCCAAATCACTAACTATACAATACAAAATTTTAACAAAATATATACCTGAGCACAGAAGTATGGCTGTTGAACTCCTCTTGATTGTGTATGTCTTCTCCTGTATGTCTATATCTAAGATAGTGTAAACATAAAATATTTACAATATCTCAGCAAACTATACTTGGTAGGGGAGAGTTAAGAAAACATGTCAATTATACATCAATTAAAATATTCAATTTCATCATGATGCTTATATGGGATGAAGTTTGCAACATAGTTCATAATTCAATAATTTCATTAATAATTCAATTATCTACAAGTCATTGATAAAATAGCTATTTATAATTCTTCTTCTTCATATGAATATAATAATCACATTTTAGAGATAACACTTTACATGATATATTTAATATATATAATTCACTAGTATTTTAAATATTTACCATTATCATTTTCCATATAATACCATACTCCAATTTTATGAACCATACTCTGCATAATATATCTACCCATTCACTTCCCCATACGAAAAATTTTATGAAATTATGCCCTCAAACATATACATATAGGACTATATCATATATAATAAAATAGTTAAAATTCATACAAATTTATGAACATAGTCCTTAGGTTTTATAACCTACATTCCTAAATTATACTAGGTCTCATACATATACCCCTTACCATACTGGGTTTATAAAACTCTAGCCGCTGCTGGTAACATCATAAAAGGCATCTCATCATGCCATGGAAATACACTATGCCTATCATATGTGCATCATAATGCAAAATAATCAAGGACTACTACGCCACAGTCTAAATCCATACAACGCACTCCGATGACTGCATAATAATCCATTGATACCAATTGTGGAAATAACAAAGTCCATATACGCATGGGTGAGGATCATGTTTGTCACAGTGGCAGCCTTCACATGATTGTATTTAGCCTCTTTTGGGGCATGGTATCTATCATATAAATTTCAGGAAGCAGGTGACCAAACCCTCATAGCATCCCTAGCATAGCATCCCTCAGTCTTATGGTTGTGTAAAACAAAATCACAAGCCACTAAGCTTGTATGTAAAATACTAATATACAGGCATCTTGCCTATCCATAATATATATGAATATTTCATCATAATCATAACATCTTCATTTATTAGGTGATCTCCCACCAAGGATGTAATGTAACATCCTAGACACATACATCACATATGATGTAATGGTACCCATGTACCATAAATGTCTTTTTATCACAATAACAGCTATGATATTTTTAAGAACAGATCATGTGTATCCTTTAATATCATTTAGTAGGCTTCAATTATAAGCATGCCATTCATGTAGCACATAGCATTTCAATTAACAAATTTTCATCATTTACAAGTAAACATTTTTCATCATCATATATCATATGAAATGCACAATTTAAATGACATAATATCTATCATAAGAATAAGATCATGTTTAAAAACATGCATCTTTTTATTAAGACATGCTTTCTTAATTCTTCACCTACCTCGTGTGACACATTCATCAGATTCCACTAGCTTTAATCTCCCTCTTCTTCATAATCGACCCCATGCACTTCAATCTATACAATGCATAAAATTTCTTTTCTTAATACATGCACATATATTTATGTTTAAGTATGATCTAATGGCCAAAAGTGGTCTCATTTTGATCCTCAGCTATCTTTTAATGATTTTAAAGATAGTATTAAGGTCTGACTCCAAGGATAATTGCCCAGATAGTTCAAGTAAAACCAAATGTGTGTAAGTGTACCCCTACTAGTCCAACAATATACCAATCATGCATATAATTACTTTTAGCCTAGTTCCCTCAACAAAATTTGGTGCTAATTTCATTTGTAATTAACTTATTGTCATCCCAACATATCATACTAAAACTTCACTCTTTATAATCCCATTATTGGCATGTAGATCAGCCAGCCAAATATAGGAGGAAAAGGCGCTAATTTATGCTTGATTGGGCAAGAATTTTCGTCTTGTCTCTACCTGCTTTCACTTACCATTATGAATGTTTCAATTTCTAGTTTAAATACATATTCATGTCAGACATTGATCTTTAATAACTCACATAGAAAAGATAAAGTGAATTGTTCATCAGAGGAGAAACACAGGGTCATTTCCAATAGTAACTTCCCATGTGTTTTTACTTCAACAAGTAATCCCACATGGACTAAGTTTCCTCCCAACATTTTTATAGTATCCTTAAGTGAGAATCACTGAATTATAAAAATTTTCAAAACTCACAAATCTCCTAGGATTGCAAGGAGACTATTTAATGTATATGGTTGGATTGACCATTTTTGAGTCTTTAATCGATGCTCTAAACACAAATAGACTTGCCAGAGGTCATAATATTTGTGGGACTGATAAATTATCTATAGATCTACAGTTTCAACTAAAGGATTGCTTCATATCCTCATTAAAACCCTCGATTTACTAGCATATACTATTCCATATATGGATCAAAAAAAAAAATGAAGGTTTTAAGTATAGATTATACCTCCTACACGTGCTTGCAGTTCTCATCCTTCAACGAATTGATCTTATTGAGCATCATTTTTAATGATGCTCTCATAGTTTGTTGTGCATCATCAATCTCCACAAAATCCTTGTGAAAATGCCCTAATCATGGCCGTATGGTATTGTTGTATCAAGATCTCCATCAAATCAGCTCTGATCATCGAATCGCTTGAGGGGTTTTATCCATGACGTCAAGAGGAATGTGATGAATGGATCAAATCACATATCTGAGTCATTTTCACTGTTGTGTGTATTGTTCCTTAGAACTATTCACCATGGCCAGGGTTCTATTGTGGATGAAGGAATGGCATTGCTGGGGAGAGGCTTGTAGGGCATCATTAGTGAAGTAAGAGGATAGGGGAGAGAAGGCGGCTGGCACACCACGTGCAGTGCTAACTAAAGGAAGGAGATGAGAGGGGGAGAAGAGAAGAGGAAAGGGAGAGGGTTTGTGTGCGATAGCCAGTGGCAAGTGGCTATTTCAGTCACTGATAAAAGAATCCAGCTAAAAGAGTGTTATGGCCAAATCAGAGTAGAGGAAAAAGGGGTTTCTCACAAGGGTACACAACTGAAACATCAATGACAGCTGGTTGGGGAGAGAGAGAGAGAGAGCCAAACCCAACATAACGTCGAATTTCCAATGTGAGGGGGGGGTTCCAATACCAATTTGGCCCCCTTTCGTGAAGTTTTTTTTTTTTTTTTTTAATCTTTTAATTATCATATTGCCCCTGACTTTGAAGGCCCATAACTTCTTCATCCAGACTCTATTTTCAGCATTCTTTAGCTCGTTGGATTCCATTTTCTAAGTATTATCTAATAGTTTCAGTTTTAGTTACAAATTATGCTTCTATAAAAATATATATTTTTTAAAAACTCATAACCTGCTCATGGAATAGTAAAATTTTAGGGTGAAATTCATCCACACTCTGATTTTAGTGTTCTTTATGTCGTTGGACTTGATTTTTCAAGTCATCAATATCATCATCATCATCAAGACCTTATCCCAATTAGGGGTCTGCCACATGAATCTTATTCCTCCATTCCACTCTATTAAATACCATAGTTTCATTTAGTCCCAAAGTTTTTAAATCTTTCCTCACTACTTCTATCCACATTCTTTTTGGCCTTCCCCTTGCCCTTTTAGAACCTTCTACTTGTATTGCCTCACTCCTTCTAATTGGTGCCATTGTTGGTCTCCTTTAGACATGTCCAAACCATCTAAGTCTAATCTCCCTCATCTTATTACCTATTAGTGCTACCCCTAAATTTTCTCTGATATTTTCATTTATAATTATGTCCTTTATTGTCTTACCACTCATTCATCTCAACATCCTCAATTTTGCAACTCTCATCCTATGGGTATCATGTTCCTTAACTGGTCAATACTCTGATCCATAGAGTATGGCTGACCTTATAGCCATCCTATAGAATTTTCCTTTTAGTTTGAGTGGCACCCGCCGATCACATAAAACTCTAGATACACATCTCCATTTGTTCCAACCCGCTTGGATTCTCTGGGTAGCCTCCCTCTCAATCTCTCCACTCTCATGGATCAATGATCCTAAGTACCGAAAGAGGTCTTTCACGGGGACTTCTTGGTTATCAATCTTGACTGGTGTTCCACTCCTACTCTCCTTGTTAAAATTACATTCCATATATTCTGTCTTAGTTCGGCTAATTTTAAATCCTTCGGATTCTAATGCTTCTCTCCATAACTCTAGCTTTCTGTTTACCTCCCTTGTCTCATTAAGTAAGACTATATTATCTGCAAATAGCATGCACCAAGGGATCTCCTCATGAAAATGCTTTATTAACTTATCCATAACTAATGTGAAGAGGTATGGACTCAATGCCAATCCTTGGTGCAATCCTACAGTGACAGAAAAATCACCAGTCATGCCACTAGTGGTCTTAACATTTGTTACCGCTCCCTCATACATATCTTTAATTATGTCTATATACCCCTGAGAAACCCCCTTACCACCCAACACCCCCCATGATAAGCTTTCTCTAAATTGATAAAGACCATATGCAGGTCTTTCCTCCTCTCCCTATATTTCTCTACTAATTGTCTTAGTAAGAAAATAGCTTCGATGGTACACCTCCAAGGCATGAAACCAAACTGATTCTCTAATACACTTGTTTCATGTCGTAGCCTCTTCTCAATCACTCTTTCAAAAAGTTTCATGGTGTGGCTCATAAGTTTGATCCCTCGATAATTAGTGCAACTCTGAATGTCACCTTTATTCTTATAGATTGGTACAATAGAGCTTTTCCTCCACTCATCAAGCATTTTCTTTGATTTTATAATCTTGTTAAACAACTTGGTCAACCAAACTACCCCAATATCTCCCATATGCTTCCAAACCTCTATTGGTACACCATCAGGCCCCATGGTCTTTCCTGATTTCATCTTTTTCAAGGCCTCTTTTACTTCAGGTATTCTAATCCTATGTTCATATCTATAATATCCAATGTTATTTAGATTTATATTATTTTCAATCCCTATATTCTCAGAGCCATTGTCATTTAATATTTTTTGAAAGTATGTTTCCCACCTTTGTTTGATCTCATCTTCTTTGACTAATACCCTTTGATCATCTCTTCTAATACACCTAACATGATCTAAGTCCTTACCCTTCTATTCTCTTACTTTTGTAAGTTTAAATACATCTTTCTCACCTTCTCTTGTTCCTAATTTATTATAGAGCTCATCATATGCTTTAAGTTTAGCCTTACTTACTATTCTCTTAGCATTATTTTTAACATTCTTACATTCTTACATTGTTCATAGTTTTCATTATTTCTAATCTTCTACTAAGCTTTAAAATGCATCCGTTTTTCTTTAATAACATTTTGCACTGTTTCACTCCACCACCATGTTTCCTTTGCTAATAGCCTTTTACCTTTAGATACTCCTAAGACATCTTTTGCCACTTTCTTAATGGACTTGGTCATATTAGTCCACATGGTATTTACTTTTGTTTCATAGTTCCAATTTCCTTCTACCATGAACTTATTTTTGAATGAGGTTATTTTCTCTCCTTTTAAGTTCCACCACTTAGTTTTTGGATGTGTATTAAGTCTAGTTCTTTTACTTCATCTTTTAATATGGATATCTATAACCATTAACGTCGCTTATGGGGAACATCCTAGCTCGAGGGAATGTTTATTTTCGATTCATGTCATGTTTGAGGGAATGTCATGTCATGTCATGTCACTCGATTTTTCAAGTACATTCCAAATATTCATGCTTCCAATCAAAATTCCATTTCTAAAAGATTTTATTTTCTTTGGGTCAAAAATTCCAATTATATTCCAAAATTCCAATTTCACATAATAACGCCTACAATAGTATTTACAAAATTTGGGGTTGTTACAATCTTGTGCGTAACCGATGGAGGAGATGGAGGGAGCAGTTTTCTTCGTTGCTGCTAAGCCGGCTTTAGCCGTTACATCAAGCATAGCGCCAAAGATGGCTGGTCAGGGAGAGAGAGAGAGAGAGAGAGAGAGAGAGCTGACATTACATTGGGTTTCCAATGTGTTGGGGGCACCAATATCAATTTGGCCCCCTTTCATTAAATTTTTTTTATCTTTTAATTATCATATTGCTCCTGACTTTGAAGGCCCATAACTTCTTCATCCGAACTCTGTTTTCAATATTCTTTAGCTCATTAGATTCCATTTTCTAAGTAATATCTAATGGTTTTAGTTTTAGTTCCAAATTATGTTTCTATAAAAAGATATATTCCTTGAAAACTCATAACCTGCTCATGGAATAGTAAAATTTTAGGGTGAAATTCATCCGAACTCCGATTTCAGTGTTCTTTCTAACGTTGGACTCAAATTTTCAAGTATACTCCAAATATTCATGCTTCCACTCAAAATTCCATTTCTAAAAGAATTTCTTTTCTTTGGGTCAAAAATTCCAATTTCACATAATAATGCCTACAATAGTATTTACAAAATTTGGGGTTGTTACGATCTTCCCCACTTAATTGAATTTCGTCCTCAAAATTCTTTTCATGCTATCTTTCAAACCATTCTACGAGTATCCTCATCTCATCACAAACTTAATTTCTTATAATTCCTTCCATGAAATAATATCCTCCAAAATATAACTGATCTTTAACTTAACTAAATATATTCCACTTAATGCATCGCTTTTCCATCTGCTATAAACAATAAGGGACCACTTTCTCTATGCCACTTTGATATTTGACCTTTACTTGATAAGCCATCAAAAAAATAAATTTTTTACTATGATTTTCTTTCATTTCAACTTCCAAAATCCTTTGATTGTAATGATTCTTAGAACACATAATCTTTATCTCCAACTCAACTTTTCTATTTTCTCATCCCTTTTTATCTTTATAATAACTTCAAAGAGTGACTATACATCTCTCAACTTAAATTAAATCTCTTCTACAAGTATTTAATCAACCCTAACATTAGGAAATTGCTAATCTTTTAGAATTCAAGTATCATATTTCTAACAAAATTTCAGTAGAGTCTCCTTTATTTTTTGGACTTATGCATTTAAAGCATGTGATTTGTGATACACCTGATAAATCATTCATACATACATAATATCTTCCTGAGACTCCATCTCATCACATTCCAACATCCATCATAATAAAAGAATTCATTCATCCCACACATTCACCTAATATGACATATTTTCAATATAATACAATTTGATTTCCCATCTCCACAACACTATATGAAATATTCAAATCTTTCCAAGGTACATTGCAACACATTTCAAAATCATCAACTGATAACTACATAACAACACATGCATCGCCACCATACCCATATATCCTATAAAATGTTCAAGTCATTCCGTAGACTTCATCAAAGCTTTCCAGAATTACATTGGTTTAGATAGAAGTTTGTACTTCTTCAAGCAATCATTCCATATAAGATATCAACTCATATCATAATGTTTCAATTGTATTCACTAATAAATCTTTCAAACTCATTCACCCAATTTCGCATATGAAATCAAAATAAAGAGATTACCATTTACATCAAGGAACATCTTAGACATTATCACATTCCAATTTACTAAATAATTATGAATTATTTTCTCACATCTTAGACATTATACTTGAAATAGTGATTAGGCTAGGGAAGTAGATTTTTCTTGTTATTTGATTTATTTTCTTTCTTTTTGAACTTGAGTTTTCACTTAATTTTGTACATTTTTCTCCTTGTTACTCATCTTAGTTTTAGGTTCATTGTCCTTAGTTAGTTGACCCAATTAGCTTTCTTTACCCTTGAATTACTTCATGTGTTTCCTTTACACATCATCTTACTTTAGTTTGTGAGCATTAGATTTCATTGTTGTTGTTTTTTAAATAGGATTTCATGCTAAAGAATTAGACACAATTTCTAGCAATAGAACATGTATTATGCATTCAGTTTTTTGTGTAATTTGGTGTTGATTCAATAAAGTTCTTTGAGTTTCTTATTATGGATTCTTTCTTCATCAAAGTACATTACATCTGGGTTATTTTATTGCATAAAAGTTATGGTTTCAATTGCTTCCTTATGCTTGAATTGTTTGATGTTCTTAAGTGCTTAAAATCTAGAAATTTTCTCCCCTTAACCTTGTGCTTTGTTTCCTGCCATCTAAACACCTTATTTGCTTAAATTCTTAGGAAATAATTTAAATTTTAATGTTCTCTATTAGATCCATTAATTATTTTACATTTTAGTTCACTTTAGATTCATCAAATTTGGCAACTTTTACACCATAGAACCTTGCTTACAATCCATGGATCATAGTCATGGTACTAAGTCACTTTCATTTTTGGTTTCTGCTTAGTTTTGTTGTATAATCTTATTCTAAAAGTATTTAATTCATTGTTTGCATCTTATTTTAGGTTTAGAAAGTTTCCTTTTCAGTAGTTTACTTGAGTTAAGTTGCT
Source organism: Warburgia ugandensis (assembly GCA_035236585.1). Taxonomy (NCBI): domain Eukaryota; kingdom Viridiplantae; phylum Streptophyta; class Magnoliopsida; order Canellales; family Canellaceae; genus Warburgia; species Warburgia ugandensis. Next base: position 44,865,433 of record CP141130.1, read on the forward strand.
TTGTTTGAATCATCCTAAATTAGCATTAGTTTCCTTTAGTTGCATGCATGTTAGTTAAGTAAGTTTCTATTTTAATGGCTTGGCTTTAATTTTAGAAAATTTCTTTTAATTCTAGTTTCTAATTCCATGCATGTTTCTTTCTCAGCTTGTTAAAATTTCCTAATTTAATCGCATATCTGCCTCTTTGGCTGAAGTTAAATGATCTAAATAGAACCTAATCCATTGCAAATCTGTGAGATTCCTTGTGGGATCGACCTCACTTATATGAAAGTACTACATTGATTCATGTGTTGGGGAGTTATCTTAAAGCTACATCAAGTCATTTTGAAAAAAATAACTTTAAAAATTGTTCTAATATTAAAAACGACTGCTTTTAAAGTCCTCCTAAAAAATGACAAGAGAACATGTGGCTTGCTATCCCAATGGGACAGTCTCTTAAGGACTAGCCACCAAGCCTCCTTAATAATCCAAGAAAAAACATTCGTAATAAAATGAATCACAAAAGTATATTGATATCAAATAAATCACCTATCTATGAATCATGTAAATCATAGTGGTCATCCATAATAAAATCTGTACGTGCAGGATAATATTCCTAACAAGTTCATAGTATGACATAAGCATGCATCAAAATCATCTATAGACATGAAATCGTCACAAGGATCATCCATGGTTTCATAAAAATATATTGATATTAAATGTTGTCTCCTACCTTAGTGAGGATCAACACTCTAAAGTGTGCCACCTCTCAAATCAGTACGATTTGACACACTTGTATAATCACATATACCATACATGGTCACTTACTACTCATTGTTCATCATTTTTACTCATATAACTCTAAATCCTCCTTGATCTAGGTAATTTGGTGTAAATTCATCCCTAATTAAGATTTGATTCCCTTAATCTTTGTATGATCCTTGATCTTGGTTGCAAGTCATAGATCAATGCTCAAGATCATTTGTTTTTCCTTAATGGACAATGATCACTATCTTCTAACTAGTATTTTTCCCATTTCTATAGATAATCAATGGATCGGATGGTCAAATCTCATTTTAGTAGATTAGATCTATGGTTTTGATGAATTCTAAGGTCCAATCCTACTTAATCCATAGTTTTTGAGATGATCCAACTATTGGATCATTCTAAATATCCTGTTGAGTGTCTTAATTATGAAATCTAGATCTCACATATCTCAATCCAGCATGCTTGTAGTGTTTTCTAATATCCATATGTGTATTAATGGTCAATCTATTGATCTAACGGACAGACCATCCTCTGATCGGTCAAATCCATAGTTCCCATTTCATTCAATGGTTAGGATCATAATCTGAGTCTAATTGTATGATCTAACTATTAAATTCCTCAATTCACTTATTAAATTATCTACAAGATCAACTTTAACGCTTGATCACCCTCTGATCTAGCCAGTCCAGATAATCCAATGAATTATAGGTTTTAATTTGGCCAAGACGTTGTTAGATCTTAAATTTCATCACAAGATTGGGTCTATGGATCTTGTTTGATCATCCTTATCTTACTTATAATTTTTATTAGGATTAGATCATTTACTAGCCTTTTATGCTCTTATTATTATGATTCAACCAATTAATATTTTACTCGTTGAAGATAACTTATTTCATCCTAAGTCTAAACTGCTCCTCTTATTTCCAATTGGCTAAGGCTTACTAGCTCAATCGTTGAACATAAAGTAGTTACTTCAATCCTTAGCTAAGGAGGCATTTAGACCTCACAAATGTCAACGAAAGGTAGGAGAAGAGCGAGGCTATATTAGAGAATACCCTTAACCACCATGTTCAGCATTCACTAGAGTGACCTTAGCTCAACTTTTCATAAGATTCCTACAAGTATTTTAACCCTAAGTACTCTTTCTAATTGATTTTAATTAAATCCATGAACATTTAAAATGTCATTCATGAGGTTTATTATTCTCCTAGTTTGGGCCAAGGATTTGATAATCCTTATATTGTCATACTAACTATAGCCTTTACTAATATTAAGTCAAAGTATTCACTCATTTTAATTATTCTTGAATCTCTATATTCCATTAGTTTACATTTTTGGGGATTTATGCTCAATATATCTTAACAACTACTTAATATTTGAATCTACTAATAAAATTTGACAATAAATAAATCATAAACTTTGAAGCATAAATCCAATATAAATTTAACAACTATTTATACTAACATGATTCCTATGAATGTAACTTAACCTAATGAAATAAAACTATACTTAAACTAGCATGATCCTAAGTTATGAAATACATGAAATTTTACTTGTAATCTAATGGAATCATGCTAAAATATTAATTTCAATCTAACATGACCTTAAGAGAATTAAATTACCAACCTATTATAACAATCTAATAACATATAGAGTATAACATGCTAAAATTTAAGAATTACACTATCATGCTTCCTAATTTATAACATAAATCACATTTACAATTCTACTATCAAATAAAAGACAAGTAAACTAATTAGATTAATATTATTAGAAACTTTTACTTATGATCCAACCATTAGATTTTAGATCTTTTTCTTTAAATTAAGGGTTTAAATTATATTTAGAGCTTTTACTTCATTAAGGTCCAAAGATCATATCCATTTGTGTTTTGTCACATTTAATCCATGATCTAACTAGATTTCATCATAAGCTTATACATACAACCTATCCAAAGGGTCTGATCATGCTTGATCTTATTGATCAAGTGGGTCCCTTTGTATTTTTAGGGTTTTTCTACCATAAAGTGTAGATTCCTCAATTTATGTTAGATCTGTCAAAATAAATAATGGATATTACTTTATTTTAACATTATATCATCATTTAATTAGATTCCCAAGATCCGATCATCTCAGATGTTGAAGATCATTAAAATTAGAAGCTTAATTCTTAAAAATAGAAAGTTTCTTGAATATTTTTATCCATTTTATGATTTCAAAAGAGAATAGGCAATACAAGCTTTCCATAGCTTCTTTCCAATCTTAATTTGGAGTTTAGATGACTCCATAATTGAACTTTGAAGTTCACAGTCGTTCTAAGGGTCTAGATTTGATATAGGCCCAGCAGAACTGACGACCCTAATTAGTCGGGTAGAACGGGCCCTAATTTCAACGATATAAATATGATCAAAATCATGAAATAGAAATCGGTAGATCCATATACGAAGATCTCGGCAAATGCATCAAACTAGCAAGTCAAATATAATAATCATGAAACTCTTGAAATAGTCATCGTTCATGCAGATGCTAGTATCATGCACATTAGTCTCTCGGCATACACGTCATGCCAAATGGTCACGAGTACTCGTATACGACCATCTCAATGCTATATGCATATCAATCACACTGAAATCATAGGGCCACTATGCTCATGACCAGAACCCCTCTGAATCGTGTGTCTCCGGTATTTAGAGACCAGTCCACCATAGCCTCCATGGCGACTATGGATATGTCCTTGAAAGGGTGTCGTGAACACCTCTAGTGGTCATCCCTATTTACCACAGTAGTCAAGGAAGGGACAATGCCGTTTTTGGCAGCGATACCATCCACCTTTTTGGTGGTAGAGGCTAGGAGGCCAACCCCGTACATACACAACCTCTCAGCATAGTGCCCACAGGCTCAATAGCCCAAAAATATGAACACATGAAACCCCGATCTCAATTATCATAAATCATGCAATTTTATGCAAATGGGTTTCAAAACATGCGAGTAATGCATATAATTATGCATATATTCCAAATCATCACAGTGCATATATGTAGTGCTTATATAAAGGCTATTTGGCTTAAAAAGCATACATATAATCCAAATCTGAATCATTGTAAACCATGCAACTTATGCAATCACTTTCAAGTCGTGCAAGCAATGCATAAAATCTGTTCATGCCAGTAATTGCATTCAAAGCCATAAATCATGAAGATAATTATGTGAAAGCATCATATCTCAAAAAAACATAATAAATACGGCAATAGAGTCAAGTAAGGCAGTTGGAGGATTGGATGATGGCATAATCGATTAGTAGACAAAAGAAGTATGGAATGAAGCAAAAGAATTTTCTTTGTTCGAATTCTAAGGGAGTCCTCTGGAAGAATATGTTCATCACAAAGTTATCTGACTAAAAGGAAATAATTTGTAAAATTTCGAGGACGAAATTCTTTTAAGGGGGTAATGATGTAATGCCTCAAGCATTTCTGCTATTTTTGCATCCATTTTACAAAAAATGAATTGGACATTCTATATGAAATTAACCATGTTAAATGTTCTATTTTATTTAAAATAGTAAACAAAGGAATTTGTAAGAAAAATTAGCACCATTAGATTCTACGTTCAAAATGGAATCCAACACTTAAAGAACGTCGAAAATGGAGTTCTTAGGACCAAGTTATGGCCTTTTGAAGATAGAGGGGCATTTCTATAAAATATAATTAAAATAGAACGACCCAAAAACACAGGGGACCGTTTTACTAACGGCACCCCCCAGGTCATCTTCTACCTCTAGCCACCGACCTGCACGATCACCGCCTCTGTGAGGCGACAGAAATGGCGGCATCGCCATGGGCAGCACCACCTTAGTAGGGCTATAAGAAGCCCTCTTCCCTCCTCCTCAACCATCCCTCCTTTTCCCCATCTTCGGCTACCTTGAGCAAGGGTTTTCGACCCGAAAAAAATTGGAAAAACCCCCCCTTCTGGTTTTCCCTACGCAGTCCAGCAATGGCCAGGTCCTTTCCTTGGGCCAGCCACTCCCCTCTCTTCTTTTTCTTCCCCCCTTCTTCCTCCGGTCTCACCAGACATTAGGGTTTTTCTCTTTTCTAGCGAGTAGGGGTTTTAGAGTGAAGAACAAGCACACCCATCAGTGATGGGCACTCTCCCAGATCACCCAGGTAAGGCCCCACCCTTTCCTCTATAGTTTCCTCTTTTCCTAGTCCAAATCCACGTCGGATCTGGGCTTTCCCGGCTGGGGAAACCGTAGGAGAAAACCAGGGAAGACGGGTTTCCTTTGAAACCCGTCGAAGTAGAATTGTCACGGGGACACACTGTGTGAGGCACATGCGGGACATGCTCCCTGGGGCGGTCCTCGTGCGCGGGACGTGTGCGGTAGGGTTCTGGCTCAACTGGGACACATGAGGCATCTTGGGCGCCAAGACACGGCCCGCCTGCGTTGAAGACGCATCCGTGGGATGCTGATTGGGACACACACTGTAGCGATCTACTCGGGCATGCGCCCGTGTGTGCCCGTAGTCGTGGCCTGGGAACTATGATGTGCGGGCCCTACACATAGATGAATCTAGTTCGTCCATGACTTTGGGACACTAAAAATGCAATTAGAGGAGCTATAAGACTCCAATTGACAATCTGAAGGAACCATTGTGTCCGTATTGATGACACGGACCTAATGAGACTATAAAACTTAGGATCAGAGGACTATTCTACATGATTAGAGCCCAAAAATATATAGAGATCTCATATATCTACAAGAGCAAAGATGATCAAACTTCATAGATGGATTCATTGGGTCTATTAGAGTCTAACTTCCCTATATTAACCTTTGAATTATAGATCTGACCATCCAAGTTAAGTGTAAAACATTCGAAGCATCAAGGCAGGTGATTTGACCAAAAGGCAGATCTAGCCATTAATCTATAAGTCTAGGTAATGATCCGTAAAGGTTGGAAAATAATACTTGAATCCTTGTTATCCATTAATAAATACAGATACATGTCCAAAGGGTAGAGTGTTTACTTGCATTCATACTTGTCTCTTATTCATTTACTTGATCGTAGCACTAACATTTCCTGATGCTTCTTCTACTCGTGAGTAGAGCTATCCTGAAAAATAATATATTTGGGTGAGTATTTCTCATACCCAGAGGTGATCTGATACTACTATTTTGAAAACATAGTAGGGAACATGCATGATTCCAAGAGCTTTTCATGTAAAACATCAATGATTCTTTTTGTGTAAGCATGCATAGTTATGCATAAAACATAAGCTTATTGATGCAATTTTCTATAACACCCCTAATTTTTTTGTAATAAAAATATAATAGTGAAATTGAAGATTTCAAGGAAAAATCAGGCTGGAATATTAGGTTTAGCAAAAATGTACTTCGTACAGAAGTACAAATAAGGCATAAAGATATGCATAAGTGAAAACATATCCCACGAACCCTTCAGAATGACTGTAAGCACGGTGCATTCTGAATTCGGAGTGAAAAACCTTTATTTTCTCCATTTAAGAGCAAAAGGGTAAAATGGTAATTTTACCCTAGCCAAGGCCTAAGACATTAAATTTAAAATGTACTAAAAAATACGAGTCCAACGTCACTAAGAACACTCAATTTCGAGTTCGTAGGAGTAAACTCAAAATTTTATACATAAAGGGCAAAATGGTCTTTTTACACATGTGGGGCCCACGAAGGACAAAAAATGGAATCCAATGACTAGACCATGTGTAATCATGGGTCAAACCACTACCACCAGCTAGTGGAGAAGGAGGTGGTAGTGGGAATCAAATAAATATTAAATATTAAAGAGGAAAAAACATAATAACTAGGTGTTATGATGAAAAACACTAAAAATCCCTATAAATAGACATCAGAAAAATTCTCAAAAATATTCCAAAAATCCATCACGAAGTCCCCTAGACTTTGCCAAACTCTCAGACCAAAATTCATCCTCCTCCTCCCTCTTTTCTCCTCCCTTTTCTTGCATTTTATTCCCCCTGTTAGAGTGTCCACAAAAGCACCAGGAGGAATATTCCTCCTCTGGATATTGGGTGCTTCCATAGACACGCCGTCCCAACGAGAAGGGTTTCACCCTATTACTATTTTTGAGTTATACGTTAATTTCTAGCCGTTGAAACATAATCTTGACCATTGGATAGTTGGATAATATAAGATATACAAAACCCATTTGATTTTATCATAATCCATGGAGTATCCGTTGATAAATTAGCGAAAAACGGAAGCTCTGGTGACCTATATTATCAGGAGTGGATTTTCTGATTTTTTCGGCATAGATCCGGAATATCTTCTTCTAGGTAGGTGCACTTGCACCCCTATTTCATTTACAGTAGGTTAGTTTGGTTTTCCAGCAAGGCTGGGGGCTCCCCAGCCGTTGATCCATCGGAGACGATGGATCTGGCACTGAGGGTTGAGATCCCATCGATCCATAGCTCAGATGTTACTTCTGAGTCGATGGATGGATTCCTGGGGCCCAAAAACCCCAGGATGTGAAATTTGGATTCTTGGTTTTACTGGATGGGGGAGATCCAGGCACAGGAGATCCGACGGTCCAGATCAGACCATCTCGCCTGTAGCCAGTTACCTCTTCTTAGCCACCCCAGATAGATGATAAAAGGCACGGGACGCGGGTCGTCTCGTACCTATAACCCAAATTTGATCTGGGCCGTCTATTCTATTAACCGAAAATTATAATTCTTCAATTAAGAGCTTGATATAGCTTTGATTTTAGATCAAAAAAATGCTATGGACTCCTTGTAGTGTTTAACATGTAGTGAAATTATTATATCTATGTTTTAATTTGAATTTACATAAGTTATTTAGTAAAATCAGTACCCATGATGCTAGATCATGGACCAGATGACTTTAAAAGGAAAATCTGAATCGATGGATGTCTTCAGAGACCCCCTAAAACTCTAGGATCATGATTATAGTCAGATTTTTATACATAGATATGAAGGACTTGATCAAAAAACTTAAAGATGAAATTTAGCCATTAAAACGGGTTGAAGTCTTAAAAACTTAATTCTGAGTTTAATAGATCACCAACTTAAGATCAGAAACCTTCATGGAATTCATATTTATGTTATTAAATCATATAACATATTAGATCTTGTTTTTGATTAGTATTTACGTGATCTATTTAGCACCATCCGTGCCATTGATCTTGGATCATGGCCAAGATGACCCCAAACATGAAATCTGAACCGATAGATGTGTTTAGAATGTCCAAAAGGTTAAATTATATGTCTCTAGATCAGTAAAATTGATCCAAACCAATAAGGTGAAATTCAGCCCTTAAAACGGGCTGAAATCTTAAAATCACAATTCCGATCTCAATTGAGATCCAAATTGAGATGGATTCCTTGTGATAATTATAAGGGACTGAACCTATAAAATTTTAATTTTAATTAATTTAATTTTTCGTAATTAAGTGGATAAGTAACTAACATCCTTGATCTATAAGATCTAGGATGATCAGACCACTAATACCTGGTTGGATGATAATTTATAGTGTAATAAATAAAATATGTGGCTTAAATTGAATTAATTTGGCAGAGCTTAAGAGATCTAGCCTTAAAAGTTACTAAAATCCTTAAAACTGAATAGTATCTCCTAGATCAAGGTGATCCAGGATGATTGGATTGTATGGATGTATTTTGATGATGATCTTGAAATAAGATCATATGGATTTAATGAATGGATGATGAGGATTTGGGCTAGATCAAGATCTATGCCCTTAAATATTATAAAGTAACTTAAGATCTCCTTGATCAGGTAGATCAAGGAAGATCAAATCAATGGATAAGATAAATCAAGGATTTAATAATTAAATTACATCAATATAAAATATTGGATCTAAAATAAAATGAAGGATCAAGGTCTAAACCCTAAAGAAATGAAAAATGAATATGGATCAATTAAGACCCTTGGATCATGATAGCATGTTAGATTATTTGGATTATTGAAAATTATTTCCTTTCATTTCTTAGTTGAATTACTCATAGAATTGATTATTTAATTGTTTAGTTAATTTTTTATTTATTCTTTAAATTTATGCTTTAATGCTTAAGTAATGAAAATTTCATTGAAATTGTAATTAAATGAAATTAGAAGGAAAAGACATTCACATGGAATGTATGACATGGACTTTATGATAGTAAGGACCATAATTAGTAGGATAATATAAAGAATATAAATTCCTTGGTCCAACTTAGGAAAATAATAAATCTCCATGAATGACATTTTAATTCATGGATTTAATTAAAATCAACTAGAAAGAATACTTAGGGTTAAATGCTCATAGGAACCTTATGAAAGGTTGAGTTAGGGTCAAGCTAGTGAAGGATGGACATAATGGTTAAGGAGGTTATCTAATAGAGCCACGCTCTCCCCCCACCTTCCGTTGACGTTTGTGAGGTCTAAATGCCTCCTTACATGAGGATTGAAGTAGCCATTTTGTGTTCAACCATTCAACTAGTAAGCCTTAGCCAATTTGACATAAGAGGAGCAATATAAACTTAGAATGAAATAAACTATCCTCAACCATCAAAACATTAAATGGTTGAGTAATAATAATAAGAGCATAAAAGGTTAGCAAATCATCTAACCCTAATAAAAATGATAATTAAGATAAGGATGATTAAACAAGATCCATAGGATCTTGAATGATCAAGAACAATAAGAATACTAATGAAGTATTATATTGTGTATGTATAATAGAAGAACATAGATAGAGAACCCAAACCCTTGATCAAAATTGATTCAAGGAAACTTAGGGTATCACTTATAGGGATATATATACAAGTATGGATAAATAACTCGAAATGTATGGCGTGACAAATGTATGAATACAAAATAGGATGAGCATTATGGAGAAATACTACTTGAGGATATACGAATCAAGACTTGATACTACTTTGAGGTAGGTGGATGTACAAGAATGTATTAAGGATTCATGTGTATACATACATGATCTTGGTCTGTAATTATAAGACCTTCATGATGTAATTATGCTTAGTTCCTTAGCATAGTCATGATCCAACACATATGATCCAAATTAAGTGATCCAACACATATGATCTAGCTTAGTGATCCAACACATATGATCCAACTAAGTGATCCAAAACATAGATCCAAACATGTGATCCAAAAACAAATGATAAAATTAAGGGATTTAACCAAATGATCAAACAAAGTGATCTAAGATATGGGATCTAACCAAATGATCAACAAAGTGATCTAACCTCATAATCTAATTCATTGGATCTAATCTAATGATCAAGTTTAATGAGGTGAAAGTATTGAGATATGAAAACTAAGGATACCCTAAGAATAGGGTGTAGAAAATATTCCAGCCTTAGTTAAACAAACACATCGTCTGATATGTACAAAGTATTTTCCATAAAGTATGGAGACTTATGAATTTTTATTTACACAGAGATAGAGACTGGGGATGCTATGCTAGGGAAGTCATGAGGGTTTGGCCATCCACTTCCTGAAATTTATATGATGGATACCATGCCCAGAAAGAGGCTAAATGTTGGGTGGGGTAATAATGGGAAGGCCCCACTGTAACAGCCATGGCCCACCCTATGAGGACATGGATTGATTATTCCACAGTTGGTATCAGTGGAAGATTATACAGTTATCCGGGCACACTATACGGATTGAGACTGTGAGCATAGTAGTCCTAATGTATTTTGCATTATGATGCACAGATTATAGGCATAGTGATATGCTATTATAAGAGTTCCTAGAATGAAAACCCCTATATGTGAATTGGCTAGGTATTACTCTCCTAAGTGGAAGTATAGCTAGGGGAAGGAACAAGTTTTGAGTATTCTTCAATATATTAACTAATTTTTCATAAACTACATAAATAATGTATATCCTCTATATATGAGTATGAGATGACTCAGGAGGGCTTAATGACTAAGGTAAGTATCCTTGTATTGACGAAGTAGTATATTTTTGTATCCCCTACCAAGCATAGCTTGCTGAGGTATTGTACATGTTTCCATGTTTACAATACCTCAGGCACAGACAATGAGGGAAAGAAGCTCAAGGCTATAAAGGACTCAAAGGATTAAAGCTTGAAGATCTAGGAGTAAGACAGTAGAAGATTTGAAGAAAATAAGAAAATCAGAGAATGTATTCGAAGATATGTAATTTTTCCTTATTTGAGAGTGTATTGTATTGACTATTTTTAATGTAAGGTGAGGTTTGAAGTTCGGATTATGTAATTTTGGACAATGAGTTGTAACCTAACACAGGGCTGTGTATGAGTGAATCACTAGATGAATCCTAGTATTCAATAAAATTTTATTTTATAAGAAATGGCTATGTGTATTATGTATCTTCCAGTGAGACTTGGGTTTTGTTCAAAATGAATTTAAATGAAAAGAATTTCCGCTGCATTGTTTGCGATTTTTATTTTTTTTACACATATAAGGGCCCTTCCTTTGAACAAATGCATTATAAAATGTGTTTTAAAAACTCAGGTCATCACAATTTCAATCATAAAATCCTTTCTCATAATCTCAGAATATGAGTATATTATCAAAAGGGATATAACATGAGTATGATAGGGGATGTAAAAGACGGACTTTGAGAAGAGTGACAAAGAATTTGAGTAGAATAGAGTCATTAGAAGATTTTTGATGATAATCTAATAGGGATGAGAATACAAGATGATAATTGTGACTCTATTCTCATCCTCATTTTGTGTACAATTGACATATTATGTGATTAAAAGGAATATAACATGAATATGATAGAGAAATGTATTTGATAGAGTTACCAAAAGATTTTGATGATAATACTAGGGATGACAGATTTGTGGTAATAGATTGATCTTGACATGAACTTATAAGAGAAGTATAGCATGACCAAAACATCAATAACATTATTAAGACATTGTATGAATTTTATTGAGGCTATAGGCAATTAAGGATTCAATGATATTAGAAAACTTCAACATTTTCTGGAAGTATTAAGTTTCTCTTGTTTGACATGTAGATCGAGTATATGCAACCACTCAAATGGAGACATTGATCTAAGTAGACAAAATGAGGATTTTGACCAAATAAGAAGAAAAGTGAGAAAGTCAATATATATGCTTAGATGTTTAATATTAATAAAAATATAAAACAAAGGAATTTGTGAAAAAAGCCAGTACAATTAGATGCTATGCTTTTATGCATTTCCAAATGTACTTGATTTGCAGGTAGTCTGATACTGCTACATTTTCAATGCATGTCCAAATGTACTTGATTTATAGGTAGTCTGATACTACTAAGTTTTTCAAATGTATTTCAAACTCCAACTGCCTTACTTGACTCTATTGCCATATTTATTATGTTTTTTTGAGATATGATGCTTTCACGGAATTGTCTTCATGATTTATGGCTTTGAATGCGATTATTGGCATGAACAGATTTTATGCATTACTTGCACGACTTGAAAGTGATTGCATAAGTTGCATGGTTTACAATGACTGAGATTTGGATTATATGTATGCTTTTTGAGCCAAGTAACCTTTATATAGACTCACGAGTAGAAGAATCATCAGGAAATGTTAGTGCTACGATCAAGTAAATGAATAAGAGATAAGTATGAATGTAAGTAAACACTCTACCTTTTGGACATGTATCTGTATTTATTTACAGTTGGGCTATGAGCTGTGACTGGATAGACCTGAGAAGACATTTATGATTACAATAATTTTCAAAAACTACTTTGGTTGTTGTGAAGGCAAATGACACTCGGGATTTTCAAAATGAGTTTAAAACAAAAGATTTTTCCACTGCATTGCATTGTTTTTATAAAATGGTTTTCAAATAGGGATGCATCCCGCCCTAGGAATTAGATATTGCATTTAAAAATGCAAGGGAAAACCCAGGTCATCACAGGATCGGTAGTTGCGCTCCTGTCACCAGGAAGCACGTGGTAACGTGCTCCCTGAGACCTGCGCTACAGCACAGTCATTCTATTGTGACGGTGTTACACACAAAGATGCTCTCATAGGGCACATTTCTGTGTGACGTACAGCGGTGGCGTCCCGGAATCTAATCTTTTTCAAAAGATCGAACAGTCCTTTTGGACCGTCTAATCAATTCCATTTCAATAAAAGGCTCAAAACTTGATTATATTGCATGAAAATTCTAACCAAGGGGTTTTGGACCCTTCTGGATCGGTTGGATGGCTCAAATTTTCCATCTGAGCCCTCCATCATCCAAAATTTAAGGGTTCTTGTCCTTACTTGATTTTTATTATTTTTAACCTAAAACTAATTTTAAAAATTTTAGAATTATATAAATTAACATGAAATAAGTGTGGAAAGAATTTCCACCTACCAAATTGGAGAAAAACATAGGTTTTGTAGCCCAATTTAAAAGAATATCCACTTGATGATATGATCGCCCAAGAACTGCTCGTCTTGTGATTTGCCATTGTTTGAATTGTTGGATCTTGAAATTTATTCTGTGGTTTTGTTGATAAGGTAGTCTATGACAATCTGAATGGTGGGATTTGTGAGATTTGTTTTGGAACAAGGTGCCTAATTGAATTTAGGTCTCTTATTCTAATTAGAGAGAGGAGAGAGAAAATGAAAGAAAAGAGATTTTTGGGAGTTCTGGAAATTTGGGAATGAGTCTAGATTCGGTTTAGCAGGGGAAGCAAGATAATTTCATGGTAAATTTTATGAACATTTTTGAGGGTGTATTTATAAATGGTTTTGAATTTGTCATAATTACTTGTTATAATTATATTTCAATTCTTTTGAATATTAAATTAACATTGGATCCTCCACTACCACATCCTTCTCCACTATCAACTGGTAGTGGTTTGACCACTCATTACATGTTCTCTAGACGTTGGATTCATTTGTGGGCCCACAAAAGTGTAGAAGGACTATTTTACCCTTTTATGGAGAAACATTCGTTTTTATTCTCCGGAACTCAAAATTGAGTGTACTAAGTGGCTTTGGAATCATATTTCTGAGTACATTCAATATATTAATGTCTTAGATCTCAGTTACGGATAAAATTACCATTTTACCCTCCTTCCCCCATTATAATAATTTCGTCCTAGAATTTTGCATTTCAACTTATGAGTTTTCATTACTCATTCATAAGTTTGTTCATGTGGCCTTGCCACTTAAAGAAACCTCCGTGTCCTTTCATTCATAGTTCATGTTACCTTCTCTTCAAAGGTAAAAATCATATTTTGGGGTCATAAGCGCACATCTCACTAATAATGCTAATACATTAATCACTTATCCTAATTCTTTGTTAGACGTTCTAAAAGGATTAATAACTCTTAAATTGAGCTATCTTGTTGTTCACAACTTCCTATTTCTCTTGACTAGTATACTAAATTTATACTCCTCATTTTTACCAATCTATTAATACTTTATATTTTTTCATTCTAACTCCTATTGCTCATCCTCATTCCTCTTCAACTTATACAAGTTTTGACATATCTTTTCTAATATGTATAGCCCTTAGACTATCTACCAAAATGACATATTGATTAGATTCTATAATTTCAATTATTATTCTTTATAACAGTATTCCAATATTTGGAAGTAATTATCTATTCTTGGTTCTCTCATTATCTGAAAGTACTTGTCTCATTTCTGTTTTAGATAATCATACTCCTTTACTATTTCTTTCTATTGAAAATTTCTTTTCAGATCCTAATATTAACTAATAGTTTCCTTGTAATAACTTCTTCCTCAACTTTCATTACTAATCTTGTATTATGATTTCCTCTTTATTCATAGCAATTGATTTTCTTATTCCTTCTTTTTAAGATTATACATGTCCTCATGCATTTTTTATTTTTGCAAGCATACCTCATAACTTTTCCATATCATACTAACCCTTGATTTGAAGTATTCTTGATAATTCCTATTAAAAGCGTCTATATTGACTTTGTAGTTATCCACTCTCAAGCCTTTAAAAACTCTATAATTTACCAAATATTCTTCAAGTCTCAATAACCTACCATAAACTCTTTATGGTTCATGTAATAAATGGCAAGATTATACTAAAAGAATGTCCTTATAGTATGCTGTAAAATCAATAAGAGATAAATTTATCTAACTGTCAAAGTTATCTCACAATTCAATTTCATCTCCAATCTTTGTTGGTTCAACTTCCATATCATTCTTAGAATTTATATGACCCTAAACTTTGCTTTCTTCAATCAACATCTATACTTACTAGATAGTTGACAAGTTTTGTAAGTGTCTATCATATATTCTATAAATGCTCTTGAATTTCTTACATTAATTCCATATATCATTATCAATTCATCTAATATATTTCATTCTCCTCAAATTCATGAATATCATTTATCCAACTCATATAACTCAAAATTTGTTTTGATTTCATACTATTATGTTTCATTTCAAATTCCTAATCGATGATAATAAATTTGGAAATTACTCATTCTTATAAAGTAAAAGGTTACTTAATTTCCTCAATAATATTATTTATATTCAAAGCATCCTCACATTGACCTTCCTTTCTCTTTCCTCGAGAAAATTGTTAATTGCCAATGTAAAATTATTAGTATAATCATTCCTTTGTCTACTAATCCTTAAAATTTGTTCTTTCCACTTATTCAGACCAGTTGGGATCATTTTCCTCAACTACTATAAATATTTCCTCATTCAATCTTATGTGAGATTGAAAATCTCCAAAATATCTTGAAATTTCTAACCACTTATTTCTCTAAAATCTATATTCATTCATCATTTATAATCTTCTCATTTGTCCAAAATTTAAACTTAAGTTTAGCTACCTATATTTGTTTATAGGTCTTTGTTCCTCATGATTATTTCACCATTCTTGAAAAATGTACTTTTCATCACTATATTCCATAATTCTTTCAATATCATTAAATCTATCATATAAGTAGAATAAATATTCCCTAAATTCATCATATTAATATCCATATTCATTTATAGGTCTTCACTTTCCATTTTATCATCAATGCAAAATATACTTCTCTTTACTATAGTCCATAATTATTTTTGTATTTCTATTCTATCATATAGTTGAAACAATGTTCCTCTAAAATTTATCTCCTTATTTGTTTTTATTAAAACTCTTTTCTCATTCACCAATTTTGAAAATATTTACCTATCTCCTTAAATTCTTCTCAAGTAAGATCATCTCTATTTTGATGATTAAATCTTTTAACTAATTGTCATAATACTATATATATGTAGCAATTGTAACTCTTACATTTATATTTATTATTTATTATTATTAATTTAAAATTTTGTAATAATTCTAAGTTTTTATCTTTAGTATCTATTTCACCTTTCGTATAAAGGTTGGATTTTATCCTTCTTCATCCTTTCCATCATATTTTTCCAATTTATCATCCTTTTCCTTAATCTCCATTATTTGACCTAATAATAGTTATATTAATGTATTTTATTTCTACAAGTATCTTTACTTAAGATTTCAAGTTATACCAGAATATCATACAACATCTTCCTCTATTGTAATGTTTTCCTTACTTGTTTCTATAACTTACTATTCCCTATATTGATATCATTAACTTACTAAGTAGTACTCCTAGTTGTTTCACTAAGTAATATCTACTTATACTCCCCTAATATTTCATGAGTTAATTACATTAACTCCTCACCTAATGAGTTAATCACATAACTATTCCTATACTCATTCTCCACTAATGAGTTAATCACATAACTCATTCTCATTAAATACTATCTTATTTCTTATTCACTCACTATTTCTCATCCTCTAATTGGATTGTCATCTTCATGTTGGACATAAGAGTACTGTACTGTGACTGGATGAATGGCTTTGATACCAATTGTGACAACCTGGGTTTTTGTAACACATTTTGTAATACAGTTTTAAAAGGTAGGGCCCTTAGTAGTAAAAAAATTTTGCAAAACAAAGTACCAAAAATTCTTTTCTTTAGAACTTGTTTAGAAAAAACCAAGTCATCACTTCATACATAACATAAGTAGAATTTTTATACAAGATAAAATTTCATTGAAGGAATATACTTTTATTAAATTCCAGAATCCATCCAATGGTTCACAGCACAACTCGAGTATCTTTACAATACTTGTCCAAATTACATAATCCAACTTTTAAAGCTCACCATACAATAAAAACTCTCAATACAATATAATGCTCTAAAATAAAAACACGTCTTCAAGGGATATACCCTGATTGATTATTCTTCCAAGTCTGTTTATGTCTTGAGTTCTAAATTCTCCTTCTTTGTATCTGAGATATTGTAAACATTGAAACATTTACAATATCTCAGCAAGCTATGCTTGGTAGGGGATTTAAGAAGTGTAATAATTTGATAGTATAATCCTAATACTTGATAATCCCATTATTCATACTCATGGATCAATCTCTTTACTTTGTCATATATGTACATCCTTACACATACATATTGTATATTGTGTATAGATATATATACGGTCAAAATAGTGAAAAATAGTTAATATCTCAAAACATAATGATACCTAGGTTATACTGAGTTGATAGATCATCTAGACTCTGCTGGACATACTCGCTCATTTGGGCAGTATCAGTAATCCACGATTACCAGGCATCCCATCATGCCATATCATAAGGCATTTCACTATGCTATGCATCATAATGCAAAAATACTCAAAGGACTACTATACATGTAGTCAAAATCTATACTAGCGTGCCCAGATAACTACCTAATAATCCACTTATACCATCCTTGGTGGGAATCACAATATCCATATCTGTATGGGGAGGACCATGACTGTCACAGTGGCAGCCTTCCCATATTTGCCCCACGTAACTTTTAGCCTCATAGTGGCAGCCTATGCCTATTTAAAATAAAACTACAAGCCTCCATGCTTGTATGTAAAGTAATTCTCATACGTATTAAACAATTTGTCTATTTACTTAGGGCTAGAATATCTTCCAGTTCCATATTCACTTAGAGTCTATTCCTCAATTCTAACTTAACCATTTTATGTGTTTGGTTGGATCATAAGGGTTTTATGGGATTTAATACAAGTATTAACATGACACTTGTCAACATTTTTAGACGTAAGATCATTTATTCAACATATACATCCCATGTAGATGCATTCATAAAATCCTCCTACCTTCAAGTAGTGATTCATCTCTTGAAATCTTCCATGATCATAATTGACGTATGAAATCTGTAAATCCATACATACTGTCAATATTTATACAATCTAAATAATCCTATATTTTTTATCCTATATATATTCTTTGTTTAATCTTGTCCTTTGATATAAAGGATATAGATCTTTTGTCTTATCATGATCTATCTTCCTTAGAAAGTGTTTATCCTATTATTCAATAGATTTGATGGTTAGAATGATCTTCTAATCTTTCAGATCTAAGTATTTTCTATTCTAAGCCTTTGTATATTCCTTTCTTTAATCTTGATCTTTCATAGATCCTTTTATCAACAATTTAAGCCTTTGTGTATTCCTTTCTTTAATCTTGATCTTTCATAGATCCTTTGATCAAAATTTATACTTGTTGATAAAGATCAAGGGCTTAGATCTTCTATCATCTAATTCATCTTTCATCTAAGTTCAGTTATTTGATCATCCCTAATGAGGATGATCTTAGTTCTCTTCCTTGAATCATATTTGATCAAGGGCTTGGATTTTCTATCTAGATTTGTCTACAACATACATACATGGATACATATTAAAATATGACATTAGGGTTCTTATTGTTCTTAATTATTCAAGATCCTATGGATCTTGTTTGATCATCATTATCTTACTTACAATTTTTATTAGGATTAGATAATTTACTAGCCTTTTATGCTCTAATTATTATTATTATTATTATTATTATTCAACCAGTTAATGTTTTACTGGTTGAAGATAACTTATTTCATCCTAAGTCTAAACTCCTCCTCTTATTTCCAATTGGTTAAGGCTTACTAGCTGAATGGTTGAACAAAAAGTGGTTACTTCAATCCTCATGTAAGGAGGCATTTAGACCTCACAAATGTTAATGGAAGCTAGGGGAAGAGAGAGGCTCTATTAGAGAACCCCCTTAACCACCATGTTTAGCATTCACTAGAGTGACCTTAGCTCAACCTTTCATAAGGTTCCTATGATCATTTTAACCCTAAGCACTCGTTCTAATTGATTTTAATTAAATCCATTAACCTTTAAAATATCATTCATGGGGTTTATTATTCTCTTAGTTTGGGCCAAGGATTTGATAATCCTTATATTTTCCTACTAACTATAGCCCTTACTAATATTAAGTGAAAGTCATTCACTCATTTTAATTATCCATGAATCTCTATATTCCTTTAGTTTATATTTTTGTTGATTTATGCTCAATATATCTTAACAACTAATTAACATTTGAATCTACTAATAAAATTTGACAATAAATAATCATAAACTTTAAAGCATAAATCCAATATAAATTTAACAACTATTTATACTAACATGCTTCCTATGAATGTAACTTAACCTAATGAAATAAAACTATACTTAAACTAGCATGATCCTAAGTTATGAAATTCATGAAATTTTACTAGTAATCTAATGGAATCATGCTAAAATATTAATTCCAAACTAACATGACCTTAAGATAATTAAATTACCAACCTATTATAACAATCTAATAACATATAGAGCATAGCATGCTAAAATTTAAGAATTACACTACCATGCTTCCTAATTTATAACATAAATCACATTTACAATTGTATTATCAAATAAAAGACAAGTAAACTAATTAGATTAAGATTATTAGAAACTTTTACTTGTGATCCAATCATTAGATTTTAGATCTTTTCCTTTAGATTAAGGGTTTTAATTACATTTAAGGCTTTTACTTCATTAAGGTCCAACGATCATATCCATTTGTTTTTGTCACATTTAATCCATGATCTAACTAGATTTCATCATAATCCCATTCATACAACCCATCCAAAGGGTCTGATCATGCTTGATCTTCTTGATCAAGTGGGTCCCTTTGTATTTTTAGGATTTTTCTACCATAAAGGGTAGATTCCTCAATTTATGTTAGATCTGTCAATATAAATTGTGGATATTACTTTATTTCAACATTTTATCATCATTTAATTAGATCCCCAAGATCTGATCATCTCAGATGTTGAAGATCATGAAAATTAGAAGCTTAAGTCTTAAAAATAGAAAGTTTCTTGAATATTTTTATCCATTTTATGATTTTGGAGAGAATAGACAATACAAGCTTTCCATATCTTCTTTCCAATCTTAATTTGGAGTTCAGATGACTCTATAATTGAACTTTGAAGTTCACAGTCATTCTGAGGGTCTAGATTTGATATGGGCCTAGTGGAAAGGACGGTCTTGATTAGTCAGGCGGAATGGGTCCGGTCGAGCAGATTGATCATCGCGCTCTCGTCACCGGGATGCATGCAGTAACGCGCTCTGCAGGACTTGCATTATCACGCGGTTGTTCCATCGGGATGGTGTCACACGCAGAGACGCTCCTGTAGGGCACGTTTCTATGCAGCGTCTAGTGGCGGTGTCCCCAAATCCAATCTTTTTAGGAAGATCGAACAGTCCTTTTGGACCGTCCAATCAATTTCTTTTCAATAAAAGTTTCAAAACTTGATTAAATTGCATGAAAATTCTAACCTAGGGGTTTTGGACCCTTTTGGATCAATTGGACAACTCAGATTTTCATTTGAGCTCTCCATCATCCAGAATTTAAGGGTGCTTATCCTTACTTGATTTTTATTATTTTTAACCCAAAACTAATTTCAAAAAAATAAAAAATTATATACATTAACATGAAATAAGGGTGGAAAGAATTTTCACCTACCTGATTGGGGAAAAACATAGGTTTTAGAGCCCAATTTAAAAGAATATCCACTTGATGATAAGATCGACCAAGAATCGCTTGTCTTGTGATTTTCCATTGTTTGAACCATTGGATTTTGAAATTTTTTTTGTGGTTCTGTTGATAAGGTAGTCTAGGACAATATAAATGGTGGGATTTGTGAGATTTGATTTGGAGCAGAGTGCTTAATTGAATTTAGGTCTCTTGTTCTAATTGGAGAGAGGAGAGAGAAAATGAAAGAAAAGAGATTTTTGGGAGTTTTGGAAATTTTGGAATGAATATAGATCTAGTTTTGCACGGGAAGCAAGATAATTTCATGGTAAATTTTGTGAACATTTTTGAATGATTTTTGGGGATGTATTTACATATTTTTTTAATTTTTTTATAATTACTTGTAATAATTATATTTCAATTCTTTTGAATATTAAATTAACATTGGATCCTCCACTATCACCTCCTTCTCCACTATCAGCTGGTAGTGGTTTGATCACTCATTACATGTTTTCTAGCCATTGGATTTATTTGCGGCCCACAGAGGTGTCAGAGGACCATTTTGCCCTTTTATGGAGAAAAATTCATTTTATTCTCCCAAACTCAGAATTGACCGTACTTAGTGGCGTTGTATTCATATTTCTGAGTACATTCTAAATATTGATGCCTTAATGCCGATTATGGATAAAATTACCATTTTACCCTTTTATTCATAAAAATAAAGAAAATTAGGGTTTTTTCATTTTAACTCAGAATTGAACGTACTTAGTGTAATTTTGATCAGTTTTTTCGAGTACATTCATAATTTCTAAGTTTTAAATCATGTTTTAATCTCTATAAAAGGATAATTTCTAATAACCTAATATTCTAGATAGGAATTTCTGAAAATTCAATCTAAAATGATTTTCTCAATCAATTTACAAAAATTGGGGTTATTAGAGAAGCTCCCCATGGTGAAACATTAAGGCATATGAAACCAGTATCCATTAGCTCCTATACCTATAACTTCAACACCTTAGGCTCTATTGTAGCTATGTAATAAGGAGCCTTAGATACAGGAGTCACTCTAGGCGACAGCTTAATGGTGAACTCCATCTCTCTCCTTGGTGGAAAATTAGGTAACTCCCCTGCAAATACATCCCTATACTTGCGCACAACATCAACCTCCTCAATGCAAGGCATCTGCTTCTCCCGCATCTCCACATAGGCCAAATAAGCCTATCAACCATTGGACATAAGATATATTGCTCTACTTGATGAGATGATACTCGCACTTGTAGTGTCCAATCTGGCCTTAAAACACAATGATCATCCGTCTGGGGCATATAGTGTCACCTACTTCTTTTTATAATAGACCAAAGCTCCATGCTCAGCCAACCAATCCATGCCCAATACAATCAGGTCTACACTTATCCTCTTACCAAAGATAATCATCAATATGTCCTGGACAAATTCCTGCACTATTAGTGGTTCACCTACTGGCATGCTAACTTCTAATAGAAATCCTAACCCACTCAAAGGAACATCCAAACATGAAGTAAGACTACCAGATATAAAAGAGTGAGTGGATTTTGGCTCAATAAGTATATGAGCGTGTTTGTTTACAACTAGAAGAGTACCTTCCATGACGTTGCTAGATGTGTGAGCCTAGTGGGTAGTAAGTGTAAACACTCACCCCTGACTCCTGTACGTCTAATCCTATGGCGGTGCCTAATCTCGTCGAGGTGCCTAATCTTGCTGAGGTGGTTCCACTCCACCGACCTTAGGACACTCTCATCTAAAGTAACATTGTTGGCTCTCAGTCCTATGCAAAGTTAGCCTGGATGACGTTGCTAATATTCTAACGCACCCCCTAGTTGCCCTCTTTGCCTCTAGCCTAACCTAGTGCTAGTCTGGTAGGCCATGTAGATGTCCTCTTGGTTACAAACTTCTTCTTCTTAATCCCTCCAAATGCCAGCTTAGGACCATTGAATTTGCCTCTATCTCTACTTGGATCCCTCAACTCTTGCTCCAATATAGAAGCAAGCTCCACAACCTGAGCTACAGAGGTGGACTATGATGTTAGAATCTAACAATTCAGTTCAAAGTTCAGCCTATAAACAAACTTCTGGGTAACCCTTTGCTCTGAAGAGCATACCTCTAACATGAGTGTTTTTAGTCGAGCAAACTCCACCTCATGCTACACCACTGTCCTCATGCCCTGCACAATGGTCATAAAATCAAGCTCCATCTTCTCCTAAAGATGTGAAGGAAGGAACTTGTTGGTGAAGTTGACCTTAAAGTTGTCCCAAGAAATAACATCACCTCCCTTGAAGAAACTCCTCTGAGCAATTGCCCACCACTAGGCTGCCTCACATCTAGGTACAATGTGGCCACTGTGACCCAGTAATCCTTTAGCATTGTCATCACCCCTAAAATCCTCTCCATGTCAAATAACCATGCGTGAACTACCTCTAAGCCATCTCTACCAAAGAACTTAAGAGAAATCCTCCTAAACCTCTAGAAAGTAGTAAGGCATGTGTTCTAATACAAAAAACCATCCTAGTTTTGTGAAATATTTATTGATTTTTAATTTTGAAAATAGCAAAAATTTCCTAGTTTTTGAAAAATGGTCAAAGTGATTATATAAGTATTTTTTGAAATACTTTGACTTCATATTGAGTGTTACAATCAAAACCTCCACATATATGTAGAATAATATTCTAACCTAAAGATGATTAGAAGCACATGTTAGAGGATCATTACTAGTCAAAAGTAGAGTCACTCACCCATTTTAATAAGTAAGCAGTTCTACAACCATCTCAAGTGCCAAAAAAATAAGTTATATACAACCCAAAATGAATTCCTATAAATGAATCTATCAAATGATTTCATAAAAAGGGTCATCATCAACATCTAAATTGAATCCAATACTTTTGTCTTCCCTATATCCCTCACCCTTGAACTTCCTGGGGTATCACTTAAAATGTTGGTTATAGGGGGTTAGCAAAACAACATCTCACAATTTGGAAGAAAACTAAAATAAGTTGGCCCTCCAAAAATAGGGTATCTAGTGCTATCCATATACATATGGGCATCCATATATAAGTAAATGCAATTCATAAGCTTGATATGGGAATAACTTAGGTTTTGTTTTCACAAATACCCTAAATACTATGTCGAATCGAAATGACATACCATGTGAGATGAAAAACCAATGTGAGATGAAAAACCACATAGTACACTGGTAACCTAAGTCACATGCAAAATTTATAAAATCAATAAACCATCGACTTGATAAAATCTCTTAATAATGGTGTGAAATTGAGGTGCATAGCCCTCAGTCCATATGATAAACCCGAACCCATTGCACAGTGGGAAAACTAATCTATCAGAAAAGTATGATGGCATACAGTCCTACCATCAGGAACATCATACATGGTCTAAACTCATAAGAGTGACCATTACATCCAACATGCCAACCTAAACCTAGAATCATATGCTCATAAGGCCCTACCATTCCCCAAGCAACTTTTGAAGTCTTTGTTGACTCATGGATATTGCATGGTCTATCATCATTGGACCTTGTGAGGTCTACCAGCTTACCCATTCAAAGGGCTTTCCCATGAGAAGCAACTCCTACTGCCCGCCATCTCAATCGCAGGATTGGTATCAATATCATCTCTGAGGTCAATGGCCACCTTCACCTCCCAACATAGGGTCTCCATGACATACAACAATGTATAGCATGCATACCTTTGTCTTACGACCACTCTAGATGTGCTTGCCTCCAGGTGTTACAGTACTTGTAGTGTACTTGCCAAAATAGCAATCATACTCATATCACTAGGACTTAAAGCTACTTAGAAAGTACTTGCCAAAAATATTTATGAAATCCATAATGACAAGGGCTTACAGCTACTTGTATAGTGCCTACCTAAGACACTGATGGAAATATATATATTTAGGGCTTATAGCAACTCATAGAGCACATGCTTAAAAACTACAAGGATCCAAATGATAGTATGAAGAAAGAAAGTAAATTTTTAACATGTATAATATCATTTACCCTCTTTATTTATGGGACTTGAAGTCCCTTAGATTCCATGAACTTAATATACTATAGTTTTTGGGTGGCTAATATTATAATCCTTGTAAAAAATAATGGTTGGGCATTCCTTTAGAATGTGAGTGTATGTCAACTCTTATATCCATGGTTAGCGCATTTAGTTTACTAGTGAAACTTCTTGAATAATGGTTTAAATACTTAGGTCCTAGATATAAAGTTCTCTTACAATTCCTCATTTATATGGATGGCTTTAGAAGCTTTCCTTTTAGTATTCAATCTAATTTCCTAGGTATAGACTCCAAGATATTAAGTTTCATTTGCATAGATCCTAATAACTTAGTTGACGACATACACCCTTCCAAGGTAGTATATTGTCATGATTGAGTAGTGTATGATTTTCCTACAGTCCTTAGGGGTCAAGTTGCTCATGTTGCTTGTTTAAGTATATATCCCTACTCCTCACATTCTAATTTTAATGATACATTTAGGAAAGAAATATCTCAAGGATTTGACTTACCTAGGGAGGAAGCATAGGATTTGTTGCAAAAGTTTAATGTTGACAAGTTCTTTAACATAGAGGCATGTTTTCAACATGCTAAGAAGGTTCGTAGTCTCATGGTAAAAGGTTTTTTTTTCCTTTGGGGTCAAGCCAAGTTACTATAGTCTCATAAGGTGTATAGTCATCCTCTAACCTCAAATCCAATTGACAAGTGACGTGGCTATTGTTGGTCACTAAGTCTTGAAGAGGAAGGAAGGTTCCATTGCCAACACTCCTTTGCAACACATATACTTTTGGTTTACTTTGTATGCTCTTACCGTTAAGGGTTGAACCAAAATGAAAAATTGTTGAAGTTTTCAAATGAAGTTATATGTCCACATCTCAAGATAATGAGCACATTGTTTTGTTATTTCTTTGAGGTTACTTATGTCTTTAACGTTTAAGTGAAGGTATAGCAATCTTATAAAACTTTGGCAAGCAATTCTCCTTTCATTACAAGTCCAACCTTTTATAATTAGTGGTTTCCTTGCTTTTCAACTGAGTTTACCCCCTTGTCAACATCATTTTCTAGTTATATATATGAGTGTTATTCACCTACTATTAGAGTAGATGTTAGGTAAAAGCACTAAGCAAATCAATCATGAACTACCCAAGGACATTTCCCAAGTGGTGAGAGAGTGGTGCCCCTAGTTTTTTTATAGAATTGTGTAGGAAATTGGTGCTCATTGACATGTCAAAATAGTAGTGAAAGTCCATATTTTTGTATTGTTTCAAGTATTTCCAGCCCCCATCAAGTCCCCCATAAACTTCAATTGAGAGCCCCCATAAACTTCAATTGAGAGCCCTATGAAAAAGCCCATCAGTTTGGTAAAGACATGGGGTTGTTTACTTGATATTCCAAACTTCTTTTTTCCAACCTCATAACAGTCCAATGCAAAATTCTCAATTTAGTCCAACTCTATGGATTTTAAGCTTAGATTTTTCAATTTAAATTACTATAGATAAATAGACCAACATGGTGATCAAACATTACAGCCTAAGTTAAAATATCCAAAATAGTACTCCACATTTCAACATGAAAGACCAATCATGCAAGGGAAAGAAAGTGGCACCACTCTTTTTGTAGAACACGAAAGAAAATGGGGTGCATCTTCTTGATTGGCACTTTCCATAATTGCAATTTTTGTACTTAGATCAAGTTTGAGGTTACTTGTCACCATATATAGGATAGTCATCATCAAATGTCAACATTCTATGGTAATAGTAAGACTTGGATGCAGGCACATCTTGAATGGCTATAAGTCCAAGGCATGCATGCATGTTACGCAACACTGTAAGTCCTAGAGACCTTATGCTAGGAGATGCAATTGGGAATTGACTTCTAAGATGATATTGATATCAGCCCTATGATGGAAATAGTGGGTAGTAGTTGCTTCTGATGGGAAAGCGCTTTGAAAGGGTACACGAATAAACCTTATGAGGTCTGGTGATGATAGACCATGTAGTATCCACAAGTAAACATAGAGGTTGCGAAAGTCACTTGGGGCAATCTTAGGCCCCCCTCTGACTATAGGAGTCTAGGTTTGGGTTGGCATGCTAGACATGTCAGCCACTCTCAGGAGTCCAAATCACGATCTCCCTGATGGTAAGATATGTCATAATATTCTTTTGATCAATTAGTTTTTCCATTGTGGTGTGGGTTTAGGTTTATCATATGGACTAATGGCCATGCACCTTGATTTTACAATGTCATTGAGATATTTAACTGAGTTGATGGTTTATTAATTTTTTAGATTTCACATGTGACTTGGGTTACCAATTTCACATATGGTTTTTCATCTCACATGGTATGTCATTTCAATTCAACATAGTATTTGGGGTATTTGTGAAAAGAAAACCTAGGTTTTTCCCATCCCAAGCTTAAGTATCACATTTATTTATTCATGGATGCCTATTTGTACATACATAGTACTAGATGTCTTATTATTGGTAGGCTCAGTTTGGCATGATCTGGACTATTAGCCAACCTAGGAGGCCCCAACTTGAGATACTATGGCTATGAACAATTGGATCATGTTAAAACACAGTAAATGAAGAACTAAAAATATAATCTTTTCTCTATGACCATGATTCCAACTTAGATGAATAGCTTGAATTCTATGTACAAGTAATTGCATTTCATGAGCAATGGTGAAAGTATATGGTTTTAAATATAATTTGATGATGTACAAAATTCATTTATATATGATGATATCATTACTACATGTTGACACGTATGGATATTCATTTCTATAACTTATGTTCTCTATGGACTTCTTGAGGTGGCTTGATGGCTGGTCATAAGAGCCTAACCTCATGAGAAGGGTAGTGCCCTGAAATGGCAAGCCAGAGGTGTCCTAGATTTTATAGTACACTAAAAGATGTTATCTTCATTTTCTTGACT
This sequence comes from Warburgia ugandensis, assembly GCA_035236585.1. Classification (NCBI taxonomy): domain Eukaryota; kingdom Viridiplantae; phylum Streptophyta; class Magnoliopsida; order Canellales; family Canellaceae; genus Warburgia; species Warburgia ugandensis. Next base: position 44,893,068 of record CP141130.1, read on the forward strand.
TTGAGATGTTTAATGATTTCTATGATTGTATCGATATTTTGATAGGTGTTTCTATTTTGTGGAAGCTATGCTAGGAGGGATTCTAGGGTTGGCCACCCTCCCTCTAACATTGTGAGATAATAGACAATTGTCCCATCGAGAGGCAAACTTTGTATGGAGTGACATAATGGGTTGTCCACACTGCGAGTCCAATCCCACCCATACATGACAGACATTTAATCTTTCATTCTAGTGTTGATGGGGAGCAGCAATTGATAGACCTGGGAGTTGTTTATGATTGTAGCATAGTGGTTTAGATGATTTGATTTTTGTTTATATAGCATTGTGAGCACACTAGGATGAACGTACTCCTATGTACTCACAATGTGATGACACATGGAGAAGTGGAATGAGTACTCATGACCAGACATTTGAGTGTGTGGGATACTCAGTGGACCCATGTGTGAGAGTTCCCTTATTATGAACATGCATATTATTTTGAGATATTCTTCAAGCTTTTGACACTATGAATTAATGTGGTAAAAAGAATACTTATGAGCCTTGGAAGCTTAATTAACTTAGCAAGTTTTTCAAACATGCACATAGCATGAGTTGCATTGACTTGAGATTAACATTTTAACGAGCCTTAGAAAATTAGTCTACTTAGCTTATTTTGGTAAGACACAAATAGCATCGTTGCATTTCTAAGTTTTTGGTAGTTTTGTGAACTTTGATGCTTTAGTTTATTACACATCAATCTTGTTGGTTACGCATGCTATTTATACTCTTCTTCACCACTATTTGCACTTATAGTTAAGATTATGTTAGGGATGTTTTCCATGAGAAAGTTATATTTACTGCATGGCCCAAGACTATGATACTTGCTTATTCATATTATGTCAAATATTTGTGAATTATTATTATTATTGTTATTGTTGTAATCTACATAAGCATAGCTTGCTAAGGCATTATGATGTTTTACAATACCTTATATATTGAGAGGTGCCGCAAGAAAGGCAACAAACTGAGAGCAGGTGAGGGAGTTGGTGACATTCAACAACATTTTAGAGGAGATTTCATCGATGTATGTGAGTTGTTAGGAATTTGCATTTGAACATTTTAAATTAACTGTATATACATCATGATTTACTCTTTTATGACGTAGATGTATGGACATGTTTATCTTGGATGTGATGGTTGTGGTTGGATAGACCCTAGGTTATGTTGTTTTCTCTATTTGTTTTTAGTACTGATGTATATGGTTTGGTCAGAACTTTAAAATGACCAAGTTGAATGGTTATGGAGACTAAGTCTCCTAGTCTAGGTTTCGGTTGGCACATTGGACATGCTGGTCACTCTCAAGAGTTTAGATCATGATGTCTCTAATGGTAGGATTGTATGCTATCATAGTTTTCTCATCTATTAGTTTTTCCACTTTGGTGTGGGTTTGGGTTAATAATATGGACTGAGGGCCATGCACCTCAATTTCACTTTGTCATTAAGATCTTTTATGGAGTTGATGGTTTATCAATTTTTTGTATTTTGCATGCTTGGGTTACCAATTTGCCATGTCGTTTTTCATCTCACATGATATGTCGTTTCAAATTCAATATGGTATTTGGGGTATTTCTAAAAACAAAACCTAAGTTTTTCCCATCTTGGGCTTATGTATCACATTTATTTATTTATGGATGCCTATCTGCATATGCATAGTTTTTGGATGCCCTATGTTTGTTGGCCTAATTTATATTAGTTTTCTTCTAAATTGTGAGTTGTTGTTTTTCTCACCCCCTACAACCAATATTTTAGGTGACATCCTATTAAGTTTGAGTGCGATGGATACTGGGAAGGCTAAAGTACCAAGTTTGGTTTAGATGTATGATGAAGAATAGTTTTGTGCAATCATTTGATAGATTCTATCTATAGGAATTCATTTTGGGTTGCATATAACTTATTTTGTTGACACTTGAGATGGTTGTAGAACCTTGGTTATGGACTGTTTACTTATAAAAATAAATGTGCGACTCTACTTGTGACCCATTATGATCATGTGGCATGTACTTTTAAACATCTTTAGGTTAGAATATTATTTTATATATATGTGGAGGTTTTGATTGTAACACCCTGTATGAAGTCAAATTATTTCACAAAATACTTATATATTATTTCTTTGATCGCATTTCAAAAACCAAGAATTTGTTGCTGCTTATTAAATTACAAATCAGTAAAAATTTAAAAGAATTGGGATGTTACAGTTTTTGGTATCAGAATCCAATTAATTCTCTCACAACTAGTCTAAACATGTTCAATTGTCATATACAATCAAGCAGTGAGTGTTAGTTGACAATGTATGAGTTACATAGATAACTCATATGGGAAGTGTTGACTAATGATAAACATATGCTACCTATGAAGGTTGGCATGCTTTAAGAAAATAAGAAAATTTTGGTCCTTGCACAAATAAGAGTATTCTCATGAGATTAGTATAGTTTTTATAGAAAAGAACTAGAGTATAAGACTATAAATAGTATCCTTAATTGATAACTAATATAACTCTTGAAAGATGTGGAGTCTAATGATATAATTGGAAAACATAATCATGAATTTGGTTGACCTTTGAACTTTTGTAAGAATGGAACATTTTGAATTTAAGTTAAAAAATATGATGAAAAATAGGGAAATTGAGGCAAACAAAAGAAATAGAAAAATGATCTTGTATTATGATAATTGAAGATGCACGAGGTAAATTATGCTACTCATGACCAAAAATTAACAAATGTTATGTTCACCTTAAAGATTTAGTGGCCTTACCTATTTGAGCAGAAATTACATGACAATACTAATGTGTTAGTAAGTAAAGGGCGAGTATTAGAGTGTGCATTGAAAGTGGCTCATAATTGCTTAAAGCAGACAGAAATTTTTTGTAAATGAGTAAATGCTTAGAGTTTCATGTTGGGAATGACACAATTTTTTATGATTTTTGTTTTATTAAAGGAATTATGAGAACTTGATTATAAGTATTCAATTTTGTATAAAAAGTACCTAATTAGTAGCCCATATGTTATAACTTATAGTGTTAAATTAGGATTTTAAGCTAAAATTTATTAAGACATGCATTTCTGACCTAATAATTCAAAAGTTGAATGTTTTGTAGGTTCAGATGCTAATTTAGAGTAACTATGTGAATGATCATAATTTACTAGGATTTTATTAGGGGTTTTCTTCTTTTGTAGGTGTTAATAAGGAAATTCAAGGTCCGCGCATGATCAAAATAAGAATTGAAGACATTCATGAGGCTTTCTAGTCTAAATAGGAAATGTAAGCAAGCCAAAGCTTAAATGTCATCAATCAAGGTGTGATGAAGGATCAAGATTATCCCAGGGCAACTAAAGCCAATGGTGACAAGAAATGGACCCAAGCCCTAGCCATGCGTTTCCACCACCTTTGCATGAGAGCCATTCAAGCCACTTAGCCATTATCTATGGAAAAGGCAGATAAGCCATATGAGCTACTCAAGCCTTGAAGCTAGGCAATGAAACCACATAATGCACTAAGGAATGAACCATCAAGCCAAGTAGGAGTGCCACATGGAGCTACACAACTAAAGCATCAATTCAGGCAACTTTCGTATGTTAAAAGTATGATTTTTAATGGATTTTGAGAGATTAATGTAAAAGGTGAGATGATCATGCATTAAGGGACCCATCAAGAATGAAAATTCCACTTTCCTAACCCATTCCCATCCCTAATCCACCACACACCATAGGGTTCCACATTTTTTCCTTAAGGAGAGAGCCAACTTCCTAGAAAAGGACACCACCCTACTTAGTTGGCAAAATTCAAGTGGTTTCCTAATTAGGAAACCCTAGATTGAAGTCCATACAAACATGTAAGAACCCTAGGTTTTCTTCCTAATTTTCTATACTTTCTTTCTTATTACCTCTCTCCATTCCACCCTCAATCATGAACAAATTTGGAGCATGGAGATTCACTTTACTTCCAAGGAAAATGATGCCTCCCCCCTTCCTAATTATGAAACCAGCCAGCCTATGACTCTTACTCTCCCTAATATCATCCTTATTACATCAACTCCACCAAACTTTCCTCCTTTAAACTATACCTCAGTCCTAAATCTAGACCTCCACCTCTTTTTAGATTAAACATTCATCAAATTGGAAGCTAAAACATCTATAAATCTCCCATTGAATCCAATGGTTTTTTTCCCTTTTTCCAAGTCAAGGTTGGTGAGACAGCTTAAAATCAAGCTTTCCTTTGGTGATTTGTTGTTGCTAGATTGGGACTTCTTTGATTCCTTTGTTTTTCTAGTTATTGTCTTTGTTAGTTGCTCTCCAATTCAAGTTAGTAGTTTACTTGTTTTGATTTAATTTCATTGCTCTATGTTTTCCTTGTTTTGTTCCTAAATTACATGCAACTTTCCAGCCTTCAATTCCCCTCCTTTCTTGCTTCAATTCTTTAGTTTTCCTTTATTAGTCAACCAAGATGTAATTTAGTTATTCTCCAATAGTGACATCCATGAGAATAACTTGCTTAGAACTTAGGAATCCCCTCTTAAATTCTGCATCTTCTTCCTTGTTTACCATTTTAGTTTAGGTCCATTTTCCCTTAGCTATTTCAGCCTTTTACCTTCTTTTCTCTCAAATTCCTTTCTGGGGTTTCTTTACATATCCTTATACTTTATGTTGGAAATTTTATATTGAAGCATGTTTGCTATTCAGATATTTTTTTGGAAGCTTGAATAGTATAGAATTTCCAAAATTTGTAGACAGTTTTATGCACATTATTTTTGTGTAATTAGGAAGTGAATCAATAAATAATTGTGAGAATTCTTGTTATGGATTGCTTCTTTCATCTATGTACTTTAGATCTAAGTTGATTTCATGAAAGTTGTTATTTCAATTGGTACTTTATGCTTGATTTGTTTGATGTTCTTAAATATTTGAAATCTTGAATTTTTCTCCCCTTAAATTTGTGCTTTGTTTCTATCCATCTAAACACCTTATTTGCTTAAATCCTTAAGAACCCATTCAGATTTTGATGCTACTTATCAGATCTATTAATTTTTTTGCATGATACTTCACTTTACATTCATCAATTTAGGTCAGTATTTTTCACCTTAGAACCATGCCTACAATCCATGGATCATGCATAGGGTACTAGGTCACTTTCCTTTTAGTTTTTAGTTAATTTAGTTTTAGTAGTAGCTAATTCATTATTTAAATCTTAGTTAAGGTTTATAAGGGTTTTTTTTTTTTTTTTGGAAAGTTCCATCTTTAGGAAATTTTAGGAATTAGAAAGTGTTAAATATAGAAAGTCTCCTTAATTGTAGTTTTCAATCACATGCATGTTTCTAATTCCTTATTATATGTAGTTAGATCTCATTGGTTTGTTTTTGCATGTTAGTTTAGTATTAGAAAGTTTCCTAATTTGGTTTTAGAAAGTTTCTAATTCTAGTTTAGTAAAGAGTTAATTTTTCAAAGTTTCTAATTTGAGTAGTTTCCTTTAGAATAGTTGCCTAATTTGATTCATTCTAATTTAGCATCAGTTTCCTTTATTTGCTTGAGTGTTAGTTAGTTAAGTTTCCATTCCAATTGTTTAGCTTTAGTTTTTAGAAAGTTTCTTTTAATTCTAGTTTCTAATTCCATGCACGTTTCCTTCTTAGTTTGCTTTAATTTCCTAATTTAATCACATCTCTATCTCTTTGGCTGAAGTTAATTGATTTAAATAGAATCAAATATATTGCAAATTGGTGAGATTTCTTATAGGATCAAGGTCACTTGTGTGAAAATACTGCATTGATTAGTGTGTTTGTGAGTAATTTTAAAGCTACACCAAGTTTTTGGATTATAAGCATTAACAAGTTGAGAATGATTGACATCTATTCACCACCTTGAGGGGGAGAATTGGAAAGCTAAGTTACTATTACATATTAATACCATCTTATGATATCTACAGTTACCATATTTGGAGGACTTCTAATTTGGGACTATTGAGATAATATGGTATCTCCTTAAATCCCTCACAAATCCATCGTGTCTTAAATCTCTCTTTAGATCCACAATTAATTGCCTCAAATCACAATTAATGGCTGACCTACCAGTTGAGGTCTAGCATAAGGCTATTATAGATTTCCATGCACCACTTCAATTAAATACTCCATCATGCATCACTTTGCCACTAACAAATTCAGGCCATTTTGAACTTAAAGCTGGAGTCATTCAGTTACTCCCAACATTCTATGGTCATGATAGAGAGGATTCATACCTACAATTGATACCTACATATCAAAGAGTTCCTTGACATTTGTCCCACATTCAAATTCTGAAATATTTTGGATGATTGTATTAGACTTAGGTTGTTTCCCTTTTCATTAAAAGATAAGGTCAAATCATGGTTGAATTCTTTAAAGTTCAAATCCATTGCCACATGGGACTAGTTGTCAAGGAAGTTTTTGAATAAATTCTTCCCTATCCATAAGACTAATGCCCTTAAAAGGGAGATCATTAATTTCCAGCAAAAACATGATGAACAATATTATGAATGCTAGGAGAGATGGAATGAATTACTATAGAAGTGCCCTCATCATGGATTGAAAAATGGCAATAGGTTTAGTATTTCATGAGGCATTAATGCCTCAAATTAGACAAATGGTAGATGTAGCTAGTGGAGGAGATCTCATGCTAAAAAATGAAAGAGAGGCTAGGGAATTTTTCCAAACTTTAACTAGTAATTCCCAATAATGGGATTATTCCAATAGCAGAGAGAGAAATACCCAACCTCAAAAATCAAAGGAGGCCTATATGAACTAGTAGTGACCTCAGATATGTCATATAAGCTCGATTCCTTAACTGAAAGAATGGGAAATCTTGAATCCTTGCTTGAAAGATTTGACAATCTTGAATATATGTTCCAAGCCTTCATGGCTATGAATAGACCCACAAAATCTCAACAAGAGATTTGTTCTATATGTTCTAACCTAACACATTTAACTTCAACTTGTCCATTTATTAATGTATACATTGAAAATCTTTTAGAACAAGTGAATGCTCATAATGCATATCACAATCTTAGCAATAACCCTTCCTCTAAGACCTATAATCTAGGATGGGCTAGACATCCTAACTTGTCATGGTCAAAGAATAATTACCTAGGATGATCATTTATGAACTCCCTACTAAGAACTTTCCTAGGATTTTTGCTTCACAGAACCCATTAGGTTTTCAACTACCCCAACAAACACAAGAAATGTCACTTGAGGATAATATACAATATATCATGAAGAAACTTGACTAAAATAGCAAAGCCTCACATCAAACTGAGAATGAAAGTTGACAAAATAACATTAAGTTAGAAAGGCAACTGGATCAATTGTCTATTTCTTTAAGTGAAAGGAAAAGAGGAAATTTTCCTAGTTAGCCTATTCCAAACCCTAAGGTCTAGTTCACAAAGACCCTATGAGCAAGCAATGTCCATTACAACCCTTAGGAGTGGAAGTCAGGTTGATAATAAAGTAGGGCAGACTAAAGACAACATAAACGAGAATGAACCAACTAAAACACAGAAGAAAGAGAAAGGGCAGAAACCTCCAACTCCATCTAAGCCTATAGTGGAGGCACCTATATACGTAAAGCCCCATTTCCTCAATTACTCAATAAGGCTAAAGAAGGAACAAATTTCAATTACATGATCCACCATTGTCTATCTTGGATCCACTTAAGGCATTTCTAGCACATTTCAACTATGACTTTGATATAGACAAGTCCATTGAAGAGGTTAATAATATTTTAAAGGCTACACCTATAATGGTTACCTCTAAATGGGGCCTTCATGTGGAACCACTTCCTCCATTAGAATCTATACTAGTTCCACTTATAGAAAAGCCACTCACCTTGGTCCTTAAACCTTTGCTTGAAAATATAAAGTACTCTTACTTAGGACCTGATGAAACTTTCCCTATAGTGGATATTAAGGGAATTAGTCCTACTGTGTGCATGCATAGAATCCATCTAAAGGAAAATTCTAAACCATCTAGGGAAACACAAAGGAGACTCAACCTTAACATGAAAGAGGTAATGAGAGATGAAGTACTTAAACTCTTAGATATTGGTATTATCTATCCCATATCTGATAGTACATGGGTCAACTGAGTTCAGGTTATCCCCAAGAAATACGCTATAATGGTAATTAGAAATGAGGAGAATGAGTTAGTCCCCAGCTAATTTTCAAAAGTATATGTTGAACATATTTTCATATATGATAGAGATTTTTAGAGCTATTTATTGATGATTTCTTAGTGTTTGGGTCTTCATTTGATGAATGCTTCACCATTTAAAATATGTCCTTGCTAGGTGTCAGGAAAAGAACTTAGTATCAAATTAGAAAAAATGTCATTCTATGGATCAAAATGTCATTATTTAAGGCAACATTATTTCACACAATGGTATAGAAGTAGATAAAGCTAAAGTGGATTTAATATCCATCCTTCCTCTTCTAGGGACAGTGAAGGAAATCTACACATTTTTAGGTCGTGCTAGTTTCTATAAAAGACTCATCTTAGACTATAGTAAAATTACTAAGCCTCTACGTAATTTACTTACGAAGGAGGAAACTTTAAAATATAATGAAAAATTTATGAAAGAATTTTGAGTGTCTAAAGGCTAAACTTCTCCACCTATTATTCAACTACTAGATTGGAATTCACCATTTGAAGTAATGTGTGATGCTTCAAACTATGCAATTGGAACTATGTTGGGGCAACATGTTAATGAACTTGCCCATGTGATATATTATGCTAGCAAGACACTCAATGATGCCCAACTCAGTTATTCAACTATAGAAAAGGAGTTGTTGGTAGTTGTATTTGCATTGGATAAGTTTAGATCTTACTTGTTAGGATCCAGGTTTATAGTATAATTAGATCATGCAACACTTAAATATCTTCTTTTAAGGAAATGTGATAAACCTAGACTGATTTGATGGACACTATTTCTACAAGAATTTGATCTAAATATTTAGGATAAGAAAGGTTCCTAAAATGTTGTAGGTGACCACTTATCTAGGCAAGTTGTAGAGCCTACTAGCATGGATATGCCTATAATAGAGACATTTCTTGATGAACAATTGTTGCATATTTCCCAAATACCTTAGTATGCTGATATAGTCAATTATCTTGTCACGGGTCAAATTGCTAGTCATTGGTCTAAACAATATAGAAACATGTTTATTATAGAGGTTTGACACTTTATTTGGGATGACCGGTACTTGTTTAATTACTATCCTAATCAGGTCATTAAGAGGTGCATACCAGATAGTGAACAGTATAAGATAATCTCCTTTTCTCATGACCATGCTTGTGGGGGCCATTTTAACTCTAAAAAGATAGCTACAAAGATTTCATAGCATGGTATTTTTGAGGGATTCACATGCTTACTGCTTAGCATGTGCTTGATGTCAACAGTTAAGGAGTATAGGAAAAAGGAATATAATGTCTTTAAACCCCATTTATATAATTAAACCTTTTGATGTTTGGGGTATTGATTTTATTGGGACCTTTTTCTAATTCCTTTGGTTATTTATATATCATTGTGGGGGTGGACTATGTTTCAAAATGGGTAGAACCATTCTGGGTAAAACCAATGACTACAGGTTAGTAGACAAGTTATTAAAGGAAATATATTTACACTTTTTGGTACACCTAGGGCTATAATTAGTGATGGGGGTAAGCACTTTTGCGACAAGGTATTTGAGAACTTAATGAAGAAATATGGTGTTACTCATAAGATAGCCACCCCTAATCATTCTTAGGCCAGTGATAGTAGAAGTTTCTAATAGAGAAATAAAGCATATTTTAGAAGAGACAGTCAATCCAAATAGGAAAGACAAGTCATTAGGACTTAGTGATGCTTTATGCGCTTATTGTATTGCATTTAAAACTCCTATAAGCATGTCACCTTATTGATTGGTCTCTACAAAAGCCTGACACCTAGTAGTAGAACTTGAACGTAAATCATATTGGACCATTAAAAAGCTTAATTTCGACTTAGATACTATTAGAACCCATAGAAAACTCTAACTTAATGATCTGTATGAGTTAAGGAAAAATGCGTATGAGTCTGCAAAGCTTTACAAAGACTACATGAAAAGAACTCATGATAGACATATATTAAGAAAGTCCTTTACCCTATGATAGAAGGTCCTATTGTATAATTCTATAATGCATCTATTTCTAGGAAAACTTAGATCTCGATGGACTAAATTCTACATAGTGCATAGTCTATATCCTCATGGGGCCATTGAGATGGAAAAGGATGGAGAGATCTCTAAAGTTAATGGATAAAGGTTGAAACCCTTCCTAGAGTTGATAAACCTTGAGGTGGAAGAAGTGTCACTTGAGGAACCAATATATTAGGACCCAACTTAGAATGTCCCATGATGCCTGCATCTATCATTAGAGCTACATTCATCATTATCATTACATATCATGTCTGGTTGAAGATGTTAAATGTAGGCTCACTGGGAGTTAACCCAGTATTTTTAGAGTTTAATTATTCTACATTACCCATTCTTTATTTAATTACCCATTCTTTATTTAAGAGTCCTATATCTCAAAATATTGGAGACAATGTTTAGTTTAGGTTGAGGGGTGCAGATATGGATGAGATTTCTAAGTTTTTGTTCATATTTTGTTAAAAAAAAATTCAAATTTTACTGAGATTTTAGGTTAAAGTTCTTTTACTATAATGAGAATTGGATTGTCTAAGGCTTAGTATTTCCACTACTTTAACTTCTTAATAGAAATGCATGTGGTTAATTCTACATCTTATTCATGTCTTAAAGTGTTTTATGAACGTTAAATCTTGGAATACACTTACATGCAATGCATGAGTCTAGACTAATAGATGGTTATGACTGAGAAATGCTAAGGAAATTAGTGGAGACCTATATACCAAGTGAGTATTAGAGACTATAATCTTTTTGAGGGTTATATGTAAGTCCATATTTTCTTCAGCAGACATTAGTTTGAAAGATCCAAGTATCTTTGATTTGGTCAAAATGTCAAGAACCAATGAGGAGCATTAAATTTCTTTCATGAACATTTATTGAATCACATAGGTTTTAAGATACCTAGAAAATGATATAGGCCATCCTTGTTTTATCCTAGAGATATAATGCCTACCTAGTGTACTATATACCACTACTTAGACCCTTTGAGCTCCTTGTTAAGCCTTGTCTTTTCAAAATCGAATTTACCCTAACATAAGGAAACACCAATAAGAATTTCCCTTACCTACCTTTAAAAAATAAGTATAGATGGGAGAAAAATTAGATAAAGGATAAAAGACAAAGAAGTGAAAAATATCGAAGTGTTTACATAGAATGAAAAATCCTTTCCCTCAAAGAAAAAAAAAAGAAGAAGAAGAAGAAAGAAAAAGAGTATTATCAAAAAAAGAAAAAGGAAAAGAAAAGTTATGAAGGAATGAGAAAGGAAAATATAGAAAGCATATTCACTTCAAATGTAATCAAATTAAAGACATCCAATAAAATATACATTGAAGGCCTGTACTGAGATTTGAAGCTTTGAATCCTTATACCCCTTCTTTTTAAAACCCTACCCAAGCTTACATTTTGTCCTATCTGAAGACTTATTGATTTTTAGTGGAACATAACCTTAAAGTGGATATAAATAGGAAGGAATCAAGGTAAAATACCACTAGTGGCCTTGGTAAAGACATCCATTCTTAGAGATCACATTTCTTTATCTCCTTTGGGCTTAAAAGTTATTATGTGAACCACCAGTATCTTTGTACTCAGTCACATAGGGAGAGAAATTTGTTGACCCCTGTCTTTGAGAATTCTATTTTTGAGTGTATACTAGTGAGAATTTGATGTCAAGACATCTTTCCAATGGAGCAATATGAATATCTATTTAGAAGTCTTGACTTAGGTAGCCTATACACAATGTGCTTTAAGATTGAACTCAAATAAAATGGCTTTAGTATGTGGCTACCTTGTGGAATTTATCATTCATATTTATTAAGTTGTTAAAGACAGTAGAGTGCTAATGGACAATAGTTCTTTATGAAAAACAAAGGACTTGGCCTTATGGAATGTTGTGGGTACACTCACTACAAACCTACACGAGATAAACTCATCGACTAGGGGTAACCTAGGGGTTTAAGGGTATGTTGCATATACTAAATGCAATCGTGTGTACCTACGAAAATGACAACCACTTTGTTTTCATGATTTTTAAGCATGTTTTCCACTAGACTAGAGAAATACTGGTTGCAGGTGTGATAAGTGTTCAATTTTGTATAACAAATTCTAAATTAGTAGCCCATGTGTTATATCTTATAATGTTAAATTAGGATATTTGGCCAAAACTTTTAACACATGCATTTTTAACTTAATAATTCAAAAGTTGGATATTTTATAGGTTCAAAAGTTAACCTAGAGTAAGTATGTGAATATTCATAATTTGATAGGATTTAATTAGGGATTTTCTTCTTTTGCAGGTGTTGAGAAGGGAAATCAAGGGCCGAGCGTGATTGAAATAAGAATTAAAGCCATTCATGAGGTTTCCTAGTCTAATTAGGAAACCTAATCAAGCCAAAGCCTAAATGTCATCAATCAAGGTGTGCTGAAGGATCAAGATTATCCTAATGCATGTAAAGATACAATTGGAGTAGCAAAACGTGATTAGAAATGGACTTAAGCTCAAACCATGCACTTCCACTACCTTTGCGTAGGAGTCATTCATGCCACTTCGCCATTAAATCCATGAAAAAGGGTGATAAGTCATATGAGCTACTCAAGCCTCAAAGCCAAATATTGAAGCAACTTAAAGCCACCAAGAGAAGAGCCATCAAAGTGAGCTATTAATCCAAGGATGAGTGCCACATGGAGCCACACAATTGGAGTGTCAATTCAAGCAACTTTCATATGTTAAAATTGTAATTTTTAAGTGATTTTGAGAGATTAATGTCAAAGGTAAGATGATCATGCATTAAGGGACCCATTAAGAGAGAAAATTCCACTTTCGTAACCCATTTCCCATCCCTAACCCACCACACACCCTAGGGTCCCACATTTTTTACTTAAGCAGGGGTTGTCTTCCTAGAAAAGGATGCCTCTACTTAGTTGGGAATATTCAAGTGGTTTCCTAAATAGGAAACCCTAGATCCAAGTTCATGCAAACATGTAAAACCTATAGGTTTTCTTCCTAATTTTCCATCCTTGCTTTCTTTCTTATTCCTTCTCTCCATTCCACCCTTAATCACCATCCAATTAGGAAGGTGGAGATCCACTTTCCTACCAAGGAAAATAATGTCTCCCTCTTCCTAATTAGGAAAGCAGCCAGCCCATGATTTTCTCTCTCTCGAATGTCATCCTTGTGACATCATCTCCACCTAACTTTCATCCTTTAAACACCACCTTAGCCTTAGATCTAGATCTCGACCACTTTCCCGGATTAAACAGTCATCAAATTGGAGGCTAAAACATCCATAAATCTCCCATTGAATCCAACATTTTTTTTTTTTTCCTTTTTTCCTAGTCAAGGTCGGTGAGATAGCTTAAAATCAAGCTTTCCTTTGGTGTTTTGTTGCTGTTGGAATGGGACTTCTTTGATTCTTTTCTTCCTTTAGTTTTCTAATTATTGTCTTTGTTATTTTCTCTCCAATTCAAGTTAGTAGTTTACTTGTTTTGTTTAAGTTCATTGCTGTATGTTTTCCTTGTTTTGTTAATGGAATACATGCAACTTTCTAGTCTTCAATCCCCCTCCTTTGTTTCTTCAATTCTTTTGTTTTTCTTTGTTAGTCAACCCAGATTAAAGTTAGTTATTCTCTAATAGTGACATCCAAGAGAATAGTTTTCTTAGACCATGGAAATCTCCTCTTGAATTCCATGTTTTCTTCCTTGTTCTCCACTTTAGTTTAGGTCCATTTTCCCTTAACTATTTTAGCCTTTTGGCCTTCTTCTCTCTCAAATTCCTTGCTCAGTTTTCTTTGTATATTATTATACTTCAGATTGGAAGATTTAGATTCAAGTTTTTTTGTAATTTAGATATATTTTTGGAAGATTGAATAGTGCATAATTTCCAAAATTTGTAAATAGTTTTATGCACATAATTTTGGTGTAATTGGGAAGTGAATTAATAAAGTTTTATCAAAAATCTTGTTATGAAATGTTTCTCTCATCTAGGTCCTTTGGGTCTGGGTTCTTTCCCTGCATAAAATTTGTAGTTTCAATTACTTTCTTATGCTTGATTTTTTTAATGTTCTTAAGTAGTTGAAATCTGAAATTTTTATCCCCTTAAATTTGTGCATTGTTTCTAGCCATCTAAATACACTATTTGCTTAAATCCCTATGAACTCATTTAGATTTTCATGTTATTTATTATATTCATTAATTATTTTGCATGATAGTTCACTTTAGATTCATCAATTCTAGTCACTTTTTCACCATAGAACCATGCATACAATCAATGGATCATGTGCATGGTACTAGGACACTTTCCTTTTTTGTTTTTGCTCAATTTAGTTTCTTAATTCAGTTTTATTAGTAGTTGATTCATTTTTTACATCTTAGTTTAGGTTTATAAGGTTTTGTTTTTTATTTTTGGAAAGTTCCATCTTCAGTGTGCCTTAGAAAAAACAAGGTATTAAATTTAGAAAGTCTAATTAATTATAGTTTCCATTCACATGCATGTTTCCAGTTTCTTGTTAAATCTATTTAGGTCTCATTGGTTATTTGTTTTTGCATGTTTGTTTAGTGTTTTAAAGTTTCCTAATTAGGTTTTAGAAAGTTCAATTTTTATAATGTTTCTAATTCTAGTTTAGGAAAGTGTTAGTCTAGGAAAATTTCTAATTTGAGTAGTTTCATTAAGAGTTATGGCCTAACTTGATTCATTCTAGTTTTGAGTTAGTTTCCTTTAGTTAGTTGCATTTTAGTTTGTTAATTTTCCTTTCCAATTGTTTTTCTTTATTTTTTAGAAAGATTCTAATATCACGCATGTTTGCTTATTAGTTTTTTTTAATTTTCCAGTTTAATCACATCTCCATCTCTTTGGCTGAATATAATTAATCTAAATAGATGGGATCAACCTCGCTTGTGCAAAAATACTAAATTGATTATTGGGCTTGTGAGTAATCCCATGGCCTATATTGCATTTCCACCTAATAGGAGATGATCCATGCAAAAAGTCATGTAAAGTGGTGAAAATGCATGACATTTTGCATGGATCATTGCAATCCCTTTGCTTTCTTTTGGTTTCTTCTACGGGCTCCATGAAAAACTATGCAAAGTGCAATATAGGTTGTGGGTTCATCTTCTTACTTCCTACATCATCATCATCATCATTAAGACCTTATCCCAATTAGGGGTCGGCCACATGAATCTTATTCCTCCATTCCACTCTATTAAATACCATGGTTTCATTTAGTTCTAAAGTTTTTAAATCTTTCCTCACCACTTCTATCTATGTTCTTTTAGGCCTTCCCCTTGCCCTTTTAGAGCCTTCTACTTGTATTGCCTCACTCCTTCTAATTGGTGCCATTGTTGGTCTCCTTTGGACATGTCCAAACCATCTAAGTCTAATCTCCCTCATCTTATTACCTATTGGTGCTACCCCTAAATTTCCTCTAATATTTTCATTTCTAATTCTACCCTTTCTTGTCTTACCACTCATCCATCTCAACATCCTCATTTCTACGACGCTCATCCTATGAGTATCATGTTTCTTAACTGGGCAACACTCTGATCCATAGAGCATGGCCAGCCTTATGGCCCTCCTATAGAATTTTCCTTTTAGTTTGAGTGGCACCCGCCGATCACATAAAACTCCAAATGCACATCTCTATTTGTTCCAACCCGCTTGGATTCTCTGGGTAACCTCCCTCTCAATCTCTCCACTCTCATGGATCAATGATCCTAAGTACCAAAAGAGGTCTTTCACGAGGACTTCTTGGTTATCAATCTTGAATGGTGTTCCACTCCTACTCTCCTTGCTAAAATTACATTCCATATATTTTGTCTTAGTTCGGCTAATTTTAAATCCTTCAAATAGCATGCACCAAGGGATCTCCTCATGCAAATGTTTTGTTAACTCATCCATAACTAATGTGAAGAGGTATGGACTAAATGCCAATCCTTGGTGCAATCCTACAATGACAGGAAAATCACCAGTCACACCACTAGTGGTCTTAACTTTTGTTACCGCTCCCTCATACATATCTTTAATTATGTCTATATACCCCTGAGAAACCCCCTTACCACCCAACACCCTCCATATTAACTCTCTAGGGACTCTATCATAAGCTTTCTCTAAATCAATAAAGACCATATGTAGGTCTTTCCTCCTCTCCCTATATTTCTCTATTAATTGTCTTAGCAAGAAAATAACTTCCATGGTAGACCTCCCAGGCATGAAACCAAACTGATTTTTCGATACACTTGCTTCATGTCGTAGCCTCTTCTCAATCACTCTTTCAAAAACTTTCATGGTGTGGCTCATAAGTTTGATCCCTCGATAATTAGTGCAGCTCTGAATGTCACCTTTATTCTTATAGATTCGTACAATAGAGCTTTTGCTCCACTCATCAGGCATTTTCTTTGATTTTATAATCTTGTTAAACAACTTGGTCAACCAAACTACCCCAATATCTCCCATATGCTACCAAACCTCTATTGGTACACCATCAGGCCCATGGCCTTTCCTAATTTCATCTTTTTCAAGGCCTCTTTTACTTCGGGTATTCTAATCCTACGTTCATATCTATAATATCCAATGTTTTTTATATTTATATTATTTTCAATCCCTATATTCTCAGAGCCATTGTCATTTAATAATTTTTGAAAGTATGTTTGCCACCTTTGTTTGATCTCATCTTCTTTGATTAATACCCTTTGATCATTGCTTCTAATACACCTAACATGATCTAAGTACTTACTTTTGCAAGTTTACACACATCTTTCTCACCTTCTCTTGTTCCTAATTTATTATAGAGCTCATCATATGCTTTAAGTTTAGCCTCACTTACTATTATCTTAGCAGCATTTTTAGCATTCTTATATTGTTCATAGTTTTCATTATTTCTAATCTTCTGCCAAGCTTTAAAACGCATATGTTTTTCTTTAATAACTTTTTGCACTGTTTCACTCCACCACCATGTTTCCTTTGCTAATAGCCTTTTACCTTTAGATACTCCTAAAACATCTTTTGCCACTTTCTTAATGGACTCAGCCATATTAGTCCACATGGTATTTACTTCTGTTTCATAGTTCCAATTTCCTTCTACCATCAACTTATTTTTGAATGAGGTTATTTTCTCTCCTTTTAAGTTCCACCACTTAGTTTTTGGATGTGTATTAAGCTCAGTTATTTTACTCCATCTTTTAATATGGATATCCATAACCATTAACCTAGGTTGTGAGGTTAAACTCTCACCAGGTATCACCTTACAATCCTTGCATATAGATCGTTCATTATTCCTAAGTAGAAAAAAGTCTATTTGGCTTTTATGAAGTCCACTTTTAAAGGTTATTAAGTGTTCATCCCTCTTCTTAAAGAGTGTATTTGCAATGGGCAGGTTATATGACAAAGCAAAATCAAGGATATTCTCCCCCATCTCATTTCGTTCACCTATACCATACCCTCCGTGTATTCTATCATATCCTTCATTATCTTTTCCTACATGGCCATTTAAGTCTGCTCCTATAAATATCCCCTTAGTGTTGGGAATTTCTTGTATGACTCCCTCCATATCTTCCCAAAACTGTCTCTTGATTGTATCTTGTAACCCTACTTGTGGTGTGTATGCACTTATAACATTTATAATCTGCTCTCCTAGAACAATTTTTATTATTATAATTCTATCACTGATTCTTTTAACGTCCACAACTTTATCCTTTAATTCCTTATCCACTATTATTCCTATGCCATTTTTGTTATTTTCGTTTCCTACGTACCATAATTTATACTCATCTATTTCTCTAGCTTTAGCCCCTTTTCACTTGGTTTCTTGGATACAAGCAATGTTGACTCTCCTACATTTCATTGTGTCTACTAACTCAAAACTCTTACCTATCAATGTCCCTATATTCCATGTAGCGATGCATATCTTATGTTCTAGAGATACCCTATTTACTACCGCCTTTCTCAACCTCCATAGTATGAACCCATGTCCACTTTTCACTGCACCTGGGTTTTGATGCAGCGCGTATCTTCCAAGGGAACGCTCTAGCAACCCTTGCCCACTTATCACTACACCTAGGATCCGATGTAGCATGTCGCTTCTAAGAGAACACCCTAGCAGCCCTTGCCTATTTTTCACTGCACCCGGGATCCGATGCAGCCCGTCGCTTATGGGGAACGCCCTAGCTTGAGCGAATGTCTATTTTCGATTCATGTCATGTTTGGGTTGCCATAGTTTTAAAAAGATAAAGATGAATTTTATTTCTTCCTTACAAACTAATATACAAATGCATATTCATTTGCAAGCATAAAAGAAGTAACAAAAATCATCTTTAGTTAAACCCTTGCCGGCTGGCAACCTGATGCAAGGGTGGCCATGTTTTAAGAAGCTGGAGATGATTTTAATTTCTTCCTCACAAACTAATATACAAATGCATATTCATTTGTAAGAAAAAAAAAATGACAGAATCATCTTCAACTCCCCCTTGCCGGCTAGCACCTGATGCAAAACCCTCCTCCTTTTACATCCGGGGTTGGGACCGGCATTGGCGGAGTATCTTCTTACTTCCTACAAAAGAGTAAAAACCCTAATTAAATCATAGAAAATTATAATGATTCACATACTTACTTATATTAGTTTCTGATCTTGCAAAATATCAAACTTTTGGATTATTAGGTCAGAAATACATGTGTTACAAAATTTGATAAAAACCCTAGAAATAACACTATATTTATAACACATGGGCTACTAGTTGGGTACTTTTTATACAAAATTGAACACATCACACCCCCCAACTAGAATTTTGTTAGTCCTAAGCAACATTTGTTTTTACTTTGTAGTATGGCTTTGACATTTCTGATGAGTGCAAGAAGAATGTTCTACGCAGGGCTAGTGAACAATAGAGGAAATAGAAGAATGAGCTTACAAGAAAGTATGTACTTCAAAATGCTCATGATCTGCAAAGATTCCATGTTGTTCCTTAGTTGTTTTCCAGTAACATAGACCTAGATGCATGGAATCAATTTGTACAAACCTACTTATCTTCTGATTTTGAGGTAATTACAACTAGCCCAAAGTTTGACCCTATAATCATAAAAGTCTATTGTCTTCAATTACATGTTCCTTTGATGTGTTGGTAAAGTGTAATGAAAGGACAAGCAATGTGTGCAGCTAATCAAATGCAACACTGCCTCTTTAGGATTGGTTATGCACAGTTAGAAGAATAAGAAATAAGTATATGTGACAGTTCATTTTTCTCCAAATATACCTAACTTTTATTTCATTAACTCTAAGTTAATGTCTCTCTTAATGGCAAAAGAAAGCTAGGGCCATGGAGCTTACTGATCATGAGTGGCCCCTTCTTTGAAAATTGGTGCATTCACAGGGACGTAACTCCTAAACCTTCACTAACAAAAATGCTACCTTGGTTGATTTAAGAATTGTAAGTGGTTTTACATGTATATGTTTGTACCTCTTGAATTATAGCATATATAATGAATTATTTGTGTTCTAATAATTACATGCGGAGGAAGTGCTGACCCAAGAAATAGCCACTATAGGGACACTGACCAACACTACTGCAAAGGGGAGCATCCTATACAGGGACTCTCACCATCCAAATTCTTCCATAAATTAAAGCATCCTATAGTAGAAGACATGGAAGAATGGAAGGAGAATATGCTCAATGACTTATACATGAAGGTAAAGAATGATTTGTATAAGGACATTTGGAGTTTCAAATGTCCAAGTCAAGATGCTACCCCTTAACCCCCATCATAGCAGCTGCAGTCCTCCATCTGAAGAAGAGATGTAGGAGTAGCTCTTTGAAGGAAATATCCCAATCAAGGAGGTATTTATTGACATGTTTACCTTTCCATTATTTAATTATTTAGTAATCTTTATTCTTTGTTATGTATCTTTGATTTCTGATTTGCAGGTGGGTCAATGCATGCTACAACTATATACATCTAAGAACTACGTAGCTGTGGCTAAACTATATGAGGCTTTTCCTATCATGTTGCATGGTAGGTTGATGCATCCACACACTAAGTATGTGTGCATTACTACTACCCTCCAACTAGATGCCCTCCTACATTTCCTATAGAAGCAAACAATATTCATATTGTTGGCAATGTGATTGGATATCATGTAGCTTAGCCAGATAAGTATATCAAAGCAATGTTGTCCACGGTATGTATATGGTATCACAACATCATGTTCAACAACAACTTTAAGGCCTTGGCTAAATTTTTAAATATTATTTACATTTAGTGTTAACCAAAAGAAGCACAGGCACCATTGTTGGTGACCCCCTACCTAGCAACAAATTCTGAAATACCAATTGCCCAATCCCAAGTATTTATGTATATTTTTATGATAAAATTGAATCTTTCTTACTCTTCTTATATATATATATATATTCATTACTAATTTCTAAAAAATTACATCCATAGTGCAGGGATCAGGTGTAGGTTCCGCCTAATAGGCCTCCATTCCTGAGAGGATTGTATAAACTAATCAATGAAGATAAGGAAATTAGCCTTGTAAGGATAGAGACTGGTGTGCTTGCCCATGACATAGTTGAGGTTCCAAACATAAAAGAGGACCTCTTAGCCATATGTAATATGGATCAACTGGATTACACGCAAAGTGTCATTTATATTGAGTATGAGTGTAAAGGCTATATTAAGAATGAGATTGACATTACTTGTTAATATGACGTGATTGGTATTTGACATTAAGTTTCTGTAGATCCTTGCATGATGAATTACAAAGATTAGAGGTCAAGGATGTTTACAAATTCCTTCACCTGCTGTCATCTCTAAACCAAAGGATCATTTTCCTAAGGAGAAACAAATAGAAGATATCCTACCTAGGTTCTTGTGTTGAGGCAAGGGGCGGGCCTTATTGATTCCATACAATAGTGGGTAAGTTATAACATGTCTTGCAAAGTTATGTCATTCCATAAACATGAATATCTTTATAAGTTAAGTTTTGTAAATTTCAATTGATTGATTACGTATATAGGTCCCATTGGATGCTACTACCTTTAGATGTGTATGGTGGGCATGCAATATTTTTTTTATTCTTGTGGAGTGCACATTCGAGCCCCGCCAATGAAATTCATCAATAACTAAGTATGCCTTTTATTTGATTCATTATAATAGTTGGATAACTAAAAACTATCCTATTTATTCATATTTAATTCTTTTTACTTATATATGTGTATTTCATGGTATAAATGGGCTAAGGTTAAGGTAAGGTCTAGTAGTTCTTTAGTATAATTTACAACCTAAATCTATAATTACACATGATATCTGAACCTCTTTTGTTGACTTTATTGTACAATGCCTTGGACAACAATCTAATTGGGTGTGTGGCTTTTATGTTCTTAGATATATGAGAGTCCTCATTCTCGAAGAATTTACTATCTCACAATTAAGAAAGGTAAGACAATTAATTGACTGATCATCATTCTTATAGTTTTTTATATCTCTTAAATGACTCTAACAATGTCTTAACTTATTTAATATTTGTTGTCTTACAGGATGATTTGGGTAATAAGAGTTACTCCCAATTAGATCTAATTGACATTAGAATGGAATGGACTGAATATTTTTTATTTTAATTTGTAGATCATTGATGTAAATAAACATAAACATTTTTATCAATGAAGTACAAAATAGAACTCCATTTATATGGATGCCCTCCATTTATAGAAGTCTGTGTGTGCTTTCTATTAATGTATTTTGTAGAATGATTATAGCCTATAGAAATGAAGTGTTGAATGTATTTTGACCTATAGAAACTATAGGAGCAATGTACAAATAGAAACTAGCAATGGAATAGAAATTATGCAAGAAGTATATTCAATACAAGATGATTTTTGAAAAACCATCCTATATTATATAGCTTTATGAGATGATTTTTAAAAAATCATATTGTAATATTGAAGATTTATATTAGACAACTTTTATAAGATGGTCTTGCAAAAACCATCCTATAATATCCATGATTTATAAGATGGTTTTTGAATAACCATCCCATATTATACAGGTTTATAAGATAGTTTTTCAAAAACAGTCTTGTAATATCCAAAATTTATAAGATGGGCTTTCTAAAAACCATCCTATATTCCATAGCTTTATAGGATGGTTTTTCAAAAAGTATCCCATGCTACACAATTTACCCAACTTTATAAAATGGTTTTTCAAAAATCATCCTATTTTACACAACTTTATAAGATGCTTTTTAAAAAACCATTCTCTATGACACAACTTTATAAGATCATTTTTCACACACCATCCTATACTACACAGATATGTAAGATGGTTTTTCAAAACACATCCTATATTTCACATCTTTATAAGATTTTTTTTTTTAAAAACCATCATATATAATTCTAGGTTTATATGATGATTGTTGAAAATTATCCTGTAAGACTTTTAATATAAGATAGTTTAAGAATGGTCTTATATATTTTTTTCATTTTATGAGATCACCCAATAGAAGACAATGCTTTAATCATCTTTTATAGCCATTTTTAACTATCTAATAAACCACTCTCTATAGTAGTGAGGTCTTCGATTGAAGTATGACAAATTTTCTATTTTGATTATATTGAAGTGAATATCTTTTATATTTTCCCTTTTTCTTTTCTCAACTTTTATTTCCTTTTATTTTTCTTGATTTTCATATTTTTTTAACTTTTCTTTGTATTTCTTTTTTTTTCCTTTTTTTTTTTTAGGGAAAGGATTTT
Source organism: Warburgia ugandensis (assembly GCA_035236585.1). Taxonomy (NCBI): domain Eukaryota; kingdom Viridiplantae; phylum Streptophyta; class Magnoliopsida; order Canellales; family Canellaceae; genus Warburgia; species Warburgia ugandensis. The sequence continues at coordinate 44,916,018 of CP141130.1, forward strand.
TCTTTCTATGTAAACACTTGGATATTTTTCACTTCTTTGAATTTTGTCCTTTTTCTAAACTTTCTACCATCCCTACTCATTTTTTAAAGGTAGGTAATGAAAATTATTACTAGGAATTCTTGGGGTAATGTAAATTTGGATTTTGAAAAGAAAAAGCTTACTAAGAAACTCAAAGTGTTCAACTTGTGGTATAATATGTTGGGCAAGCTCTATATCTCAAAGCTAAGACAAGGATGGACTATATCATTTCATAGATTTCTTAAAACATATCTAAGTCAATAAATATTTAGGAAAAAAAATTAATATCCTAGTTGGTTCTTGTCATTTTGACCAAATCAAAGAATGATGGGATCTTTCAAAGTAGTGTCTGCCGAAGAAAATATGGAATTACATATAACCCTAAAATAGATTACAGTTCTTAACATTCACTTGGGTATGTAGATCTCCACTGTGTGTGAGTGTTCTCCAAGTTTTTACTTTCATAAAATACTTCAAGACATGATTAAAATGCAAAATTAACCATGTGAATTTCTATTAAGAAGTTAAATTGTGGGAATACTATACTTCAGAGAATTCAATTTCATCATATTGAAAGAACTTTGACCCAAAAAACTTTGAAAAACTCAAATTTTTTTGAATATTTCAAAAAAAATAAAAAATAACAAGAATATAAAGAAAACTAGACATCTCATGCATGTTTACAAATGCCTAACCTAAACTAAACATTATCCCTAATGTTTGGCAATATGGAACATCTATATGATAAATGGGTAATGTAGAATAATGATACTTTAAAAACCCTGGCTGACTCCCATTAAGCACAAAGTTTTACATCTTCAGCCAAATGTAAAAATTTATAATTACTATGTATAAGACAAGCCTCTAGTGGATCAAAGGTAGAAAATGGTGAAAAAGCTTCTAGAATTAAATCTTCAATTGTGTTGCAAGAGTCATCAAGATCTAATTGTTGATTGTTGGCATTGAAAAGTGAGCTCAACTTTCATATTGCCAAAGGATAATTGCAATATTCCATTTCTACAATTTATGATTGCATTCAATGTTGCCAAAAATGGATGTCCAAGAATAGCTAGGATCTAACTATTGGAGTCTAGCATAGGTTAGGTATCTAGTACAAGGAAATCTATAAGAAAATAGAATTGGTGTACTTGTATTATCACATCCTCAACTATACCATGTGGAATTTTAACTGATATATCTACTAATAGCAAAGTGGTATTGGTTAACTTAAGGTTACCAAGCCCTAGTTTCTCATAGATAGAATAAGGCAATAAATTTACACTAGCCCCTAAAACAAGTAGGTCACTATCTATGACATGATTTCCAATGATACAAAAAATGGTAGGACACCCTGGGTCTCTAAACTTAGGAGGGGTCTAGTTTTGTATTACAAAGCTCATTGCTCAGTGAGAAAAGCTTTCTTTTGTACAATGAGATTTTTCTTTGTTGAGTAAAGCCTTTTTAAAAACTTGGCATAGGCTGACTAGGAAACTTTCCTTTTTCCCTTTTACTTAAAGAAATAGACAACTGATCCATTTTCCTTTCTAATCTGGCAACAATTTGTTGACTCTCATTCTAGGTTTGATGCAAGGCTTTGCTATTTGCATCAAGGTTTTTCATGATATATTGTAGATTATCCTCAACTGATGGTATTTGTGTTTGTTGGCGAAGTTGAAAACATGTGGCTATTATGAAGCTCAAATCTTAGGAAAGTTCTGAAAAGGGAAGTTTACAAATGTACCACCTTGGTAATTATTAATAGAACATGACAAATTGGAGGGTCTAGCCCATCTTAGATTATAGGTATCAGAGTATAGATTGTTGTTGTCATGGTTGTGATATGCACCAAGAGCATTCACTTGTTCTAAAAAATAATTATTGAGCACTCTATTGGATGGGCGGCTAAAGTTAAATGAGCTAAGCTTGAACATATAACACAGGCCTTTTTTGGAGGTTTAGAGTATATATTAGAATCAACAAATTCAAACATAGTTTCAAGCTTGCCTATTCTCCCACCCAAAGACTCAAGTGTGATTACCACATAGTCAAGCTTATAAGACATGTCTAATTGTACTTCAACTTCATATAGGCCTCCTTTCCTTTGTGGTAGGGTATGTCTCTCTCTCCTAAGACGATAATCCCATTGTTGGGAATTATCTGTTAAAGTTTGAAAAAATTCCTAAGTTTCAGTTTCAATTTTCATCATAAGGGCCCCTCCACTAGCTGTGTCTACCATCTATTTATTTTGAGGTGTTAATGCCTCATAAAAGTACCAAACTTACTATCATTTTTCAAAACCGATGGTGGGGACACTTTTGCAGCAATTCATTCCATCTCTCCCAACATTCATAGTATTGCTCATCATCTCTCTATTGAAAATTAATGATCTCCCTATGAAGGTCATTAGTTTTATGGATTGGAAAGAACTTGTTCAAAAACTTCTTCAATAATTGGTCCCACATGTCAATAGAACTAACCTCTAAACACGTTGGCCATGATTTGGCCTTATTCTTTAATGAGAAAGGGGATAAACTAGGTTTAATAGAATCATCCATGACATTATGATACTTGAAAATAGCACAAATATCAAGGAATTCCTTGATATGCAAGGGTTCTCTCTCTCAAGACCATAGAAACATGGGAGCAACTATATGACACCAAGTTTAAGCTTAAAGTGGTGTACATTGGTAGGTGGAAATGTGATGCATGATGGAGTATTAAATTGAAGTGGTGCATAGAATTTGGTTTCTCACCCCTTGCCTAGGGGTACGTTCAATCTCATGATCTAATGGTACTAACTTAGTGCTCTAAGATCAATGTCCTTGTATGCACCAAAGTAAAAGCCTATCTAATTGATGCAAGAAAAATCTAAATGTGACTGTTAACTCTATATGCTATGCAATCAAACAATTCCTAGAGCTAATAAGATGTCTTGTTGATCTTTGTTAATCTATGAAGTTGTAGCTTTTAACCTAATTCTAGATAGCTCCTCCTTTAATTCAGACTTGATATTGCCTTCCAATTAGGTACTACCCAAGGTGGTTAGTACAATTCTCATGGAAGGAAGGATTTCAACCTCAATAACCATCAATAAGAGGTTTGGGAAAATCATTTGGATTTTGGATACCCATTATAACCACAAAGTTCAAGAGTCACTGGAGTAACAATAGATCACATCTTTTAAAAAGGATCCTATGAACTCAAAACCCTAGGTCTCTTTCTACTTGATTCTAAATTGAGATTAATGGTTAGGATCACAAGCATACAAGAAATTGATTTGATTTCATAGGTGGGTCAAGGATATAGTGATGAAATCTAGTCCTTATCTTTTGAGGGTTCCGTGGGGCCCTTACAAACATCATGTTTCATTCACCATAAAGTAGTAAATGTGCAATGTAAGTATGCTATCCAACCAAGGGTTAGATAGCTAAAATCTAATGCAACCAATAAGATGAATAACCATAAGCTATATGAATTACTCTACCAACCAAGATGCAAATTACACTAAATGCAACTACACTAGAAAAGTAAAAGAGAGTGAAAGAAACTTATAGTGGGGTTTTTGATGAAGAACAAGGGTGGGCCTTCATACACCACACTTGTCTTGTATTAAGATAACCCATTTTAAATTGAAATAAAGAATTTGAATGTTGCAATGGGGCCTCACTAGAGTTTAATCAAAAGGGAAAAAGACAAATCTAAGAATGTAATCAAATTTGATGAAGCTTTGGCCCATAGGATTGCCACCACTTCTTTTGCCAAATTCCCATTGCACAAAATACGTAAGATATGTCAAATTTTGAGGATTTAGAAAAATATGCAAGAATGATGCAAAAAAAAAACTAATTTAATACCACCTAAGACTATGACTAAAGATAAACAATTCAAATAAGAATCCAACCACATACCTTTTGTGATTTGCAGGCAACAGCACCAAAAACTTAGCATAGCATTAAAATTACTGGCAAGCACATGAATCAAAGTAGTATTAGAACATGAGAGAGGTTGATCCCATGAGGAATCTCTCAAATTTGTATATTAGATGGATCTTATTTAAGTGCTTAATTTCAGCCAAATAGAGAGATTGAATTGATTTGAATTAGGAAATTAAAATGCATAAAAAAAAAAAGATATGCATGAAATTGACAACTAGAATGAATGGAATCTTATCGAAACTCTAGAATTAATGGAATCTTACCAAAACTAAAACTAAACAATGAAATTGGAAAATAATAACTAATGTGCAATCCACAAAAGAAACCAATGCAAAAAAAGCATGAATTAAATTAAGCAACAAACTAAAATAAACTACTAAAATGGAAACTTTCCTAAATTAACACTTTCTTAATTACAAATAGAAACTTCCTAAAACCAAATTAGAAACTTTCTAATACTAAATTAATATATACAAAACAAGTAACCAATGAGATCTAACTAACTTTAACAAGAAATTAGAAACATGCATGTAAATAGAAACCACAATTAAGGAGATTTTCTAAATTTAACACTTTCTACATATGGAAGTTCCAAAAAAACACTTTCTAAACCTAAACCAAAATGCAAATAACTAAACAACAACTTCTAAAACAACATTAAACAACTAAACTAACCATAATTCAAAAACAAAAGTGACCTAGTACCATGCATATGATCCATGGATTCTATGCATGGTTCCTGGGTCTTAAAAGGAAAATTTTGATGGTTTTAATGCAACAAACATGCAACCTAAGCCATGAACTTAATAAAAAACCTAAAAATCTAAATGGTTTCTAATTATTGAAGAAATAAATTGTTTTGATGGCTGGAAACAAAGCACAAAGTTAAGAAGAGAAATTTCCAGATTTTAAGCACTTAAGAACATTAACAAAATCAAGCATAATAAAGCAATTGAAACAACAACTTTTTTGTAAGATAAAAACCAAGATATAAAGTACTTTAATAATGGAATCATTCAGGAACAAGAAACCTTAGTGATATTTATTGTATTCATGCCAAAACACATCATGAATAGTATGCATAAAACAATCATTCAAATCTAGAAATTGAAGCTAATTCATGGACAAAAAACTTGATCCAAACTACAAATACAACCCAATCTAATGACATCAAACTAAGGTAAGATGACTTGCAAAGGAGACCCAAGAATGAAGCCAAGAGAAAAGATGGCTAAGATGATGAACTAAAACAAGGAAAATTGGCCTAAAGCTAGAATGAAAACAAGGTAGAAGAGGTGGAATTCCTAAGGGGGAAATCAAGTCTTTCAGCTATCTTCTCTTGGTTTTCACTACTAGTGAAATGGAGTGAAGAAGAGAATGGAAGAAAGATGGACAAAGATGTGTGGAAATAAAAAGCAAAAACACAAACAAAATACAATGAAATCAAAGCAGGGTAATTAAATCACTAACCTAAAATTGGAGAGCTACTAACAAAGGGAATAACAAGAAATCCAAATGAAGAAAAGCACCAAAACAATGTCCAAATCCAACAAAATAGATCACTAAAGGAAGGTAATGTTTCAAGGTGCCATACCCACCTTTACTTGGGTAAAAACGTGGGATGCATGGTTATTTATAAACAGGATATCTAGATCTAGGGATTCAATTAGGAATGTTAGGTAAAGAGTAAGGAAATATAATGAGGTAAGTTGACCAAGCAAAGAGGAAGATGGCTTCCATATATTTTGAAAGGGGACAAAGGTGTGAAGGTGGGAAAGTGGGAGGTGCAACCTTTTTTAAGGTGGGGCATATCCCACTTCTAGAAATCATGGAAATCCATAAATTGGTGAGATGGAGTGGAAGAAAAAGAGAAACATGTAGGGAAGATAGGTGAAGGAAAGAGGAACGAGGAGAGGTGGAGGAAAAAGAGTGGAAAGTGAGTGCAATTAGAAGGAGGCCACCTAAGGTGCCAACCATACAAGCTAAGGTGCCACTTTTTTAACAGGTGCTTCCCTCCTACAATTAAAAATCATGGAACCCTGATTAGTGGGGGAAAAGAGTGAGAAATGAAAATGCAAAGTGGACTTTCCTCTCTTGATGGTCCCTCAATGCATGGTCATCTTACCATTACAATTCTCTCCCAAAATCCCTTAAAAATCACACTTTTGACATTGCATAGTTACTTGAATTGGTGATTCAATGATGTGGCTCCATGTGGAATTCATCCATGGCTTGATGGCTCATTCCTTGGTGGCTTAAGTGGCTTCAATGCTTGATTCAAGGCATGAGTAGCTTGGCTTCCTTAGGTTTGCTAGTTGGACTAGGAAACCTCATGTATGGATCCAATGCTCATGCAAAGTGGTTGAAATTCATGACTTTTTGTATGGGTCATTTTAAACACCATGTCTTTCATCCAATTTCTTCCTAGAGCTCTACCCTTACACCCCTGGTGAGCTAACTGCATAGCTCATACAACAAAAAACTTTGTGAAGCATAATATAGGCTGTGGGATCATCTTCTTACTTACTACAAAAAAGTAAAAACCCTAATTAAATTTTATAAAATTGTGATGATTAACATACTCTAGATTAACTTTTGAACTTATAAACTATCAAACTTTTAGATTATTAAGACATAAATCTGTTACAAAATTTTGGAAAACCCCTAGAAATAACACTATATTTTATAGCACATGAGTTACTAATTGGGAACTTTTTATAATAAATTTAAAAAACCCTAGAAAATTTTTGTATAATAATTAGTGGGGATTTGACAAGTGGAGGTTCACAAGTAAGGCTTCATAACATAGAGACTAAGGCATTAATAATTAAGTTATTTAAGACTAAGGCACAAGAGATTAAGGCATATAAAGTTAAGTCTTAGGAGACTAAGGCTTAGGTGTCTAACTCATAGGTGACTAAGGCCTAAGTAATTTACAACATAGGGGATTAAGGCATATGTGATCAAGACATAAGAATCAAATCTAGTAGTTCAAGCATTTGAAGTTTTCAATAAAGGAATGGTTAAGCATATTCTAATTCTCAGCGCAAGCATAGTTAACATTTTACATTCTTCTATAATTTTTGCATTCCTAATTCTTCCAACACATTATGTAGTCAAGTGATCATATTTCCAACATAAAGTAGCTTAAATTTTCACATTTCTAGCACAAATTGTAGTTCTGGTATTCTCAAATCCCAACAACACATAAGTAATATAATCATTTCCAAATTACAGCATAGGTGTTATTCATGCATTCAAATTCCAACACCATGGAAAAATCATGTGTTGTCAAATGCAGTTCAAAAATCTAGCTTAAGCATTATATTTTCATGTCTAGCATCTAGTAGTTATCAACCAAACTTCTATAATAAAAGTAAGGATAAAGACAAGGTATAGTTTTTTTTTTCTATATAGCACAAGTAGGAAAAATTGTGCATTCTGATTTTATTCATAATTCAAACATCCTAGTTGCAATACTTGGAATTAATTTACTCCAAAATTTCTAATTTTGACTAGAACCCCCTTTTCATTTATCATATAAGATCAAGGAAATCAGCTGGTAGCAGGAGCTGACACCATTTCCTACACACATCTTGCAAAAGAGGTGCTGCTCCTCCCTACTTGAGTCCCTCAAAACAAAAGTTTAAAGACAATTTCATAAGGCATTTTATTATAAAATTGAAGTGTGGTATGATATCTTGAAAACCCATGATTTGATTCCTCTAAAATTGAGATCAAATCAAAGGTTTTAAGCTACGATTGGGTGCCATCTCCCTGCTATTATGTGCAAGAAAACAAGGTATGCCCAGTCTCTGTTTTGGTTTGTAACAAGTGAAGCTCCATTAACTATTGTGAAAATCCCTACTTTAGTGCATTAGATGGACTTTCATTCAAGAAAAATAGGAACCCATAAAGGCTTTTTCAAATGAAGGTGAATTATAGTGGGGTTTAGGTGTGTGAACTGTCCCTGGTTTTCACACTATAGTTCCCCAAAACGAGCACCAACAAACAGGGACAAATCTCATTTTCTACCAACTAAGAAGTGGATTTATGTTAAGCATCTATGCTATAGATCGCATGAATGCTTCATGCAACCAAGAAAATTAGCTTAATCCATCTCTAAACCAGCATAATTGGAAAATCATTCAAAACATCATACTTCCTGGTTGTAATGACAGGAAAAGTAAAAATTTCTCTCATGCAATGTAAAACACTAGGATTCACTTAGCCTAAGTCAAGCTAGCATTAGTAAAATTTCCAAAATTTCCCCTAATTAGTACAGATCTCTAGACAAACTAAATTTTCTTTGGATTTATAGGAATTCCTCTTTCTTACTTAGAAATCTAATCTCAAGTTGAACTTCATGCCTAGCCTCTTCCCAAGTTTCTTCTCTCCCTCTCCTTTGGTTCCTACCAGCTCCCACACAATCTTCTCCACCTTGATATCTCTCCACTCTCTTTGCATATACTTCTCTTCTCTATGCATGGGCTAGAATTCCAACCTTCCTATGTTTTTCCTTCATTTTATACTTAGGTACATTGTATAAGAGGGTTGGATAGGTGGCCTTAATTGGGGAGATAGCTACCTTTGGCCTGTGCTCCCATGTGCATGGCCTAGATATCATCTATTGCACTAAGGCCCACTTGTCTAGATTCAATTAAAACCCTACATTTCACACACTTTTCTCAATTATATCCTGGCCAAGTTAAATTTTACAATTACACCCTGACTAGTATTATAATTAGTTTTCCATTCCTACTTAATTAGTTGAAATTTCTTTTTGTGTTTTGTGTTAGGCTTAGGCGAAGACTTCCCTTTCACAAATGACCCACTAAATCCTAATTTTATAGCTATTTTTAATCATAATTATCTTTCAAAAAATTACTTAATAACTACTAAATGTGATTTTTAAATTTCTCCTTCATGTTGAAAATTTGTTCTTAAATTTTGGGATCACCCTAACCATCACTCCTTGGTTGTTATCCTAATATAATTTGTTGACGTGCTTGTTCAATTTGTCCAATAACAAATAAGACATATATGCTAGCTTATTAAATAAACAAAAATTTTACCCTATAAAAAACAAGTTAGAACAACTACAAGAAACATTGCCTCATATCATTTTCAACCTCCCATGTGTCCTCCTCATATAAATGATGCTACAATAGGACCTTGATGAGGGAAATCATCTTGGTCCTCAAAATCTTATCCTTCCTATTGAGTATCTGTATCGGTCACTCCTAAATGGTCAAGTTTGGTTGTAGGTTGGCTCATACCTGATCAAGGATATGAGTAGGGTTTGCTACACATTTTCTCAGCATAGAAACATGGAATACGCCATGCACATTTGCTAGTGAGGGAGGGAGTGCTAACCTACATGAGACTTTACCAATCCTCTCAAGTATCTCGAATGATCCTACATATTTGGGGCTCAGCTTACCCTTCATCCCAAATCTCATCGCTGTCGAAGATGCCTTAAGCAAGACATGGTCCCTACCCTAGAACTCCAAATCTCTCCTTCTTAGATCTACATAGCTCTTCTACCTACTATCACACTAGAAAGACACCTTTGAATTAGTCTCACCTTATCAGTACATTGCTCTATCAACTTGAATATGATGAATTGCCTCCCACGTATGTCACTCTAACATGTTGGTGTTCGGCATGGTCTACCATACAATGCCTCATGCAAATACATACAAATACTTGAGTGATAACTACTGTTGTTGTAAGCAAACTCTACTAAGGGTAATTGCTCATCCTAACAATCCTTCGAGTCCAACATCTAGGCTCTCAGCATATCCTCTAACATCTGAATCATCCTCTCAAACTGATCATTAGTCTGAGGATAAAATGCAATACTAAAATGCATAGAGGTATCCAATCCTTCCTCCATGCTATGACAAAAACGAGATGTAAAGTTGTTAAGCCTATTTGAAAAAATGACCAATGGAACTCTGTGCAGGCTAACTATCTCTTAGATGTAAAGCTTGGAAAGACTTTCTAGCGATTGTCTCTGTCTAATAGGAAAATTTTGAGCCAACTTGGTGAGTCGATCCACAACAACCCAAATTGCCACATGTCCACTAAACATCCTAAGCAACTGACCATGAAATCCATCATAACATGGTACCACTTCCACATCAGGAGCGTTAAAGTCTATAGCAATCTTACAGGCATGTCATGCTTTGTCTTAACCTGTTAACCAATAATACATCGCACTACACACTACCCAATGTCCTTCTTCATTCCCAACCACCAAAACTATCTCTTCATATCATGGTGCATCTTTGTACGCCTTAGGTGCATGGAAAATTTAGAATAGTGGTTACCCTCAATAACTACTATCTTGAGCCTGAAATGGCTAGTACAATAAATCTACCTTGAAGTCAACTCCACGATCACCCCCCTCTCAAAGCCCTCTCAATCACATAATGTTTGAGTCTCACTACACAACCACTATGCCTATAAGATGTGGGCCATGTAAGTCGATTAGATGGTGAGACTAGCGATCATGCCACTCGCCTTCCTACTAAGGGCATTGGCGATAACATTACCTTTGCCTAGGTGCTACTTTATGGTGAAGTCAAAATCCTTCAAGTACTCCAGCTAGTGCCTCTGCCTCATCTTAAGGTCACTTTGAGTGAACAAGTACTTGAGGCACTTATGATTTCTGAAAACATTAAAATTCTCCCCTTATAGATAATATTGTTGCCAGATCTTCAAGGCAAAAACAATAGTGGCTAACCCCAAGTCACGCATGTGGTAGTTCTTCTCATTCTTCTTCAACTATCTCAAAGAATATATGATTACTCCACCATGCTACATGAGAACACACCCTTCCTTTGTCCTAAGGTATCACTGTACACCATGAAGCTACCACTATCCTATGAGAGGGACAACATTAGTTTTGAGGTAAGCCTCCCTTTCAGCTCTAGGAAGCTCCTCTCACCAACTATCAATCCAAATAATTCTAGTCCTTCTTAGTGAGGGCCATTAAGGAAAATCCCTCAATAAATCATCGATAATCACCTACTAGACCTAGGAAATTATTCCCTTCCATCATAGTCTTGGGTCACTCCCAACTAGCTACTGCCTCTACCTTCTATGAATCCACTGCCCCAAACATGGATATGACGTGTCCAAGGAAATGCACCTGATCCAACTAGAACTTGCACCTAGAGAACTTGGCATACAACTGGTGTGCTCGAAGAGTGCCCAAAATAGTCCTCAAGTTCTCTCTATGATACTCTATGCTACTCAAATGTACAAGTATATCATTGACAAACATGATCACATACTTGTGTAGATAATCTCTAAACACTATTCATGAAGTCCATGAATGCTAATGGTGCATTCATTAATTCAAGTGGCATCACCTAAAACTCGTAGTTGCCATATCGACTCTTAAATGTGGTCTTAGGGATATCTTAATCCTAAATCCTTAATTGGTAATATCCTATCCTTAGGTCAACCTTAAATAAAACCCCGGCTGACTCTAACTAATTGAACAAGTCATCAATATGGGAAAGCAGGTACTTGTTCTTCACTATTTCCCCATTCAGTGCCCTATAATCCATGCATAACCTCAAGGAGCCATCCTTCTTCTTGACAAACAAGACTAGTCCTCCCTAATAAGACATTGGGGCATCTAAAACCCTAACCTAGTAGCTCCTATAACTACAGCTTTAGTGCCTTACGCTTTTTAGGAGCCATGTGATGGGGAGGCTTGGAGATTGGAGTCACTTGAGTCAATAACTCAATGGTGAACTCCATCTCCCTCCTAGGTGGTAACCTTGGCAACTCATGGGGAACACACCCAAAAATCATGCACCACATCCATCTCATCAATGTGTGGCATGTGCTCCTCATGTGTGTCCACATAAGCTAAATAAGTGGGACAGCTATTAGACAAAAGATGCTCTACCCTACTCGCTGAGATGATACTTGCACCTGTAGTATCCAATCTCCCTTGAAAACACAATGACTTGCCACCTGGGGCATATAGTGTGACTTGATTCTTCCTACAATCAACTAGAGCTCCATGATCAATTAACCAATATATACCTAATATAATATTAAAGTTTGTTGTTGCATATTTCAAAGTTAAACTTGCAAGCTCACAAATTGGTTGCAGTATAAGCACGCTAAGTGAAGTTGATCCCATGAGGAATTGAACGGTTTGTGTGTTAAGTAGATCATTAATTAAACTATTTAACCTAGCCAAAGAGAGAGATTTTCTTCTATACTAAGAATGAAAAATTAACATAAATGTTAACATGGAATACGAAAATATGCATAAGCAACTACAATGCATGAGTGAAACATAAAAGATGCATATACTTAAACTAATCAATGGAAACATACATGATCAATGCATGGATTCCAAGAAAGAATTAACACTTGAACAAAAAACCTTCTAATAAGACAAACTTCTAGATCATGTGCATAAACCATGAATTATGTGCATGGATCATGAGAGTGATGCATGTGAAATAATGTAAAATTAAATCTATAAGAGTATGCTTTAAAGAGTGAATGAAAAATGTATAGATCTAAGAACACACATGGAATTAAATCAATCAATATAAACAAGATTCAAAACACTTTAACACCCACAAAACATAAATCAACAATCCACATTTATTCATTGGAAAAAGTTCATACAACTGTGGTGTCCACCACTCAAGGGGTGTGTGTACCATTCAATGAGTTTAAAAACAATAAAAGAAATACTTTAACTTACAATCATAATTCCCAAAATAACATATGCAAATTCAAGGAAAGAACCAAAGGAAAGAGAGTGAAAGACATTAAGGAGAACATGAAATTCTAAGGCTACAAGGCATCCTACTTCCTAGATCTAAAGATCACCCTCTCTTAGTTGTGACAACCATGGATTATTACCTTTAGGAACAAGGATCTAAGGCTAAAAACAAATTCAAATAAGCATTGAAGATTAAGCAACAAGGCTAGGAAAATAAGCTTAGAATCAAAGCATAAAAGAAAGGAATGAAACTAAGACAAGCAATCAAGGAAAAATAAGAGAAGAAATAACCTTACATCAAGGACATATCAAGAATGAAAGATTGAACAAAGCCCCAAAGGAAGAGGCATGGAATGCTATAAGAAGATGGCAAGCTCCAAGGAAGAATGCATTGAAGGAGTTGGAGAGGGAGAAGATATGGTAAGGAGGGAGATGCCCCCTCCACCATGGTCCAAATTTGTGGAAGCCCTCATGGGTGTTATTTATAGAGGTTTTTCACTTCTTAAAAGGTGGACTAAGGGGCAAAGAATGGTGGGATGAGGTAGGAAAAAGAATGGATGGGTAGGATGAGGTGTGGTGGTTGTTTAGGGTAATCATAAGGAGGGAACATGATGGGAAAAGGGGTAGGAAATGTTTGAATTTTTCTCCCATCCATGGAGAATCCTATGGGAGAAATGATGTCATAGGTGCGATGGGAGAGAAAAGAGGGGGACAAATAATGATGGAAACAAAGAAAAATTAGCTCATAATTCTTCCTCTAATTTTGGCACTCCATGAGCATGACTTATTTGAATTTTGCTTTGGATTCTACTCAAATCATGGCTTTCCATAAAGCTTGGCTCAAATGGCTTCATGGCTTGGTTTGAGGGTTCATTTGGCTTGGATTGATGGCTCACCCCTTTGGATTTGATGGCTTGGCTAGGCTTCATGGCTCTCTTAGCTTATCACCTTCTGCATGGCTTACATGGCTTGAGTGAATCCCATGCAAAGGTGTTGGACTTTACATGGGCCCACTTTAGCCACCTATGAATTTTCCAATGCTTCACTTGAGGTAATCTTGATCCTTGATCTCACTTTGGATTGATGATATTTAGGCTTTGACTAGATCTTTTCACCTTGATCTTCATTGTTCATCTCGATTGATCTCAACTATTGGATCATCATCTCTCTTCCTACAAAAATGAAAAACTCTAATTAAATCCTATAAAAATGTAATTAATTACATACATACCTTGGATTAGCTTTTAAACCTATAAATTCTCAAATATTTGGTTTATTAGGTCAAAAATGCATGTGTTATAATTTTTTGCCTAAAACCCTAATTTAATGTTATAAGTTATAGCACATGGGCAACTAATTGTATGATTTTTATATAAAATGGACACTTATCACGCCCCTCAACCATCATTTTTCTAGTCCCAAGAAAAACATGCAAAAATTCATTGAAAATAGAATGGTTGTCATTTATGTAGGTACTCACGATTGTATTTAGAATATGCAACAAGCCCTTAAACCCCTAGGTTACCCCTTGTGGACGAGTTATGCCTTGTGAGGGTTTGTAGTGAATATGCCCACAAAAATCTCAAAAACCCTTTTTTCATTTGGAAAAATTTTCTTCTATTCAACTTATATTAAATACTTAACTTTATCCTACTAATAAAGATGAACAAAAAGGCTCAAAATCCTATCCTTATGCTAAAGATATCCCATTATTTCGTTAAACTTCAGAAGGTGAGTATGTGCTATAACTAATATATAATAATAGTTTTTAAGTCAAATATAACATAAATTACCATCCAAATGTATGCTTTGACTTCAATTCTTCTCTCTCTTTTTTCCACTCAACTTTGCATATAGCTTTCTTGGACTTTTTCTTCTTTTTCACCTCTTTAATGTTCATCTCTTAAATTGTATTGTTCATACTTTTTCCAAGATATTTTTCAATCTTTTCTACATATTTCCAAAACAAATGGGTAATGGATACATTATAGGGGTTTAATAAAGGTAAAGGTTGTTTGCGTAACAAAGAAGAGGTCAATATTATAAAACCTCAAAGGGCTAGCAAGCCAAAAAATATCGCAGGGAAGGCTAAGGGCTTTGGGTTTACCAAGGATGGCCACTATCATTTCGCAGGTTTCATATGACCTAAAGATGATCATAAACTTAAGAGATATATGTTATAATCTTTTTGTGATTTTTTAATTGTCAACTCAGATAAAGAATAATGAGACTAACTAGGAAATAATGTCTACTAAAGAAAATCTTGAATTTTTGTATAACCCTTAAAAAAGGAAGAATTGCTCAAAACTCACTTGGGTTATAAGTATCGTCAAATTTTCTTCAGAATCTCTAAGTTATATTTTCCTCTTAACTTAAACTATATATAGTCATTTTGAGCAATTAA
Source organism: Warburgia ugandensis (assembly GCA_035236585.1). NCBI lineage: Eukaryota > Viridiplantae > Streptophyta > Magnoliopsida > Canellales > Canellaceae > Warburgia > Warburgia ugandensis. The sequence goes on from CP141130.1 coordinate 44,931,145, forward strand.
TATTCCAAGTTTAATTTTCCATGAGACACTTTAATAAAAGAATAAAATAGTGAACTAATTGTATACAACTCTATTAAGAAACTAAAGTTCAAAAATTTAGCTAAATATTTAGAAAACCTAACTTCTCATCTTTATAAAGGACTTATAACAACCTAAACTAAAACAATGTATGGAAATATAGGACACCTAAATGATGAATGGGTAATGAATATTAATGAGACTTTCTAAAAAAAATATCTGGCATTGCCTCCCAGTAGGCGGTAAGTTTAATGTCTTCAACCATACAAGTCCTGTAACTATCCTAATCATCTAAACTTAGAACTAGCTAGTTCAACTAATTCTCCCAATCCTAATCCTGACAACAAGATGGCAAGATTTCTCACTCCTCTTGAGAACCTTATGGTAGTCTATATATCTAATCCACTCTGAAATTTTTGGTGGTGGTAACATTAAGACATAGTAGACCACCATGATTTTGAGTTGTGGGAAATCATATTGATAATCCCTCATCTTCAAAATTTCATGGTAGTCAATATAATTCCACCACCTTGTATTTTGAGATGGTGGTAACACAATGACATCTTGACCCACTGTGAATTTCTTGGGATCCATTCAAGATGAATTGTCCCATTCTGGACCAATTTTAAGGAGAGCATTGACCATTATATTCAATTCATGTATTTTATCCATTTCAGTTACATTGCCCTGAAAGTGGGGCATAAGCTAACTCTGTCCTTTGCTAAAAGGTTGTTCTTGTAATACTAAAGGCAAGCACATGCTTGGGCTTAAACCCTTATTATCCTTTGATGTGTACCCTAAAGTTGGTAGATGTAGGGATAGTAGATCAACTAACTCTTCTTCTACTTATTATGTGAGCATAGGTAAGGTTTCAATTGGGATTAAATCACTATTTGGTATTTTTTCAAATAAGATTTGTAGGTCCCAATCAGTCATTGTAAGGCTTAATTTGTATTTCAAGCTTTATAAAGGTTTCTACTCTAGCATACCATTGAGAAGTATCGATCATAGGCACAATATCTAACAACTAATTTACCTCCTCAATGGATGTGTCTTCAACAAATTAACAAAAATAAGTAGGACAAGATTTCTAAGGATTTAGGTTAGTTATTTCTATGGCTTCATTCTCTTCATCAATGGAAGTCTCTTCAACATAATCGTAACAAGGAGTAAGACATGACTCGAGTACATATGAATTGGAGGTTTCTATGGATGGTTGTGGACTTTGTGGTTTAGAATAATTATAAGATATTTCCATCCTATCATCATCATTAATAGTCAACGTTGGTGAAAAAATCTAAGGTTCAGTAGGAATTGGTAATTCACATTTTAAAATTCTTTCAAGTATCCTTTCACTCTTCTCCCTAATTTATGCCATTTCCCTAGCCCAATTTGTAATTATAGTAAGTCTTTTATCCATCAATTTACTAATTTGTTACATATTCTCTTCTAATGATGGTTTATCATGCTATAAAGGAAACAACTCGTATGGTTGGTATTGTTGTGGCATTACGATACTAAAAATGGGCTGATCGGGTTGAATCCATGATGGTTGACCCTAATATTCTTGATAATCATGTAATGTAGATCAGGGTGGGGCCATGATGGTTCTTCTTAATATGGTTGAAACTCCTAAGACTATACTTGTTCATGATGCTTAGCCTATCCATTCAGATAGTTTGTCTCAAGATAGCAGTTATTGCTAGGATGTGTAAATGCACTAGGTGCATCCACTGGCTTCTGATAGTATTCCTTGTAGTTGGAGCTCGATGGCCATGAAGAAGGGGAATATTGAGGTTTAGAATAGGTATAGTCAGTATGATATAGAGATTGTGGAACATCTTGCCTAGAAGCTATTATCCTAAGCAATTGAATTTCCATAATATCTAACCTATGCATCAATGTATCTAACTTATGAAATCTATCCCTTTCTTAATAGGCCTTTGTATACAAAGAAACAAATTGTTATATAAAATGAATGTTTTCTTTTTAGCGAAAGTATATGATGCAATCTAAATACAATTACTAAGCTAAATGATCACAACCAATCCTAGTATGTTGTTAATCGAGCAATGTCTTGATTATCTTTCCTTAATGCTTAGGCGGTGTTTCTTAGACCTAGATCTAGACAGTTCCTCCTTTTTCCAGATTTGATTACTCCTTATCAATTAGGTTCTACTCAAAAGTGGTTAATACAATCCTCATGTTAGAAGATATTGGGACCTCAACTAATGTCAATGGAGGGCATGGGAAAATCACTTGGATTTTAAGGCACCCACTATAATCACAGTGCTCAGAAGCCACTAGAGTGACAATAGATCACATCCTTCTAAAAGGAATCCTATGAGCTTGATACCCTAAGTCTCTTTCTACTTTATTTTAAATTAACGTTTCAAGGGTTGGGATTGTGATATACAAGGATGTTGATTAATTCCTAGGCGGGCTAAGGAAGCTGGTGATGAAATCCAGTTCTTATCTTATTAGGGTTCTTGTGGGTTCCTTACTAACACTGATTCCATTCCACCATAAAAGCTGTAAATATGCAATGCAAAACAAGAGTCAAACTAATGCAACTTATATTCTATCTAAGCAAAGTTAAATAGGTGCTTTAATGTAAAAATCCTAAATTAAGATGCAACAAGTATTAATGTATGACCCTAATCTATATGATATAATCTATCATTCAAATGTAAAATTACACTAAATGCAATCTATCCTAAAAATTAAAATTTGGGTAAGGATTGCTCGAGGTGAGGGTTTCGATAATGATCAAGTGTGGACCACCATATCCCACACTATCCTTGTATTAATACAACCTATTAAATAGAATTGAAATGAAAATTACAATGGGCCTCACTACAAGTTCCACTCAAATCCTAATCTAGGAAAGCAATAAAAATAAGAAACTAATCTAAGATGATGAAGCTTTGGCCCACATGATCGCTGCCACTCCTTTGCTAATTTTCCTTCCACAAAAATGAAAGAAATTGGTCAATATGAGGAAAATAGCAAACATATGCAAAAACAAAGTAAAAACCCTAAACCTAGACTAGAGGTAAATAATCTAAGTTAAGATCCACTATACAATCTATTGCGATTCCCAGGGAACGACACTAAAAAGTTGTTGTGTATTTTAAAGTCAAATTCACAAGTGCACGAATCGATTGTAGTGTAAGCGCCCAAGTGAGGTCAATCCTATAAGGAATCATATAGTTTGTGTGTTAAGTGGATCCTTACTTAAACTATTTAACCTAGCCAAACATAAGGACTTTTTTCTATACTAAGAATGGGAACTTAACACTAATGTAAACATGGAATATGGAAATATGCATAAGCAACTACAATGCATGAGTGAAACATAAAAGATGCATATACTAAAACTAATCCATGGAAACTTACATGATCAATGCATGGATTCTAAGAAAGAATTAACACTTGAATAAGAAACCTTCTAACGAGACATACTTCAAGATCATGCACATGAACCATGAATTATGTGCATGGATCATGAGAGTGATGCATGTGAACTAATGTAAGATTATATCTATAATAGTATGCCTTGAAGAGTGAATGAAAAATGTATAGATCTAAGCAAACATATGGAATTCATTTAATCAACATAAACAAGATTCAAAATACTTAAACACCCACAAAACATAAATAAGAAATCCACTTTTATTCATTGGAAAAAGTTTATACAAGTGTGGTGTGCACCACTCATGGGGTGTGTGTGTACCATTCAATGATTTTAAACAACATAAAATAAATACTTTAACTTACAATCATAATTCCCAAAATAACATATGTAAAGTCAAGGAAAGAGCGTGAAAGATGTTAAGGAGAACATGAAATTCTAAGGCTCTAAGATATCTTACTCCCTAGATCTAAAGATAACCCTATCTTGAGTGTCACAGTCAAGGATTATGACCCTTAGGAACAAGGATCTAAGGCTAAAAGAAAATGAAAATAAGCATTGAAGATAAAGCAACAAGGATAGGAAAATAAGCTTATAATCAAATCATAAAAGAAGGTAGTGAAACTAAGACAAGCAATCAAGGAAAAATAAGAGAAGAACTAACCTTACTTCAAGGACATATCAAGCATGAAAGATTGATCAAAAACCCTAAGGAAGAGGCATGGAATGCTATAAGAAGATGGCAAGCTCCATGGAAGAATGCATTGAAGGAGTTGGAGAGGGAGAAGAGATGGGAAGAAGGGATATGCCCCCTCCACATGATCCAAATTCGTGGAAGCCTTCATGGTGCTATTTATAGAAAATTTTCACTTCTTAAAAGGTGGCATAAGGGCAAAAAAATGGTGGGATGAGGTGGAAAAAAGAATGGATGGGTAGGATGAGGTGTGGTGGTTGTTTAGGGTAATCATAAGGAGGTAACATGGCGAGAAAAGAGATAGGAAATGTTTGAATTTTTCTCCCAAGCACGGAGAATCCTATGGGAGAAATGATGTGGTAGGTGTAATGGGAGAGAAAAGAGGGGGATAAATAATGATGGGAAGTGAGAAAAATTATGGGTTATTATTCTTCCTCTAATTATGGCACTGCATGAGCATGACTTATTTGACTTTTTCTTTGGATTCTCCTTATATCATGGCTTTCCATAAAGCTTGGCTCAAATGGCTTGATGGCTTGCTTTTAGGGGTCATTTTGCTTGGCTTGATGGCTCACCTCTTTGGCTTTAATGTCTTGGCTAGGCTTCATGGCTCTCCTAGCTTATCACCTTCTTCGTGGCTTACATGGCTTGAGTGAATCCCATACAAAGGTGGTGGACTTTGCATAGGTTATGCATGGGCCCACTTTAGCCATTTATGACTTTTCCAATGCTTCACTTGAGGTGATCTTGATCCTTGATCACACTTCGGATTGATGTTATTTAGGCTTTAACTCGATCTTTTGATCTTGATCTTCAATGTTCATCTCGATCTATCTCGGTCGTTGGATCATCATCTCTCTTCCTACAAAAATGAAAAACTCTAATTAAATCCTATAAAATTATAATTAATCACATACTTGCCTTGGATTATCTTCTAAACATATAAATTATCAAATATTTGGTTTATTAGGTCAGAAATGCATGTGTTATAATTTTTTGCCAAAAACCATAATTTAACACTATAAGTTGTAACTTAGGAGCAACTAATTGAGTGATTTTATATAAAATTGGATACTTATCATCTGTCATGTCAAGTATAATGAAGTCTGTGATCATCCTCTTGGCTAAGATAACTATAGGTACATCCTAGAAAAACTCTCATACTACCCCTGATTTATCCACCAAAGTGCAAACTTGTAACAAAAATCCCAATCTATTTGACAAAAAATCCAAGCATGCAACAAAACCATGTTAGATGAAAGAATGGGTGGATCCAAAATCAATAAGCACACATGCAAATATATCTACAACAAGAATACTACTTCCATGGAGGTGCTAGATGCGCAAGCCTTGTCAGTGGTAAGAGTGAACACTCGCCCATAACTCCTAGATGCCTAGTCCTATCGAGGGGCCTGTTACTATAAAGGCTGTCCCACTCTATTGGCTTTGGGACAATCCCATACCATGTGGCTTAGTTGGTCACATGTAAAACATCCACATAATCCAAAACAAGATTTCCCTTTATGATGACGGCGACACCTTTGGCACACCCCATGATCACTATCTCTGTCCCTAGCTTGACATTGTGCTGGTCAGATAGGTCATGCAACCATCCTCCTAGGAGCAAATCTCTTCTTCTTGACTCCTCTTCCCAATGCCTTAGACCCACTAAAACTACCCATGCCTTTGTTGGGATCCCTCAACATGTGCTTCAAAATAGATGTTGTCTCCACAGCCCGAGCTACAGTGGTGGGATGTGAAGTCAAAATATGTGCTTCAAGACAAAATTTAGCCCTTGTACAAACTTCTAAGGTTCTCTCTACTTTGAAGAACGCACCTCTGGCACAAGGTAGTGCAGTTGAGCAAACTCCACCTCATACTATGCCACTGTCTTTGTACCCTACATGAGTGTGATGAAGTCTAGCTCCATCTTCTCTTGAAGACATGGGGGGAAAATTTATCAATGAAGACAACCTTGAAGTCATCCCAAGCAATCATGTCATCACCTTTAAAGAAACTCCTCCTAGTAGTCGACGACCACTATGCAATGTCACCTATCAAGATGAAAGTGGCAATTACAACGCGGTGATCCTCTAACACTGCCAACACCTCAAAGATCCTCTCCAAATTAAACAACCAAGTATCAGTTGCCTCTGGGCCATATCTACCAGAGAACTTGGAAGCAATCCTCCTAAATTTCTCGAGAAGGTTGTCCACTAGGGACGTCTCTCTCCATATGAATCCACTACCCCATTTGCACCTGACATGCCAACTGAGGCTCACAACCTCTAAGTCATCATTTGTAATAAGAGATCGATGACCTCATCAATGAGTCACTCTGGCTTGACTACTGCATCGACCCAATTTGGTGCTGGCGCATCTAGTGGTCATGGAAAGCTAACACTACATCTTCATGGAGGCATATGAAAACAAGCAAAATTGTAATATGACTTCTTTCCTAACCATTATAACTAAGATCTCTACCTAACTCTATGACTTAACCCTCGTAATTGTTGACACATTGATCTTCAATTACTCTAATTATTATCATAATGGCATGTGCTCTAATAGCAAAATCTATAACATCTTTCGTTTTATAAATATTTATCAATTTTTAAGTTCAGATAGTAGCGAAAATTTCCTTGTTTTAGAAAACAAGCTCAAATTGATAATATATAAGTAATTTTGGAAATTCATCAACTTGTTTCTCGGTGTGATAGTAAAACCTCCACTTATATGAAAAATAAAAGTATTCTAACTAAAGAATAGTTAGAGATACATGCTATAGAATCACCTAATACTACCACAAATAGAGTTGTACAAGCCATTCAAATAAATATAATGATGCATAGTACAGTCATCCCATGTGTCAACAAAAATTGAATTATATATAACCCTAAAATGAAATCCTATATATGGATTCTATCAAAATAAATATACAAAAAAGAATTCTCATCTCAAATCTAAACTGATCCTAGCACATTTGCCTTCCTTGGTTCCCTCATGCTCTAGCTACCTAGAGTGCCACCTAAAATGTTAGTTGTGTGGGAGAGCAAAACAACCGCTCACAATAGAAGGAAAAACTAAGATGAGTATAAAATAGTGCATACAAATAACATATGTATGGTTGTATGTATCTACATGCATACATATAGACACACATAATTTTTTAAGTAAAAAATTACAACATGTAAAACAAAGATCCACGAAGAAAAGCTGGTGGTCTGAAATCATCTATAACATCTAGAAGAATGTAATAAGCTTGTCAATTCAGTGTCCTCAAAATAGCTGAAGCTAAACCAAGGCACATAGACCTCAGTCCATAATGTAAAACCCATGCCCATATAGACGCAAAAGACTGATTACTCCATAACACAATGGCATAGAGTCCTACCACCAGGGATGATATAGTGGCATACAATCCTACCACAAAGAGACAAGGTTTGAACTCTCAAGAAGTGACCAACATGCCCAACATGCTAACATCACATAGACACTTATGCTCATAGGGCCCTACTGTTACCTACTAACGACTATTGTGGCCTCAACGTGGGCCATGGATCCTACATGGCCCCAACTCACTAGATTATCACTCAAAGCACTTTCCCATGAGAAGCTACTCTTATTGCTTGCCATCTCCATTGCATGTTTGGTATCAATCTCATCTCAGATGTCAATGGCCAATTGCACCTCCTAGCATTGGGCCATCAGGACTTACTACACACTCATACAATGCACCTGTTAAGAGATCTAGAACTTATATCACTCTAGGAGTGCCCTCCAAAAGCCCCAGTGCAAATCCATAAACTCACAGCTCGCCGCTACTCATGTAGTGCTTACCTAGGTATTGATGAAAATCAATGTCCCCAGGGCCCTTAGTCCTACTTGAGACCATAATGAAAACCTATATATGCATCAATCCAAAATATGGAAATTTTGAATTGTGATATGATGTGGTGTCATGCACTAGTTGTAATAGCCAGGGTCTAATAGTCATGATATTGTTCATTTGGCTACCCTCTCTGCCTCACAGCTTTGCCCTTCTCCATACAAGAAATGATTCATGACCATTAGAGTTCCACGAACTCTTATAACTGGCCCAGCTCCCTCTCCCTAGGCAATGTGGGACTAACTCTTAGGGTCACCCTTGCACAGCTTGGTAAAGGGATGGCAGCTAGGCCAGTTATAAGAGTTCATGGAACTTTACTGCTCGCGATGCATTTTTCCTACTGGAAAGAGTAAAGCTATGAGGCCATATGGAAGCCAAAGTAGAAAATATCATAACCGTTGGACCCTGGCTATTACAATTGGTATGAGAGTCAATTCCCCTCATGATGGTGGCAGTAGCCACATGGCGCTCGCTAACCCAGAGAAGGTCATGCGAGGATGCATGTTCCCTAAGGTGGGAAGAGGGGGCTCTGACTTGCCAGGCTTGGTGGACAACCTGGAAGGGGTGGCGAGCTAAAGGATAGATGTGCGGAGGTCACCTTGAGAGTTAGTCCCACATTGCCTAGGGAGAGGGAGCTAGGCCATTTAGAAGAGTTTGTGGAAGTTTAATGGTAACGATGTGTTCTAAGGGGTGAAGGACTGACGGAAACAAAACTTGAGGGACATGGGGGCATCCCAAAGAGGGCAATATCACTCAACTATGCACTTTGATACACATGGAGGACGTGTTCTGAGGGGTGAAGCCTAAGAGGGGTGTGGGACCTAAGGAAACAAAACCTTGATGGGTGAACCCCTAGATGGGTGAGGGACTTAAGGAAACAAAACCTTGATGGGTAAAGCCCAAGATGGGTGAGGGACCCAAAGAGCATAATATGGCTCTATTGTGCACTCTCATACACACAAATGAAGCATTTTTCTTAAGGGGAAGAGCAAAGCTATGAGGCTATATGGGCAGCCAAAGCGAACAATATTGTGACTATTGGACCCCGGTTATTACAATTGGTATTAGAGCTAGTTTCCCTCATGATGGTAGTGCTAACCTTACGTGGGTGCTCACTAACCTAGAGAAGGTCACATCAAGATGTGCTTTCCCTAAGGGGGGAAGAGGGGGCTCTAGCTTGTCGATCATAGAGGGCAGCCTGGTAAAGGGGTGGTGAGCTACAGGATGGCTATGAGTGGGCGACCTTGAGTGTTAGTCTCACATCGCTTGGGGAGAGGGAGTTGGGCAAGTTATAAGAGTTCATAAAACTCTAATGGTCATGATGTGTTTTCCCATGGGAAAGAGCAAAGCTGTGAGGATGTATGGGCGGTCAAAGAGGACAATATCGTGACTATTGGCCCTCTGCTGTTACACTGGCCTCCTATTCTAATAGTGTTAGATGATTTTTGGATCTTATTCTTTATTTATAATGAGTTCTTAGTTGATGTTGTCCTTTTATAAAGCTCAACTATTGGGTTTCTATTTAATAAGAGTGTGTATCTTTATTTCCACCTCTAGTATTTTGGTTTTTAATATTTAATGATCTTTCTTTGGTTAGTAGTCTATTTACCTCAGTCTAGGTCATACATTTCAAGTATTATTCCTTTTAACCGTTTAACTCCTAGATTCATTGGTCCATTTGAAATCTTAGAAAGAGTTGGTTTAGTGGCCGACAAATTAGCCTTACCAATCCAACTCTCAGAAATACGTAGTGTCTTTCATGTATCTATGCTAAGGAAATACCTCCAAGACGACACTCATGTACTTAAAAGGGTGCCAAAAGAGCTAAAGCTTGACCTAACCTTCGAAGAGAAGGCAATACAAATTCTGGACCGCAAGGAACAAAAGTTAAGAACCAAAAGCATTCCATTAGTCAAAGTCCTGTGGCAACATCACTCTGTTGAGGAAGCCACGTGGGAAACATAATTATAAATGAGGAAGACATGCCCTAGTTTGTTTGATTAAGTATTGTATTACAAATTTTGAGGACAAAATTATTATAAGGGGGAAGATTGTAATAACCCTAATTTTTGTAATTGATTGAGAAAATCAATAAAGTTTGAGTTTCAAAAATTTCGGGCTGAAATATTAGGGTTATTTAGAATATACTTCTTATAAAAGTATAATGAAAGAATAATACATGTACAATTGAAGTTAAACTTAGCAAACCCTTCAGAATGACTATAAGCACCACAAATTCTGAATTCGGATGAAAAATCCTTCATGTTCTTCATTTCTTGGACAAAAGGTAAAATAGTAATTTTACCCAAAAAAATCAAAATCTAAGACATCAAAATTTAGAATGTACTAAGAAATATGAATCCAACGCCACTAAGTACGCTCAACTCTGAGATCATGGGAATAAATCCTAATTTTTTTATATATAAAGGGCAAAAAGGTCCTTTTACACCATGTGGAGCCCACAAGGGACCCAAAAACGAATCCTATGGCCAGCCCATGTGAAATCATGAGTCAAACCATACCATCTGGTCTTGGGGATGTAGGTGGAGAATGGGAGAATCCAATGCTTATTTAATAATAAAATATTTACCATCATTAATGCATATCATCATGAAAGAAGACCAAAATGCCTATAAATACAACCCCAAAAATTCTCCAAAAATACTCCTAAAATTCCCACAAAATTGTTTTCACTTTCCCTAAAAAATTAGACCTAGATCCCTCACAAAAGCCCAAAACAAATCCCAAGAGATCTCTCTCTTTTCAATTTCTTTTTCTTTTTAGATTGGAACAAGAGACCTAAAATTAATTAGGCACTCTGTTCCAAATCTAATATCATCAATTCCACCATTGATTTATGATGAATCTCAATTTAACAGAAATGACACCCTAATTATATTCCAAGGAGGTGTGATCTATGATGGATTAGGGTTCTATTTGACCTATTAGAACATTGATCATTGATTGGCAAGCCAATAAGATAGATCCAACGGTAGGATGTTTAGGATCTTAAGTATAAGTTCTAAATGCCAATCCAAGGGTGAAGGCCCATTAGTATGATATCTGTTTGTTGATATATGGTATGAAATGGAAGATCTATACACAAATCATTCCCGATCAAAGAGGAGTGACCCATAAGTAATAGATTTGACCATTGATAGAGAGTATCGGACTCTAAATTGATGATCTAGGCTATTGATCTACAAATCTAAATGGCAATAAATAGAGAATGAGAAATAATACTTAGATTCTTACCCTTAAATTATATTCAGGACCCCACAAAGATCTTGAAGGATATCTAGAGGATTTGAATTGGAGAAAAACACAAACAAGACCTAAGTGACATCTTTGAGGTAGGTAGTCTAATGTTGCTAAGTTTCAACTAAATTCCAAAACATAAACAATCTGCTTGAAATTATCCCATGTTTAGTATGATTTTGAAATGATACTGTGATATGGTATTCTTATTATTAGCATGTAAATTATTCTCATGATTTATGATCTTGATTGAAAATGTTATCCCTTATATCTTTCATATCCAGTTTTACTCTTGAATAAGAAAACAGTTTTATATATGCTTTATTGCATGTTTTGAAATACGATCACATAAATTGCATTATTAGCACGTATTAAATGCTTAGAATTGGAAAACACACATATATTTATCCTTTTAGGCTAGTGAGCCCGGTGGGCACTATGTCAAGAGGTTGTTTGTGTACGAGGTTCGCCTCCCAGTCTCTAATCACCAAAGGCGGTAGGTATCATTGCCCAAGTGGCACTTGTCCCTTTTCTTGACTGTTGTGGTAATGGGACAACCATTGAAGGTGTTCACGGTACCCTTTTCAAGAACATATCCACAGTCAACATGGAGGTTGTTGTGGGCTAGTCTTTAGATACCAGAGACACATGACTTCAAATAGGTCTGATCATAAGGATAGTGGGCCCTATGATTTATGTTTTAGTATCGTCATACATGGTGCATTGAGATGGTCTTAAATGAGTACTCATGACCAGTCGACTGATGTGTTCACCGAGATACCAATGTGCTTAAAAATTGCCATGGGGTTGGGATATTTAGCATCGGGTTTTATCAATTACTACTTTAAGAAGTTAGTAATGTTTATGTTGTTATTGATCGATTAATTTTTTTGGAATTTTTATTACTTGAAATATATGTGCAAATTATTTATGCATGAATACCCATGTTTATCTAATATGATTACATGATTTTATTACCTGAGAAACCCTTCTTAAATTTATACATATTGCATGTTGTGTTTTCAAATTAGTAGTATCAGATCACCTATTGAGTATGTTAAATACTCAACCAAATATATTATTCGTATACTTCAGCTCCACTAGGATTAGAAGAAGCATCAGAAAATGTTAGTGCTATGATCAAGTGGGTGAAGGAAAAGACAAGTATGAATGTAAGCATATGACTTATCCTTTGGACATGTATATGTAATTATTTATAGTTGAAGTACGAGCTATGACTAGCTAGATCTAGGATGCATGTATTTTCGTCTTAGTCTTAAAAAATTATTTTGTTGTCTTAGAAGTAAATGAAACTTAGGTTTTTCCAAAATGAATTTAAAATAAAAGGTTTTTTTGCTCCACTGCATTTTGTTTTATAAAAGTGCTTCAAAATAGGGCTCGACCCTACATTAGGAATTAGTTTTTCATTTTAAAATGCATGTGAAATCCTAGGTCATCACATTTCCAGCATAAAGTAGGCTAAATGTTCACATTTCTAGCACAAATTGTAGTTCAGGTATTCTCAAATTCTAGAAACACATAAGTAACATAATCATATCCAAATTGCAACGTAGGTGTTATTCATTCTTTCAAATTCCAACACCATGGCAAAATTCATGTGTTGCCAAATGTAGTGCAAAAATCTAGCTTAATTTTTCTCTATGTCAGTCAGCCATGGCAGGAAGTTTGTTTTGTGGTTTCAATAGTGGTACATAAAGAAGTCATTTATATGTAAAACAACTTTAAAAGTGTTGATTTTAGAGTTGTTTACAAATAAACGACTTTAAAAGTGTACACTTTTGAAGTTGTTTATAGATATACAACGTTAAAAGTATACACTTTTTTATAATTTTTTGTTAAAAATATATACACCTTTTATATGTTAGTACTTCACAATATCTAACAATATTAATACACAATGAAACGAAATTTTTATGATAGTCAATTCAAGGGTTCAGGCATCAAGGTTTAGGGTTCAAGTGTTCAGGGATCAAGGTTAGGGGTTTGGGGTTAAGGTTATGGGTTCATGGTTGAACTACACGTAATTAATTTTAAATGAATAAATGTATTTGATTGACACTATAAGCTTGTAAAGTTTAATTGTACCATGAAATATTATAGAAACACTCCTAAAAAACTAAAAATATGTGATAAGCAAAGAAGCTCAAAAACTATACTAATTAAAGAACATCAAGCAAAATAAGACGATAAATTAATTATGAGGTAGGAATGTGGGTGTGTTAACTTAAATTTCTCTGTCCATTTCATGAGCTATGCATGTGTGTGTATGTGTGTGACAAAGCACGTGGTTCTTATATTAAAGTTTTCTTGACACCAAATTCACATAATTCAAACTTTTGCAAATTGTTATTTGATTTACATGCTTTAAAAGTTTTAAAGTGAACATAGATTCATGAATATATTATTTGTATGCAAATGTCACTAGCTCACTTATCAATCCATATAGCTCATGACAAAAGAGCTAAAAATTATAAATATGGAATTAGGGTTCAGGGTTTAGGATTTGGGTTCAGGTTTAAGATTCAAGGTTCAGGGTTCGAGGTTCTGGGCTTAGGGTTAGGGTTAGGGTTAGGGTTTAGGGTTGAACTATATACTTAATTTTAAATGAATAGATTTATTTGATTGATTCTAAGCTTCCAAAGTTTACTTGTGTCACAAAATATTGTAGAAACACTCCTAAAGAATGAAAAATATGTGATAACCAAAGAAGCACAAAAACTCTACTACTAAAAGAATATTTAACAAAATAAGATGATAAATTAATTATGAGGTGGGAATGTGGGTGTGTTAGTTTAAATTTCCTTATCCATTTCATGAGTTGTGCATGTGTGTTGTGTGTGTGAGAGCGTGGTTCTTATATTAAAGTTTTTTTGACACCAAATTTACATAATTCAAATATTAGAAATTGTTATTTGATGTGCATACTGTAAAAGTGTACAATTTTAAAGTCAACATAAATTCATCCATATATTCTTTGCACATAAATATAACTAGCTCACTTATCAATCCATATAACTCATGACAAAAGAGCTAAAAATTATAAAAATGGAATTAGGGTTCAGGGTTTAGGATTAGGGTTTGGGTGTAGCATTCAAGGTTCAGGGTACGAGGTTCAGGGTTCTGGGCTCAGGGTTAGGGTAAGGGTTAGGGTTCAGGGTTGAACTATATACTTAATTTTAAATGAATATATTTATTTCATTGATTCTAAGCTTCCAAAGTTTACTTGTATCACAAAATATTGTAGAAACACTCTTAAAGAAAGAAAAATATGTGATAACCAAAGAAGTATAAAAACTGTACTAACAAAGGAATATTTAACAAAATAAGATGATAAATTAATTATGAGGTGAGAATGTGAGTGTGTTAGTTTAAATTTCCCTATCCATTTCATGAGTTGTGCATGTGTGTTGTGTGTGTGGGAGCATGGTTCTTATATTATAGTTTTCTTGACACCAAATTCACATAATTCAAACATTAGAAATTGTTATTTGATGTGCATAATTTAAAAGTGTACAATTTTAAAGTCAACACAAATTCATCCATATATTCTTTGCACATAAATGTGGCTAGCTCACTTATCAATCCATATAACTCATGATAAAAGAGCTAAAAATTATAAAAATGGAATTAGGGTTCAAGGTTAGGGTTTGGGTTCTTGTTCAGGATTTAGGGTATAGGGTTCAGGGTTAGGGTTCCCAGTTAAGGGTTGAAATATATACTTAATTTTAAATGAATATATGTATTTGATTGACACTAAGCTTCCAAAGCTTACTTGTGTCATAAAATATTGTAGAAATACTCCTAAAGAACTAAAATATGTGATAACCAAAGGAGTACAAAACTGTACTAATAAAAGAACATTAAGCAAAGTAAGATGATTAATTAATTATGAGGTGTGTTATACTCTTAAAGTTATGTTTTAGAAAAGGAGTTTAAAATTGAATACATTAAAGTCATTTTTTTGAAAACAACTTTAACAGTATTCAATTTTAAAGTCATTTTTTTTGTAAATGACTGTAAAAGTGAATACTTTTAGAGTCATTTTTTTTTTCATAATGACTTTAAAAGTGAAAATAAAGTAGATTTTATGAAAAAAATTTGTTCAAAATATATACACCTTTTATGTTAGTACTTTATAACATCTAACAATTAATACACAATGAAACATATTTTTTTTTATAGTCAACATATATTCATGCATTCTTTGCATGCACATATAGCTCACTTATCAATCCATATAGCTCATGAAAAAAGACCTAAAAGTTATAAATATGAATATATATATTGCAACTGACTAATATACATATTCAACATACTTGAAAATATATATTGTTTTCAAACCCAAGCACCTTCCTCACCATTGTCACACACATTATCCTTATTCTCACCAAGTACTACTTCGATTGATGGGATTGTTTTGGTAATAGAAGGATAATTTATTTCAATATCTCCTAAATCATCTTCATCATATAAATCCCTCGAACAAGATGATCAAATAGTTGAGCATCTCTTATCACGTTCATCTTGTATGTAAAATACTTTTTTTCCTTTGGATGAAAAAATAAATTGATCATTTTTATAGCCGATCTTGTTGAGGTCAACCAATGCCAATCCAAGGGCAAGAGTTATGATGCTGTTTTTTTTGTATTCCACTCAATTGCACTTAAACACACCTATAGTTCTAAAAGTATAATCCAAGGCCCAACTCTCTCTTATAACCCTATAATAAATATCATCCGCCACTATTGGCTTGTTATCCTTTGAATTGAAAAAGAATGTAGCATTGGTAACTAAGCTAACTCCACTATTCTATTGCACTCTTGAGTTATTACAATGTTTTGTGTAAAAGCGATAACCATTGATGGCATATCCAGCATGTACTTCTAGTTGTGATCCCATCGCCATCCAACCCAAGGTTTTTGATATACCGTTGCCTGCTAGTTCTTGCTACCCTTAAATAAGATTAATATATACATGCATATATATACAGAATATAGTTTTATAATTAATATTAAGTGAGAATTCATTCATTTTATCTTCTTACGCAGCCAATTATTGAAAGTGCGACAGTGCTCAAATTGTAGCCACTTCAGTTTCTTTGTGTAACTTAGATTCTTTGCCTTGAGTGCATCCATGTGTTCACTACATACACACAAACAAATTAATAGATTAACCAAAGAAAATGTAATTAACCATCAACAAACAAATTTTACATAAGTGCATGCATGATCAATTTACTCAAATGCATGGTTGGACTTCATCAACATTTTGCAACACATAAAGATGCACTTGGTCTCATTCTTTATAGTTAATATTCGATACATAACCACTCGATAGAGGTTCTCTAACCTTGGGATCATGAAATGTAACTGATTATTTCTTTCTTGGGATTCTAATGACATCCACTCCTATTAAGTACTTTGTGCAAAACTCCACTGCTTTCTCTGTAATATAAAATCGGCTATACACCCCTCTGAACAGTTACAATTATGTACATACCCTTTTAAATTTTCATGTACCTCTCAAATATATACATCCTTCACATGTAAACTAGCCCACAGAGTCTAACCACATCAATGAAGTGCACTATTAAGTGGACTATGATGTCAAAGAAGGATCGTGGGAAGTTTGTTCCAAGCTCACATAAAGTTTTCCCTAGATGACCTTGAATTTATTGTAATTTTGAAATATCCACCACCTTCTTGCACAAAGCATTAAAGAAGTAGCAAAATTTTGTGATAGCTCCCCTAAATTTGTCTAGTAACACCAAACATATAGCTATTAGTAATAATTATTGCATCAATGCATGGCAATCATGGGACTTCAACCTTAAAAAATTTACCTCTTCCATGGAAAGAATGTTTTTAAAGTTTGAATAGTAGTCGTCTCAGACTTTGAGCTTGAGCAAGGTTTTACACATTATTCTCCTCTCCTCTCTATTGAGAGTATAATTTGCCTTAGGCAGGTATGTTCTTTGACTTCCCTTGTCCTCTGGGTGCAACCTCCTCTTCAAACCCATGTTCATAAGATCCATTCGAGCTGTAAGTCCATCCTTTGTCTTTCCTGGGATATTAATGTGACGACCCGGGTTTTCCCATGCATTTTTAAATGAAAAATCTAAATTCCTAAGGTGGGTTCCCTATTTGAAAAACAATGCAGTGCAGCGGAAAAATCTTTTATTTGAAATCCAATTTGAAAACCCCAGTGTCAATTGCTCTCACAACCTTCAAGGTAGTTTTTGAGAAAACTTCAAAAAATCATAAACATTTTTCCCCAGGTCTATCCAGTCACAGCTCACAGCCCAACTGTAATTAAATACATGTCCAAAGGGTAGAGAGTTTACTGACATGTATAGTTATCTCCTTTGTTTATGCACTTGCTCATAGCACTAACATAGATGTCCTATACTCGTGGATGGAATTATCCTGAAAAATGTTAAGGATAGGGTGAGTATATACTATACTCAGTAGGAGTCTATCACTACTAGTTTTATAATGCATGCGATCTTTAAAATCATGTGCTCATAAAAACATATGCATGTTGTTCAAATAATCACATTCAATATCGATATTAAAAGCCACTGTCAAACCAGAATACTGACAACTTAAAGAAATATCATAATCCAAGTTGAAAGTATCATATATCATAAAAATATGCATCAGATGCTCAACTGAATCCAACTCATGGATATCTATCATGGTATGGTCGACCAACCTTATATCTGCCATATGCAATACACATAAATCCATGAAACCATATGGTCCCACTATGCCCACGACCTCACCGCCGTGTGCTCCCTGGGTACCTAGGGACACAGGATCATATACCTCCACGAGGCATATGACACTTCGACCCAGTGTCGTGACACCAGTGGTAGCCCCCTGTACCACATGCAGTCGAAGCAGGGACATGCCCTTTTTGGGCGTGGTACCCATCCACCTGATAGTGGTAGAGGCTGGGTGGCCAACCCACACCCCTTGGCATAGCACCCACGAGCTTACTAGCCCAAATCATGTACAATCAAATAAGCCAAAAACCTCTTTTTAAAACCTGTCCTCTTTGGGTCCCTCACAACTGCCTGGCCCTGGGCACTCCAGCATCTTTTGGCAACCTTCAAGGACATGCAATCTTTGCAAGAACTTAATGCTCATAGATCATGCAATGTATGCAATAGTTTGCAAAACATATCTATGCATAATGTATACATAAAATATGTCTACGCATAAAGCATTTGTCACATGCATGCTAAACAAGTCATATACTTAAATCATGTATTTGCAAGGCAATCATAGTTCTTTTAAAAGAATCTAGTAGTGATAGAGCACCTGCCTGGCTAGGTCGCGTTAAACCTTTTGTCCTCGTATGCTCTTGAACATGGTTTGGGGACTCAAGGTTAGTTTAGGCTATCTTTTATGGGTTTACAGTAGTTGGGTCTTATTACTTAGGCATTAGGGGTCCATCCCTATGCCTATGGGTGTCCTAAGGTCCTAATTGGGCCTTGGTATCATTAGTTTTCCAAAGGTCTAGTGCCATGCGCCATCATCCTATTCTAAGGGTCATGCCCACCTTTGATTGGGCCTTGATCAGGGATTTTATAGTTTGGATGTGTCCGCGTCGTCGACATAGACACAACGCCTTTTTCGGCGACTCAATCGGAGCTCTAGATCTCAAGTTATAAGCATTTTAGTGTCGCATGTACATAGGAGTCTTAAAAATAAAAAGATGGAATGATAGGGCGCTGTGTGTCTGCGTCGTGCGCCCTGACTTCCTTAAGGAACGAAAAAATGACACACTGCTAGCTCGCTGTATGTCTGCGACGTGCGCCTCAGTGGGCGCATCTGTAGACACGTCAAGTTTTTCTGCCATTTCTCTCTTTTGCGGGCGTGTCCCTGGACGTGCCCGTTTGGTTTTTCAAATGAGAACGATGTGGGACGTTCCGATTGGAACGTCCTACTCGTTGGGGAACCGGGACGTCCTCAGGAAACCCTGGTTCGACCCTGTTGAACCAGTGCGGCCCAGGGGACGTCCCTGGGTCCTTGGTGAGTCTTTAGGGCTCCATTTTGCATGGTTTTTCATGCAAAAACCTAGGGAAATTGACCTATGAACTATGGTGGAGATGGGTTTTGAGGGATCTTGGGCATACCTGACTCGTTGCTGGGTTTTTCTCCTTGTTTTTCCCTCTATGTCACTGCTCCACGACGGGTTTTCTTCAACGTTTTGGGCTGCCATTAGAGGCGCCCAAGAGCTCTATTTATAGAGCTAAGAGGGTTCTGGAGGGGGCTCTCACTGCCTTCGAATGGCAGTGATTCCACCTCCAATCACCGCTGTTCTAGAACCCTCTAGGAGGTGGAAGATGAAGGGTGCCCGTATCAAAACGGGCCCCAGTGTTTTGCATTTAAATCCATTTTTGTGAAAATTATAGTTTTGCCCCTAAACTTCAAAGGGTCATAACTTGCTCATTTTAACTCTGTTTTGCGTGATTTTGGTCTTGTTGGATTTATTTTTCCGAGACGCATCTAATGGTGCCATTTTTAGGACCATGTTTCTGGGTTCAGTCAAGGCGACTAGTGAAATGACAAAAATGCCCTTATCTTTAAAATTGAACTTTTCGTAGGATTTTAATATTACAAAAATTGGGGCCATTACATTATTACCCCCTTAAAAGAATTTTGTCCTCGAAATTCCATAAATTATCATCTTCCAGGTATTTGTCTTTTTGATGATTTCTTAGTGAATGCATTTCTCTCTTAGGAATCAAATCTGGGCTCAATTTTAAATTTATCATCTCTATTGTTCTTCCTATAAGGCCTTACCTAAAAGGGCCGTTTTTGCTGTGTACTCTGATGCAGCGCCATTCTCTCATACGTGCCAACTTTAACAATACTGATTTCTAGCGGTGCTTCATCTATCTCGAATTCCTTAGATTCCTATAATAGTCGCCTCATAAGATCATGCTTCTATATGTATAAATTACTCCATACTTCTTTGTGATCACATGGTCTTAAGATGTTGCTCTTCCAATAGTAAGATCTCAATTTGATCCTTGATGGTACCCTATTTGCTAAATGGACAGTCACCTTCTTAGCTTAATTCCTTTTTCAATATGCTTTTCAAGGTGGGACATCACCAAAATTTTCTTTCTATGGACTATATCCATTGGTGTTCCTCATAAGCTAATGGATCTGATAAGAATCTAATTGATATCAAACCCTTTGTAGAAGTTTAACTTCTAGTTGGTCACCATTCTTCTTTGAAAATTTCTTGTCACATAATCTCCTGAAATTTGATACTCTACTCAAAGTCTTAAATCCCATATGCTTTCTCTCTATTATACGTATCCTTGCCAACTCAACTATTATTCCTTTGAAGTTGATTGGTTATCTTCAAGATGAAAGATTTGTATGTATCTTCATAAGGTCATGATTTCCTTCTTTTGAATATCCAATATTCATCAAATTCTTATAGTTACATATCTATTTCTTTCTCTTTTTTCTTCAATATCCATTTGGTCTACCTGGATCAATGTCTCTATGTGCGTTGTTGCATGTATTTGATACTTCATCTATTTCTTTAAGTAACATATATGATAAACTGAATGATTCTCAGAAATTCTAAACTGTCTTAAGATCATTGAAATCCTCAATTGCCTATAGCCTCAATAAAATTCATACAATGGTATTGACGTTTTGATCATGCTATACTTTTCTTACAAGTTCATGTTAGGATCAATCTATTATCATCCTTAGTATTATCATCAAAATCTTTTGATAACTTGGTCGAATTCATTTCCCTATCACATAATATGTCACTTGTATACATCTTTTGATTTGCTTCATAATATTCAGGTAGTTATTATTCGATCCCACTTCACTCTTCATGAGACTCTAATTAAGGTATCCAAAATTGAGCTAAGTCTTTCAAGATTCATACCTTTGTGATCTAGTGCAAGTCACAGTTATCCCTTAGTATCATCTTGTATGCTTATCCCTCATCAAAATTTCCTCAAAGTCTTTCTTTTATATATCTTATTATACTCATATCGTATCCCTTGTGATAGTGTACTCATATTCTAGTATTCTTTATGATGGAAAGATAGCCACCTAGGTTCTTCAATTTTCTCACCTTTGATAAGATTTCTTTAATGCAGGTCAACACTATCTACTAACAAGCCCAATAATCATCTTCATTCATTCATTTTCATCATAATCTGATCCTTATATGAGATTTCATCTTTGCACCACTGCACAACAATCCTTATTTCCTTAGGATTCAAGCAATCCAATATCTAAGTATTTGCTAGGACTATCTCCTTTTTCACCTATGTGTTTATGGTGAAATGCCTTGAGCATTAATATGGTAATCCTCAAATAGAAGTAGTCATCTCTACTACTCCTTTTTATACTACTTATTCTTGATTTTCTCTATTGTCCATGACCCTTGGACATGCTGGACTGGCTGTGAAAGGATAAAACCTGGGCTCTGATACCAACTGTGACGACCCGGGTTTTCCCATGCATTTTTAAATGAAAAATCTAAATTCCTAAGGCGGGATCCCTATTTGAAAAATAATGCAGTGCAGCGAAAAAATCTTTTATTTGAAATCCAATTTGAAAAACCCGAGTGGCATTTGCTTTCACAACGTCCAAGGTAGTTTTTGAAAAAACTTCATAAAATCATAAACATTTTTCCCCAGGTCTATCCAGTCACAGCACACAGCCCAACTGTAATTAAATACATGTCCAAAGGGTAGAGAGTTTATTGACATGTATAGTTATCTCCTTTGTTTATGCACTTGCTCATAGCACTAACATAGATGTCCTCTACTCGTGGATGGAATTATCCTGAAAAATGTTAAGGATAGGGTGAGTATATACTATACTCAGTAGGAGTCTATCACTACTAGTTTTATAATGCATGCGATCTTTAAAATCATGTGCTCATAAAAACATATGCATGTTGTTCGAATAATCACGTTCAATATCGATATTAAAAGCCACTGTCAAACCGGAATACTAACGACTTAAAGAAATATCATAATCCAAGTCGAAAGTATCATATATCATAAAAATATGCATCAGATGCTCAACTAAATCCAACTCATGAATATCTATCATGGTATGGTCGACCAACCTTACATCATGCCATATGCAACACACATAAATCCACAAAACCATAGGGTCCCACTATGCCCACGACCTCACCGCCGTGTGCTCCCCGGGTACCTAGGGACATAGGATCATATACCTTCACGGGGCATATGACACTTCAACCCAGTGCCGTGACACCAGTGGTAGCCCCCTGTACCACATGCAGTCGAAGCAGGGACATGCCCTTTTTGGGCGTGGTACCCATCCACCTAATAGTGGTAGAGGCTGGGTGGCCAACCCACACCCCTTGGCATAGCACCCACGAGCTTACTAGCCCAAATCATGTACAATCAAATAAGCCAAAAACCTCTTTTCAAAACCTGTCCTCTTTGGGTCCCTCACAACTGCCTGGCCCTCGGCACTCCAGCATCTTTTGGCAACCCTCAAGGACATGTAATCTTTGCAAGAACTTAATGCTCATAGATCATGCAATGTATGCAATAGTTGCAAAACATATCTATGCATAATGTATATATAAAACATGTCTATGCATAAAGCATTTGTCACATGCATGCTAAACAAGTCATATACTTAAATCATGTATTTGCAAGGCAATCATAGTTCTTTTAAAAGAATCTAGTAGTGATATAGCACCTACCTAGCTAGGTCACGTTAACCCTTTTGTCCTCGTATGATCTTGAACATGGTTTGGGGACTCAAGGTTAGTTTAGGCTATCTTTTATGGGTTTAGAGTAGTTGGGTCTTATTACTTAGGCATTAGGGGTCCATCCCTATGCCTATGGGTGTCCTAAGGTCCTAATTGGGCCTTGGTATCATTAGTTTTCCAAAGGTCTAGTGGCCACGCGCCACCATCCTATTCTAAGGGTCATGCCCACCTTTTATTGGGCCTTGATCAGGGATTTTATAATTTGGATATGTCCACGTCGTCGATATGGATACAACGCCTTTTGCGGCATCTCAATCGGAGCTTTAGATCTCAAGTTATAAGCATTTTAGTGTCGCACGTACATAGGATTCTTAAAAATAAAAGGACGGAATGCTAGGGCGCTACGCATTTGCGTCGTGCGCCCCGGCTTCCTTAAGGAACAAAAAAATGATGCATTGCTAGCACACTGTGCATCTACGGTGTGCGCCTCAGTGGGTGCGTCTACAGACACGCCGAGTTTTTCTGCCATTTCTCTCTTTTGCGGGTGAGTACCTGGACGCGCCCGTTTGGTTTATCAAACGGGAACGACATGGGACGTTCTGACTGGAACGTCCTGCTTGTTGGGGAACTGGGGCATCCTCATGACACCCTGGTTTGACCTTGTCGAACTAGTGCAGCCCAGGGGACGTCCCTGGGTCCTTGGTGAGTCTCGAGGGCTCCATTTTGCATGGTTTTTCATGCAAAAACCTAAGGAAATTGACCTATGAACTATGGTGGAGATGGGTTTTGAGGGATCTTGGGTGTACCTGGCTCGTTGCTGGGTTTTTCTGCTTGTTTTTCCCTCTAGGTTACTGATCCACGACGGGTTTTCTTCAACGTTTTGGGCTGCCATTAGAGGCGCCCAAGAGCTCTATTTATAGAGCTAAGAGAGGGTTCTGGAGGGGGCTCTCACCGCCTTTGAATGGCGATGGAGAAACCTCCAGAATGGGGGTGATTTCACCTCCAATCACCGCCGTTCTAGAACCGTCTAGGAGGTTGAAGATGAAGGGTGCCCATATCAAAACGGGCCCCTGTGTTTTGCAGTTAAATCTGTTTTTGTGAAAATTATAGTTTTGCCCCTGAACTTCAAAGGGCCATAACTTGCTCATTTTAACTCCGTTTTGGGTGATTTTGGTCTTGTTGGATTTATTTTTATGAGACGCATCTAATGGTATCATTTTTAGGACCAAGTTTCTGGGTTCAGTCAAGGCGACTAGTGAAATGACCAAAATGCCCTTATCTTTAAAACTGAACTTTTCATGGGATTTTAATATTACAAAAATTGGGGTCATTACAATTAAGCAAGGTACCAGTTAAGTCTTCACACACATTCTTATCAATGTCCATGACATCAAGCATAAGGCGTATATGTAGTGATTTCCAATATGGTAGACGAAAGAATATTGATTTCCTCTTCCAACAACTTATACAATTACTTTCACCTGTACAATTACTTGATTTCTTCTTTCCCCACAAGACATTAATGTTTTCAACCTACTCCAATACTTGTCATCCTATCAACATCTTTGGAGGTGTCCCTATCCCTACACACCTGTTAAATTCTCCCTTCTTAAAATGATATAGATGGTCTCTGTGCAACCATCGTCTGTGCCCAAGGAATGCCATTTTTCTACCATGTTTAAATTGTATAGCACATGTTTGATCCCTACAAATAGCACAAGCATTGTATCCCTACACTATACATCTAGTGAAATTACCATACGTACAAAAGTTGCTTATTGTCCACAATAGTATAGCCTTTAGGGTGAATGACCCTTTTTGTATGCATTTTTTGCTTCAACGCCTATGTCCCATAATGTCTCAAGATCATTGATCAAGGGAGATAAGTACACATCAATGTCATTCCCTGGGTGCTTTGGACCCGATATCAACATAGTTAGCACCATAAACTTCCTCTTTGCATAGTGATGGTAGAAGGTTGTAGCAAACTAATATAACAAGCCAACAGCTATAATTGTTACTCATAGAACTATGAGGATTAATCCCATCTATAGAGAATGCTCGTCGTAGGTTTTTAGGTTCTTCACCAAAATTAAGCCACATGAAGTCTACAAGTTTCCATGCTAGGTTATCTGATGGATGGCGTGAAAAGCTATTAGCTACTTTGTCATTGGTATGCCACACTAATTTCTTTGTTGTTTCTATCATGCGAAACATTCTTTTGAACCTTGGAATAAGGGGGACGTACCATAGAATGTTTGTAGGAATGCCTGTAATTGTCTTAGTTAAATTCTTCTTCAACTTCCATCTTGGCTGACCGTAGGTTGGGCATGTAGTTTTATCCTTATGCTCTTTTCTATACAAGATACACTCATTGGGACATGCATGTATCTTCTCATACTTTGGCCAGAGTGCAACTATGGTTTTCTTTGCCTTCCATGTGGACCTCATCAATTTATTATCCCTCAATAGCATCTTGTCCACTACTTTCAAGACTTCTGTAAAACCTTCATATGAAAATCCATATCTTGATTTCATGTTGTAAAGTTCTACCACTACGGATAGCTTGGTATAATCTTTACACTTAGGGTACAATGGCTGATCAGCTTCCTCTAATCTAGTATGAAATTGTTCAAGGTCATCTTGGAAATCATCATATGCATCTCAAGAGATCAGTACAGCTATACTACTATCTCCAACACCTCCTATAGTGTCTTGATCATATTTTCCAAGCCTTATGGAAGTTCTTCTCCATGCCAAATCCATGGGTGGTAGCATTCATCAATTCCATTGAAGCACAAGTGTTCTCTCAACACCCCTACAATTACTTTTTTCAAGTTTCCACATTTTGAGCATGAACAACGCATGCAATTATGATCAACAGCTCCCTAAGGCGAACTTTATGAAATTTACTGTTCCCTCATATTCTTTTAATGTTCTTGTCACAGTCATCCAAGCATATTTGTCCATTATCACAAGAAACTGAAGCAAATTTGCATGGAGACTTGTTAGACATAAAAAGATTTGGTAAGGCATTTTACCAAACATTAGATATATAAGAATTAGAAGTATTTAAAATAACTATATTTCATGAGAATTTTCAATTAACAATGACAAAAAAGAAAAATATGACAAACACATTCATAAATGAAATTAAATTTCAAAACAAAATTTTCTAACCCACGACCTTGTAAAAATTCTTCAAATATATATGCATAATACATATGAGCCAAACAAAAAGATACTAACCAACACTCAAAAATCAATATTGACCCTGAATTTGTGAATGTAGTTACAATTCATATGTAGAATTTTGTTAAGGGTAGAAAAAAAGAAATATGGTTTAGAATTTGTGCACAAATAACAAGCACAGACTGAGAAGGCAAGGAAGAAGTCGACGAAATAATTCTTAAAACAATTGTACAATTGAAGTCTTTTACAAGAAAGCAACTTTAAAAGTGCATATTTTTAAACTCATTTTTAGAAAATGACTTTAAAAGTGCATACTTTTAAGGTCATTTCTTTGTAAACGACTTTAAAAGTGTGCACTTTTAAAGTTGTTTTTTTAGTAAATGACTTTAAAATTGTGGACTCTTAAAGTCATTTTTGGAAAATGGATGTAATACCTCTTACATTTTCACATTAAATATATATTTATTTACTTTTTCTCATTACAACCTTACATAAATACACAATGAAACTAATTTTACAAACACAAATATATATAATACATATACATAAACAAACACTACAACAAGGAAATCAAATTATTTTTTTATTACATCCAGTGTTACATATATATCAAATGTTACATATTATTAGATCTTACTAATACAAGATCAAAGAGCAAATCTGCTCTTTTTCATCAAAATCTGGACTAGTATTTAGGTGACACCCATTCTATGGAGAGAGAAAGAGTGTGCGTCAATTTTTTTAGCCAAAAGTTGATGGTATAACCACCACTTTTCATCAAACTCTAATTTTAGGTGAGAACCACAAATCATAATGTTCTCTTTTTCTTCAATAGTGAGGCTTGGAGAGAGTAGTTGTCATTTTCAATGAAATCATATGATTTTCATGAAATAAGGATGATCTAACAGACTTCTGAACCTCATAATCTGTAGTGAGAAAACCTACAAGATCTACAAAATGGAAAGAAAGAGACTTAGGTAGTAATAAGAAAGGAATTAGTGATTTAAAAGAAGTTGTGGTTTACTTATAGTTTTTTTCATGACATAATCAGTTAAAATATAAAAGTGGAAAGTAAGAATGGAAAAAGAGAGAGGCATAAGGACCAATGAGGAAGCCATCATGCCAGTCGTGAGAAGAAGAGGTCGTAAGAAAAAATGCAATGTTGACAACTATTTATAATTGAATAAGGACTTTAGAAGTTGCTTAGTAATAAATGACCTTAAAAATGTTAAACTTTTGAAGTAGCTTAGGACAAAACGACTTTAAAAGTTATAAGAGAAATGACTTTTAAAGCCTCTTCAGTAAAGCAACTTCAAAAGTGAGAGACTTTTAAAGTTGATTATAATTAAATGACTTCAAAATTTATTGACTTTTGAAATCACTTTGTGTCAAACGACTTTAAAGCCCATTCCTACATAATATTAATCATTGTGCCAAATTTCTTCTCATACTTTTAAAGTCACTTACAATAAATGACTTTAAAAAATGGTCACTTTTAAAGTCGTTTTGTATTAAACGACTTTAAAAGTCAATCACTTTCAAAGTCTTTTTTTTATTATTATATTAAACTACTTTAAAAGTCCATTCCCACTAAATATAATATTCCTATCAAAATTTTCATGATACTTTTGAAGTTACTTATGTAAAACGACTGCAAAAGTTATTTATTTTTAAAGTCTTTTTCTACTAAACTACTTTAAAAGTATATAAGTTTTGAAATTGTTTAAGTTTAAATGACTTTAAAAGTGCTTCACACAAAAAATTCCCTTTCGTGCTAGCTTTTTAAAGTCACTTATAGTTAAATGACTTCTTAAGTTTATATATTTAAAGTTGTTTATTTTAAACCAGTTTGTAAAATATTTATGAAGTCAACAGTCAAATAAGCGACTTCTTTATGCCAAATTTAAAACCCTCATGTGTAGAAGTCTTAAGATCAATAGGTCTTAAAATAGGACGAATCATAGGCTTGTGTAAGGTTCTGAAAAGAAGAGTATAAGGATTTCAAAGGTTTAAAATTAAGTAGAGGTCTTCAATTAACTCTTGAACTATTCTTCTTTAACTTTGTTGAAATGAATTTCCTTCATATTCTTTCAATTTTTTGCTTCTTTTTTTTAGACTTCTTTCTTTTAACTTTTATTTTTCTTTCAAATTCTTTAAAAGGAATACTTCTAATTTTTCACACTTCTTTAATTTTTTTTGTCCTTTTTGAATTTTTCTACTAACTGTATTCATTTGAAAAATGGGTAGTGGTTATTTATTTTTCTGACTTGTTCTGAGTTAAGGTAAATTGTGTTAAAGAAGAAAAGGCTTAATAATAGTTGGCTCAAATGGCTAACTAGTGGTATATATATTGGGGAGATTTTATGTCACTAGGTTGAACAAGGATGGTCTATGTCTTTTCCCAGGTTTCCTAAAGCCTATCAAATTTAATGAAGATTCTGGAAAGAAAGCTATTACCCCTATTTATTCTTGATAGTAAACTAAAACAAGGATAACAAGATCATATTAAGTTATGTATGCTGAAGAAAATTGTGGAATTACGTATAAATCTCTGAAAGAAGATAGTCTCTAAACTTACTAGGTTATAGGTCTCCACTAATTTTTGTCAGGGTTGTTGAGTGTAATTAATTTTGAGAATTAACTTTCATAAAATGCTTCAACACATGAATAATATACAAAATTAGCTATATACACTTCCATTAAAAGGTTAAAATAGTATAATTACTAAGTCTAAAATTCCAGTTCTGATTACAGTAAGGAAACTCTTCCTCAAAAATAAAATAAAAAATCTAAAAAATTCAAGAAAATTCAAAATCTCTTTGTGCATCTACACCCCCTAAACTGAAGAAAACATTGTCCCCAATGTTTTGGAATGTAGGACATCTATATGATAAATGAGTGATGTAGAACAATGAGACTTTATAAAAATTTCTAAGTTGCCTTCTAATGAGTGGTAAGTTTAGCATCTTCAACCAAACATAACATATAACTAACCTAACTTTCTAAACCTAGACCTAGCTAGTTCAGCTAGCTCTCCTAATCCTAACCCTCACACTAAAATGGGCAAGATTTCTCACTCAAGTTTTGAATCTTGCAATAGTCTATATATTGCTTCCACTCAAAAATTTTAGGTAGGGATATCATTATAACATAATAGATCACCACAATTTTGAATGTTGTAGGACCCATGTTCAAAATTTCAATGGTAGTCAATATAATTGCTCCACTTTGTATTTTGAGGTGGTGGTAACATGATGACTTCATGTACTACCGTGCATTTTATTAGACAATATGGAGATGTATGGTCCTCTTCTTAATGAAATTGAGGGATAACATTGAACATTATATTAAGTTTAACTTTCTCCTTCATTTCCCTGACATTGTCCTGAAATAGGGGTATAAGTTGACTTTGCCCTTCCCAAAGAGGTTCTTCATGTATTACTAGAAGTGGGGACATAGTATGGCTTAAACCCTGATTATCTGCTAATGTGTTGCCCAGAGTAAGTTGTTGTAGGGTTGGCACATCAATTGAATATTCTTCTTCTTATTCTATGGTTACAGATAAGATTTTAGGTGGACTTGTATTACTAACTCTCTCTTTTTCCATTAGGTTTGCAAGTCCCAATTAGGCACCCCTTATACATTTGAAGGCTCAAAAGGAGTTTCAAGCTCTATAAGGAGTTCTACTCTAGCTTGCAATTGAGAAGTGTTCATTAACGTCATAGTATCCATCAGCTCATTCACCTCCTCAATAGATGTATCTTCATCAAATTCATAAAAATAAGTGGGACATATTTCTAGAGGATCTAGGTTGGATGTTTCTACGGTGTCATTCTCTTCATCAATGGAAGTCTCTTCATCATAATTGTTATAAGGAATAACACAGGGCTAGAGTAGATCTAAGTGGGAGGTTTCTATGAATGGTTATGGACTTTGTGGCTTAGAATAATCATAAGATATGTCCATCCTATCATCATAAAAATAGATGGCTCTTCAGTATCCCTAATTTGTTTCAATTCCTTAGTCTTTTTATAAATTCAATAATGTTTCTGTCAGTATTTTCCCATAATGCTTTCATCATCTCTTCCCATTCCTCTATCTCTCTTTTCATTTCCTCATTCTCCTTTTCAATGTCATCCATGTTTGTCCCATTTTCTCACAAAAAAACTACATATTCTCTTTTAATGATGGTTCTTCATACTATAGTGAAAACGACTTGTATGGTTGGTATTGTTGTGGCATTGGGGTAATGAAAAGGGGTTGACCTGGTGGAAGCCATGATGTTTGACCTTTATATTCATGATCATCATGGTAGTGGTGACCAAGGTTGGATCACTGTGGTTCTTCCTAATATTGGTAATCCTGAGACCCTAGTTGTTCATGATGCATAACCCATCCATTATAATTTGTCTTAGGATCATAGTCATTGCTAAGGTATGTAAATGCATTATGTGCATCCATTGGTTCTTGATAATAGCCATTGTATGTGGATCCTAATGGCCATGAAGGAGTGGGATAGGGATGCTCAAAATAGGTATAGTCATTATGGTACTAAGGTTGTGGTGTAGCTTACCTAGAAGCTATTATCCTAAGCAATTAACTTTCCATAATATATATCATATCCATTAATTTATCTAGTATGTGAAATCTATCCCCTTCTTAACAAGCCTTTGTTCTCAACTTTGTATACAATTAAATAGATAATTATATATAACAAATGAGTTTTTTTTTTTGAAAAACCTTAACTATATGATGCAACCTAACTAAATGTGACCCTAACTCTAAATGATGAATAGCCAATCAATCCCTAATAGGTCACTAACGAGATAAATTGAAGATCTTTGATAAAGTGCAAGGTGGTAGCTTAAATCTAGACAGCTCCTTCTTTTGTCCAAGCTTGACCATTGCTTACTAGTTAGGTTATGGTCGAAAGTGATTAATACAATGCTCTTGTTAGGAGGCTTTCAGACCTCTACTAACTTCAACTAAAGGCATGGGAAAGTCACTTGGATTTTTAGACACCCACTCTAACCATAGTGCTCAGAAGCCACTAAAGTGACAATAGATCGCGTCCTTCTAAAAGGGTCTTGTGAGCTCGATAACCTAAACCTCTTTTTACTTGATTTTAATCATTGTTCATGGGTTGGGATCGTGACATAGAAGGATGTTGGTTGATTCCTAGATGGGTAGAGGAGATGATGATGAAATCCAGCCCTTATCTTATGAGGGTTCCTGTGGGAACCTTATTAACATTAAGTTCCATCCACCATAAAGCAATAAACATGCAATGCAAGTATAAGGAAAGGGAAACTAATGCAACCTATATGCTACCCACCCAAAGGTTAGATAGGTGCTCTCTAATGTAACAACCCTAATTAAAGATGCAACAATTAAGATGAAGGATCCTAAAACTATATGAGTTATTCTACCAACCAAATACAAATTACACTAAATGCTACCTAAACTAGGAAAAGTAAATTGAAGTGAGGGATGCATATAGCAGATTTTCTTGATGAAGATCAAGTGTGGGCCTCCATACCACATAGTTGCCTCATTTTAATACAAACCATTTAAAATTAAAATTGAAATTGCAAGTTAAAATGGACTTCCCTACAAGTTTCACTCAAAGAAAATAAAAACCCTAATCTAAGAAAGCAAGTAAACCCTAAGTTGATGAAGCCACTCCTTCACCAAATTCTCCTTGTACAAAACAAGTAAGATGGATCAATTTATAAGGAATTAACAAAATATGCAAATGCAATGCAAAAATCTTAATCTAATGCAACTAAAGATAAGTAATCTAAATAAAGATCCAACCACAAATCGAATGTGATTCCCCAACAACGGCACCAAAAACTTGTTGTAGCTTTTAAAGTTAACTCACAAGCGCAGAAATCAATTATAGTATTCTCATGCAAGCAATGTCAAGGAATCTCACAGATTTGCAATGGATTAGATCTTATTCAAATTATTTAGCTTCATCCAAAAGAGAATGATTGATTGCATTAATAGGTTAAAGTACTCAAATTAGAAACATGTATGGAATTAGAAATTAAAATTAAAAATGAAACTTGCCTAAATCAAAACTAAGCACTAAAATTGGAAATTGACCTCTATCATGCACTTAAATAAGGAAACAATAGTAACTTAGCATGAATTACAATAAATAACTAACTTAATAAAATAACTACAAATAAAGGCTATCTTATTCTAGAATTAAAAGTAAAGGAAAATTAATAAAGCTAAACTAAGCTAATGGAATTTAAAACTTAACTAATTAAAAAGTAAGAAAATAAAGAAACTATAGAGAATTCAAAAGATTCAAACCAAAAAATTAAACTTGAGTAAACTACCTAAAAAGGAAAGTTTCCGATTTTAGAACTTTCCTTAACTAAAACTTACTAAAAATTGAACTTTCTAAAATTCAAAAAGGGTAACTTTATAATCCTAAAACAACATGAAAAAAAACTAATTTAACTACTATAGCACAAGATTTAACAACTAAGTTAACTAAGAATCTAAAAGGAATGGGATTTAGAACCATGTGCATGGTTTTTGGATTGTGCGTATGATTCTATAGTCCGAAAGATGGTGAAATTTAATGAAACTATAGTGAGTTACTATGCAAAATAACTATGGTGTCTAATGAAGAACATGAAAATCTAAATGGGTACTTAAGGATTTAGGAAAATAAGATGTTTTGATGGCTGAAATTAAAGCACAAAGTTAAAGAAAAATCAATTTCCAGATTTTAGTACTTAAGAATAGTCAATAAATCATGCACTAGAAAGCTATTGAAACCATAACTTTTATGTAAGAAAAAAAATCAAATATCAAATAATTTTATGAAATAAACATTCCATAAGAATAATTCCCAAAAAATTTTATTTAATCATCTCTAAATTACACACAAAAAATTAGACGCATAATACATGTTCCAAAGCTAGAAATTTCATCCAATTCCTAAGCATAAAAGCTAATCTAAACTATAAAAAATGTGAAATATAAGCTCAAAAATTAAGGTATGATGACATGAAAATTAAATCCAAAAAGGAATTTAACATAAAAGAAAGCCAAGTGGGTGAACTAAGGAAACACTACCTAAAACTAAAGGAAAAAGAGGGTGTAAAACATGGAATTCAAGGATTTAAGCCAGCTGTTCTCTTGGATATCACTCCAAGAGATAACTTAATGTAAATCTTGAGGGAATAATAAATAGAACAAGTGGAATGAAGGTAAAAAATAAATGGGAAAGCTATATGGAAAGAACGGTGCAAAACTATAAAGCAAAACAATGAAAACTAAGCAATGAAAACTAAACCAAATCAAGCAAACTACTAACCTGAATTGGAGAGCAAATAACCAAGACAATATCTAGAAATCCAAAGGGACAAAAGCATCTATGAAATCCCAAAGTTCATTAATAAATAATACCCAAGCAAAGCTTGATTTCAAGGTGGGTCACCCACTTCTACTTAGAAAATTCGTTGTCACCCACCTCTACTTAGGAAATTCGTATGGACTATGTGGTTATATATAGATGAGTGGTTTCCTAACTTAAGAAGAGGTGAAAACATGAAATAAGTGGCCCTAGGGTTAGGGTATTGAATAAGGAAGGTTATGAGGAGGAAATATAGGTAGGAATGATGTCATTAAAGAGGACATAAGAGAGAAATAAATATGAGCTGTCTAGTTTCTAAATTAGAAAGTGGGGAAGGCATCTTTTTCCATACAAGAAAAGTGGCTTCGCACCCTCCTAAGTGGATGGAATTTGAATGGTGGAAAGTGAAGGAATAAGGTTTAGGAAAGATGTGGAAAGATCTAGGTTTTTGAATTTAATTGAATTAAAGTAGATCTAAGGTTTTCTATTTAGAAACCCTTTCATCACCTAATAGGAAAGAGGGGGGGCATCCTCCTTTTGGATGGTTTCTCCCTCCTTCACTTAAAAATGTAGAATCCTAGTAGGATGGGTGAATTAGGGTTAGGAAATGGATTAGGAATATAGGTTTTTCTCTCTTTATGGGTCCCTTAATGTATGATCATCTTACCTTTTACATTAATGTCACAAAATCCCTTAAAAATCACACTTTTATCATAGTAAAGTTGCTTAAATCAATGCTCCAATTGTGTGACTCCATGTGGCACTCCCCCTTGGCTTGATGGATCATTCCTTGGTGGCTTAAGTGGTTTCATTACTTGGCTTCAAGGCTAGAGTAGCTCATATGGCTTATCATCCTTTTTCATGGCTTTAATGGCTAAGGAGGCTTGAATGTCTCCCATGCAAAGGTGGTGAAAATGCATTACTTACTTCGTGGGCCTACTTTGGAAACCTTTAGCTCCTTTTATTTCATATATTGCTCATCCATAACCTTTATCTTATGTTGGATTGATGACTCTTAGGCTTTGACTCCATCTTTTGATATTGATCTTAAATATTCATCTCCATCGATCTCGATCGTCGAATCGTCATCTCTCTTCCTACAAAAGTAAAAAAGACTTATTAAATCCTGAAAAAATATTATTAATCATATACTTAACTCATATTAGCCTATGGACCTACAAAATATCAAATTTTTGCTTCATTAGGTCAAAAATGCATGTGCTATAAATTTTTGTCTAAAAACCCTAATTTACTCCTCTAAGTTATGATACATAGGTAACTAATTGGGTGGATTTTATACAAAATTAGAAACTTATCAAATAGCTACAGTTAAAATTTCAAAGAGTAGTAAACTAATCTATAAGGATTGAAAGGAAAAAAAAGAAGAAAGAGTAAAAATCAACTTTCTAACTACTTTGTTTCAACAGTAGTGCTGTAGTCAACCTGGGAAAGGTAGAAATAGTGAAAGCTAACCACCATGCCATTACTTGTATTACACTCATATGGTGGAGCTTTGGGGTAAATTTTAGTAAATGTATCTGATAGATTTGGAAGGTGTATTAATGTAGGATGAAAGGGTGATTACACAAACTACATCATCATAAAAAAAAATGTTTTGAGGTTAATAATTTCACTTATAAATGTATGTGGATGGTCTGATGGTTGTTTTAAGAGATCTAAAGGCCTTCCTAATAAAATTGACTCGTTAGAAAATTTTGGATGAGGATAAAATCATATGTTTTGAGGTTAAAAGTATGAAGTTAAAATTATATGTTTTGAGGATTTCATTGGACTAAATCATCTCCAGCCTGATTAAAGTATGGAAACCCTAACATGACATGAATCAAAAAATGACATTCCCTTAAGATAGGGCATCCCCATAAGCGACACTACATAAGATCCTAGGTGCAGTGAAAAATGAGCAAGGGTTGCTAGGGCATTCCCCTAGAAGCGACACACTATTTAGGATTCTGAGTGTAGTGGAAAATGGGCAAGAGCTACTAGAGCGTCCCCTCAAAAGCAATGTGCTACATCAGAACTCACGTGCAGTGAAAAGTGGGCACGGGTCATGCCATGGAGGTCGAGATGTGCATGAGTAAATAGGCTACCTCAAGAGCATAAGATTTGCACTACCACATGGAATATAGGGACATTGATAGGGAAGAGTCTAGAGTTAGTAGATATGATGAAATGTGGGAGAGTGAAAATCTCTTATATCCAAGAAACTAAGTGGAAAGGGGCTAAAACTAGAGAAAACATGGGGTATAAACTTTGGTACATAGGAAAGGATAATAATAGAAATATCATAGGAATAATGGTGGATAAAGAATTAAAGGATAAATTTATGGATGTTAAAAGAATCAGTGATAGAATTATAATAATAAAACTTGTTTTAAGAAAGCATATCATAAATGTTATAAGTGCATATGCACCACAAGCAGGGTTTAAAGATATAATCAAGAGGCAGTTTTGCGTAGATATGAAGGGAGTCATGTAAGAAATTCCCAACACTAAGGGTATAGTTATAGGAGCAGAATTAAATGGGCATATAGGAAAAGAAAAGTAAGGATATGATAGGATACATGGAGGGTATGGTATATGAGAATAAAATGAGATGGGGAAGATTATCCTCGATTTTGTTTTGGCATATAACCTAGCCATTGCAAAAACATTCTTTAACAAGATGGATGAACAATTAATAACCTTTAAAAGTGGACTCCATAAAAGCCAAACACTTTTTTCTACTTAGGAATACCAAAAGATCAATGTACAAGGATTGTAAGGTGATAACCAATGAGAGTTTAACCTCACAATATATAATGCTTATGGATATTTACACTAAAAGATGGAAGAAAGGAAATGAACTTAATATGTATCCAAAAACTAAGTGGTGGAACTTAAAAGGAGAGAAAATAACCTTATTCACAAATAAGTTGGTGGTAAAAGGAAATTGAAACTATAAAATAAATGTAAATACCATGTGGATTAATATGGCTTAGTCCATTAAGAAAGTAGAAGTATCTAATTGTAAAATACAATTAGTAAAGGAAACATGGTGGTGGAGTGAAAGAATGTAAAAAATTATTAAAGAAAAAAAGATGTGTTTTAAAGCATGGCAAAAGGCTAGAAATAATGAAAAGTATGAATAGTATAAGAATGCTAAAAAGGTTGCTAAGAGAGTAATGAGTGAGGCTAAACTTAACACATATGATGACTTATATAGTAGACTAGGATCAAGACAAGGTCAGAAAGATGTGTTTAAACTTACAAAAATTAGAGAATAGAAGTGTAAGGACTTAGACCATATTAGGTGCCTTAGAAGTGATGATCAAAGGGTACTAGTTAAAGATGACAAGATCAAACAAAGGTGAGAAACTTACTATCAAAGATTGTTAAATGACAATGGCTTTGAGAATATGGGGATTGAAAATACTGTAAACCAAAATAACATTAGACATTATAGATATGAACATAGGATTAGAATATCTGAAGTGAAAGAGGCCTTGAAAAAGATGAAATTAGGAAAGGCCATGAGGCCCCATGGTATACCAATAGAGGTTTGGAAACATATGGGAGATACTGGAGTAGTTTGATTGACCATGTTATTTAACAAGATTATAAAATCCAAGAAAATGCCGGATGAATGGGGGAAAAGCTATATTGTACCAATTTATATGAATAAAAGAGACATACAAAGATGCTCTAATTATCGAGGGATCAAACTCATAAGCCACACTATAAAACCTTCTAAAACAGGGATTGAGAAGAGGCTATCACATTAGACAAGTGTATTGGAGAACTAATTTGGTTTCATGCCTATGAGGTCAACCATAGAAGCTACTTTCTTACTAAGATAATTGATACAGAAATATAAGGAGAGGAGGAAAGACCTCCACATGGTCTTTATTGACTTGGAGAAAGCTTATGATAGAGTACCTAGAGAGTTAATATGGAGGGTGTTAGGCTAGAAAGGGGTTTCGCTAAGGTATATAGACATAATTAAAGAGATGTATGAGCGAGCGGTAACAAATTACCACTGGTGGCAAGACTGGAAATTTTCTTGTCACT
Organism: Warburgia ugandensis; assembly: GCA_035236585.1. NCBI lineage: Eukaryota > Viridiplantae > Streptophyta > Magnoliopsida > Canellales > Canellaceae > Warburgia > Warburgia ugandensis. The sequence goes on from CP141130.1 coordinate 44,968,835, forward strand.
GTAGGATGGCACCAAGGATCAGCATTGAGCCCATACCTTTTCATGTTAGTTATGGATGAGTTAACAAAACATCTATATGAAGAGATTCCATGGTGCATGCTATTTGATTATGATATAGTCTTAATTGATGTGACAAGGGAGGGCATAAACACAAAGTTAGAGTTATGAAGTGAATCAATAGAATCTAAAGGATTTAAAATCAACCAAACTAAGTCAGAATATATGGAATGCAATTTTAACAACAGAAGGAGTAGGAATGGAACACCAGTTAAGATTGATAACCAAGAAGTCCCCATAAAAGACCACTTTTGGTACTTAGATCAATGATTCATGAGAGTGGACAGATTGAGATGGAGGTTAACTAGAGAATCCAAGCAGGTTGGAACAAATGGAGATGTGCATCTAGAGTTCTATGTGATAGATAGGTGCCACTCAAATTGAAAGGAAAATTCTATAAGATGGCCATAAGGCCAGCAATGCTCTATGGATCAGAGTGTTGGGTAGTTAGGGAACATCATGTTAATAGGATGAGCATCATGGAAATGATGATGTTAAGATGGATGAGTGGCATGACAAGAAAGGATAGAATTAAGAATGAAAACATTAGATGAAACTTAGGGGGTAGCACAAATAGGTAACAAGATGAGGAAGATTAGACTTAGATGGTTTGAACAGATCCAACGGAGACCCAAAATGGCACTAGTTAGAAGGAGTGAGGCAATGTAAGTAGAAGGTTCTAAAAGGGCGAGGGAAGGCACGAAAGAACGTGGTTAGGAAAGATTTAAAAACTTTGGGACTAAATAAAGCCATGGTCTTAATAGAGGGGAATGGATGAACAAGATTCATGTGGCCGACCTCTAATTGGAATAAGGTCTTGATGATGATGATGATGATGATGAAACTAAATCATGAAATCATTTTAGTCTAAATTGTTACTTAGAACTAAGTTCAATAAATAGATGGGAAGAATATCCATTTAGAATTTTTTGATGAATGATATAAAGAAATTTAAGGAATAGAATGCATTTAGAATTGCCTAAGGAATGATGTAGAAAAAGTTTTAGGGACAAAATTCTATAGGGGAAGAATGTAACTACATAATTTCTAAATCCCATTTTAGGTAATTTTTAATTTTATTTTTAATGAAATGTGAATTATGAATACAAAGTTTTGAGTTCTATAAAATTGACCTTTTGAAAGATACTTAGTTAACCATCAAAACCTCATTATTTGGAATATGCATGGTGAGACGAAACTAATTTTGCAAAAAATAGAGATCATGGTAGAAAAATCCAAAACTTTTACTAATTCGGGGGGTCAAAATTGATAATGACACCCCCACAACTTGAACCTTGACATGACACAGTAGACCGCTCGCAATGCATGGAACTGGGTTTCATACACGGTGGGTTGACCTGCCATGTGTCATTCAGCTATTCCCCATCAGGCAGCAACTTGAAAATAGAAAAGAAAAGGGGACACCAGAGGAAGGTAGAAAATTGGCATCCAACCTCTCCAATCGACTTACTAGCAAGGTCCCTACCTGAATCTCCTCATCAGTGATTTCTCTACTGTAATAACCCTAATTTTTGTAATTGATTGAGAAAATCAATAAAGTTTGAGTTTCAGAAATTTCAAGCTGAAATATTGGGGTTATATAGAATATACTTCTTATAAAAGTATAATTAAGGAATAAGACATGCACAATTGAAATTAAACTTAGCAAACCCTTCAGAATGACTGTAAGCACGACAAATTCTGAATTCAGATGAAAAATCCTTAATTTTCTTCATTTTTGGACAAAAGGGTAAAATAGTAATTTTACCCAAAAATAAAAATCTGAGACATCAAAATTTAGAATGTGCTGAGAAATATGAATCCAACGCTACTAAGTACTCTCAATTCTGATATCATGGGAATAAACCCTAATTTTTTTTATAAAGAAAGGGCAAAATGGTCTTTTTACACCATGTGGGGCCCACAAGGGACCCAAAAACGAATCCTATGGCCAGCCCACATGAAATCATGGGTCAAACCATACCAGCTGATTTGGAAGGTGGTCATTATCATAACAACCCCCTCTGATTTGGGTCCCCCTTTTTTTTATATTGAGAATATGACATCCTTCCCACCTTATAAAAAATTTTGTCCTCCAAATTTCTATACATACCTCTACCCAAATAGCTCTAGGTAGATCTCTCATCCTCTGTCTCCCATGTAGCTTCTTGCTGCTGCCAGAGGAGCTTGACTAATGGAATGGTCCTAGTCCTTAATTCCTAGACCTTACTATCCAAGATACGTATAGGTCAGTCTTCAAATGTCAAATCAGGCTAGAATTCTCCAGGGTTCTACTCAAGTACATGAGATGAGGCTGGCACGTATTTCCTCAGCACAGACACATGGAAAACATCATGTACACCTATCAACTATTGTGGTAAGTCTAGCTGGTACACCACTAGTCCAACTCTGCGTAAAATCTCCAAGGGGCCAATGTACTTGGGACTAAGTTTTCCCTTATTTCCAAACCTCATTACTCCTTTCATAGGTGAAACTTTAAGAATACATGTTCACCCATGGAAAATTCAAAGTCCTTCCACCTCTTGTCAGTATAACTCTTTTGACGGCTGCAAGTTATCAACAGTCATTTTTGAATAAGCCAGACTTTCTCAGCACACTATTCCACCAAATCGGACTTCACTATGCATCTCTCCCCTACATCCCTCCAACATAAAGGTTACCGACAAGGTCTGCCATAAAGTGTCATGTATGGAGCCATGTTGATACTTGCATGGTAGCTGTTATTATAGGCAAACTCAACAAATGGCAAATGATCCTCCCAGCTACCCTTTCATTCCATGATAGGAGCCCTCAACATATCCTCAATTGTTTAGATGGTCTTCTTAGTCTAGCCATCTGTCTGGGGGTGGAATGCAGTGCTAAATTTCAGCCTCGATCCCAAGGCCTCCTATACACTCTGCCAGTACTTTGAGGTAAACCAAGTGTCTCGATCTGAAATAATCATCAAGGGAACCCCATGTAAGCTCATGATTCCCTTGATGTACAGCTCTGCCAAGCTGTCCATGGTTTGGTTTTGTTTAATAAGAAGAAAATGAGTAGATTAGGTCAATCTATCAACAATAACCCACATCATGTCATGTCCACTAGCAATCCTTGGAAGGCCCACAATGAAATCCATGGTAAGGTGGTCCCACTGCCACTCGGGAAGATCTAATGTCTAAAGCAACCTAGATGGTCACTGATGCTCTACTTTGACCTGCTAATAGATCAAACATTGTGCACCACACTCTCTAACATCCTTCTTCATTCTATTCCATCAAAAGTGTCGCCTAAGGTCTTGATACATCTTCATACCTCTGAGATGAATCATATACTAGGATTGGTGTGCCTCCTAAAGTAACTTGCGCCTCAATTCATCATCTGGAAGTATTACCAACCTACCCCTAAACCTGACACCACTATCCGGTCCTCTAGAAAAAGCAGCCTTATCTACTAGATTCTGAGTCTCCACATCCATGATCTATGCCTATAGAATCTTGTCAAGAAATCTTAACCTAGTCGATAGGTTGGCAATCATCACTCTCAACTTTCTACCTAAGGAATCTATGACAACGTTAGCTTTCCCTGGGTGGTAGTGTATGGTGAAGTCAAAGTCCTTGAGATATTTCATCTATCTATGTGGCCTTAGGTTCAAATCACTATGGGTAAAGAAGTACTTGAGGCTCTTATGATCAGTGAATACCTCAAACTTCTTGCCATATAAATAGTGTCTCTAGAACTTTAGTACAAATACCACCACTACTAACTCCAGATCATGAGTTGGGTAATTCACCTCATGTGTCTTAAGCTACCTCGATGCATAGATGATTAACTTCTCATGATGCATCAACACCGCTCCTAAGCCCTTACCTGAAGCATTGTAATAAACCACATAACTACCCGAACCTAAGGGTAAGGCCAACATTGGTGCGGTAGTAAGCCTTCTCTTAAAATCTTGGAAGCTCTCTTCATAGGCATCAATCCAAACAAACTTGGTGTCTTTCCTGGTCAAGATAGCCAAAGGCAATGCAATCCTGGAGAACCACTAGACGAACTGTACCCTGCCAAACCAAGGAAACTCGTGTCTCTGTCACTGTCGTGGGTCTCTCCCAATGTAACTTGCCTCCACCTTGGCCAGGTCTATAGCCACTCCATCTTTTGATACCACATGGCCTAAAAATTGTACTTGCTCTAACCAAAAATAACATTTACTAAATTTTGAATACAAATGATGTTGACGAAGTGTGTCCAACACCATGTGGAGATGCTCCCTTTGTGCCTTGTGGCTAGGAGAGTAGATTAGAATGTCATTGACAAAGACAATCATAAACTTATCCAAATAAGCATAGAAGACCCAGTTCATCAGGTCCATGAACACTGTCAGTGCATTGGTCAACCCGAAAGGCATCACCAAAAACTCATAGTGGCCATAGCGACTCCTCAATGTAGTCTTCGAGATGTCCTCCTCTCTGATCCTCAACTGGTGGTATCCTGACCATAGGTCTATCTCAGAGAACACTTGTGCCTATTGAAGCTGATTGAATAAATCATCTATGCGAGGCAAGGGATATTGGTTCTTTATAGTGACACTATTCAACAACTAATAGTCAATGCATAACCTCAACAATCCATCCTTTTTCTTCATGAAGAGGATTGGACTTCCCTAAGGAAACTCACTTGGCCTGATGAAACCCTTATCAAGTAACTCCTGTAACTGCACCTTAAGCTCTCTGAACTCTACTAGAGCCATCCTTTATTATGTCTTAGAGATAGACACTAAATCAATAGTGAAGTCAATCTCTCTACTCAGCAGTAATCCTGGTAACTCCTCAGGAAAGACATCTGCAAACACTCGCATGACATCAATATCCTCAATCTAAGGCTACCTACTATCATCAACAATCACATAAGCGAGGAATGCTCTACATCCTCACGCATAACACCTGGCGCCCTTGTAGAAGAGATGATACATGTACAAGCCAAGCTTTTTCTGCCCTAAAACATAAACATTGGTTGCCTAGGTACCTTAAAAACAATCCACTTCTTATGGAAGTTCACAGTAGTCCAATATGTAGCCAAATAATCATTCCCTAATATGACATCATAGTCAACCATATAAAATAGAATGAGATCTGACTCCATCCTCACACTTGATATCTTCATTAGTATCTCCCGGAGATACTAGGTAGCCTCTATGGTCTCTCCCACTGGTGTCAAAATATCCAACCCAAATGCCAATTTATGCATGCATACATCAAAGCAAGATGCAAAAACACATTAAATAAAAGAATGAGTGGACCTTGTATCAAAGATGGCCTTGGCATGTCAGTCTAAGACTAGAAGAGTACCTTCAACAACTTGATTGGGGGCTTTGCTTGCCCTGATGTGATGGCCAAAATTCATCCCTGGCTATCCCCGTCTTTACACCCGTCTTAGCTTGCTTTTACTTTTGTCCCTTAAGACACTCTTTAAGAAAATGTCCTACCTGCCCACAACCATAACACATGAATGGTTGTCTCTGAAAAGGTGGCTGCTGCTATCGCTACTGCTACAACTGTCGCTAATATTACTATCTGTCAAGTTTATTACACACTCGCCCAGGGTGCCAACCCTTGCATTTATCACATCTCTTCTTATCTATGTCCCTCCTAGGCTTAGTCTGTTGTTGATGAACTAGAGCTCTCTGTGACTGTATAGCACCAAAAGGTCTCTTGCCCTTACTAGGTTGATAAGAGCTCCCTCTAGTCTAAAGAGAATCCTTCTCGAGCATGGAGGCCATGTCAGTAGCATCCCATACAGGCATGGGTCATGAAGGAATCACTCGTGCCCCCGACTAGGGTGTCAACCCATCCACAAATCTATCTATGGCCTCCTTATCAGAGGCAAGAGTGTCAGGAGCAAATCTCCTCAGTTTGGTGAATCTGTTCAAATATTGCTAAACCGTCATATATCGCTGTTCTAAGGTGGTGAACTCTTTCTTCAATAATTGCAATGCATGTGGTGGGAAATACTGATCATCAAAAGCCCACTTAAAGGTCTCCTAAGTGATCATCTCTATACAAGATGAATGTGTACGCATAAAAGTTTGCCACCAAAAACCTACCTCACCCTTCAATAGGTAGGTAGCTACTCGGACGAGAACCTCAACTGGAACCTTCATAGTGTCAAATGTTCTCTCTACCTCAAACAACCATCTATATGCCTCCTCAGTGTCATCGTCTCCATAGAAGGGTGGTACCATCTTCTGAAATTGCTCTAACAAGTTGTCTGTCTTGTTAGAGTTTCATGAAGCATCACCTTTAGTGGGTTTAGGTGCTAGTGGTGCCTGCACGTGGTGGGTCGATTAGACAGATGAATCTACTGGTGCCACTAGAGGTGTCGACATGAGTGCTGTGTTCGTAGTTTGCATCACAGCCCTAATCTACTACTACATAAGTGATATCAATCCTTACATCACTCTATTCACCAAAGGAGTATCATGATCCCCTTGCCCAAGGGATTCAACAGGAGGGACAACTGGTGTAGCAGGGGTGGACCTTGTCCTTCATCAAGGAGCCATCTATCAGGAATTCAACTATCACTAAGCATAAGTTCTTCCCTCATAATTCTCCTTCAACTGCAATTTATGGACTGTCATATACATAAAAGTGGATCTTTGCAAGGATTATGATGGACTAGACTAGGCTCTAATACCAACTTTGCAACACCCTGGGTTTTTATAACATTTTTACATAATAATAATAATAGTAATAATAATAAATATGGTCAGGATCCCTGAGTCAAAAAGTTCTATTTACTGATAATTTAAAAACATTCATTGTAAAACCCCCAAGGTGTTATAACGCTTCCAAAACATCACCAAAATGATTAAAAATTTTATATACATAAATTGCAATAAATTTAAACCAAAAACAATATCAAATCCAACATCAAAACCAAAGGTCCCTTAATTTTATAAATATTTAGAAAACATAATAATATGGCCTAGGGTCTATCCATCATAACATTCCACCATACTAAATAACATATCCATAGTGTATAAATGTCATAATCAAACTCAATTATGAGTGTACACAGTCCATAAGATAAATCTGAAATGAAGTCTATCTAGTAACTCATGTGAACTATCTATTAGCAAGATAAAGATGGTCCCCACTACTATCACTATCCTTCCACACCGCTGCCTTTCCTACTATCACACCCAATATCTAAGGCATTGCAAAACAAAGCAATGCCTCAGCAAGCTATTGCTTGTGTAGGTACATAGACATTAAATGAAATGCAATTATGGAATAAAAATAATAACTCAAATAAAAAGAGCTGATAAGAGTGTAAAACATACAAGCCTTAGAATACAAATTCCATGAATCATATCGATATTAGGATCAAAGTATCATGCTCAATAAAACTTGGGTCACATGTAGGTAAAACATGAGTATGATGCAATCTCAATGAGCATCCAATAAACAAGTAGGGCACCCATGGTACGTGGGTCCCACGAATATCCCCTATACTCACACAACAAGTCGTGAGTACTCATACCAATCCCCTAAGTGGTGTTACACCCAGGCACCAAGATGATATATCTAGTCTCATCATGCATACACACATAATAAGTGTATGGATAGTCATGCTACAGTGGTAATTGTACATCCTAGGTCTACTGATTGCTACTCCCCATCGACATCGTAACTGGTGACTTGTCATCCATCCCCATGGGTGGGCCTAAACCAATAGTGTGGACTATCCATGTTACCAACCCCTACCAAATGCCATCTGTGGGCAGGTGTCTATCATCTCATAAAATGAGAGGGTGGGTGGCCTGCCCTAATCCCTCATAGCATGACATCCACCAGGTGAAAGCACCCATCATAAATCACAAAATATGAAAATCATAAATCTCATAAAAACCAAGAGCACTCGTGGATCAACATCCCAAGGCACCCCCTCATCCTGGGGTTAGCCTCTTAAGGACTAGCCACCAAGCCTCCATCCTCTATTCTATGAAAATCATTCAATCTCAGTGATGCAATAAAGAGTAGATATTCATAATCTATATACAATGTCCATAAGTATTAATAACATAAAACTTGATCGAATGAAATCCATTCAAGTATCATTAAGTCTCAAGTCAATCATAGCATAAAACTTATGAATCACAAGGCCTAAAATAAGAAATCATGCTACAACAATCCAAATCAATCAAGATACTATGATATGGTGAGATTTTAGAAAACAATGTGAAACATTAAATGTCGTCACCTACCTCAATGAAGAAACAAACACTCAAACAAACGCGTACTCCTCTCAAACTACACGCTCGGATACACTTGTCAGTACCATAGTACTTTTTCAGGTTATTCATTTTCATCTATATACCCCTTTATCAATTTACTCTTTATTTGTCCAATAATTCTCTTATCTAGCTTTTAATCTAGATCAATGGTCTAGATCACCTGAACTATCTTTATTATTCAATTTTTTGGACATTCAACACTCATATACTTGATTTGATCATCAATCAAGTTGAGATTTGTTATTTTAAGATCTCCTAATCACCAAAGGGTCAATTTATTCCATCTCGATGGAAATTGAGATGACCTAATCATTGGATCATTCATAATCGCCTTAATTTGTGATTTGATTATGAATTCTAATCTTAATCATCAAAACCAATTCAATTTCATGTTTATTAATTTATTCCAATGTATACTCATGATTTATGCCTCAATCTAATGGTTTGATTACTCCCTAATTGATACATTCTAAATCCTTAGTAAAATTGATGGTCTGGATCAATTCTAAGATGAATACACTTGATTGATTTATTACATCCCTTAGATCATCCAATTGTTCAAGTTCTAAGGCCTAATCATCATTTGATTGGCAAGATTTAAGTAATTTGTTACTATTTCATATATTTAATCTAACTAAATGTGCTCAAATGAAGATTTAAAGTTTAAAATCATGTTTTTGTTGTTGAGATGATTTCAACAGACCTTTCAGATCGAAGATCGAGCTTCTATAGCCTCCAAAATCTTAAAAAAACTATTTCAAATCACAATCAATGGTTCAGATCAAAATTCATGCTAGGATGGTGATTTTTTCCAAGCGTCACCAAGATGCATGTGGTTGGGATGTGCGATGTAGATGCACCATGTGCGTCCCAATTGCCAAGATGCTCCTGCGTGCATCCCAGCTTCCAGGACACTGCCGCGTCATGTGTGGCCGACAACAGCACCGCAGTACCCTTCTGCACATGTGCGTTGCATGCGTCGTTCTTGTCGGTGCATCCCACATGGCGTCCTAGGTACTACCTCCATCAGGAACAATGAACCAGAGCCTTCCATCCTATTTTGATTAGATAAGGGTCCCAGATGACTCAATTTTTGTTCTATTTTCACACTTTTTAGGGTTTTGGGGTCCTACAAAGTCATCGGATGGCTCAAATCTGCCATCTGAGCTGTCCTTGAATGTGTACCCAAATAGATCCACCAGATCTATTTTCACCGACGATATCCAGCTGATGAGAGCAGATCCCGCAGGAGTGGGGTTTCCTAGGGTTTTTTTGGTGGGTGTTGCTCCATTTGTGCTTGCTGAAACCCTAAGTGTCGGTGTCATGGGGAAAAAGAGGGCAGCCAAAGGAGAAGAAAAGGGATCTGGAGAGAGACAGAGAGATCGTGATGGGGGAGAAGGAAAGAGGGGTTTTTATGCTAGTGATACGCTTTCCTCGCTATGGCGTGATCACCGCCTTCTCCCTTGGTGGTGATGGAGTCTGAGGGTGTGTCGTTATCAAAATGACCCCCTCTGATTTGGGTCCCCCCTTTTTTTATATTGAGAATGGAGTGAGTAATTTGATCGAAGGTCCCTATCTCTTGGCTGTCATTACAAGAGATTAGTGGCCTTTAAACTCAAGGATCTAAGGCTTCACCTAAAGGTACTTCAACCAGGAATGTAAACAAACAAACAAAAAAACCAACAAAGGAGGAATAAATTAACGACAACCAACTTTGAATTTTAAAGTGCAAGAATCAAAGGATGAGTGCAAGAGTGAGGCATGGAACATTTGAAGAAATGCATTCCAACCTTGGGAAAGAAGAACAGACACCCAAAGGAGAAGAAAACTTATGGCAAAAAAAGAAAGGAGAGAGTGGAGGAAGAGGACATCTCCTTCAAAGTGAAGGAGGCATCTTTTTCCTATGAGTGAGAGGTTCCTCTAATTTCATTTTTTGTGGTTCTTTGAGAACTTTTATCTTTTAATTTCTAGGATAACGTAAGAGGAAGGAGTGGTGGGGATAAAAATAGGTAATTTGGATGGCTAGGATGGGTGGATAGTTAGGGTTTTACAAGAGATGGAAGGTGGTATAGGTTGTTTGCCCTTTTGAATGCAAGTAGGTGGGGAGGTGCCTTATTTTTAAAAGGAGGCATCTCCCCCCTTCAAAAATCAGTGAATCCCTTCAATTATGGAAAGTGGTTGGGTGGTGAAGATGTAAGAAAGAGAAGGGAAGGTGGGAGGAAAGAGATGGGTAGGAAATTTAGGAAAGTGAGGTGTGATGGGAAAAATTGATTGGCTAAGTGATTTCCTAAGAATTTGGGATTGGTTGGATGGTTTGAATGGGAGTTTGGGAGGTTGGAGAAGTCTTAGAAAGGTATGTCTTTTGGTGCATCTTAGGGGTGAGTTGGAAAGTGAGAAAAAAGTCGGGAAAACTAGGAAAAACATGAAAAATAAAAGGTCTCTTCCTATTAGTCCCCATGCCACCTTATCCTAGTGGGTTTTCCCATAATTCTCTTCAAAATATCCCCATGAATCCTAAGGATAATTCTTCAAATTCTCCACCAATCATAGCCTTCCATTTAGCTTAGCTTATGGGGCTTTCATGGCTAACTTTGAGGGCTTCATTGGCTTGGCTTAAGTGGTTGTCTTGGCTGCTTAGCATGTCTTCTTCTTCATGATTAGAATATTGCTAAGCAACTTAAGTGAAACACATGCAAAGGTGGTAGACTTTGCATGGCTTGTGCATGTGCCCACTTTTGGCTCCTCTAATTGCATCCATTGCTTATCAAAATGATGATCTTGACCTTAATCTCATGTTGGATTGATTATTTTTAGGCTTGGATTCAATCTTTTGATCTTGATATTCTAATTTCATTCTGATTGATCTTGGTCATTTGATCACCACCTCACTTCTACAAAAAATATAAAATTCTAATTAAATTTTACAAAATATGATTAATCACATACATACCTTGAATTAGCCTTTACACCTATAAAATATCAAATTTTTGAGTCATTAGCTCAAAAATGCATGTGTTATTAATTTTGATCAAAAACCCTAATTTACCCTTGTAAGTTATAACACATGGGCAACTAATTAGATATTTTTAATATAAAATTAGACACTTATCACACCCCCCCCCCAACTAGCATGTTGTTAGTCCTGAGAAAAATTTGCAAAAAATCATTTTACAAAATGAGATACAAGGTGGACATTATTACCAAGAATAGTAAGGGTAGTTTATCTTAATTCCTTCCTTTCATATCCTCTTTAAGGCTATGTTCCTCATAAGATCCATAGATATTTAAAAGGGACAAAATGTAGGTTTAGGATAGGTTCAGAAAAAAGGGTATAAGGATTTCAAAGGTTCAAAATTGAGTAGAGGTCTTCTTTTTTATTATTATTAAAGATCTTTGACTATACTAAAGTTAATTACCTTTGTATTCTTGTATTTCTAATATTTCTTTCTTTTAATTTTTCTATTTCTTCTGACCTTTTGAAAGAAAGACTCTTGGTGTTTTTCACTTCTTTAACTTTTTGTCCTTTTTCAAACTTTTCTACTAACTCACTCATTTTGAAAATGGGTACTAGATATTTTTTCTTTCTTGATTTTTCTATTTCTTTTGACCTTTTGAAAGAAAGACTCTTGGTGTTTTTCACTTCTTTAAATTTTTGTCCTTTTTTGAACTTTTCTACTAAATGTACTCATTTTGAAAATGGGTACTAGATATTTTTTCTTTCTTGATTTTTCTAGGAAAAGCAAGTGGGGTTAGGAAAGAAAAAGCTTAATAATAGGCTTAAGGGGTTAACTAGTGGTGTAATATATTGGTGAATTTTTATATCTCTAGACTAAACAAGGATGTCCTATATCATTCCCTAGGTTTCCTTAAGCCTATCAAACTTAATAAAAGAAAGAGGTTACTCCTATTTTCTTGATAGCTAATGAAAACAAGGATAGCAAGGTCACACTACAATATGTTCGCTAAAGAAAACTATGGAATTAATTACAACTCTTTAAAAGAAGATATTCTTTAAACTCACTGGGTTATAGGTCTCCATTAATTTTCCTCATGGTCAATAAGTCATAACTCTTTATTAGTCTTAACTATGTGCTTGTGTAAATATTTTCTAAGAATTAACCTTCATATAATGCATCAACACATGAATAATATGAAAAACTAGCCATTTACACTTCCATTAAGAGGGGAAAACATTAGAGTTACTAAGTTCTGAACATCCAGTTCTCATTATAGTAAGGGAACTTTACTTAATTGGGTTTTGAAAAATAATTGGGTTGCCTCCTAGGGAGCACTAAGTTTTACACCTTCAACCAGACATAATGATGAGTGCAAGGGTGATAAGCAGCAAGGTTTTTAGAGTAGTCTGAGGTGGGTCATGATAAAGTGGTACAAGATGTCTGATAAATAAAAGAATACTTTATATACAAGCAAGGAGGCTTGTGGATTTTTTTTTAAACAAGTGTATGCTTAGGGATGCTATTCTAGGAGGGTTACGAGGGTTTGGCCACCCGCTCTCTGAAATGTGATATATATGATGATACCATGCCCAAAGAGAGGCAAAACGTTGGGTGGGGCAATTATAGGAAGGCCACCACTATGACGGTCTGTCTCCCCATATAGACATGACATAGATGATTTTTCACATTTGGTATCCGTGGAGTATGAAAGTAGTTATCCGAGCATGCTAGTACGGATCAGACTATAGCATAGTAGTCCTTTGAGTATTTTACATTATGATGCATGGCATAATGAGATGCCAATACTCCCCAAATAAGGGAGTATTTTCCCAGCAGAGTCTGCATGTTTTATCAACTCAGTATGGCTAAGTGTGATGATACTGTCCAAATGAGGGAGTATTTTCCAACAGAGTTTGGATGATTGATCAACTCAGTGTGTCTGAGTGTGACTATTGATGCTTGAGATATTAACTATTTTTCATAGTTTTGACCATATATATATCTATATGTCATTTATAATATGTATGTATAAGGATGTACATATATGACAAAGTAAAGAGATTGATCAATGAGTATGTTTATGAACAATGGGATTATGAAGTATTAGGATTATACTGTCAAATTATTATGCTTCTTGAATCCCCTACCAAGCATAGCTTACTGAGATATTGTAAATTTTTGAATGTTTACAATATCATAGATACAGAGAATGAGAATTAGGAGCTCAAGACTTGAGAAGACTTGGAAGAATTATCAATCAGGGTATATCCTTTGAAGACATGTATTTTTATTTAAGAGCATTGTAATGTATTGAGAATTTTTAATGTATGGTGAGGTTTGAAATTTGGCTTATGTAATTTGAACAAGGATTGTACTAAGACCCAGGCAGTATTGTGAACTACTGGATGGATCTAGAATTTAATAAAAGTATATTCCTTCAATGAAATTTTATCTTGTACAAAATTCTACTTATTATATGCATGAAGTGATGACTTGGGTTTTACAAAACAAGTTCTAAAGAAAAGAATTTCTACTACTTTGTTTTGCAAAAAAAATTTACTACTAAGGGCCCCTGCCTTTGAAAAATGTGTTACAAAAACCCGAGTCATCACAATTGGTATCAAAGCCATTCATCCAGTCATAGTACAATACCCTTATGTCCAATATAAAGATTACAATCTAATTAGAGGATGAGAAATAGCGAGTGAATAAGAAATAAGATAGGATTTGATGAGAATGAGTAGAAAATGAGTTATGTGATTAACTCATTAGTTGAGAATGAGTATAGGAAGAGTTATGTGATTAACTCATTAGTTGAGAATGAGTATAGGAAGAGTTATGTGATTAACTCATTAGGTGAGGAGTTAATGTAATTAACTCATGAAGTACTGGTAGAGTATAAGTAGATAGTACTTAGTGAAATAACTAGAAGTACTACTTAGTAAGTTAATGATATCAATATAGGGAATAATAAGTTTAGAAACAAGTAAGGAAAACATTACAATAGAGGAAGATGTAATGTATGATATTCAGGTATAACCTGCAATCTTAAGTAAAGATACTTGTAGAAATAAAATACATTAATATAACTATTATTAGGTGAATAATGCAGATTAAGAGAAAGAGATGATAAATTGGAAAAATAAGATGGAAAGGATGAAGAATGATAAAATCCAACCCTTATAGGAAAGGTGAAATAGATACTAAAGATAAAACCTTAGAATTATTACAAAATTTAAAATTAATAATACTAAATAATAAATATAAATGTATGAGTTACAATTACTACATCAATGTTGTATTATGACAATTAGCTAAAGGATTTAATCATCAACATAGAGATGATCTTACTTGAGAAGAATTTAAGGAGGTAGGTAAATATTTTCAAAATTGGTTAATGAAAAGAATTTTAATAAAGATAAATAAGGAGATAAAATTTAGAGGAATATTGATTCAACTATATGATAGAATTGAAATATGAAAATAATTGTGGACTATAATTTGCATTGATGATATAATGGAAAGCGAAGACCAATGAATGAATAGGGATATTAATATGATGAATTTAGGAATATTGATTCTACTTATATGATAGAAATAGTTGTATGGAATACTGATAGGAATTTTGGTTTATGAGCAGATGCTGCCAAAGAGAGTCACAAGGTAGACAGCACAAAATACGCTAGAAGATAATACGGAGAGATTAACAATGGATAATGGGGAAGACATGGTAACAAGAGTATTGAGAAACCTTCTTCCTCACATTCAACATCCCCAAAGTTCATAAGTTCCAATAGAGGTACCAAGTACTTAGGCTCAAGCTATGTAACCTAGCAAAAATTCAAGAGATTTTTACCCTAATCTTGGAATGAAAAATAACACATGGAAATGAAAAATAAGCAAAAATTGGAAACATGCTAAAATTGAAAACTTTCCTAAAATGTGCACTTTCCAAAAGTAAAACTTTCCTAAACAAGACTTTCTAAATATCTGACTTTCCCAAATTAAAGACTTTCCTAAAGTAAGAACTTTCTAGAAATGCAAATAAGCAACTTTCCTAAACATGAAACTTAGTAACTTACCTAAGTATGTATTAAACAACTTTCCTAATCATGCAACTTCTAAATAAAGCAATTAAACTTATGGAGTGGAATCATTAACAACCTATGCTACAACATGCAAACAAACTAATCAAAGACAACACTACTAACTACTTTTTCTAATGTGAATGAGTGCACAAACTTAGATTTCAATTAAACAATAACTTTGCAAATCCAAAAGCACACAATATTACTTTAACCTTAACTAAGAAATCTAAAGAAATAATTGTGGTGAGGTGGAAAGTGATTTAAATAATGGAAATAAGTGGGAAAACCATAAAAAATGGAAGTCTCTCATCCTATTGGTTCATATGCCAACTTATCGTAATAATATTTTCCTTAATTATCTTCAAAATATCCCTTAAATTCTTGTGGATAATCCTCTTGAATTTCATCCAATTCTAGCCTTTCATTTAGCTTAGCCATATGACTTAGATGGTTAACTTTAAAGGGCTCATGGATGGCTTTTAGAAGCTTTCATGGCTCCATCCCTTGGCTTGAGTGGCTTGAATTCCATATCTTGCCTCCTTCTCTCATGGCTTATATGGCTAAGGTGGCTTAAGTGGCTTCCATGCAAAGGTTGTAGGAATGAATGGCTTACTTCCTAGGTCCACTTTGGCCATCTTTAGCTTATTTAATCACATCCTACTAGTCCGCAAGATGATTATTTCCTTTGGTTTCATGTTGGATTGATGATTCCTAGGTTTTGACTCAATCTTTTGATATTGATCTTCAATGTTCATCTCGATCAATCTTAGCTATTGAATCATCATCTCTCTTCCTACAAAACATAAGAAATTCTAATTAAATCCTAAAAAAATATGTTAATCATATACTTACTTTGGATTAGCTTCTAGAACTAAAAAAATTTTCTTCATTAGGTCAAAAATCCATGTATTACGAATTTTGGTCTAAAAACCCTAATTCACCCCTATAAATTATAACATGTGGGTAACTAATTGGTGGTTTTTATAAAAACTAAACACTTATCAACATGGTTATTTGGATGTCAAAAAATCTAATATATGAAAACCAAAACATGGTTATCTAAAATATGGATGCATGGATATCTATCTAAAAAAAATTTATGGCTGTCTAAAATTCTGATATATAGCAGTACTAAAACATGTTTGTCTAGGAAACCAAAACATGGTTATATGGTTCTCCATAAATATAATATATAGCAGTACTGAAACATGGTTGTATAGGAGTCCGAAACATGGTTATATAACTATCCAAAACATGATTATATAGCTGTCCAAAAATCTAATATATAGTAGTACAAAGAACTGATATATAGCAGTCCAAAAAATAGCTGTATAACCATCCAAAACATGGTTATATGTTTGTCCAAACTTGATTTTATGGCTGTCCAAAAATTTTACATATAATAGTCCCAAAAAATGGTTGTATAGCAGTCCAAAACATGGTTATATGGCTATCCAAAATGTAGTTATATGGCTGTCCAAAAATCTGATATATGGTAGTCATAAAATAGCAGTCCAAAACATGGTTATATGACTAACCAAAATATAGTTATATCACTGTCCAAAAATTTGATATATAACCATCCCAAAATATGGTCATATAGTAGTCCAAAACATGGTTATATAGCTATCCAAAACATGATTATATGGCTATACAAAAATCTGATATATATATATATATATATATGTATATAGTAGTCTCAAAATAGGGTTATATGGCTCTCAAAATAATGGCTATATAACCATCCAAAACATGGTTATATGGTGGTCCAAAACATGATTTTATGGCTGTCCAACAATCTTATATATAGTAGTCCCAAAAATGGTTGTATAGCTGTCCAAAACATGGTTATATGGCTATCCAAAAGATAGTTATATGACTTTCAAAAATTTTGATGTATAGCTGTCCAAAACATGGTTATATGGCTATCCAAAACATAGTTATATCATTATCCAAAAATATGATATACAGCCATCCCAAAACATGGGGTCAAATATATAATAGCCAAAAAATTGTTGTATAGTAGTCCAAAACATGGTTATATGGCTGTCCACAACATGAATTTATAGCTGTCTAAAAAATCTTATACATAGTAGGACCATAAAATGGTTGTATAGCAGCACTAACATCATTATATAGCTATAAAAAACATGGTTATATGGCTGTTTAAAAATCTCATATATAGCAGTCCCAAAATATGGTTGTATAACATTCCAAAACATGGTTATATGGCTATCCAACACATAATTATATGGCTGTCCAAAAATCTAATGTATAGTAGTACCAAAATATGGTCGTATAGCAGTCCAAAGCATGGTTATATGGCTGTCCAAAACATGGATATATGGCTATGTAAAAATATAATATATGTGGTAGTACCAAAACATAGTTACATGGCTATTGAAAATATGTCTATATGGCTGTCCAAAAATCTTATATATAGTAGTCCCAAAAAATGGTTGTATAGTAGTCCAAAATATCATTATATGGCTGTCCAAAACATGGTTGTATGGTTGCCTAAAAATATAATATATAGTAATCCCAAAATATGGTTGTGTAGCAACCCAAAACATGGTTATATGGCTATCC
Organism: Warburgia ugandensis; assembly: GCA_035236585.1. Classification (NCBI taxonomy): domain Eukaryota; kingdom Viridiplantae; phylum Streptophyta; class Magnoliopsida; order Canellales; family Canellaceae; genus Warburgia; species Warburgia ugandensis. Next base: position 44,986,822 of record CP141130.1, read on the forward strand.
AAAACATAGTTATATGGCTGTCCAAAAATCTGATATATAGCAGTCACAAAATACGGTTATATAGTAGTCCAAAACATGGTTATATGGCTATCCAAATATCGGATATATAGCAGTTCCAAAACATGATTGTATAGTAGTTTAAAACATAGTTACAATGCTATCCAAAGCATGGTTTTATGGCTGTCTAAAAATCTGATATGTAGGAGTACTGAGATATGGTTGTATAGTAGTCCAAATTATGGTTATATGTCTATACAAAATGTGGTTATATCATTGTTTAAAAATCTGATATATAATAGTCCTAAAACATGGTTGTATAGTAGTCCAAAACATAGTTATGTGGCTGTCCAAAAATTTGATATATAGCAGTCCTAAAACATGGTTGTATGGTAGGCCTAAAATCTTAAATATAACTATCCAAAACATAGTGTTATGACAGCCCAAAACATAGTTGTATGATAAAAAAATTTACTATGTGATAGTCCCAAAACATAGTTGTATGGAAATCCAAAACATAGTTATAGAAAGAATATACATGTTCATTAAAAAGTTTAACATAGGATTTGCTACACAAAACTAAAAACAAACACTTAAATTCTACTTTCCACCTACCTAGAATCATCTTTCCACATCTAAAACCCTCCATTAGATTTCTCCTTCTCTCTTATTCTTTTTCCTTTCTTTCTTCTCTCGTTTCCTTTCCTTCTTCTTTCTTTCCCTTTCCCTTTCCTTTCTCCTTCCTATCTCTCTTCGTGTAATAACCCCAATTTTTGTAATTGATTGAGAAAATCAATAAAGTTTGAGTTTCAGAAATTTTGGGTTGAAATATTAGGGTTATTTAGAATATACTTCTTATAAAAGTATAATCAAATAATAAGACATGTACAATTGAAATTAAACTATCAAACCCTTCAGAATGACTATAAGCACGACAAATTTTGAATTCAGATGAAAAATCCTTAATTTTCTTCATTTCTTGGACAGAAGGGTAAAATAGTAATTTTATCCAAAAATCAAAATTTGAGATATCAAAATTTAGAATGTACTAAGAAATATGAATCCAACACCACTAAGTATGCTCAATTCCTAGATCATGGGAATAAATCCTAATTTTTTAATATATAAAGGGCAAAATGGTCTTTTTACACCATGTGGGCCCCATATGGGGCCCACAAGGGACCCAAAAACGAATCCTATGGCCAGCCCACATGAAATCATTGGTCAAACCATACCAATTGGTCTTGGGGAAGTAGGTGGAGAATGGGAGAATCCAATTCTTTTTTAATAATAAAAAATTAACCATCATTAATGCATATCATCATGAAAGAAGACCAAAATGCCTATAAATACAACCTCAAAAATACTCCTAAAATTCCCACAAAAATTTTTTCACTCTCCCTAAAAAATTAGACCTAGATCCCTCCCCAAAAACCTAAAAATCCCAAGAGATCTCTCTCTCTTTTCAATTTTTTTTTCTTTTTAGATTGGAACAAGAGACCTAAAATCAATTAGGCACTCTGTTCCAAATCTAATATCACTAATTTCACCATCCAAAACTTCCCACCATACCTTAGCTACAAAAGCCCCAAAGAAATTTCAAGATCCAACGGTTCAAACAATGGCAATCGCAAGAAAGGTGGATCTTGGGCCATATCTTCATCAAAAGGGTATTTCTTTTAAATTAGACATATAACCAACATTTTTTCTCCAATCAGGTAGGTGGAAATGCTTCTTGGACATGTTTACTACTAGTTTATGAAAATTTTATTTTACTGTAATTGCATTTTAAAGTAAACCATAGAACCTTTATTTCAGGATGATGGAGTACTCAGATGAAAATTCTGACCATACCAATCGATCCAGAAGGGTCTAAAATCCCTAATGTAGAAGTTTCACAAAGATCAGATAAGTTTTGGGCCCTCAATTTATCGAGGATTGTTTGGACGGTCTAGAATGGACTGTCTAATCTCCTGATCGAACGGGGCATAGGACGCATGAGTGACACAGCGTAGAAAACATCGCACGCGAAAGCGTTTCACATGTGCTGTACGTGGGACGTCATCCCAAGCGGGACGACAGGGCTTCCGTAAAAAGGACGAGTGGACGCACTTGCCTTGCATTCCATTTATTAGCGCATGACGACAAGTGTTCCGCTCGTCCCACGTGCGTCGGTGGACGTCCCTGGAGGGAGCTTCATTTTCAACTCCACGATGGATGCACCCGATGAGCGGGAGCATTCCACCCTGCTTGTTTCCGCCCGAAAAATTTGGGTCGTCCATTCCGGTGGGTCGAGATCAAATTTAGGCCCTAGGAATGACTATGAACTTCCAGATCTAATTTTGGAGCCGTCTGAACTCCAAATTGAGATCGAAAAGAAGCTATGGAAAGCTTGAAACCTCTATTTTTTGATGAAATGATAAAATCTAGAAATTATGTAATAAAACTTTCTGTATTAAAGAAACAAGTTGCAAATTGCCAAGATCTTCAAGATCTGGGATGATCAGATCTTGGAAATATATTTTAATAATGATAAAATATTGGAATAAAGTTATATAAATGGTTTATTAGGACAGATCTAAGAGATATTAAGGGATTTGCCCACTATGGTAGAAAAACCCTAAAAATTACAAAGGGACCCACTTGATCAATAAGATCAAGTGTGATTAGATCCTTGAGATGGATGGAATGGATGTTGATATGATGAAATCCAAGAAAATCATGGATGGATTATGACAAAAATAGATCAATATGATCTTTGGACCTTAATAAAGAAAACCCTCTAAATATAACTAATACCCTTAATCAAAGGAAAAGATCTAAAATCTAATGGTTGGATCATAAGTGAAGGTTTCTAAAAATGTTAATATAATTAGTTTTATTTTTTATTAATTGAAAATGGCATTTTAAATATGATTTATGTTATAAAGCATGATAGTGTAACTTTTAAACTTTAGCATGACATGTGATTAGATTGTTATCATAGGTTGCTAGATTTAATTATCCTAAGGGCATGATAGTGTGATTTTATGCAAGTGTAACTTAGGACCAAGTTAGTATGATTTCATGCCATTGTAACTTAAGATCATGCTAGTTTAAGTATAGTTTTATTCCATTAAGTTAAGTTACATTCATAAGGAGCATGTTAGTATAAATGTTTATTAAATTTATATTGGAACCATGCTTTAAAGTTTATGATTTCATTGTTGTCAAATTTTATTAGTAGATCTACTTGTTGTGAGATAAAAAGCATAAAATACCAAAATGTACTCTAATGAGAAAGTAGAGTTCATGACGCAAATAAGAATGGAGTACTTTGGACTTAATTAGTAAGGGTTATAGTTAGTAGGACAATATAAGGATTATCAAATCCTTGCCCAAACTAGGAGAATAATAAACCCCATGAATGACATTGAAAATATTCATGGACTATATTAAAATCAATTACAAAGAGTACTTAGGGTCAACATGCTTATAGGAACCTTATGAACGGTTGAGCTATGGTCACTCTAGTGAATGTGGAACATAGTGGTTAAGGTTAGTAAATTACCTAACCCTAATAAAAACTGTAAGTAAGATAAAGATGATCAAACAAGACCCATTAGATCTTGGATGATCAAGAACAATAAGAATAAGAATATTATATTGTACTTAGTATGCATGTTTATTAGTATGCTTGTTCTAGTTCATTAGATTAGATAATCCAAACCCTTGATCAAAGATGATTCAAGGAAGAAAACTAAGATCATCCTCCTTAGGGATGATCCAATAACTAACTTAGATCAAAGAAGAATTAGATGATAGAAGATCTAGGACCTTGATCTTTATCAAGATGTGTAGATTGTCAATCAATGGATCTATAAAAGATCAAGATCAAGGAGATGGACACACTAAGACTTAGAGATAGAAAAATACTTAGATATGAATGATCTAAAGATCATTCTAAATATCAGATCTAGTGATCAATAGGATTGTTAAAAATTTATATATTGACAATATGTATGGATGTACAGATTCTATACATCAGTCAGGATCATGGAAGATTTGGGAAAAGAGATCACTCCTTAAATGTAGGAGGATTTGATGAATGCATTTACATGGGATATACATGATTTAAATCATGACCTTATGTTGACAAGAGTAATGTTAATACTTGTATTAAATCCCTTGAAAACCTTATGATCCAACCAAACATATATAAGATGGTTAAGGACTAGACTATAAGTGAATAGGGAACTAAAAAATATTTCAACCCTAAGTAAACAGACAGATGGTCTGATATATATGAAATCTATTTTACATATAAGCTTGGAGGCTTGTGAGTTTGTTTTAATAGGCATAAGCCTAGGGGGATGCTATTGCTAGAGGAGTTATAAGGGTTTGGCCACCCACTCCTTGAAATTTGATGATATGATGATACCTTGCCCTATGAGAGACTAAAAGTCTGGTGGGGCAATTATGGGAAGGCCTCCACTGTGAAAGTCCTGTCCCCCCATACGGGCAGTGACATAATATTTTGGATTGTGGTATCAGTGGTGAACAGGGCAGTTATCCGAGCGCGCTAGTATGGATCAGACTGCAGCATGATAACCCTTTTGATTATTTTGCACTATGATGCATATGAGAATAGGCATAGTGAAATGCCTTATGTTTTAGCATAATGAAATGCTAGGTAATTGTATATTACCAATATTTTCCAAGAAGGGAAATTCCCAGTGTAAGATTAGCTGAAATACTAAATTCTCAGAATAGAGAGAATTGATCAGCTTAGTTGGGAATGATATTTGACTACTTTCATAAATTTAACTGATTTACCCATGTATAGTATGTGCGTATATGAATGTACATAACTTACAAAGTAAAGAGTAGAGACATGAGTATGTTTAGGAATAATGGGATTATGAAGTATTGGAATTACATTGTCAATTATTATGCTTCTTGAATCTCCTACCAAGCATTGCTTACTGAGATATTGTAAATGTTGCAATATCTCAGATACAGGGAAGGAGAGTTAGGAGCTGAAGACGATAGAAGACTTGAAGAGAATAATCTTCATGGTATACCCTTGAAGACATGTATTTTGCTTTGTTGAGAGTTTTATTGTATGGTAAGCTTGAGTTTTGGATTATGCAATTTGGACAAGTATTGTAATAGATTTGGCTGTACTGTGAACCACTGGATAGATTCTGGAATTTAATGAAAGTCTATTCCTTCAATAGAATTTTATCTTGTACAAAAAATTCTACTTATGTTATGTATGAAGTGATGACTTGGGTTTTACAAAACAAGTTCAAAAGAAAAGAATTTTCGCTGCTTTGTTTTGCGAAAAATTTTTACACTATAAGGGCCCTGCCTTTCAAAATACATTACAAAACATGTTACAAAAACCCGGGTCGTCACACTTCTCTTCTACATTTTTTTCTTCTTTCTTTTTCCCTCTTCTCTTCTTCACCCACTTTTTCTCTCTCCTCTCTTCCCCACATCCTTTTATTTTTCTTTCTTTTTTTCTTTGGCTATAGCCCAACACATCTTCAATTTGTGGATGTGTTGGGAAGCTAAAAAGGTCAGGAGACAAGATGCTTGTTTCCCCTTTCTTATCACTTTTTTGGATGGACCAATCAGGTTCCTTCTTTTGAATTTTACTTCTATTTAAAAGGGATTTTAGTTTTATCTAAAATAAAATATCAATATATATTAAATCCTAACCTTCCATTCCATCTTTTTCATAACAATAAATTTATAATTGATCTCATCTCTCCATTCCTAATTGATTTGAGATATTACTCTTATTGATCATCCTCTCTTTAATTTAATTTCATGGTTAAGATTACTCCTAATCCATTAAAATCTAGGTGTCCATTTAAATAGCCCTTTTTTTTATTTTTAATTACATATAGTTACTAATTTGTTATCAAATGAGACACTTATATTTGTTGTCAACTTGTGCAAAATAATTCAATAATAGAATAGACATTTGAGGTGTTACATTCTTCCAACCTTTTCATAATTTCCCAAAGTTTTTCAAACTATTCTATAAATAATTTTAGAAAATTTTCTTTCATGTTAGTCTCCATCTCCTAAGTGGCTTCCTTAGCTAAATGGTATTTCCAGTGAACTTTGACTAAAGGAATGGTCTTTCTTCTCAATCTCTTTTCCTTTCAATCTCAGATTTGCAAACCCTTCTTTTCTAATGTAAGATTAGGCGGCAACTCTATGGCATCTATTCCAACATATGTGCCAGATTTGGAATGTACTTCATCAACATAGACACATGAAGGACATTTTGAACTTCTAACAATTGTAGGGACAATGCTAATTGAAATGCATCTACACTAACTCTATAAAAGATTTCAAAGGAGACCAATGTAGTGTGCACTCAGGTTCCCTTTAATGCCAAATTACATGACTCCTTTCATTAGAGAAATTCTCAAAAACACATGATCTCCCTCCTTGACTTTCAAATCTCTATGCCTCCTGTCTACATAGCTCTTTTGTCTACTATGTGCTACGAGAAGTCACTATTTAGTCAACTTTACATGACGAGCACATTGTTCCACTAGTTTTGACTATATGATCTTACTCTCCTCGACTTTGCTCTAGCAAGTCGGTGAATGGTATGGTCATCCATACAAAGTCTCATATGGTGCCCTATTAATGCTTGAGTGGAAGCAATTATTATATGCAAACTCTACTAGCAGTAAGTTTTCATCCTAATTACCCTTCCAAATAATCACACATGCCCACAGCATGTCCACTAAGGTCTAGATTGTCCTCTCGGACTACCTTGCAGTCTATGAATGGAATGTTGTACTCTAAGTCAATGATGATCCCAATGATTTCTGCACACTCCTCCAAAAGTGAGATGTGAATCAACTATCCCTATTGTAGATGATCATATCAGGTGCTCCATGTAAGCTCACTATCTCCTAAATATAAAACTATGCTAATCTGTCAGTGCTCTGAGTCTGGCAAATGATTAGAAAGTGCATGGGCTTAGTCAGTTGATCAATAAATACCCATGTCACATAATGTCCTTGGATGTCTTGGACTATCGCACTATGAAATCCATAGTGATATGGTCCCACTTCCATTTGGGAAGCTTAAGAGGCTAAAAAATGGACAGGAGCTACTGACGTATTCCCCCAGAAGTGACGCACATCATTGGTTTTTAGGTGCAGTGGAAAATAGGCAAGGGCTACTAGAGCATTCTCTTGGAAGCAATGCGATGCATCAGGACCTAGGTACAATGGAAAGTAGGCATGGGTCCCTGTGCTATTCTAGAAGTGCACATGTAAATAGCCTAGCTCACAAGAATAACATTTGTATTGTAAGATGAAACATAAGAGAGTCAGCATTACTTGTATCCAAGAACTAATTGGAAAGGGGCTAAAACCACTAAAATCAATGGGTTAAAGCTCTATTACGTAAGAAAGGACATTAACAAAAATGGTATAAGGATAGTGGTAGATAGAGAATTAAAGGATAAAGTTGTACATGTTAAAAGAACTAGTGATAGAATTATAATAATAACAATGGTTCTAGAAGAGAAGAACATAAATGTTATAAGTGCATACACACCACAAGCAAGGTTAGAAGATAGAATTAAGAGACAATTTTAAGAAGATATGGAAGTAGTCGTGCAAGAAATTCCCAACACACAGGGATATTTATAGCAACAAACTTTAAGGGTCATGTAGAAAAAGAAAAGAAAGGATATGATAGAGAACATGGAGGGTATGATATTGGAGAAAGAAATGAGATGAGGGAAGCCATTCTAGATTTTGCATTGGCATATAACGTAGCTATAACAAACACACAATTTTAACATAAGGGATGAACATATATTAACCATAACAAGTGGACCATATGAAAGCCAAAAGGACCTTTTTCTACTTAGGAATATTGAAAGATCAATGTGTAAGGATTGCAAGGTTATAGTTGGTGAGAGTTTGCCTCATAACATAGGTTAATGGTTATGGATATGTGACGACCCGGGTTTTCCCATGCATTTTTAAATGCAATACCTAATTCCTAAGGTGGGATGCATCCCTATTTGAAAACCATTTTATAAAAACCATGCAATGCAACAGAAAATCTTTCACATTTTAAACTCATTTTGAAAACCCCGAGTGTCATTTGCTTTTACAACAACCAAACCAGTTTTTGAAAAACTTCAGAAATCATAAATGTTTTTCCCCAGGCCTTTCCAGTCACAGCACACAGCCCAACTCTAACTTAATACAAATACATGTCCAAAGGGTAGAGAGTTTACTCACATGTATAGTTGTCTCCTTTGTTTATTCACTTGCTCGTAGCACTAATATCTCCTAAGACGTCTTCTATTTGTGAGTGGAACTATCCTAAAAAATGTTAAGGATAGGGTGAGTATATACTATACTCAGTAGGAGTCTATCACTACTAGTTTTGCAATGCATGCTATGTTTAAAATCATATGCTCTTGAAAACATGTGCATGTTCGAAAAATCTCATTCAATATCGATATTAAAAACCACTGTCGAATTGAAATACTAACAACTTAAAGAATAGCATAATCCAAGTCGAAAGTATCATATATCATAATCATAATGATATGCATAAGATGCTCAACTGAATCCAACTCATGGATATCTGGTATGGTCTACCAACCTCATGTCATGCCATATACAATGCAAGTAAATCCACAAAACCATAGGGTCCAACTATGCCCACAACCTCGCCACCGTGTCGTCCCTGGGTACCTGAGGACACTCGGTCATAGCCCCACCGGGGCATATGACACGTCGACCCAGTGCCATGACACCAGTGGTAGCCCCCTATACCATATGCAGTTGACATAGGGATGTTGCACTTTTTGGGTGTGGTACCCATCCACATAATAGTGGTAGAGGCTGGAGGCCAACCCAAACCTCTCGGCATAGTGCCCACGAGCTTATCAGCCCAAATCATATTGGATCAAAATCGGGATTGAGGGTTTTTGGAGGGGTCTAGAGGTTGAAGACGATAGGGGTTGCCGTTATCAAAACGGCCCCCTGCGTTTTTTGTCCTTTTTTGTTTTTTCATTTTTCTGTTTAATTTCTAGAAATACCCCTATCTTTAAATGGCTGTCACTTCTTCATACAAACTCCGTTTTGGGTGATTTTTGAGGCGTTGGATTCCATTTTTCGAGTAGAATCTAATGGTACCAAGTTTCCTTAAAAATTCCTTCATTTACTATTTTAAATAAAGTGAAACATTTAACACAGTTCATGTCCTATAAAATGTCCAATTTTTGTTAAAAATACCTTAAATTGCTCAGGCATTACATTATTACCCCCTTAAAAGAATTTTGTCCTCAAAATTCCATAAATTATCATCTTCAAGGTATTTGGTCTCTTGGATAACTTCTTGGTGAATGCATTCTTCCCTTAGGAATCAAATCTAGGCTCATCCTCAATTTATCATTTCTATTGTTCCTTCTACAAGGCCTTACCTATAAGAGCTGCTTTCGCTGTGTACTCTAATGCATGCTCCCATACGTGCCAGTTTAACAATACTAGTTTCTAGCTGTAATTCATCTATCTCAAAATCCTTAGATGCCTATACTTTTCTCATCGTGTATAAGATAGTCTCCTCATAGGATCATGCTTCTTTATTCATGTATAAATTACTCCATACTTCTTTGAGATCATATGATCTTATTTCTCCTATTTTATTTTGAATATCATAGAAAAATCCTTTTTCTTCTTGTCTTTCATCTAGTGATCTCTTCATCATCCACATCTCCTTTTAATGGTCATTAGTAAGAGTCCAAAAAAATTACCTTCTTTCTATTGTGTCTATGTTTTTCCTTTTGTCCCCAAGATACTCCACTAGCTAATATGGTATTATGTGCCCTACAGCCAAACCCTTGATTAACTTCGAATGGTTTGATCCCTTGACCAAAATTACATCCAAAATAAAATCATGAAAGTCAATTAGTAGCATCCATCGAGGACCTTATCACACACTGAAAGAAAAATGTCCTAACTCTATATCCAGTTTCATAATTATTGAATTCATTAAACGCTTTTCTCCATGAAGATTTTATCCAAACTCATGTCAATTCAGTCCAGAGGCCTATCTCACTATTCACATCAATTTGTCATTAGGATTTTCAATAATGTTCCTATCAAAGCAAAAAGTCTCTTATTCATCACCGAGTACCCTTACTAGATCATGGTTGAATCCTTTGTCATCATCCTCTTTGCCCTTTCTTTGCTTGATGGTTTTCTTCATAACCTTTCAGTCCAAAAGTTCTATACTCAATCTGGTAGGGTTAATCCTTAGGAAATTCCTTCAATTGATTTTTCATACTTGGTATATGCTCATAACAACTAACTATTTGTCTAAAGGAAATGTAACGTCAAATCTCACTTTATAGTGTGCTAGCCATCTCACCTTTTCTCCTTCCATCCCCTATGTCAATATATTGTTCAATCTTTTACCAAGGCTTTATCGTCAACCATGCAATCTGTATTGTCAGGAGGTATCCTCATAAGTGGTGATTTTCTCAATTCCTCAAATTTTATCCTTCAAGTGCCTCCCCATACTTAGCTTATAATAGTAGTTCTCATTCAATAGCTACTACATCAAGTTATGCTGAAGCTATTAAATCATCAAATTTGAAAATCACTCAGGTAAGCATGGAACATTTTCATAGACATATAGAAAGACTTTATTTGACTACCTATTAGTTTCTTTCTAGATATATCTTTGTCATAAGCTCAAGGATCTCTAAAGTGATTGGTACTTATCTACCTTTCTTTTCAATCCAAGTCAGCAGTATCTTTCACACCCATAGTGATTTCTATGGTTTGTCATGGTATCTATTCAGGTTTGGAAAAATCTGTCTCAATTGTCACTATATTTATTGTACTTGTAGCTCTTCCATGATGTGGCCTTATTGTACTTGTAGCTCTTCCATGATGTGGCCTAATCAACTTCATGATTTGGCCTAATCAACTGGTCTTATACCCTCAAATGACTTAGTCTAACAAGTGCTTCTTTCAAGTAAAACTCAAGCCTAAAGACTTATAACACCCCTCCGAGTATATAACTTTGACTATTAACTCATAGATATGAACATACTTGATTAATTAGGGTGGGATACCTTTATTTAGTCAATAGTATTCTAAAGATAATGACTAAATAATGGTCTTAAGATATTTGCTCTTCCAATTTATGATAGCAAGGCCTCAATTTGATCCTTGATGGTACCCTTCTTGCTAAATGGACAAGTCACTGTCCCGGCTTAATTCCTTTTTCAATATACTTTATTGGCAAGTTGAGATATCACCAAATTTTCCTTTTTATCGATTATATCCATTGGTGTTCCCCATAAGCTAATGGATCCGATAAGAATCTAATTGTAATAATTGATATCAAACCATTTGTAGAATTTTAATTTCTAGTTGGTCACCATTCCTCTTCGAAAATTTCTTGTTGCATAATCTCCTGAAATTTGATACTCTACTTAAAGTCTTGAATCCCATATGCTTTCTCTCTTTTACAATAAGATCACCAACTCATCTAGTATTATTACTTCGCATTGTTTGGTTTACCTTCCTATAGGATTAAAGATTAAAGATTTGTATGTATCTTCATAGAGTCATGGTCTTCTTCTTTTGACTATTCAATATTCATTGAATACTTATAGTTACATCTCTATCTCTTTCTCTCTTTTCTTCAAAATCCTCATTTGGTCTACCTGGATCAATGTCTCCATATGCTTTGTTGCATATAATTGATACTTCATCATAAACTGAATGCTTCTCAGAAATTCTAAACTGTCTTAAGATCATTGAAATCCTCAATTGCCTATAGCCTCAATAAAATTCATACAATGTCTTAATAATGGCATTGATGTTTTGATCATGCTATACTTCTCTTACAAGTTCATATTAGGATCGATCTATTATTCATAGATCCATCATCCCCAATATTATTGTCCAAATCTTTTAGTAACACTGTCGAATTCATTTTCCCATCATATTCGTGTTATGTTTCTCTTAATCACGTACGAGTCATAGTTATCTCCTAATGTCATCTTGCATTCTCATCCCTCTTAGATTATCATCAAAATCTTCTCAAAGTCCATCTTTTATATCCCTTATCATACTCATGTCATATCCCTTGTGATAGTGTGCATATTCCGATATTCTTTAGAAGGGTAAGATAGCCATCTAGGTTCTTTGATGTTCTCCTCTTTGGTGAGATTGATCTATTACAAGTCAGAACTATCTACTAACAAGTTTACTGACATCTTCATTCATCATTCTCATCATAATATGAGTTTCTATATTTGCACCACCAACAATCCTTAATCCTTAAGTCGTCTTAGACTAGATTTTTGGATAAGGGTTGCACTATCCTTTGCCTAATTATTTGTTAAACCAAGCTGTGTTTCACCTATTTATTTATGGTGAATTGCTTTGTGAATTAATATTGTAATCCTCAAATAGAAGTAGTCATCTCTACTACTCCTATTTATACTACTTCTTCTTGATTTACTCTATTGTCTATGACCCTTGGACATACTTGACTGGCTATGAAAGGATAGAACCTGGGCTCTGATACCAACTGTGACGACCCAGGTTTTCCCATGCGTTTTTAAATACAATACCTAATTCCTAAGGCGGGATGCATCCCTATTTGAAAACCATTTTATAAAAGCCATGCAATGCAATGGAAAATCTTTCACATTTTAAACTCAGTTTGAAAACCCTGAGTGTCATTTGCTTTTACAACAACCAAAACAGTTTTTGAAAAAATTCAAAAATCATAAATGTTTTTCCCCAGGTCTTTCCAGTCACAGCACACAGCCCAACTGTAAATTAATACAAATACATGTCCAAAGGGTAGAGAGTTTACTCACATGTATAGTTGTCTCCTTTGTTTATTCACTTGCTCGTCACACTAATATCTCTTGAGACGTCTTCTATTTGTGAGTGGAACTATCCTGAAAAATGTTAAAGATAGGGTGAGTATATACTATACTCAGTAGGAGTCTATCACTACTAGTTTTGCAATGCATGCTATGTTTAAAATCATATGCTCTTAAAAACATGTGCATGTTCGAACAATCTCGTTCAATATTGATATTAAAAACCACTGTCGAATTGAAATACTGACGACTTAAAGAATAGCATAATCCAAGTCGAAAGTATCATATATCATAATCATAATGATATGCATAAGATGCTCAACTGAATCCAACTCATGGATATTTGGTATGGTCGACCAACCTCATGTCATGCCATATGCAATGCAAGTAAATCCATGAAACCATAGGGTCCAACTATGCCCACGACCACGCCACCGTGTGGTCCCTGAGTATCTGAGGACACTCGGTCATAGTCTCATCAGGGCATATGACACGTCGACCCAGTGCCGTGACACTAGTGGTAGCCCCCTGTGCCACATGCAGTCGATGTAGGGACATTGCCCTTTCTGGGCATGGTACCCATCCACCTAATAGTGGTAGAGGCTGGAGGCCAACCCAAACCTCTCAGCATAGCGCCCATGAGCTTATCAACCCAAATCATATCGGATCAAACAAGCGAAAACCTCTTTTTCAAAACCTGTCCTCCTTGGGTCCCTCACAACTACCTACCCAGTGTCTTTTGGGCACTCCAGCATCTTTTGGTAACACTCAAGGACATGCAATCTTTCAAAAACTCAATGCTCACAAATCATGCAATATATGCATTTCTTTGCAAAACATATCTATGCATGATGTATATGCAATTATTTACAAAACATATCTATGCATAATGGATATGCAATTATTTGCAAAACATATCTATGCATAAAGCATTTATCATATGTATGCTGAATTAAGTCATGCTAAACAAGTTATATAATTTATACTTAAAACATGCATAAAACAATCATGGCTCTTTTAAAAGGTCTAGTAGCGATAGAGCACCTACCTCAACGTCTCCTGGAGTCGCGTCCTTTAGTACTCAACCCGTCCCTGGGTCTCATTTATAAACTCCTGGGTATGAATGGATACAAGGAGTCCTTATTAATTTTAATCTATTTAGACATTAGACCGCTAAATCTGCTATTTAGGGTCAATGGTCCTTGCCTAATTCATTGCCAGGCTAGATCCTATGACATGGATCTACTTTCCAATAGTTAAACTCTATAATTTATCTTTTAATCCTAATTTTTAAAGTCTCATTGGGTTTGCGCATCCCAGTTCCCAGGACACTAGTACATCTTGGTTGGACCGCAACCACCTCACGTGCATGCGCGCCTAAAGGCCATGTCAGGGACCGTGTTTTGCACACGCTCATGCCTGCTCAAGTGACGCGCTATGACGTGCATCATCGCATGGATGCACCTTGTAACATGGCGTGTCTTAGCTCCCAGGGCACCTTGTGCACCCTGGTCGAGCCAGGACCTGTGGCCCATGTCACGCGCCCACCTGAAGGCTGCACCTGGGACAATGTACACACTGTTGTACACCTGGAACCCATCCCAAGGACCCAATCCCAGGTGCACGTTCAGCATGGAGTCCCTGGGATGTCGTGTTCGTGCACAGCCGACTAGAACTGGCCTTGGGCCATTTTTCGGCCAGGAATTCTGGCTGGAAAATGGCTGGATGGATCTAGCCTGGGAGGAGGAAAAAAATGAAAAGGGAAAGGAGAATGGCTTACCTGGGTAGCCTGGGGAGTGCCCTTTTCCCGATGGGTGCTCCTGCTCACCGAATTTTTGTGTTGTCCGGAATCCATGAAGAAGGGGAAACCTCAAAATATGGAAGAAAGGAAATGAACTTAATAAGTGTCCTAAAACTAAGTGGTGGAACCTAAAAGGAGAGAAGATAGCATCATTTAGAAACAAGTTGATGGTAGAAGGAAACTAAAGCAATGAAGCAAAAGCAAACACCATGTGGACTCTTATGGCTAAGTCCATTAAGAAAGTGGCAAAAGATGTCTTAGGTGTATCTAAAGGGAAAAGGAAACCAATAGAGGAAACTTGGTGGTGGAGTGAAAAAGTGCAAAAAGTTACTAAAAGAGACATACAGATGAATGGAGGGAGAGCTCTATTGTACCAATTTATAAGAATAAAAGAGACATATGGAGTCGCACTAATATCAAGAGATCAAACTTATAAGCTATACCATTAAACTTCTTGAAAGAGTGATTGAGAAAACGCTACACTTGAGACAAGTGTATTGAAGAACTTGTTTGGTTTCATGCCTACGAGGTCTACCATGGAAGCTATTTTCCTGCTTAGACAATGGATAGAGAATGATAGGGAGAGGAGGAAGAACCTCCACATGGCCATTATTGACAAAGAAAAAGCTTATGATAGGGTCCCTAAAGAGTTAATATGGTGGGTGTTGGGCTAGAAAGGAATTTCATGGTGGTAACAGATATAAGTAAGGATATGTATGAGGGAGAAGTAAAAAATGTTAAGACCACTAGTAGAGAGATCGATGATTTTCCCAATACTATAGGATTGCACTAAGGATTAACATTGAGGCTATATCTTTCTACATTGATTATGGATGACTCAACAAAACATCTGTACGAGGAGATTCCATGGTACATGTTATTTGTAGATGATGTAGTTTTGATTAATAAGACAAGAGAATGTGTAAACACAAAGTTAGAGTTATGGAGGGATGCATTAGAGTCTAAAGGAGGTAAAATTAACAAAACTGAGATAGAATATATGGAATACATTATTAGTAAGGAGAGGAGAAGAACTAGAGCACTAGTAAATATTGATAAATAAGAAGTCCCCCTAAAAGACCACTTTTTCGATACTTAGGATTGATAATTCATGAGAGCGGAGAGATTGAGAGGGAGTTTATTGAAAAAGTCCAAGCATAAACAAATAGAGATGTACCTCTAGAGTTTTGTGTGATGGTGGGGTGCCACTCAAACTGCAAGAAAAATTCTATAAGATGACTGCAAGGCTGGACATACTCTATGGATTAGAGTGTTGGGTAGTTAATGAACAACATGTACATAAGTTGAGCATTGTAGAAACAAGGATGTTGAGATGGATGAGTGATAGATAAGAAAGGATAGAATTAAAAATGAAACATTGGAGGAAACTTAGTAGTAGCATCAATGGGTAACAAGATGAAGGAGAATAGACTTAGATGGTTTGGACATGTACAATGGAGACCGAAAATGGCACTAGTTGGAATGAGTGATAAGACCCAAATCAAAGTTTCTAAAAGGCCAAGGGGAAGGCCCAAAAGAACGTGGATAGAAGTGGTAAGAAAATATTTAATAACTTTGGGACTAAATGAAGCCATGAGACTTAATAGAGGGGAATAGAGGAACAAGATTCATGTGCTAACCCTTAATTGGGATAAGGTCTTAATGATGATCATGATGCATTCATCACTTCCCTTCTCTTTCTATCTTCCTTCTTCTATTTTCTTTACACTTTTGGGATTTGGGAATAAAGGAAAAGGAAAGAAGCCTTGTGACCTTGTATGGCAGCTAAGGGCTCTTTCCAATTTTAAAGTATGAGATGAGGATTTCATTAGGTTTGTGGCATGCTGGGTTAAGGACAAGAGAAAAGAGATGCTTTAGCTTTAGTGTACCATGGGTTGAATAGAAGTGTATAGGCACTTGTCGAGTGACACAACAAGAAAGCTGTATAGCAGATGTTCAAGCTCAAAAATAGAAGAGGACTTGTAAAGAGCCTTCTTGGGTGACACAATAAAGAATTCCTATAATAAACACTTTAAGGAAGTATTATTTATTTATCTTCTTTCCTTTCTTTATTATACTCTGTGTAATCAATTCAGTTGATGAAAGAGTAGTTAGTTGCTTTAAATTACATCTATACTTTTCTTAATTGCCTTAAATTACATGCTTTACTTTCCTTGCTTAGTTATTTATTTCCTTGTTTATTTTCTTGTTCTAGTTAATTTGCTTCATTTATTTGCTTTAGTTTAGAATTCTTTCCTTTATTTGAATGTAAATTGTTTTTATTCCATCATATGGCACTAGAAGCCTGCCTCTCCTATCATGATAAATGATGCCATGACCACCTTCCTATCCTTCAACACATTCATTACCCTTAGGACCCCATCAACCTCAAAGATCTAGTTCTCTACAACATCTGGTCCATCCTCTTAAGAAAAGGATGGGGCCATCTCCTTGAAACTATGCAAGATATTATTAGGCCACCAACATGTTCTCCCTGTGCTCCTAGTCAAAAATGTTGTGCTGCTTATTGCATGTAGTTTCCAAATAGCTGCATAAATTGATGTGTAGGCTGTTCTTCAACATTGACTAAAGAACCGAATGCAAAATGGGTGAGTCTAGATGCAACTACGATACATATCCTTGGTGCCATCTATTTCAAAGCAAGTAACCTATCATAAGTCTTTTTTACTTAGCTAGATCTAAGGTCTCTTTATCTACTTGTATCAGTGTATATTTATTGGCTATTAATGTCTTCCATGGTGTAATTAGCTATAATGCCTAAACTTGGGCTCTGATACCAAATATGTCACACCCGAGTTTTAAAAGAATTTTTTTTGAAAAGTTAAATGCTAGTTTAGAAAAGTAAAAAATTCCCTTAATTTTTTAAAATTCCTTTATTTTATTTTTAAATCTTTTCAACCACCTAAGGGCCAATTATGAAGCAAAAAATGACTCATGTCTAAGTCATACCATGCTTCAGTTTCTAAAAATAAAATCTAAGGTCAGCCATATGTAGTCCACTTAACTACAATAAAATATCCACCAATGTAAAAAAAACATCCATATGTGCTTTACATCAAATAGGCATAAACTAAGAAAGTAATTAAATAAAATATCCTGGCCATTAGTCCTCACATCAACTAAGCTACACATTCTTTGCCTTCATTTAGTCAAGTTGTTCCTTCTTCACCCACTGGTTCCTTGGATCTGAGATATAGTAAAACGAGATATAATATCTCAACAAGTTAATGCTTGTGTAGTTGAAAACAAGATTGTATTTACAAGAAGAAGCATGGAATCATGAATATGTCTTAAATCTAGTTTTCTCAATATTAAGAACATATTTCTTAATAATCTAAACATATTCATAAAAGATATAAGAAAACAAATAAGGTGACACCCTTAAGTGTCAACGAAAACCCATTAGCTCCATCTAATCATGTTTGTACAAGTGCTCGAGTTCTTGTTTAGCTCGCCAATTGAGCTTAATAACAACGGAGTCAAAAATAGATATTAAATGTCACAAACACCTATTCTCACATTAGCTCCACTATTATGTGCCCTTTGATATCTAATAGAGGGTCACTCGGTGCATTCTCATGGGGCCTATCAATAGTTGGGAAGGGTGATGTGAGGCACCCATAGTGAAGTCCACCACCAACTGAGAAATATGCCACTCTCAGTGTTAGATACCATTCAACCTTAAATGGTCAGAGGCAGGGAGGCCAACCCGTCAAACCTTTTAGCATAGTGCCCTTAGGCTAATAGTCTATTATGTAAGTGTCAACTAGTGTATCTCTATATCCGTATATTACTTATAAATCTCTTAAGCAATGAAATGAAAGTAACTTATATCTTGCCAAACCATCCCATTGTAATTCAAATTTCATATCCTACGGAAGCGAACATGCATATTATATGAAGTCCTAAAATCATGTGTTTTTCTTAGAAAACAAAGCTAAATAAACTTACTATAAATCTGTGTATATTGTAGTTCATAATGCTTCCATAAACCATGCATTTTCAGTGAAAACAAATCTAAACAAACCATCAATAGCTCTATGTGTATAGCAGCCCATAACACTTCCATAAACCATGCATTTTTCTTTCAAAATGAAGACAAACAGAATTGATATAACCCTATGTATATGGCAGTCCACAACATGGTTATAGTGGTCCAAAAATATCTAAATTATAATAGTCCAAAACATAGTTATGTGGTAGTACAAAACATGGTTATATTGTAGTCTAAAACATGGTCATATATTAGTCCAAACATGACTATATAGCTATTCAAAAATCAAATATAGAGCAGTCCAAAAACATGGTTGTGTAGCAATCCAAAATGCAATTATATGGCTATCTAAAACATGGTTATATAGCTGTCTAAAAGTCTAATATATAGAAGTCCCAAAACAAGGTTGTATAACAGTCCAAAACATAATTATATGTCTATCCAATACATGGTTATATGGCTATCAAAAATCTAATATACAGGAATTCCAAAATATGGTTGTATAGTAGTCCAGAATATGGTTATATGGAGTAGTCCAAAACATATTTGTATATCAATCTAAAAATCTAATATATAGTAGTTCATAACATAGTTGTATAGTAGTCCAAAAATCTATTATATGATAGTCCCAACTTAGTTGTATGGCAATTCAAAATTTTGATATATAACACTGCAAAACATAGTTATATAAAGGATGTAATCTTTCATTGAAAATTTTAACAAAGGATCTGCTACACATAACTGAAAATAGATACTCAATACTCATGCTAAAAAACATAAATATATTCAAGTTTCCAACTACTTGGAATCATTTTTCTCCATTGAAAACCCTCCATCAAATTTCTCCTCCTCCCTTCTTTTCTTTTTTCATTTTCTTCCCTCTCTTTCCTTCCTTCTTCTTCCTTCTTCTTCCTTTCCCCTTTTCTCCTTCTTTCTTCCCTTCTCCTTCCTTTCTCCCTTCTCTTCCTCATTTTTTCTTTCTTTCTTTTCCTCCCTTCTCTCTTCTCCTCCCATGTTTTTCCTCTTTCTTCTCTCCCTCCTCTCCTCCCCATGCCCTTTTCTTTTTCTCTTTTCTTTTTGCCTACAACCCAACACGTCTCCAACTTCTTGGGGAGCTTAAAAAGGTGGGGAGATAAGATGCTTGTTTCCCCTCTCTTATCACTTGTCTAGTTGGACCAACCAGGTTCCTTCTTTTAAATTCTACTTCTATCTAAATGTTTAGTTTTATCTCAAATAAAATATTATTACAGATTAAATCCTAACCATCCATTCCATCTTTTTGATAGAAATAATTTTGTCATTGATCTCAACCCTCCATTTTTAATTGATTTTAGATATTACTCTTATTGATCATCCTCACTTAGTTTAACCTCAATGGTTAATACTACGCCTAATTTGTTAAAATCTAAGCATCCATTTAAATACTACAATTTTTTAAAAAGAATATCATATAGTTGCTAACTTGGTGGCTTGAACTCTGGCATGAAAATTAATACACTTAACATACACTCAAATGAGGCAACTTAGTTTTGTTGTCAAACTTGCACAAAATAATTTAAGAATAGAATAGAAATTTGAGGTATTACACACACTCTCTCTCTCTCTCTCTCTTTCCCCCTGTTTGTCACCGTCAGTTCCTAGCTAGAAGTTGATGTCAATGCACCTTTTTTCCTCCCCAACAGCTACCTTACAGTGGTTACTATTTTTAACCTCCTATAGGGCCCATCCACCAACCCCCTCATGATCCAACCATTGATTGGTCATCAAAACCCAAATTTGTGATTGATTCAATTTTTCATCATGAACTAGCCATTATTCAATGACTAAATGTCATATCTGTGATCAATCCGGCCTTTTAGATGATCTAATAGTTTATCAGCCACTTAACACCTAGATCCACAATTTGACATGATTGTAAGATTTGACCATTTTACATGGTTTAAATGATGCATGAATGAGAAATGTGCACAACCTTGATTTGTGATCCATATTTTCATTTCATGGATTATTGGTATGCCACTAATGAGATGCATTGGATACCAAGGTACTAGATTTATCACCTTATTTTCTACAGATTTGTTTTAGATGGGTGCTTTTGCCCAATAGACACTATGATAGGAGGGTTGTAGGGTTGGCCACCCACTTGAAAACTTAAGATACATGATACAACAATGATAGACAATTTTTCAATTTGGGTATCATTGGAAGGCCTCGATGGAGTAGGTCAACACCTTCCCATGCGATATTGATCACAGTCTCCTATGCTACTAGAGGTTGAGCACATAGATGGACTGGGTCTAGGATGCAAATGCATAGTTCTCCATGTGTTTTTGTTATGATTTCAAAGGAAGCATGGTGCTACAAGCAAGATTGAGTGATAACACTTTAGTTGATGTGACATGACTAAGCCTAGATATTTTATGGTATTAGTACTGAAGACCAGATTGATGTGGACCCATGTATGATCAAGATGACTCCACTAATGTTAAGATTGTGGGCCCATGTATGATTGTGAGTTTGCTATGATTTTAAACTTTTGTTGTTATCTAGCATGTTTGACAAAATAGCTTGGATTGATACAGACATGAATGCATGGTAGATTTTGAACTCAAGTGCACCATAGCTAGATTTACTTATGAAAAAGACATAATTGTATTTCATTTCATGAGCTTGATGCAATACTTTTGTATAAATGAATTTTAGGATTATGCAATGATTGTACATGATTAATATTTTTATCCTAGATTGGATATGTGAGTTGTGAACTCAAGACCTGATTTCAAGTGTTGAGACATTCCAGGGAAGTCGTGAGACAGGATATTCCCTTGATGATGAGATTTTGCACTTATTTAAGTGTTTTATGAGCTTTTGACTCTTCAAATCCATCATTACTTTCTAGGGATGGTGTTGTAAAGAGCATGGATTTATTATAATTTTATACTTAAATTATAATTGGATGGATTTCACTTTCATGAAATTTTATTATGTTGTCATGTTCACCTAATCATGATTTTTATAAAAACATCATGCTTTCTGAAAATATACTATAATGTATTTACGATGAGTATTGGGACATTCATGGGATCCATAAGATAGGTTATCCGCATTGATGATGATGTTTTACACTTACATAAAGTGTTTTACATGCTTTTGATGCACCAATCTAATACTATGCTTTTGAATGGAATTGTAAATGGCATGGACTAGCATGGACTTATTGCATTTTTTGCACTTATGTTGCACCATGGTACACTTTATTCCTTGATGAGGTTTTATCATAACAATGAGTTCATATGATTATGATCTCTATAAAAGCATCATGCTTTTCTTTTCTTTTGGAATTTGAAACATGATATATAAATGACTATATTACTGCATCTTAACATGTAAATTTCATTATTTGAACCATGAATACTATTAATGAGATGTTAAGTACCTACACAAGTAATAGCTTGCTGAGATACTATAATTGTTTACAATATCATTTTCTTGATTTGAAGAAGTGATCTAAAGTAAAGCAGTTTGAGGTTGAGGTTGGTTTTCAAGTGAGTATTTTCTCCACACAAGATCGTGTTACCAGAATACATGGTGGAGATATTTACTTAGTTATTAGAATTAATAAATGGACTATGGACTATTTATTCATTACTTGCATTTTAATTAGGACATATGTGTATATAATGTACATATTGGATTGTAGGCTATGCATGGATGGAATTCTAGGAAAAAATGGAAATTTTCTTTTCAAAATTGTTGGTATTTGAAAGATTTGAAATTTTAAATGTGTTCGAATGTATTAACATGGATATTGAGTCTCCAAATATATTTGGATGGCCATTTGTGTCTCTGATATACATAGAAATATTACATGTTAGGATCAATTCTACATTTTGCAGGTCCACAGTACAAATGAAAAGAATTCACAATTTTAACCCTGAAAGAGAGATTTTACAATCCAAGTTACATTGTGGACCCACACATACCAAAAATAAAGTCTTGGAGGTTCAGAATAATCATAGGGCATAACTATCAAAGTCAAAGCAGGTGGAAACCCCATGCACAACTAATTAAATGAGGGTTAAATGGTAGCAAATTTCCCGTGCATTTATTCATGCATAAATTTCACCACATTAGGAAGCTTGTGAAAGAAGCTTAATTCATATATACTGGGATCATATACATTGAAAGCTCTCAAAAATAAAAGAAAAACCCACATGAAGACTTTTTGCTTACTTTCTGTCTCCTACTCAACCAAATGAAGAAGACCAACCAATGACACTTGGTCCCATGTGAAATACATGAAGAAATGAAATCAAGGTCGTTCATTCTAGGGAACTTCAATCCAATGGTTTATAGAAAATGAAGCTTAAAGAAGATCTACACTGCACTTGCTAGTTTTGAAACACCTATAGATTGCCTCCACCTGCTTTCCTTCTCTTTCCCTTTCCTTTCCCACTCCTCCCTTAGCCTATTTCCTTTCTTTTTCTTTCTCCTTCCATCTTATTCCTTTCCATCATCCACTTCTACTTCCTCAAATGAAAATCATGCCACCCATATGTGGAGAATCTATTTCCAATCCTCCTTAGATTTCTTTCCATTTCTTTCCCTTTCCTTATCTCTTTCTCTTTCCCTTCCAACTTATTACCTTTCTTTCCCATGCCTATTTACTTTCCCATTCTTTCTCTTTCCATATTATTCCCTTCCATTTTCCACTCCAATACACCCACATGGAATTCATGCCTCCCTAATCTAGCCATCTATTCCATTCTAATTAAGTTTGGCTTAATCTCAACCATTGATGACTCTTTACTCCCACTCTAAAAATCTATAAATAAGGATGTTATTAATGAGTTTAAGATATTTCAACTTTGCATAGAGTTCAAAGCCAAATCTAGCTGAAATGGAGAGAGGAAGATCAACCTCGCACAGTCTCCCTTCATGGATCAATGTCCAATCCTTTGGAGATAAAGGTAGGGTCTCAACCTATTCCAATTCCTTTCTTGCTTATTTTCTTTTTATTCCTCTTGTATATTCTATCCCTTCTATCTATCATACTCTTGCATGCACTAATATTGGAAAGCAAGTTTTATGATTAGATCTCTCATGCATAGCACACATCCTCCATTACAATTAGATGAACTTTCTATTTTTAGGTTCTTCCATAGTTTCCATGAATTTTTCCTATTTTTCATTGCTTTGTAGTTCATGCATAGAATCTTAGCATCTCTCATCTTAGATTACTAATCATGCATCTCCTTGTTTCCCTATCCATCATTCTAGCTTTGCATATCACTTAGGTTTAACATGAATTCTACCACCTTTGCATGCATGCATCTTTTTCTCTAGATAGTTAGACACATGGTATCTTGTAATCTTCTTAGGTTTGCATGCAAGGTAGTCTTTGTATTGTATCTTTGTTCACTTAAATTCTCTCTTGCATAGTAGATCATGTTTTTAGCATGGCAAGTCCATCATCTTTAGTTTCCATGTTTTAACACCTTCCTAATTTAGAAGTAGGGTAGTTTTTAATTTTAGAATCTCATGTGTAGACCTTAGATTCTTTTTTTTTTGCTTTTGTTACTTTCCATATTTCTTTTAATACATCTTAAGAACACTTTAGGACCATTTAGAAACTAATTGCATGATAGATTTTTAGATTTAGCACTTTCGTAATTCAAAAACATGGCATTTTCTAATTTTAGAAACTCATGTTTAGACATTCTATTTTCCTTGCATTCATTCTAGGATTGAATTAGGAGTACAAGCATGTTAGTTTTTTAGGTTTTCCATTCATTAACCTCTTAGTTGGAACTTATCATTCATACATGTTTTTATCTTGTAAGCATCACTCGCGCACACACTTACTAATTTGCACCCATGGTATCTTTTTGTGCTATGTATTTTGCATTCTTGTGACGACCCAGGTTTTCCCATGCATTTTTAAATGCAATATCTAATTCCTAAGGCTGGATGCATCCCCATTTGAAAAACCATTTTATAAAAACCATGCAATGCAGCAAAAAATCTTTAGTTTTAAACTCATTTTTGAAAATCCCGAGTGTCATTTGCTA
Organism: Warburgia ugandensis; assembly: GCA_035236585.1. Lineage (NCBI taxonomy): Eukaryota > Viridiplantae > Streptophyta > Magnoliopsida > Canellales > Canellaceae > Warburgia > Warburgia ugandensis. Next base: position 45,011,607 of record CP141130.1, read on the forward strand.
TCACAACAACCAAAGTAGTTTTTGAAAATTTCAGAAATCATAAATGTCTTCCCAGGTCTATCCAAATACAACATGTACCTCCAATCAGTAAATAAATACAACTACATGTCCAAAGGGTAGAGTGTTTACTTACATGTATGATTGTCTCCTTTTGATTTACTTGCTAGTAGCACTAACATAGGCGTCTTCTACTCGTGAATGGAGCTATCCTAAAAAATGTTAAGGATTGGGTGAGTATATGCTATACTCAGTAGGAGTCTATCAGTACTAGTTTTACAACGCATGCTATGTTTAAAATCATATGCTCTTTAAAACATCGATATTAAAAACCATTGTCGAATTGGAATACTGATGACTTAAAGAATCGCATAATCCAAGTCAAAAGTATCATATATATATATATATATATATCATAAACATAATGATATGCATAAGATGCTCAACTGAATCCAACTCATGGATATATGGTATGGTCGACCACCCTCATGTCATGCCACATGCAATGTAAGTAAATCCTCAAAACATAGGGGCCACTATGCCCACGACCTCGCCATCGTGTGGTCCCCGGGTACCTGGGGACACTTGGTCATAGCCTCCACAGGGCATATGACACATCGACCCAGTGCCGTGACACCAGTGGTAGCCCCCTGTACCACATGCAGTCGACGTAGGGACATGCCCTTTTTGGGTGTGGTACCCATTCCACCTAATAGTGGTAGAGGCTGGGAGGCCACCCCGGACCTCTCTGCATAGCGCCCACGAGCTTAATAGCCCAAATCAGATACGATCAATCAAGCAAGAACCTCTTTTTCAAAACCTGTCCTGTTTGGGTCCCTCACAACTGCCTGGCCCTCACAACTGCCTACCCAGCGTCTTTTGGGCACTCTAGCGTCTTTTGGTAACCCTCAAGGACATGCAATTTTTTAAAACTCAATAACCACAAATCATGCAATTATATGCAATTGTTTGCAAAACATATCTATGCATAATGTATTTGTCATAAGCATGCTGAATTCATTTATAAAATTAAGTCATGCTAAACAAGTCATATAACTTATACTTAAAACATGCATTCAAAACAATCATGGGCTCTTTTTAAAAGTCTAGTAGCGATAGAGCACCTACCTGGTTTGGTCACGCTAGCCCCCTTGTCCTTGTACCCTCCTGCTCATAGTTTAGGGGAACAAGGTTAGCTTGGCCTATTTCTATAGGTTTTAGAATGGTTGATCTCACTACTTAGCATTAAGGGTTCATTCCCATGCCTATGGATGTCCTAAGGTCCTAACTAGGCCTTGGTATCATCAGGTTTACAAAGGTTTAGTGGCCCTGCGCCACTACCATAGTTTACGGGTTGTGCCTACCTTAGATTGGGTCTTGATCAGGTATTTTATGGTTTGGATGTGTCCGCGTCATCAATACAGACACAACGCCTTTCACGGTGCCTCAATCGGAGTCCTAGAACTCAAGTTATGGGCGTTTTAGTATTCAGAATACATGGAAGGCCCACAGGGCGCGTCCACAGACGCACTGGGCCTTCTGCCCTTTTTCTCGTTTGTGGATGCGTCCAAGGACGTGTTTGGTTCATTCCTATCAAACTAGTATGCCCAGGCACCGTCCCTGGGTCCTTTGTGGCTCCCTAGAGCCCCGTTTTGCATGGTTTTTCATGCAAAAACTTGGGGGAACTCATCCTAAGACTAAGGGGGACATGGGTTTGGAGGGGTTTTGGGCATACCTGGTTCGTGGCCGGGTTTTTCTCCACATTTTCTCCTCTTGTCTGCCTCTCCACGATGGGTTTTTCCCAAGCTTTTGGGCTGCCATTGGAGGTGCCCAAGAACTCTATTTATAGAGCTTGAAGAGGGTTCTGGAGGGGGTTCTTACTGCCATGGAATGGCGGTGGAGAAACCTCCAGAATGGAGGTGGTTTCTCCCCTAAACACTGCCGTTCTAGAACCCTCTAGGAGGGTGAAGAAGAGGGGTGCTCGTATCAAAACGGGCCCCTGTGTTTCTCAGGCTAAATCCGTTTTTAATATAAATTACACTCTTGCCCTTGAACTTCAAAGGGCCATAACTTGCTCATTTTAACTCTGTTTTGAGTGATTTTGGTCTTGTTGGATTCCTTTTTCTAAGACACACCTAAGGGTACTACTATTAGGACCAAATTTCTGGGTCCATTCAGGGTGAATAGTGAAATGACCAAAATACCCTTATCTCCAAAAAGGGAACTTTTCATTTCCTATAGAATGTCCAATTCGTTTTTGTTAAAAATAGCATAAATTGCTCGGGCATTACAATTCTTCTCTCAATTACATGCTTCCTTATCATTCTCATCTTCCACACACCCTCTTACCCTCTTTCCATCTCCCTTCACTTTCCATTTTCATAGCACACACTTTCTGTTTTTGATTGCACACATAGTTCATAGTTCATTCTTCTATCTCTTCTTCTCATTTCTTTTTTTTTATTTGGATTTGGAATAAGGAAAAGGAAAAAGAGCCTTTTGTCTTTTTATGGAAATTAAGGTGTCTTTTTAAATCCTTAGATAAGATTGAGGAAATATCTAAATCCATCCATAAAGCCACCTAGATTCTTAGTTAAAGGCTTCATGTTGAAGAGTAGGATTTTACACAATGTACCTATCTCTTGCTACATCTCCCAAGGCTAGAATTGGTGAGTCCTAAGCCAAGGGCCTCTATCTCCCATTTCTTTTCCTTTTGTTCTATTTCATGTTTAAGGTAGGAAGCTTCTTCTATAGTTGACCCTATTTTAAGTATGAATGACCTCTTTTCTCCTCTGTTTCAAAATCCTTTAAGTTTCCCTCTTTTTAAAGTTTCTAGCTCAAGGAAAATACCATATCTTTTTCTACTTCCATTTCCATCATCTTCTTTCTTTCTTAAGATGATGATTGCTTAGGAAAGGTGTTAGGCTTCTCTTTTCTTTACTCCCCTAATACTTCCTTCTTAAGGATCATTGGATGGGATTTGTTTTAGTTTGTGGCATGTCAAGTTAAAGATGAGAAAAGCTTGGTGGTAGCTTTAGTGTATTTTGGGTTGAAGAGAAGTGTACAAGCTCCAGTTGAGTGACACAACAAGAGTGCCTTATAGCAGAATTCAAGCTTGGCAGAAAGAAGTTTTATTTGCTTTACATTTTTTTTTTTATTGCTCATGTAACAAATCCTTGTAATTTTTTCACTAATGAAATAGTTCTTTCCCTTTCTTAGTTACTTTGTTTCCTTTAATTCTTAATAGTTGTTATTTTGAAAAATTTCCTTGTTTTATCTCCTTGCTTCTTTATTTAGATAGTTTCCTTAATTGCTTTCTTTCTTAATTAGTGCTTACTTTCTAGTTTCTTAGCTTGTGATTACTCCTTAGTTAGTTTCTCTCCTTGCTTTAATTCTTAGCTCGATACTTTTCTCTCTCTTTCATTTACTTGCTTTATGTCTATAATTTGTTACTTTACTTTCCTTGTCAATAGCTTTAGTTAGAATATTTCCTTTTCTTGAATGCTTTGTTAGGTTAAAGTAAGATAACTTAAATTTTAATTAACTTCATTTATCAAAGAGTCCTCATCATGTCGACTTGTATTTGCCTTTTCTATACTTCTATAAAACCATACACTTATGGTAATTACTAAGACACATTAATGTCTATCAAGTGTATTGCATCACATGCATTATGTGCAACATGTCTAAAAAATAGAGCAAACTCTGTTGGATTTTTGCTAATAATGGAACAATAATTTCCCCATTAAATCTAGGTTTGTGTGAATACAATGATGCTCAGGGTTCTTGGGAAGTGTTTTCTTAAGGAAAATTGTTTCCACTTTTGACTTAAAAAAGAGTTTTCAAATTAGGGATCCCCACTTTTGGAAAAGGCTTTAAAAATGCATTCAAAGAATTGGAGTGTCATAATACTAGAGCAATTAAAGTGCATAAAAATTTTTGGTAACAAAGCATTCAAGTACTATACCTTCAAAAGCTAAATAACAAACATTGTAAAATCTTCAAAAGCTAAATAACAAACACTGTAAAATCTTAAAATGCAAATATTACACAATCAAAAGCTAAATAATGAACGCTGTAAAATCTTCTTCAATAATCAATGTTCTTCTTTTTTGTCATTGTTCTTTCCCTTATTCTTCTTCACTCAGGACCTTCTCTAATATGAGATATTAAATATATCTCAACAAACTCATGTTTAGTAAGCACACTATAATTGTTATGTTTTATTTTCTTAACATGAATGACTACTCATTTCTATTTATAGACTTCCAATTATATCTGATATATACACATAGATGAAATCTAACATTTTCAAATAAAGCAATACTAATTTGAATTCAAAGACAAATATTAAATGAAATTCAAATCCAAACTTAAAACTCATATTCAAAACAGTTTCAATTATCAATTATGTTGCACAACTCAAAAAATTGGTTTGTGCATCAAACACAATCTACTGAAGTGATACCTATTAACATACAATCCAAATAAGTCCAACCCCACTGGTCACTTGAGGTTGAGAGCACCTACTATGAAGGACAACATATAACTCCCTAAAATCTCATTAGGAGACTACAAACAAGTACCCAACATTCATCATATGCTTGTCCAAATAAATGTAAGCTAGAGGTTCTAAAAGCACATTGATATAATAGGTCTCAACAAAGGTCCTCATTGCAACACGGGTCATAGTAGTCATCTACTATGGCCACCACTAGTTAGGCAAAGTCAGAAGTATACTCTCCACCAATGTCTCAAGCAAAGTGAAATAAACCCCTAATAATGTCTTACTATGATGCATAAGTGGGAACAAATAAACAGAAGGACTTATGCAACCTGGTTAGATATCTCACAAAAATTTGAGAAATTCTATTCCAATTCCTTTTAAACCTTTCCAAATTTGCATACCATTACAAATCTTTTTGAAATTTCTTTGAAATATTTTAAAGCATCAGATAGCATTAAATGCCCCAATTCTGAACTTTTTAAAATCCATTTCTATCAAAATGATTCAAGTATTTTTCTAATTAATCAAATTCTTAGTGTAATAAAATTTTCTTTAACTACTAATATTGATATTTTCAAAGACATTAAAAAGAAGGCAGTTATTACACAACTTTCATGTTAGAATAAATCTATGATGATTACAAATATATATATATCTTATATAATATAATTTTGATAGCATGATTTCTCAAAATTCATCTTAAAAACTCATTAGAGGAATTAAAACACCATCTTAAAAATTAGATGTTTTGCTTTGGTCTACTCTAGTCACTAGAGTGAATTTTTCACTAGTTGACGAAATGAATGGACCTACTCGTTACTTTTAGTTAAGAACTAATTACAACAAGAGAAGAAAGCCATGTTTTAGGTTCTCTATTGCACTTCCTAAAGAGGGTTCTTTTCACCTTTCCCACATGGTACTTGTATGCTATCAGTCGTTGAGGAATACTTAGGGTGCTGTCCATACTATAAAATAGATTGAGCTATGGTCATCAAGGGCCCTAAATTATACTATACCCACCCTAGGACCCATATCCCTAGAAAGGAATCTATTGATTCCTAAGCCATAGTTGTTGTGCCATAGGTGATACCAGTTGCCTAAGATGGCTAATAGAATCTGATTATGGTTTCTCTTCGAACTTGTCTTTCCCGGTTAGGAACTAAGATTATGACTCAACTTGGCAAGCTCTTCCTCATGGCATCATGACAGTTGTATCACCAAAGTTTGGATAAGTCTTTCTTTCTTATTTCCATGCATGATTTCCAATGTTTTCTTCACCCACTCAGGGTTTGCTAAGATGCCTAACCACAACTTCATTCTTTTCAAGTTTGAAGTCTTTGATTGGGATCTGCATATTTTCACTCTCAAAGAGTACTTTTATGATGAAGATAACCTAAGTGATACTGCAATAGATTATCCTTGTTTTACTAAAGCAATGCCATTAATTGATGTAAGTAGTAAGAATGGGGTCAATTATATGCGTGATATAGGTGATGAGGGTACTTGGTTAAAAAAAATAGATGTGAAGGTGGAAAATTAAAATGTAATAGTGCAAATTAAAATGTAACACTTGATATATGTAAATAAATGATGGTTATAATTTATCCAAAAAATTTGTTCTTATGGGTTTTTTATTTATTTATACATGATTGTTTAATAACAACTCACTAATTATTTGCATGTCTGTAGTTATGATGTAGGTACATGAAGAATAGCTTAACCTCAACAGCCCTCACAAGAGAAAGGGCAGAGGCAAACAATAATGGAAAAAATTATTAAGAGAAAGTAAAAGGAAATAAAAGATATTGTTAAGTTTAACACGAAGGGTCAAGAGATATGTGACAATGCAGCCAATTATGTAGGTTTTGGTAAGAAGCATTGTGACTGTTACTATTGATGATTGGAGCCATGTGTCACCATCAATCAAAGATTCAATATGGAAATGGTCAAGGTATGTAAATGCATCTTATACACAATTGTAGAAAACTATAATACCTTATCTTGCCATTTCCAAATTGACTAACATGTTTGTTTCTACTTAGTATTATGACTTGGATGTCTCTAATGACAAGAAGAAGTATGCTTTGCAAGGTGCTAGTGAAAGTTGGAAAAAATGGAAGAGCAGCCTTCTTAGGAACTATATATATATATATATCCATTTACAGATGAATTGTCAAGGCTATACAAATTCCTAACCTATATTCTAACATCATTAACCAAGATTTATGAAATAAATTTATGTAATGCCACTTATCTTATGAATTTGAGGTGCATGCTAAACATGGGTTCAATTGAATTAATTATAACATTTGATTGTGCTTACTTACCTTGCACTGCATCAAAGTGTAGGCAAAGAGTACTTAAAGTAGAAAGGTGCACGGGATCAATCATATGTAGAGCACCACCTCTTTAGGTTGGACTACGCTAAGTTTGAAGAACTAGAAGTGTTTAGAAGGGTTCATTTCTTTCTATTTATACCTTAGTTACACTTAATTACCTATCTTTAGTGTCGTTCTTGATAGCAAAAAAAAATTGGGAAAATCAATTGTGTCATTCTATGAAAAATGGTGCATTTAAAGAAGCATAACTCCTAAACTATAAAAATGAAGTTGTTGAACAAGATGCTTCTCAAATAGTGAGTAGTTGTGTCTACCCTTTCTCCTTTTCAATACTTTGGTTGAAAGAATCAACAATGATTTGAATTTGAGAAGAAGGAGATGTATGAAACATAAAAGCAAAGGTGACAAAAAATCTCAAAAAGGGGATTACAAGAAGTTAAAGTGGGATTTAATGGTGGTGGTTGATAATATGAAAGGTTATAGTCAAGAGCTAGGTCCTACTACCCCTAAACCCCAGTCACACACTAGCTGGAATTCCCCTACTGAATAAGAACAAGAAGAGCTGCATGCACCCTTTCGATAGGAAAACCTGGCCCATGAGGTATATATGTAGACGCGTTTACTTTTTATTGTCCAAATAATTGTTCTACCTTATCTATTCTTATGTATTTAATATTTCTAATTTGCAGATGGATCAATGCAAGTTGGCCTTAGATGACATTGAAAACATTGCCACTCTTGGTACATTATATGAGGCTCACTATCCCATTTTGCATAGATCGTTCATATCAGCACAAACAAAGTGTGTGCATTGATGTGGTCTATCAAGAAGATGCCCATCTACCATTTGTAATAGAAGCTAAATAAATTTATATCCACTCTGAAGACCATTGAATGTCATCTTGCTTGGCCGAAACACAATGTCATTCCTTAAAAATTCAAGGTATGGATGTTGGCATACCACCATCATCAATAACATTTTCTAGAAACCTTAATTTAATTGTTTATTATCTACATCTAATGTTAATTCATAAAAGCAGTATATGTGAAAGGCCGACCTCCTCCTCATTAACACCCTTGTCCTAACAATCATTCTAGTATTAGTATTTATGTTTATCTTCATGATAAAAATGAATAAATTTTCAACTTTATCTTGATGATAAAATTGAATAAAAGTCATCCTATTAAAATTGATTAATAATCTCTGCCACTTTACGACAAAATTCTAATGATCCCCTAAAATTTGCATCTAACACACCTCTTTTTGTGAGTATCCTATACAACTTCATTAATGAGGATAAGGTAATCAACCCTGAATGGATAGAGCTTAGAGTACTTGATCATGTACATGTGTACATTGTCTCTTGTATCTGGTATGCAAATATCTTCTTCAATATGAACACCTTAAAATACATGTTAATAAAAAATGATAAGTAATAATTATTTCTTTTCTATAGAAACCAATATGATAAGATATAGAGATTAAAGGTCAAAGATTTTACAAATTCCTTGACCCTTCTATCATTTGTGTACCAATAGAGCAATGGACAATGGGAAGGCGAGTGGACAAAATTTTACTTTGGCTCTTCCTTGAAGGGGTAGGTCTTAATAATTTTCTACAATAATGCACAACACACACATATATAATTAAGGATTATAATCTTTAATTGTAATTCATATAATTGTGTATATTGGTCCCATAGGATGCTGTTAGTTCTTGATGTGCAAGGTGGGATGCATTACTTTTTTATCTATGTTAAGCGTACATTTGTGCCTCACTAATGAAATTATAAATAGGAAATTTTTTAATATTTTTATGTATAATAATAGTTTAATAACTCATAACTACTTATTTATTTATAACTAATGCATTTCACTTATGAAGTGCATGGTATAAAGGTGTCGAACTAATCGAGACTATGAACCCACCAAAACTCACACTGAAGAAGGCCAAAGTAAGGAAAACTAGTTAATTACTCAATATATAACTTGCAGTTACAATTAGATGTGTGTAATATCTCAAAATTTGAACTCATTTTCTATATGAATAAAGTATATTATATTTTAATTTGTGGAGTAATTAGCATAAAATAAATGAGATAACACTACTACAATGAGTAGATTAGATGGTTAAAAACATACATACCACCTGGTCAAAAAATCATCCTATATCTAGCCATCTTATAAATAAAAATAAACATAAGACAGTTTCTTAAACTATCCTATATTAAATAATATAAGACAATTTTTTTGTGCTATCTTATATTATTTTGAATATATGACTGCCTTAGAAACTATCTTATAGTATTGTTAATATAAGACAGTTTAAAAAATTGTCATATATTTTTTGAATTTTATAAGATGGTTAATTGTAAACCATCATTTTTGTTTTTAAAAATATAAGATGTTTCTTTTTTGTTTTAAAAGACATTCTACTAAATACATAAATATAAGACGGTTCTTTTAAAAGTATCTTATTTTGTACATACTTCCTACACAATGTCTGTATCTTTTCTGTTGGTTTCTGTTTATACATTCTTCTTGCAACCTTGGTAGTTCAAGATACATTCAACAGTATTATTAGCGAACAAAAGAATGCATACACTTCAAATTAATTTTTGTGGGCCAAAATCATTCAACAACATCTATTCAATCCCAACATTCCACATTGAACTTCAAAAATTTTCAAAGACATGAAAAAAAAGTGACAGGTTGTACATTCACACTTCTCCATACACACTTATATGTTTCGTACGACACACCAACTTCCCTTCTTTGAAATAAAGAAAGCATGCAAAAACTTCAATTGAAAGAAAAAAAGGAAGACATCCATATAAATGAAGTCCATTTTTTGTATTTCATTACTAAAAATATTGAAATTCAATAACATTAGTGATTTATAAATTAAAAGTCAAAAGATATTTAGTCCATTCCATTATAATGTTAGATAGATCTTATTAGCAGTAATTCTTGTTTCTCAAATTAACATTAGTGATGCACATTGACCAAAACAACTTGGATTAAAGATCGAAGCTTTTCATTGTGCTCCACTCAACGTCATGAACAAAACCCTTCAAGAAATTTGGTAATCAAAGTTTAGGACAGAACAGCGATATGATGCTATGATAGCGACAATTAGTAATGATCCAATAATGATCTGATGATTCAATAGACCTATTGAACACAAATTGGTAAGCTTCAGTGCTTATCCTTATTGATTATCATTTTTACTATTGAAATGTGTAGATCTATGGTCCAAAATGAGTAGATCTATGTCCTCATAATGATCCAACCATTACTTGTTGAATCCATGCTTAAAAACACATAAATACATGCTTGAGTTAGCTTGGATCTAACCAAGACCATCGATTTAGACCTAAGGCTGATTGGACAATCTCGGTCATCCGATTAGGCACTACTAAAAATTTATAAAAATAGTAAATCCAATAAAAGATTAGCATAAGAAAAATAAAGCTAAGCTAATTCACATTGATCAAGGATTGTTAGAGCCTTGATCAACTATGAACAATAACTTTTGAAGATACATAGTCAAGATCATCCCTAAATTTTGGTTTAACTGACTCTCAATAGTAAGATGATGACTATCAAAGAATGAAAACACTTCAATCACCTTATGATTTTTGGAATAGATTTTGATATGCTAGATCAGCATCTGTGATCATCAAGACTTTAAACATTAGTTTAGAACATCATCCAACAACTATAATGTAATGAGAATAGATCTGACCATTATTTAGTAATTGGGATTGCCGATTCTCAAAACCAGTTATCTAAAATGGTGTAGATGACTAAATTAAGGTAAAATTAGGTTGATCTAAATTGTTGATCAATAATCAATACAATGGGTCAAATGATTCAAGGCTTGATGGATGTATGATTGATGCTTCATGGTTAAGAATATAAACTAGTAGCCTAAACAGCTAACATCACAAGATCTAAGGATGTATTAAAGGTGGAATTATAGGAATATAATGATTTGATGATTAGAACCATTAGATCATAATTAGATTTAAAAATCTAAATGTATGCATGCATATTAAAAATAAATTTTTATACACTATATAGATTAAGGCTGGCTGGATTGACTTGGAAGTGTATCTATGGGAAAAGCCAAAGGAGGTACACATGTGAATTGATGGTAAGTGCCACACGAGGTTGGTGGATTTAAGATTGCTATCTTAGAAATTTTAATAATTATCATATGTTAATAAGAATGAGTTAATGTAGATGATGATTTACATGAGTACTGTTGTTAATTACTAAAATTATGAAAGTGTGCAAAAATCTAAATGGTTATCTCGTGACACATTACACTTTACTGAATTTGAATTGAAAATACAAATGTTGCCCAAGTTGTAACAAGCAAACAGCAGAGTGGAGACTGCACTCTTTGACTAAAACTTAATATATATATATATATATATATATGTATATATGTTCATCTAGTTAATGTTAAAGTACTTAGAAGCATGATTTACCTTTGGACTAGCTACAAATGTGAAATAACTTAAATATTCTTGGTTTGTAATGATTATAACTTTAGGAAAAAAGAATAATAGGACTGCTCACCTTGGTTGTGATGAGTGTTCAAATTTGTATAAAATCCACCCAATTAGTTGCCCATGCATTATAATTTATAACATTAAATTAGGATTGTTGACCAAAATTTATAACATGTGCATTTTTTACCTAATAAATAAAATATTTGATAATTTATAGTTTCAGAGGCTAATCTAGAGTAAATATGTGAATAATCATATTTTTCTAGGATCTAACTAGAGTTTTCATCTTTGTAGGGGTCGAGATGATGATTCAATGACTAAGATTGATCAAGATGAAAATTGAAGATCAAGATAAAAAGATTGAGTAAAAGCATAAATATCATCAATCCAAAGTAAGATCAAGGCTTAAGGTCACCTTAAAGAATGCAAAGGATAGAATTGGAGAAGTCAAAGGTAACTAAAGTGGGCTATGCACAAGCCATGCAAAGTCCACCACCTTTGCATGGGATTCACTCAAGTCCACCTAGCCATATACAAGCCATGAAGAAGGTGACAAGTTAAGGAGCCTAGTAATTCATCAAAGCCAAGGGGTTGAGCCACCAAACCAAGCCAAAAGAGTCCCTAAAGCCATCCATGAAGTCAAGCTAAATGAGCTCTCAAAGCAAGCCATCAAGACACATGAGCCAAGCTACATGGAAGGCTATGATAGGAGGAAAATCTAAAGAAAATATTTGTGGGATCTCAAAGGTTATTTTGAAGATATTTAAGGGATAGTCCACTCATTGAGGTGGCATGTGGACCAGTAGGAAGAACCCACTTCCTTTTTCCATTTTTTTCTCACCTTTTTCTCCTTTCCACCTAACCATACAAATCTACTATGAATTTTGTGCCTTCCTACCTAAGATTCCCACCTTTCTAAAACTCTTCAACCAGCCCACCATTCTAGATCTACCCAATTCCCACACCCCATCTCATTCCCTTCCTTTCCCCTTATCTTTCCATCTTCCCCATCTTTATCTCTCTTTTCTAACCACCAAGATCCATATGTATTCTTCCTATGTACCTCTCTAACCATATTGGATGCGTAGAGGAAATCCTAAACCTTACATTCTACCTCTAATAATCTCCACCCTAGGATCACATCTTAGGAAAAATCAAAGCTAGTCAACATATAAAAGAAGTCCTAGGGCTACCACATGGATATCATCTTTTGGAAGAGAAGGTGGAAACCTAAAAAGGTGGTGCCTCCATCCTCCTTTTAAAGGACTCTATGCTTCTCTCCTTGAGTACCCCTCTTCCTGAAAGTTCTCTATGTCTTTCTCCTTGGGCTACTCCTCTTTAAGCACTCCCTGCATAGATCCAAGCTTTTTTTCTTTGGTTCATCCAATAAAGTTTAGTTATTCATCATCTTTTGATTTCATTTTTCATTGTATTGAACTCCTTTTTGCTGCTTAAGTTTTTTCATGCATAGGATTCCTTAAGATTCCATCTATTTTGCTAGTCCTTCTTGCCTATTGTTTCAAGATCCATGGTTGTTTTTCCCTTGAAGCATTAGCCAAGGGAAAAGCCACCTTGAATCCATTTAGTTGTACTCCTCTTCTTTAATTTTTCTTACCTTAGATCTCTTGATTGTGTTTCCATTCCCATATTTTCTTTTGGTGGTTATTCAATATTCCTTCTTCAAAGAGTCACACTCATGCTACTTAGAAGATTGGATTGTGTTTGAAGAGTGTGAGGGGGTTTATTTGGGTCAAGGATGCTGGGCACCATCCTATGGATGATGCGCACCACCATTGTAGTGATTTCTTTGAACTTGTAATGTATTTAATTTATTAAAAATCCAGATTTGATTCATGCTATTCTATTCTTATTATGCATGTCAATCTATGCTAGCTTCAAGTCATGATTGAATGCTTAGATCGTTATTTGTTCTAGAATTTTTTTGTATTAGTTTTAACATTTTCAATGCATCAAAATCTTGTATTAGTTTTAAAACTATGATTTCTTGTTGTTTATAATTTCATGTAATCCTTCCTTAATTAGTCGGAACTTTACTTGTATTGTCTTATTGATCTTACATCTTAATCCATATGTATCTTGCTTAAGATCTACAAATTGTACCTTAGTATCATGTGCATGGACATTGGATCATGTGCATGATTACAGGAGTGTTTGCATGAGAATTATAATTGCTCATTCTTGCATCCTTCATTTAGGCAAGTGTTTATGGGTGAATTAAAATCTTTGATCATTAGATTAGCCTATGCATTTTTCATCATGAACTATGTACACCATTCTTTGGCATTTTGTGTATAATGAGTGATTGATTTCCTTACTTATTCTTGCATGTTTCCTTACATTAGTTTCCATTAGTTTGTTATGCATCATTTAGAAAGTTTCTAATTTTCATCTTTAGAAAGTTTAAACAAGGAAAATTCTATTTTTAGAAAGTTTGTTTTTGGAAAAGTTTCTCAACTTAGCTTGGTCTTAGCATATTTTCATACTTCATATCAACATCTATGTTAAGTTCCCATTATTAGTTTAGTATAAAAATCTCGTTATCTTGGCTAGGTTAAGTAATCTAAGCAAGGACCACTAAGCATACAAATCCATTTGATTCCTCATGTGACCATCCTCCATTGCATGAATTTACTATAATGGATTTTTGCACTTGTGAGTTTAACTTAAAAATCACAACAAGTTTTGGCACTGTTGCCATAGAATTGCAATAGAATTGTGTAGTTGACCTTATCTTGGATTATTAATCTCTAGTCTAGGTTTAGGATGCATTAGTTTAGAATTTTTCATAATTTTTTGCATTTATTTCTATTTTCCTCACACTGACTATTTTTTTATTTTTTGTGCAAAGAAAATTAGCAAAGGAATAGCAGTGATCATGTGGCCAAGGTTTCATCAACATAGATTAGGTTTTTATTGCTTTCCTAGATTAGTATTTGGGTGAAATTATATTGAGGCCCATTGTAATTTCTATTTTATTTAATTTTTAAATTGGTTGTAATAATATAGGGCAACTGTGGGTATGGTGGCCCATACTTGATCACCATCAAAACCCTCACTATGAGCAATCTTCACCCACATTTATTTTTAGTATAAAGTGTATTTAGTGTAAAATTGAATTTGTAAGGGTAGTATAAATAATATAGATTAGGATCATGCATTGATATATGTTGCATATTATTTAAGACTATTGTATTATTAAAGCACCTATTTAACAAAGGTTAGCCTAAGCTCAACTATAACCAAGGCATAGGGTGCATGGTTATAGTGTCCTGTTTGTTGAGATTCTTGACCCTTTGTTAAATAGCATATAGGTAGGCATTATACTACATTGCACGTTTAAAAGCTTTTATGGTTGAATGAAACATAATCCTAGTAAGGGCCCCACATGAACCATTATAAGATAAGGACTGGATTTCATCACCAAATCCTTGGCCCACCTAAGAAGCAATCAAATTCCTTGTTTGTCATGATCCCAACCTGTGAACATTAATTTAAAATCAAGTAGAAAGAGACTTAGCGTTATTGAGCTCACATGACCCTTTTAGAGGGAACCAATCTATTGTCACTCTGGTGGCTTCTAAGCACTATGGTTATAATGGGTGCCCTTAAAATCCAATTGATTTTCCCATCCCTTTTGTTGACGTTGGTTTAGGTCTAAATGCCTCCTGAGACAGGATTGTATTAACTACTTTAGAGTAGAACCCAACTGCTAAGCAATAGTCAAATCTAGATAAAAGGAGGAGCTATCTAGATCTAGGAGAAGTTACCATTCCATGCACTTACCAAAGATAATCAAAACAGCTTGACTAGCAATTTATTAGGATTGATTACGCATCACATAGAGTTAAAATTCAGTGTATAGTTCGGTAATATCATTTAATTAGGAATTAGCATAGTTTATGCAAGGGTGTCAATCTCAGAACTTAGAGCTAGTACGTTTTGACCTAGAGATTGAATGTAACCTTAAGCAAGAGTTAAGTAACCAACTCTCTATCCCCATGGCCACACCACCAGCAAAAGTTAAACACAAATATGCTAGAGATTTTATGTGCTACTCCAAATGAATACCCCATCCTTTATAGCTTCGCCTCCACCAAATACAAACCATTTCAAATTAAAATTGGGAGTCATACAGTTACTACCCACTTTTATGTTTGAGAGCGAGAGGATCCATCCCTACATATCAAGGAGTTTCTTAACATTTGTGTCACATTTAAGCACAAAAAATTTTCAGATGACTCAATTAAGCTTAAGTTGTTCTTATTCTCACTCAACAATAAAGTCAAGTCATGGCTGAATTTCCTTGGAGGTAGGTTCCATAAACACATGGGACTAATCGTCTAGGAAGTTTTTGAATAAATTCTTCCCCATTAACAACACCAATGCCCTTCATAGGGGAATTATTAGTTCCCAAAGAAAGATGATGAACAGTATTAAAAGTGGTGGCAACAATGGAATGAACTACTGCAAAAATGCCCACATCATGGATTTGAGAAATGGCAGCAAGTTCAATACTTCAATGAAGAATTGATACCTCAAAATAGATAAATGGTTGATGAAGCAAGTGGAGGACCCCTCATGCTAAAAGATAAGAGAGAGGCCTATGATATTTTCTAGACATTAGCAGATAATTCCCAATACTGGGATTAATCTAATAAAAAAGAGAGAACTAACAAGCCTCCAAAGAAAGGAGGCCTATATGAGATAGGAGTGCATATAGATCTAGCATACAAGCTTGACTCTATACTTGAGAGAATAGATAAGTATGATGGGAGAGCAGACAAACTTGAAACTATGTGTCAGTCCCTCATGCTTGTTACATCTATTAAGCATCCACAAGATGTTTGGGCTCTTTGTTCAAGTCTACTCCATATAACTACAACTTGTCCATCAAATAGATCGTTAAAGGAATATCTATTAGATTAAGTGAATGTTTTGAATGCATATTGTAATCCTAGCCACATCTCATATTTTGAGACATAATCTTTGGTGGATTAGGCATCCAAAATTTTCTTAGTCTAAGAACAACTACCAAGAGGGTTCATATATGAACCCCCTAACCAAAATTTTCCTACAGTGACAATTCCCAAACATCCAGCTAGCTTCCAACAACCTCAGGAACCAAAGAAAACATCTTTTGAGGAAAATATACAATTACACATTGAAAGATCTTTGAAACAAAATGAAGACACTAACAAGGTTCTACACAAATAGCAAAATGATAGTCGACATTCCACCCATGTCAACTCTCAAGTCATAGCCAAGTTAGAAATGCACTAAAAGATAGAGGAAAGGGTCAGTTTCCTAGTAAGCCATCCCTAAACTTATGTGCCATTTGAGATAGGGTCTAGTTCACAAAACCATAATTCTCATGAGCAATCCAAGTCCATAACAACCCTTAGGAGCAACCATCAAGTCGATAACAAATTAGGGCAACTTAAGGAAATTGCAGAGGAAAATGAGACAGTCAAAATGTAAGATAAAGATAAAAGATAGAAATCTTCTACTGAACCTATAGTGGAAGCACCCTATGTTCCTAAAGCCCCATTTCCTTAGTTACTGAACAAGTCAAGCAAGGGGAAAATTTTTTATGAGCTCTTAGATGTATTTAAACATGTACAAATTAGCACTCCATTGCTCAATACCATCAAGGATGTGCCCACTTATGCCAAGTTCTTGAAAGAGATATGCACAAGAAAAAGAAAGCTTAATGTATAAAAGAAAGCTTTCCTCACCCAACAGTTGAGTTATTTGATTCAACACAAGACCCAGCCCAAGTTTAGAGACCCTAGATGCCCTACACTTTTATGCTTTATTGAAGACCATGTCATAGATAGGGCATTGCTTGACTTAGGAGCTAGTGTTATCTTGTTGCCATACTTTGTCTATGAGCAACTGAGGTTCGGTGAGCTAAAACCAACTACTACTACATTACAATTAGTAGATAGATCAACAAAAATAACATGTGGTTTGGTTGAGGATGTTTTGATGTAGGTGGACCAGTTTTACTACCTGATCAACTTTATTGTACTGGACACCCAACCTGTATCTGATCCCAGTAGCGAGATTCCAGTTAAACTTGGACGCCATTCTTGGTAACATTCAACACCATTATAAAATGTAGGAATGGTGTGATGAAACTGTCATTAGCAACATGAAAGTCAAACTCAATGTCCTTAATGCTGACCAACAACACTTAGACCTAAATGATTCTCATGAAGTGAATTTGATCAAGGGTCTAATTGAAGACAACAATCCACCATCATTCATCTTTGACCCACTTGAGGCTTGTCTAATGCATTTTAATGGTGATTTTGATTTTGGCAACTCCAAAGGAGGTAAACAATCTTTTAGATGCAGCTTCAATTATGGATACCTCCAAATGGGGACCTTATGTGGAAGCACTCCCTTCATCAAAGTTTGTTCCCTTGCTCTCTATAGAGCAACTATCTTCTCTAGTTCTAAAGCCTTTACTTAACAATTTCAAGTGTTCTTTTCTAGGACTAAATGAATCCTTACATGTTATAACAATGTCATATTTAAACTAGGAACAGGAGGGAAAATTGTCTAATGTCTCAAAGAACACAAGACTACTCTAGGGTGGACTATAACAGATATCAAGAGGATTAGTCTGGCCATGTGTATACACAAGATCCACCTAGAAGAGAATCTTAAATCACGTAGGGAAACTCAAAGAAGACTAAACCCTCACATGAAGGATGTGGTAAGAGATAAAGTCCTTAAGATTTTAAATGTTGGCGTAATATACCCCCATCTTTGACAACACTTGGGTCAGCCCCATTCAGGTTTTACCTAAGAAATTTGGTATAACAATAATCAAGAATAAGAACAATGAGTTAGTACCCACTCGCATGAGCATCGAGAAGAGAGTTTGTATTGATTACTATAAATTGAACATGGTCACAAGGAAAGACTAATATCCTCTTCCTTTTATTGACCAAATGCTTGAGAGGTTAGCCCACCATTGTTATTACTATTTTCTAGATGGTTATTTCAGCTATAACCAAATTCCTAAAGTACGCAAGGTTCAGGAGAAGACCACCTTCACCCGCCCTTTTGGGACCTTTGCTTACCAACGTATGCCTTTCGGTACTATGCAATAAGATAACCACTTTCCAAAGGTGTATGTTGAGAAGATTTTTCAACATGGTAGAAAGGTTCTTAGAGGTGTTTATGGATGACTTCTCGATATTTGGGTCTTCCTTTGATGAGCCTTTGCACCATCTAATGTTAGTACTTATAAGATGCCAGGAGAAAATTCTAGTATTGAGCTGGGAAGAGTACCATTTTATAGTACAAAATGGTATCATTCTAGGCCACATAATATCACACAATGGTATAGAGGTAGATAGGGCCAAAGTGGATTTAATAGCTAACCTTCCTCCATCAAGGATGGTGAAAGAAATACACTCATTTTTCTAGGTCATGATGGGTTCTATATGAGATTCATCAAGGATGTTAGCAAAGTTTGCTTAGCCCCTCTATAATTTACTTACAAAGGTAGGCTTCTTTTGACTTTGATGAGGAATGTAGAAAAACATTCAAGCATTTAAAGGCCAAATTAACCTTTGCACCTATTATTCAATTGCCAAACTCGAGTGCACCATTTGAGATAATGTGTGATGCTTTGGACTATGCGATCAAGGCTATTTTTATTAGCATAAAGAAACTTCCCCATGTGATATACTACATTAGCAAAACACTCAATGATGCACAACTCAACTAGTTGACCATAGAAAAAGAGTTGTTGGTAGTCATGTTTGCATTGGATAAGTTTAAATCTTACTTGTTAAGATCTAAAGTTATAGTAAATACTAGAATCATGTGGGTCTGAAATATTTCCTTTCTAAAAAGGATGCAAAACCTAAGCTAATCCATTGGACACTAATGCTATATGAATTCAACCTAAAAATTTGAGACAAGAAAGGTTCCAAAAGTACTATAGTAGACCACTTATCCAAGTTAATGGTGGAGCATACTAGTGAAAATGTTCCTATAATAGAAGCTTTTCCAAACTAACAGTTAATGCACATTTCCCAGGTACCTTGGTGTGGAGATATAGTTAACTATCTTGTTACAAGACACATGCCCAATCATTAGACCAAATAAAATAGAAAATTATTTATGACCGAGGTTAGATACTTTTACTTGGGACGACATGTACTTATTTAAGTACTATCACTATCAGGTGATAAGGAGATGCATACCCGGTAGTGAGCATAATGAAATCTTCTTCTTCTGTTATGAGCCTACCTGTGGGTGCCACTTTAGCTCTAGAATTAGAACACAAGGCATATTGGGATATCAAAAATCTCAATTTTGAGTTAGATGCTACTGGGATCCACAAAAGACTTCAACTTAATGAGTTGGATGAGTTGAAAAAAGATGCATATGAATCTACACACTTGTACAAACACTTGATGAAGGTTAACCATGATACACAAATCTTAAGGAAGTCCTTCACACTTGAACAGAAGGTCTTGCTATATAATTCTAAATTGCATCTTTTCTTCGAGAAACTTAAGTCTTGATGGACTAGACCTTATGTGGTACACACTGTAAATCCTCACGGGGCAATTGAGATAGAGAAGGGTGGTGAAAACCCGTCCCAGGGACCTAGTCCTAGGTGCATGTGGTGCTTGGCGTCCCTGGGACATCGTATTCGTGCACAGCCGGCTAGAACCGGTCTTGGGGTGTTTTTCGGCCACCAATTTTGGCTGGAAAACAGCCAGATCTGGTATGGATCCTGGGCCTGGGGGAGGTGAAACGGAGAGACAAGGTAAGGAGGGTCTTACCTGTAGCCTAGGGACGCTCTTCTTCCCGTTGGGTGCACCTACTCTCTGGAATTTTGTGTTGTCCGGAATCCAGGAGGGAAAAACCCCAACGTCGAGCAAGATTGAAAAGGGAAGAGAGAGGAAATGGGGAAAATGGCAGTGGCCGGCCTGACTTGGGCCTGGCCGTTGCCGAAAAACGTAGAAGGGACGGG
The DNA here is from genome assembly GCA_035236585.1 of Warburgia ugandensis. Taxonomy (NCBI): domain Eukaryota; kingdom Viridiplantae; phylum Streptophyta; class Magnoliopsida; order Canellales; family Canellaceae; genus Warburgia; species Warburgia ugandensis. The sequence continues at coordinate 45,032,001 of CP141130.1, forward strand.
TTTCTAGTTTTTGCCAGAAACCCTAGTCCAAAAGTTGCCGGAAAACTCGTGTTTTTGGAGGGGAGAGATGGGGCTTTCCATAGCCCTACTATGGCGGTGCCGCCCTTGGCGGTGGCAGAATCCTCTAGAAAAATTGGGATCGAGGGTTTCTGGAGGATTCTTGAGGTTGAAGACGACAGGGGGTGCCGTTATCAAAACGGCCCCCTGCGTTTTTCATCCTTTTTCGTTTTTTCGTTTTTCTGTTTAATTTTCAAAAATACCCTTATCTTTAAATAGCTGTAACTTCTTCATATGAACTCCGTTTTGGGTGATTTTTGAGGCGTTGGATTCCATTTTTTGAGTAGAATCTAATGGTACTAAGTTCCCTCACAAATTCCTTCATTTACTATTTTAAATAAAGTGAAACATTTAACTCAGTTTATTTCCTATAGAATGTTCAATTTTCATTAAAATAGTGTAAATTACTCGGGCATTACACAAGCATAGCTTGCTGAGATATTGTAAATGTTTTAATGTTTACAATATCTCAGATACAAAGAAGGAGAATTAGGAAGTCAAGACATAGGAAGACTTGGAAGAATAATCAATTAGGGTATATCCCTTGAAGACATGTATTTTTATTTGAGTGCATTGTATTATATTGAGAATTTTATTGTATGGTGAGTTTTGAAATTTGGATTATGTAATTTGGACAAGTATTATACTGATACCCGGGCTGTCCTGTAAACTACTAGGTGGATTCTGAAATTTAATAAAAGTACATTCCTTCAATGGAATTTTATCTTGTACAAAAATTCTACTTATGTTATGTATGAAGTGATGACTTGGGTTTTTCAAAACAATTTATAAAGAAATTTTTTTTTGTTGCTTTGTTTTGCAAATAAATTTTACTACTAAGGGCCCTACCTTTGAAAAATGTATTACAAAATGTGTTACAAAAACCTGGGTCATCATGATATCTCTATATTAGTCTTCACAATGTGCTATGTGTAATTATTTTTTTAGAATTAACCTCGATAAAATACTTCAACACTTGAATAAAATGAAAACTAGTCATATACACTTCCATTAAGAGGGGAAAAAAGTAGAATTACTAAATTATAAACATCTAGTTCTCTTCACAGTAATGGAAATCTTCCAAAAGTGGATTCTTTTCAAATACTCAAGAAAATAAAAAATCTCTATATGAATCTACACCCCCCAACCTGAAAGAAACATTGTCTCTAACGTTTGAAAACATAAGATCATATATGGAAAGATGTAGAAGATGGAGATTGTAATACCCTGGGTTGCCTTCTAGTAAGTGCCATATTTAACGTCTTTAACCAGACGTTAAAAATTGCAAATGCAATGTGTAAGACAAACCTCTAATAGATCAAAGTTAGATAATGACAAAAGAACTTTTGGAATTAAATCTTCAATCATGTTGCAAGTCATCAAGATAGAATTGGTGATGGTTGGCATTGAAAACATTTAGCTCAACTTTCATGTTGCCAAAGGATAATTGCAATACACCATTTCTACAATTTATGATTGCATTGGATGTTTCCAAAAATGGACGTCCAGGAATCACTGGGATTTGATGACTAGGGTCTGATACAGGCCAAGTATCCAGAACAATGAAATGGATAGGGAAATAAAATAGGTCCACCTATATTAAAACATCCTCAACCATACCACGTGGAATCTTAATTGATCTATCAGTTAATTGCAATGTGGTATTAGTTGGTTTGAGTCACCAAGCCCTAGTTGTTCATAGACAAAGTATCGCAACAAATTAACCCTAGCCCCTACATCAAGTAGTTTCCTATCTATGACATGGTGTCCAATAATGCAAGAAATTGTAGGACATCCTAGATCTCTAAATTTTGGTGGGGTCTTGTGTTGACTTAAAGAGCAGACCTGCTATAACAACCCCAAATTTTGTAAATACTATTTTGGGTGTTATTATGTGAAATTAGAATTTTGGAATATAATGGGAAATTTTTACCCAAAGAATTTTTTTTTATATAGAAATGGAAATTTGAGTGGAAGCATGAATATTTGGAATATACTCAAAAAATAAAGTCCAACGACATAAAGAACATTGAAATCAGAGTTGGGATGAATTTCGCCACAAAATTTCACTATTCTATGAACAAGTTATGAGTTTTCAAGGGGTATATCTTTTTATAAATGTATAATTTAGAATTAAAATTGAAACCATTAGATAGTACTTAGAAAATGGAATCCAACGAGCTAAAGAATGCTGAAAACAGAGTCCGTATGAAGAAGTTAGGGGCCTTTGAAGTTAGGGGCAATACGATAATTAAAACACACATCTCAATGAAAGGGGGCCAAATTGATATTGGCACTCATCAGATCAATGTCCTAACTGTCCTCTCTCTCTCTCTCTCTCTCTCTCTCTCTCTCTCTCTCTCTCTCTCTCTCTCTCTCTCTCTCTCTCGGTCTGGTTTAGACCAACGTTGATAGAGGTCACCGGCCACACCCTTCCCTCCAATCTCTTTCCCCATGTTCGGCAACCCCTTCCTAGGTAGATCTTCAGTTTCCTAGTGTAATCAGGACTACCTATGTCCCACTCCTTCCCTCTCCAGATTTTGCACCCAATGGAGCACATCTCACCGGTGACACCTAACCCTAGAACTTCCTCCCTTATTCTCCTTCCCCAACACCAGAAACCCCCCTTCTTCTCAGATTTTTGGTACTGATAGAAAACCCTCTTCCCTATTTCCTTGCTAATTTTTCCAGCCATAGCCCCATCGGCAAGCCCACTTCATCAGTACCACTACTCTCTCTCACACTCTCATCCTCTGGTTGGCCACTGTGGGAACCATCCTCCTCCTCTCATGTTTGAATCTAGGTAGCCCTAAGAGAAAATTGGAACTAGGGCCATCGGCAACTTGCATGCCTAAAACCCTCCTCTCCTCTTTCCTTTCTCCCGTGACTTGATCCATTGGGGACCGGTGCAACTCGACTGGCAAGCTACTCTAGCCTCGGTCCCTTCTTCCTTTAGCTCTCCACTGTAGGGCACAACTAGGCCTGGGAAGCCTGGCATGCTCAGATTCCACTGGAGACTAGCACTTTTCTCTAGGTTGTTTTCCACTACAGTTCCAAATCACTAGAATGGCTGAGTTTTTTGGCGTTTGGTGTGCTCAAACCCTGACCACTTGAGTTTTTCCCCTTTTCCTTCTTATCTTCCACAAGGCAGAGCACGACCAGGCCTCCAGGCCAGACAGCTGGCATACCCAGATCGTCCCCTCACGTCTCCCTGCTCTGGTTGGTGTTGCACATGGTGTGCCAGTAGCCTCCTATCTTCCATCTCTCTTGCACTATCGATGATGCCCAATAGGTCTAACACTGGTAAACCCACTTTCCCTTTCCTCCATCTTTGTTCCCACCTTCCATTTCCATCACCGGTGACAGAATCCTGGTGACGGTGAACAGCTCTAGGGAACAATGCTTATAGAGGTGGAAATGACTCGGATTGGTGATCCGAGCCACTCATTGCATTTCCTCTCAACATCACAGACAAAACCCCTCAACCAATTCATTGATTAGGGTTGATTTAATGTAGATCTTGAAGCAACCATACTGTACGACCACGATCAGGCACATCCATGGCCATCCAACAGTGATCTGATGTTCTTAATGACCTATTGGACAGGACCCAATTTAACCCTTGACCTTCAAACCATGATTCTGAGTAATCTAGGAGGAGTTTTGGAAACTTGAGAGTACCCTCAAGATCCTTGTGATGTGAGGAACAAAACCTATCTTCCCCATTTGTGATCCGGGAAGATCCAATCGTTGAATTTACCAAACTATTGATCAAGGGTTAGATCATCTGATTTGTGATGATCTAACTCTGTTTTTCAAATCGAAATAGTCTATCATGACCATTAGGAAGTCTGGATTAAGAATCTAATGAGAGATTTAGGATCAAAACCTCGATTAGAGAAGATCCCTCCGATCTTGATCAACAGCCAAGATCAATCAAGGATTTAGGCAAGGAGAGTGATCAAGCTCTATGATCTTGGTCAATTTTGCCTATCCAATTAGACCATTTAGTTAGAAATTACTAATTGGTTGTTTGATTTGGAGGGTCCAAGTGAAAAGGAGAATTCGATCAGCTAGTGGGAAATAGATGAACTCGCCACACGAGGTAAGTGAAGAATTAAGAAAGCATATCTTAATAGTAAGATGCATGTTTTAAAAACATGATCTTATTCTTATGATAGATATTATGTCATTTAAATTGTGCATTTCATGTGATATATGATGATGAAAATTGTTTACTTATAAATGATGAAAAATTGTGATTTGAAATGCTATATGAATGACATGCTTGTAATTAAAGCCTACTGAATGATATTAAAGGATACACCAGATCTGTTCTTAAAAAAAATAGCATAGCTATTATTGTGATAAAAAGACATTTATGGTACAAGGGTACCATTACATCATATGTGGTGTACAAGTTTAGGATTTTACATTACATCCTTGGTGGGCGATCACCTAATAAGTGAGGATGTTATGATTATTATGAGATATTCATATATATTATGGATAGGCAAGATGCATGTATATTATTATTTTTACATCTAGGCGTGCTGGCTTGCAGGTTTTGATTTAGACAGGCATAAGCCTGGGGATGCTATGCTAGGAGAGTTGTAGGGTTTGGCCACCCACTCTCCAAAATTTATTATATGATGGATACCATGCCTAATGAGAGGCTAAAAGTCAAGTGGGGCCATCATGGGAAGGCCGCCACTGTGGCAGCTATGGTTTCCCCCATGCGAACATGGATTTTGTTATTTCCGTAGTTGGTATTAGTGGATTATTATGTAGTTATCCATGCGCATTGTACGAATTTAAAATGTGGCATAGTAGTCCTTGTATTTGATGCACTATGGTACGTATATGATAGCATGATGACATGTGTATATGATGGCATGATGGGATGCCTTATATGATGATGGCATGATAAGATGCCTATTATGATGATGGCATGATGAGATGCCTTTTATGATGTTACCAGCAATGACTGGAGTTTTATGTGCAAATAAATATTCAATCACTCAATGCTATAAAGGATATCCCTACTTCTGCCAAGTTTTTTAAAGACCTCCACACTACAAAGCGAAAGTTTAATGTGCCAAGGAAGGCTTTTTTCACTGAGAAGGTGAGCTCTTTAATTTAACACAAGACCTTACCAAAATTTAGAGATCTAGGATGTCCTACAATTTCTAACATTATTGGAGACCATGTCATAGATAGGACACTACTTGACCTAGGGGCTAGTATTAATTTATTGTCATACTCTGTCTATGAGCAATTACGGCGTGGTGAACCCAAACCAACTAATACCACATTATAGTTAGTTAATAGATAGATTAATATTCCATGTGGTATGGTTGAGAATATATTAATATAGGTGGACCAGTTTTATTTCCCTATCAATTTCATTGTCCTGTATTCACCTATATTAGACCCAAGTCACTAGAACCCAATGATTCTTGGATGTCCATTTTTTGTAACATCCAATGTAATCATAAATTGTAGAAATGCACTACTACACAGGGGCTTTTAAAGTCAATAAAAAGTAATAATAGAAGTTGCTTACGAAGCGACTTCTACCAAGGCGACTTGAAAAATTGTCAACTTTTAAAGTCATTTTCATGTAAACGACTTCAAAAGTAATTTACTTTTGAAGTTGCTTAAACAAAAACATGTCTTTTTATTGTAAGCAACTTCAAAATCAACCAAATATTAATTGACTTTTGAAGTCACTTAGGAAAAAATGACTTCTAAAGTTGTTGACTTTATAAGTCATTTTTGGATAAGCGACTTCAAAAGAATTTCATTTGGATGAACTTATAAAGTTGCTTATATAAAAACAACTTCTTTATGCTTGTGACTATAGAAGTCATTTTTGTGTAAGCAACTTCGAAGGTAAAAGCATTTAAACAATTATATAATTAATTTTAATAAAAAATTCTCAAATTTTAAAGTTGTTTTTGAGAAAACGACTTTAAAAATAATGTTTTTATTTTTTAATAAATTTCTTTTTTTTCTTCACCTCTCTGTATACAATGAATAACAAACACCTAATATTCAATCAATGTTTATAAACATTAAGAACTTGTTTACAAACAATGTTCATCCACTTCTTAATACCAAATACAATGTAATAATTAAAATACTTCAATCTTCACAAACATGAAAAACCAATAACCACTACATTGCATCCACATCTTAATCTTTTCATACATTATTACTTGTTTATACATTGAATAACAAACATTCTATGTACCTAATACTTCAAACAATCTTTAAAAACATGAAAAACCAAACATCATATACACCTTCCATACACATTTCGAACCATCATCCACTACAATTCATCATCATCTTTCTTGATACACTACCACCTATATACATATTGAATAACAAACATTCTATACACCTAATACAAACAATCTTTATAAACAAGAAAAACTAAATATCAAACATCATATACTTATCATTATCTATAAACATCTATCTTAAAAATATTTTTTATAAGAAACTGCAACATATGCATTGTATATGACATCTACATTCACTTCATTCGTAATTCCATACACATTCCAAGTAACCCTCTCATTCTTCATCTCATAAAAGTTATATAATTCAACCACCACATATTCACTTCATGTTCAAACTCCAATTTCACTACATCCTTACTCCTTTATTCCCACACTCCAATTTTCCACTTATTCATTGCTTATGATGCAAATATATATATTTCAAAGAAAATAATAAAATCTAAAGGAACACAAACAAGTCAATTAAAAAAAATACTTTATTATTTATTTCAAGTCCAAGTAGTTACTCCAAGTAATCTAATTGAAACTCATTACATCCTCAGAACATTCATTTCATATTTCATTGAGATTTACTCTAGAGTAACTCTTCTTATTTGCCCACTCAGAAAGCACAGCAGCTTGAAATAAAACATATTTAATTAAGTTAAAACATTTTAGCTAGATCCATAAAAATGGTAGAAAAATATAAGATTATACAAAATAAAAAGTGTTCTACCTTTTTTAAGTGGGAGACAAGAATACAATCAAATATTAGGGTCCTCATGTACCTCAGGACATAATACCCACACTCTCAATCAGACTATTGTTTAGGACACTATGCAACAAGGACAACAAGAAAGAACTCATAAATATCATTTTTAATAAGGTAAGTTTAATTAGTAATAACTTAGAGCAATTAACTGTTTCATATACCTTGACATTCTTCCACATGAGTTTTGGTGGTTGTAAAGTCTCAATCACTGTAGCCCATTCCCACCAAGTCCTACAAATTTAAATTTCAAATGAATTATAGATGAATAACAAATTACTTATCTACACATAACACATGAAAAAAAAAAGCCTATTTATTTATAATATATGTGACGGCGGGGCGAATGTGTACTCCATAAGAATAAAAAAAGAAAGCATGACCACCATGCACATCCAAAATGCACAACATTCAATGAGACCTACATGGGCAATCATATCAATTGTAATGGAAGTTGAAAATCCCTAAGTAAAGAATAAATTAGCAAGAAAATTGAAACTTACCTGCTATTGTAGGGAATCATTAAGCCTTGTCCCTAAGAGTAGCATAAGAAGCCTCACAAAATTTCCTTAATACACCTCTCAATTGGCCATTTCTCTATCCCTCCAGAAATGATGCCAGGGTCAAGGCTAGTATCATCATTCAAGAAGCTACGTAAAAGAAATAATTATTACATATACCAATAAAATATAATATGCAATGAAATACCAAATGATCTATTAGCAAGTATGTGCATATACCCCATGTAGGAGGCAATGTGAGGGTGATCGAGTTGATCCCATAGGCAAATTCGTAATAGGTTCTTTGTCATAAGTGTCACTTCAACAACTTCCTAAGCAAGCGCTCCTCGCATGATTTGTACAGGATTGATTGCCATATTGTCGTTGATAAGACCATAGATTAACCTAAGGGATCAAGGCATGTTAGGTGGGGCTTCTACACACTCCTGGGTTGGTTGCTATAAAACATGTAAAAAAAAAAGCTAAATAATATCATATTAATCTATGAAGAGGGCCTAATTTATAATGAAAGAAAAACCAAAGACATATACAAATAGCTATTCCATTGGTGTAACAGTTAAAGGTGACATTGGAATGGCGGTTGTTTTCCAGGCCTTATTTTGTTGCTGATTAATTGTATAGAGTTATTAAACAATTAAGTGAGGTCTTTAGCTAAAAAATATTAATGACAAAGGTGCATAGTATGATAAGATACATACTGTGGATTCTATGGGAATGATTAATGCCTCCAGCCAAGTGATGTGATATGCAACTACCACCCTAATGGTTATAATATTTTCCATTTCTAATGGGAATGGTAGGTAGGCATTAGCATTCAAAGCCATGGTAATGGAGACCTGCTTAGTATGTGGTGGTATACTAATTCTGTGCAAAATGTTTGATTCATGCTCAAAGCATGAACCAACTGCCATGATATTTTGATGGGAATCCAAGGCCAACAAGCATTAACCTACCTGTAAATCAAATATGCAATAGAGAGGTTGAGATATAGAATTATTACAAATGGACAATGAAAATTTATAGTCTTGTCAATGTATATACCTCCTGGGTAAGAATTTCCTTTTCGAGGGGAGGCCGATGTCCTTCATTATCTTCTTCATATGGGGAATTGCAGCTTGCATGTGATGGAGGTACAGTAGGGCATGATTGCTGAGCAGGGCGTCGAGGAACAATCATCATACCTCCCTCACGCATCTGTCTAAATAAATTACCCTTTATTTTCTCAATAAGCTCATTGTAGGCCTTCTCATCATCTTGAAGTCTAGGTATATGTCCTCCACCAAAGAATTTAAAAGGAACAACACCTCAACCCATGCCCCTAAGTTGATTAGGGTAGTATTGCTTATTGCCCATAGCCTTATATAGGATATCATCCTTGGCAGCAGTGCTGCTTAAAGTTTCTATAGTAAGACTTTCTTGGGTAAGAGTGTCCTACAAAATTTAATTAGAAAGACATGATCATTTCATCTAATTAATTGTAAAAAAATGATAGGCAAGTGGAACCACTTACTATGTGCAAAACAATTTGTTCAATAGCTTCATTTGCAAACATGTTGCCAGTATGACCCACTAAATGCACCATCTTCTAGAGGATGGAGCGATCAATGGGTTCTGTAGTCCTAGCTTTTTCTTGCTTCCAAGCAAAGGCACCATAGTTAGAGAACATGTATATAACTATAGTAGCATTAAATTGAATGGGATAAATTATCACAGATGCCTACTTTGCACTCTTCTAAATGAGGGTAGCCCATCTTAGATAAGTGGTGCTGCATATTTGTTTTATGCACCTTTCGTCCCCTTGCACTCTTTGCCTACACATTTTTACATGCGTGATCTAGTGCACTAATTGAATGTTACATGTAATTAAAAGAATGAACCATCATTTCTGCACATAGCTCAAACTATGCAGAGGTGTAGTTCTATACAATTGCATTCCAAGCCTCCTAGTCAATGATGTCAGAGTAAATGGAAGGCATAGTGTACAGCCTTGATGGCTCATTGACATTTGGAGTTATGTAATTGCAAACAAGGTAGTTCTTCCATTTTCTCCATTACTCACCTGCCCCTTGTAAAGAACGTGTCTTCTTGTCATCTGAGACATCAAAGCAAGACTACGAATTGAACACATCAAATTACTATACTTGAAAAATGAGAAAAGTTATAATGTAAATAATACATGTACTTAAGATTTACATACCTTCACCATTTCTTATATTGAATCATTTGTTGAGGATGGCACATGTCTCCAATCCTTAAATGTGAATAGGAACCATTTTTCTTACTAAAGAGCAAACGAAACTACTATAAGAAGGTGCACTGTCACCAATCTCTTGCCCTCTACTATTATATTTGGTAGTTTCTTTAATTCCCTTCGACTTTCTCTTGATAACCTTTTCCATTGTTGTTCGCCATTTGCCCTTTATTTTTTGGAGTAGTGCTCATGTTGGCCTCTTGATCATGCTCTTCAATGTGGTCATAATCTTTAGTTTGATGTTCTTCTCGTTCCATCATTACTACAAAGAAGAACACAATTGACATTAGAACAATGACATAAAAAAGGCTATGTAATTCATTTAAAGAAAATAAATCAATGTCCCTTATAAACATAGTTTAAGTAAAAAAAATAATCAAAGGAGATTCCATCTCCATCCATTCAGATAAACATACAATATCTAACATATGTGACACACTAACTTCAAGTAAATTAGATAAAGGATGTATGAAAAGTATTTTCCTACTTAGTATAGATATTTGTAAAAGGGCTACAAATCCCATAAACCTTTCACTAGTCTTTAGCTCTACTACTTTGAGTTCACATCTCTTAGTGGGTGTAGGTATTCATATGATTTCTTCATGAATATCACGTTTGATGTTCATCACTTAGCCATCACTTAACCACTTTCAACATTACTCAATTGCTTGTTAAGCATGGCAAACCCACCACGGATTGTGTGCCAAAGTTTGTACTAAACTTCTAGGAGTTCTAAGGTCCATGTTACTGCCCTTTGGTCATAAGATTTTTCATTTTATTATATGTTATGTTACTTGACTTAGCCAATCCATTTGGAAGTTACCACTCACAAGTAGTGATAAGCTTAGCTTATGCTACTATTTTCCCTTATGTTATGCTAGATGTTATTACTAGACATGTTAATGATGTTTAAGATCTTTCAACCATGGGAAATTTCATTCAACTAGCCACCCAAACATGGCCTAATTTGTTCCACAAACAGATACCTCCTTACTGGAAATTCTTGCTTGGACATTCCACCATATCCACACAAAATGAGGTTAGATGTCTACCTAATCCAATCATTTCATTCCTAAAACCTCAACCAATTGATAGATTTATTAGTGTAACAACCCCAAATTTTGTAAATACCATTCTGGCATTATAATGTGAAATTGGAATTTTGGAATATATATAGTGTGATAAGTAGTTTGGAATTTTCTTGCTTTTTAGATAGGATTTTAGGCATTAGAAAAGTGCACAAATTCCAAAAATTTTGGACAATTTTATGCTCATAAATTTGATGTAAATTGATATGATTCAATAAAGTTCATTGGGAATTCATATTATCGATTGTTTATTTCATCAATCTACTTGAAATTTGTGCTTTAATTCCAGCCATCAAAACATGTTATCTTCCTAAATCCTTAGATATCCATTTAGATTTTCATGTTCTTTATTAGATACCATACTTAGTTTTCATATTAACTCACTGTAGGTGCATTAAATTTTACCATCTTTGGGGCTCCAGAATCATCCACAAAGTCCATAAACCATGCAAAATGGTCTAAATCTTATTCCTTTTAGATTCTTGGTTAATTTAGTTACATAATTTAGTTTTAGCCATATTTAATACATTTTTTACATCTTAATTTAGGTCTAGAAATTTTCCTTTTTGAAGTTTAGAAAGTTCCATCTTTAGGAAGTTTTAGGATTTAAGAAGTGAAAATATCTTTCATTGTAGTTTTCATTCACATGAATGTTTCTAATTTCTTGTTAAAGTTCGTTAGATCTTGTTATTTATTTATTTTTGCATGTTATTTTAGTGTTAGAAAGTTTCCTAAATTGGTTTTAAAATTTTCTAACTTTAGAAAGTTTCTAATTCTAGTTTATGAAAGTGTTAATTTAGGAAAGTTTTTATTTTAGAAAGTGCATGTTTTAGGAAAGTTTTTCATTTTGCATGTTTCTTATTTTTGCTTACTTTTCATTTCTTATTTTTTTTAGTTTCCATTTCTCATTTTTAATTAATTTTTAATTTCATGTTTTAATTTCCATTCTTAATTTAGGTAAAAAAAAATCACTTGAATTTTGGTTAGGTTAGATAGTTTAAAGTAGAAACCACTAGCATCACAATAGTTCACTCCTCATGGGATCAACCTCGCTTGTGTGAGAATACTACATTGATTCATGCACTTGTGTGTTTTAATTAGAGTTCCTTATTTCATTTTAGAGAATCCTCATTCATTAGTAATCTACTGGTTTTCACAAAGTAGTGGAGAAGATTGACAATTTTACAAATCTGACACATACTAATGACATTTCATTCTAGTTATTTCTCAGAGTGCATGTGTGTGTATAGCCACATGTCTTGATTTCTAATTGGCTATGCTTAAATTCCATTGGAAATATTTCTTGACCTCAAATCCTAACAGGTATATTCTTAGAAATGAAAATCTCATATAAGGAGCTGAACATATTTCTCTTGTTATGTGACCAAATTAAACAAAGCTAATGGTTTACATAAAATTTTTAACTGCTAAAGAAACAAAGGAAAGTGATCCTTAAGAGAGGATGTCATTACCAAGAATAGTAGGGTTTTTTACCTAATTTCATCTTTTTATTTCCTCTTTAAGGCTATGTTCCACCGAAGATCCATAGGACTTTAACTACAATGACATTTGAGCTTGGGAGAGGTTCAGAAAAGAAGCATGATTTCAAAGCTTCAAAATTGAGTAGAGGTCATCTTATTGATTGTTGGATAATTCTTCTTTGATTGAAGTGAATTTCTTTTGTACTCTTGTCTTTCTTTTTACAACTTTTTTGTTTCTGATAGCTTTTTCTTTTCACTTTTCTTTTTTTGAGAATACTCTTCTCTTTTCAATTTTATTCACTCCTCTTTTTCTTGTGACTTCTTTGAGTGAGACTTTTGATGTTTCACACTTCTTTGACTTTTTATCCCTTTTTATTTTGAACTTTTCACTAACTCTATTCATTTTGAAAATGGGGCGTGGATGTTTATTTTACTAGTTTATTTTGGGTTAAGGTGATTGGGGAAGGGCTAACCAGTGGTATGGAATATACTAGGTAGGCTTTATGTCTCTAAGTTGAACAAGGATAGCCTATACCATTTCCTAGGTTTCCTAAAGCCTATTAGATTCAATAAATTTTCTAGAAAAAAAGCTATTACTCCTATTTATTCTTGATAATTAACCAAAACAAGAATAACATGATCACACTAAATTATGTACACTGAAGAAACTATGGAGTTACTTATAACTCCATGAAGGAAGATAGTCTCTAAACTCACTGCGTTATAGTCTCCACTAATTTTCCTCAGGGTCTCTAAGCCATACCTCTCTATTAGACTTGACTATGTGCTATGTGTAATTATTTTTCAAGAATTAACCTTCATAAAATGCTTCAACACATAAATAATATGCAAAACGAGCCACATATACTCCCATTAAGTGATGAGAACTGCAGACTTACTAAGTCTAGAAATCCAATTATCATCACAGTAAGGGAACTCTTCCAAAAACAATTTTTTTTTTTGAAAAGCCTCAAGAAAAAAAAAAAAAAAAAACTCTATATCCATCAACAACACTCAACCTAAATGAAACATTGTCCCTAATGTTTGAAACATAGGATCCTATATGGAAAGATGTAGAAGATGGAGATTGTAAAACCCTGGCGTGCCTCCTACTAAGTGCTAAGTTTAGCATCTTTGGCCAGATGTTAAAAATTGCAAATGCAATGTGGAAGATACACCTCTAGAAGATCAATGTTAGATAATAGAGGAAGAACTTTTGGGATTAAATCTTCAATCATGTTGTAAGTGTCATCAAGATTGAATTGGTGATGGTTGGCATTGAACATATTTAGCTCAACTTTCATGTTGCCAAAGGATAATTCCAATACACCATCACTACTACACAGGAGGGTTTTAAAGTTGGCATAAAGAAGTCACTTATATGACTGGCGACTTTATAAATATTTTAGAAGTTAGTTGAAAATAAATGACTTTAAATATATATACTTTAGAAATCATTTCAGCCTAAATCGACTTTAAAACATTGGCGTGAGGAGGGAATTTTTCATAGAAAGAACTTTTAAAGTCATTTTTGTAAAAATGACTTTAAAAATGAATAACTTTTGAAGTCATTTACATTATAAATTTTCTTATTTTCCAAATATAGTAATTTGGTGTGTTCAATTTGCAGACTACCTTTGACATGCCAGATGACAAGAAGAATGGTGCTTTATTAGGGGCTAGTGAGCAATGGAGAAAATGGAAGAACTAACTTATTCACAATTACATAGCTCCAAATGTCAATGATCCATCAAGCTTGTACACAGTGCCTTCATTTTACTCTGATGTCATTTACTAGGAGGCTTGGAATGCATTTGTACAGAACCGCACCTCCGCTGAGTTTGAGGTATGTGCAAAAGCAATGCTTCATTTAATTAATTCCATGTAACATTCGATTATTGCACTTGATCATGCATGTACAAATGTGTAGGCAAAGAGTGTAAGGGAAAGAAAGGTGCATGAAACAAATATGCAGCACCACTTGTCCAAGTTAGGCTACGCTCGTTTAGAAGAGCATGAAGTAAGCATCTATGACAATTTATCCCATTCAATTTAATACTACTATAGTTATATACATGTTGTTCTCTAACTATGTGTCTTTTCTTGATAGCAAACAAATGCTAGAACTATGAAACCCCTTGATCACTCAATCCTCTGGAAGATGACATTCAATGGACCATTCTGCAATAAGTTCTCAGATGAAAGTACTGCACAAATTGCTTCTCACGTAGTAAGTGGTTCCACCTATCTATAAATTTTATACAATTAATTAGATGACATGATCATGTCTTTCTAATTAAATTTTGTAAGACATTCTTACCCAAGAAAGCGCTACTATAGCAACTCTAAGCAGTACTGCTACCAATGAGGACATCCTGTATAGGGCTATGGGAAATAAGAAGGACCACCTTAGTTGAGTTAGGGGCATGGGTCATGGTGTTCTTCCTTCTAAATTCTTTGGTAAAGGGCATTTACCTAAAGTTCAAGATGATAAGGAGGCCTCCAATGAGCTCATTGCGAAAATAAAGGCTGATATATTTAGTCAATTGTGTGAGGGAGGTTTGATGATTGTTACTCCATCTCCTGCTCATAATTCCTACAAGACCCCTGTATCTTCATCAAATGCGAGCTGTAATTCCCCAACTAAAGAAGATAATGTAGGACATTTAGCTCCCCTTGAAAAGAAAATTCTCCTAAGAGGTATATATATGGAATAAACTAGAAATTTTCATTGTCCTTTTGTAATAATTCTCTATCTCAGCCTCTCTATTATATATTTGATTTGCAAGTGTATCAATGCCTATTGGCCTTGGATTCCCATCAAAATATCATGGCAATTGGTTCATGCTATGAGTATGAATCAAACATTTTGCACGAATTTAGCATGCTACCACATAATGAGTGGGTGTCCATTACTATGGCTTTGAATGCTAATGCCTTCCTACCATTCCCATTAGAAATAATAAATATTATAATTGTTGGGAGGGCAATTGCATATCACATTGCTTGGCCAGAGGCACTAGTCATTGCCATAGAGTCCATTGTATGTATCTTATCATAGTATCTTCCTCATCAATATTTCTTGGCTAGAGACCTCACTTAATTGTTTAATAAACTATATGCGGTTAATCAACAACAACATGCAGCACTGAGATTGGGTGCCATTCCAGTGTCACCTATTGTTGCTTTTTTCATCATAAATTAGGTCCTCTTCATTGATTAATATTATTTAACTGAAAATTTTTACATCTTTTACAGTAGCCATCCAAGGAGCATGTGGAAGTCCCACCCAACACACCTTGATCCTTAAGGCTAATCTATGGTCTCATCAATGACAATATGGCAATCAATGCTCTTTGAATCAAGTAAGGAGTGATTGTTGAGGACGTTATTGAAGTGCCACTTATGGCAGAGGACCTATTATGAGTTTGCCTAGCACCCTCACATTGTCTCCTACGTGCGGTACATGCACATACTTGCTTATAAATCATATGACATTTACATGTTATATTTTAATGGTATATGTAATAATTATTTATTTTATGCAGCTTCGTGAATGATGCGACTAGCCTTTTTGAGGGTGAGGGCACACATTACCAATTCCTTAACCCTGGCATCATTTCTAGAGCAACAGAGCAATGGCTGATAGAGAGGTGTATTTAGGATATTTTACCAGGCTTCTTTCACTGCTCTTAGGGAAGGGCTTAATGATTTCCTACAATAGCGAGTATGTTTTAATTTTCTTGTTTTCTTGCCAACTTATTATACACTAAAGGATTGTAAACTTCCATGACAATTCATATGACTATTTATGTGGGTCTCCTTAGATGTCGCTCATTTTGGATGTGCATGGTGGGCATGCTTTCTTTTTTTATTCTTGTGGATCACGCATCCATCTTGCCCTCACAAAAATTATAAATTTGCATTTAATTTTTTATGTGTTATGTATATATAAGTAATTTGTTATTCATTTATAAAGCATTTAAAATTTAAATTTGTAGGGTTTGGTTTGAATGGGCTAATATCATCAAGACTATACAACCACCAAAACTCACTTGGAAGAATGTCAAGGTACATGAAATAGTTAATTGCTCTTTTATTGTCCTTGTTGCATAGTGCCCTAAACAATAATCTCATTAGGAGTGGGGGTATTATGTCCTAAGATACATGAGGACCCTCATATTTAATTGCATTCCTATCTCCCATTTAAGAAAGGTAGGACACCTTTTACTTTTCATAATCATATACTTTTCTACAGTTTTTATGGGTCTAGCTTAAAACATTGAGCTTAATTAAATATGTTGTATTTTAGGCTATTGTACTTTCTGAGTGGGTAGATAAGAAGAGTTACTCCAGAGAAAATCTCAATGAAATATGAATTGAATGGAGATTGAAGTATTAGTTGTATATGATGTTCGGTTAATTTTTCATATTCATAAAGATTGTTTGAAGTATCAGGTTTATAGAATGTTAGTTATTCAATGTATACATAGGTGTTAATTTATCAAGAAAAAGATGGGGATGCATTGTAGTGGATGTTGGTTTTTCATGTTTGTGGAGATTGAAGTATTAGCTGTATATGATGTTTGGAAACTAATGTATGCAGGTGGTATTGTATCAAGATGTGGATGAATGTTGTATTGGGAACAGGTTTTGAATGCTTATAAAGATTGTTTGAGTATCAGGTGAAACTACTTGTTATTCAATAGTATACAGATGATATTGCTTGAGTATTAAGATGGTTGTTATTCAATTGTACACAGGTGATACTATTGGATATATAAAAAAAAAAAAAACTTCAAGATCCATACACTTCAGAAGTTGTTTAGCTTAAGCAACTTTAAAACTCCATAGAAAAAGGTTGGGCTGTTAAATTCGCTTGGATAAATATGACTTTAAAAGTCATAAACATTTAAAGTAGCTTAGAAAAAATGACTTCAAAAGACACCCACTTTAGAAGTCATTTTACCTAAGCGACTTTGATTATCCTTTTTAACTAACTTTAAAAGCCCCCTTGTGTAGTAGTGACAACTTGGCAGACAAGGTGATAAAGGTGAGAAATCTAATATTAGGTCTTCTAGTATGCCTTAGATGATTCCCATTCTTATTTTACAAGAAGTTGATCCTCATATTAGAGATTGTCATCAAACAATGCTCCAAAAAGATAGCTCAATTTCCATTTTTCTGGAGTCAAGGTTAACATCCCATAATTTGAAGCAAGATTCACATGGTAGAGTGCAATTTTGAGTAAAAAGAGTTCGTAGAAGATGGTAAGGTAAAACTTGCTGCTGTTAAATTAAGAAAGTATACCTCTTTATGGTGGGAAATCTAAAGAAATATAGAGCATGAGAAGGAAAAAATAAGATTAAGACTTGGGATAAGATAAAGAAAGAATTGAATAAACATTTTCTACTTGAAACCTATAGGATGGATACTTCCCTAAAATTCAAATTTAAAACAAAAAAAACTTGAGCATTGAAGAGAATATTATGGAGTTTGAACATTTAATGTCGAAGAGTGATGTGGCTAAGCCTAAAGAGGAAACCACAACATGCTTCTTGGTAGAATTAAAGAAGGAAATTGGAGACCCGCTATGTTTACAATAGTACTAGTCCTTCAATGATGTTAGAAAGTTGGACCTTGATAGTTGAGAAACAACAAAAAGAAGTTTCTTGAAAGAGAATGTTAGAAACCCTATGGAAAGAAAAATATTTTCAATCCAGGGAATATTTTCTCTTCTAAGTGGACAGATAGACCTAAACTCAACTAGACTAAGCCAAGAATGATGATAAACGATATGAATCCTCTAGTTCTTATGCAAGGAGATGTTTCAGGTGCCAAGGTCTCAAACAAATTACCTCTAACTATCCAAGGGACAAAGTGGTTGCTTTGATAGAAGAGTCTAAGTATGAGGAGGAAGCACGATCAAGTTTTGAAGAACCAAACGAAACCATTCCTACCAATTAAGGTGAGATATTGGTGGTGCAAAGGAGCTTGAGTGTTGTGCATAAATATGTTGATGATTGGCTACACTATTCGATCTTTCATATGAGACACACTTCACATGGCAAGGTCTGCAAAGTTATTATTAACAATGGTGCTAGTGAGAATGTTGCTTCCACACGAGACACACTTCATATGGCTAGCAAAGGGATGTCAAATTTAGATAACTCTTTAATGCTAGTCTCTTTCTCATGGAAATTGGTATAAGTATGAAGTAGGGTGTGATGTTATTCCAATGGATTCATGTCACTTATTATTGGGATGCCCATGGTAGTATGGAAGAAAAACAAACATGATGCATTTAAAAATACCTACTTGTTTGTTTTCAATGGTGAAAAGATTTCTTTAGCACACCTTAAAGTTGAATAACTTCTAAATCTTCAAAAGTGTTTCACTAGGCAATAAACAACAAGTTGAATTGTTTCTAAAAGTTTCTAATGCTACACATTCCTTAAGTGAAGAAGAAGGTGATGGGACTAAAATTAATGTAAAATTGATTGTAGAAGCATTACTTAGTGCATTTGAAGATGTATTCCCTAAGGAAATTCCTAGTGGCCTACCTCCCTTAAGAGATATACAACATCACATTGAATTTTTTCCTAGAGCTATAATTCTAAATAAAGCTACATATCGTATGAGCCCGAAAGAGCATGAAGAGTTTTGACATCAAGTTGAATAGCATATGGCCAAAGGCTTACTACAAGAAAGTAAAAGTCCATGTGTAGTACTTGCCTTTCTTGTGCCAAAGAAGGATGGATAGTAGAGAATGAATATTGATAGTAAGGTGGTGAACAAAACCCCGATTAACTATTACAATTTTATTCTGATTACCGGTCTTGATGATTTGTTAGACCAACTCCATGGTGCAACAACATTTTCTATGATTGACCTTCGTAGTGGGTACCATCAAATTTGCTTGAGACCAAGTGATAAATGGAAATTTTGATGCCTTTTGGTTTGAGACTAGGTGCAACTAGAGATGGACTATTACAAATGGTTGGTGACACCTTTTGGTTTGTCTAATGCCATTAGTACTTTCATGCATTTAATGAAATATGCCTTTATACCTTTTAGGGGAAAATTTATTATTGTAAACTTTGATGATATTCTTGTGTACAGCAAAGCCAAGAGGAGCACTTAAGTCATCTTCAACAAGTGCTACAATGGCTAAGGGAATAAAAGTTGTATGGCAACTTCAAGAAGTGTAACTTTTTCATTGATAGATTGATTTTATTAGGCTATGTCATTTGTGTAAGTGGAGTAAATATGGACCAGAGCAAAGTGTATGCTATGGTTAGCTATCCTATTCCTAAGACTTTATTTGATACTAGAAGATTTCATGACTTAGCTTCATTCTACAAGAAGTTCATCAAAAATTTTAGCATAATAATCACTCCAATCACTGAATGCTTAAAAGGTGGACCTTTTAAATGGATGGAAGAAGCGCAATAAAGTTTTGAGCTCATCAAGTAAAAGGTGATTGTTGCACCTATCCTTTCCTTACCTAACTTTGATTGTCTTTTTGGAATCAAATGTTACACTTTCAATGTTTGGATCGGGGTTATTCTAAGCCAAGAAGGAAAGCTAGTTGCCTTCTTTAGCGAAAAGTTTATTGATTGATCCCACAACTAATCCATCTATGACAAAGAGTTCTATGCTATTATACAGGTGTTGGAATGCTAGAGCTACTACTTGCTTCCACAACCTTTTGTACTATTTTGGATCATGAAGCTTTGAGGTTTTAAAGTCAGTAAAAACTTAGTAGAAGACATGTTGTATGGGTCGAATTCATCTAAATAGGAGATCTGGTCGATGATGGCTTCATCAGGAAATATTCTTTGTTATCTATTTTAAACATCAAAGTTGTTGATTTTGAAATAGTTAAAGAGTTATATGTATGTGATCCCAACTTTGGGAAAATTTTGGAGAATTCTAAACATGGTTCTTTTCTTCATTTTCTTGAGCAAGATGGTTTTGTTTTCAAGGCTAATCTTCTGTGTACTCCTCAATGTTCCTTTAGAGAGGCAACAATATATGAAGCACACATGAAGACCTTATAAGACACTTTGGAAGAAATGATACTATTTCCTCAGTTAAAGATCAATTCTTTTGACCTAAGATCAATAAAATTGTTTCGAAGCTTGTACAAAGGTGTAGAATTTGTCATTTAGCAAAAAGTCAGCAACAAAGCACTAGTTTGTACTCTCCACTTCATATTCCTAGCTCTTCGTGAGAATAAGTAATCATGAATTTTGTTGTTGGACTACTACAAACATAGTGAAACAAAGATTCTATTATGGTAGTTGTTAACTATTTTTCAAAAATGGTGCACTCCAAAGCCAACACTAAGACTATTGATGCATCATGTGTGGAAAATTTGTATTTTAGAGAAGCTGTTAGGCTTCATTGTATCCCTAAGACTA
Source organism: Warburgia ugandensis (assembly GCA_035236585.1). Lineage (NCBI taxonomy): Eukaryota > Viridiplantae > Streptophyta > Magnoliopsida > Canellales > Canellaceae > Warburgia > Warburgia ugandensis. The sequence continues at coordinate 45,052,884 of CP141130.1, forward strand.
TTACATCAAATTGTGATCCTAAGTTCATAAGTCATTTTTGGTGAACATTATGGAGCAAACATGGAACTCAGCTATAGTCTAACTCTTCTTGTCATCTGCAGACTGATGAATGGACTGAAGTCAATAATAGAAGTCTATAAAGTCTACTAGTGGGAAAGAATATCCCGAAATGGGACTTGTTGCCAACACAAGCCAAATTCTCTTTCAATAGTTCCTATAGTTAATCTACTAGAGGCGATAGATGGGAGGAATCCTATAAGTCCTATAGATTTAGTACCCCTTCCACTAACCAATAATTTTAGTGGAGATGATGAAGATAGATTCAACCAAATCAAGAATATGAAGTTGCAGTGTGAAATCCCAACTTTTCATTTAGGGATGTATGTACTTTGCTTCTCTTGACACATGAATAGTTGTTAACCTTAAATGAACTTTATGTACATATTTGATGGATGTGTGATTTAATTGTAATAAATATGATCATGTGGAATGTACTTCTAACCTTATTCAAGTTAGACCTTTGATTTAATTATATGTGGAGGTTTCAGGAAGTAAGACCCAGAAGAGGAATATTTCAAAAAATACTTATATAATATCACACTAATAATTCTTCAAAAATTAAGGAAAATTTTATCTCTTTTCAAATAAATTTGATAAATATTTTAGATGGGATGTTTCAGTTTTGGTATTAAAGCACATGCCATACTGCTCCCTATTACAATCACTGAGGAATCACAAATGTTCACACTTAGGAAAACTAAGTCCTAGACTTAGGTAGATGTCTTAGTTAGGTTTATTAGTGAAGATTGTTAATGAAGAATCTCATTGAATCTTGGTTGGTTTCAGGTGCCTCCTCAAAGTCATAGTGTTGGTCTTCCATCTCCTCTAGATGGGCAGATAACCAATAGGGCTCAGGACAACAACAAATTCAAGGGTCACATGGCTAATGATGCTGACGAGCTTCTCCTATAGACAATAAGGCAGAGGTTACAGACCCCAGCTGGTGCAGCAGATGCTGACAGGATTGTAGATCTCAAGGAGGGTGAGTGTCCTAGAGTGGACAACCTATATAAGACATTTAGGAAGGTTGCTCCTATGTTCTTTGGTAGGGATGGGCCAGAGGCAACTAAGACAGGGATTTTCAATGTAGAGAAAATATTTACAGCGACAGGAGTGCCAGATGAATGCCAAGTTGTGGTGGCCACATTTATACTTGGTGAAGATTTAAAATTACTTGTAAATGCACAAATCAATTATAGTAAATATATGTCAGTGAGATAAATCCCACGAGGAATCTCATAGATTATTTATATTAGTTGTATCTTACTTAAATTGGTAATCCTAACCAAAGAAAGTGTGCATTTGACTAAACTAGGAAAGTAGATGACATGAAACAAAAAACATGCATGAAATTAGAAATTAGAACTAAATAACACTTTCCTAATTAATAAAGATCTTAAAGAAAATTAAAACGTTTCATGTCTAACATTCATTCAATAAAAAATAAAAATCTAATGCAAAACTAAAATTAATTAATCTAGGAAACTTCAATTAATGAGAACATTCTAAAAATAAAAACTTTCTAAAACTAAAACTTAGAAACTATCCAATACTAATCTAAGATGCAACCATACTTAGCAATGAATGATGGAACCTAAATATGAACTAAACTAAGAAATAAACATGCAACATAGATTTAAGAAAAGTGTATATTTAAGATGGAACCAAGAACTAACCTAGAGTGATATGCATGATGCATGAAAGCTTATGATAGCAATAATCATGATGCTTATGATTCAACAAGGATAATAATCAAGATTCAATAACTTTAAGCATGAGAAATAATCAAAGAGAAGTACTCATGAACCAACTTGATTTATTGAATTGGAATTCATACGAAGAAGGTGCCCATAATGCATGAACATTAAAAGGCAAAATGCAACCTTTTCAATGACATAAACATAACCCATATATTAGCTTCAATATTCTTTAAATGAATCCAACAATCAAGATCCAATCCAAGATAGCATGCATGTACATCCAAGGATAATTAATGAGAGAGAGAGAGAGAGAGAGAGAGAGAGAGAGAGAGAGAGAGAGAGAGAGAGAGAGAGAGAGAGAGAGAGAGAGAGAGAGAGAATGGAAGCAAAAGATTGGCAAGGAACAAGAAAATGAGCAAGGGAAAAACAAGATGATTCAAAGAAACAACTCTAATTGAGCAAGCAATGGGGACAAAAAGGATTCAAGGGTTGCTATCTCTTGGCCATCACTATAAGAGACACGCAACCTTTGATCAAAGAAAATTAAGGCAAGTTAGAAGCAAAACTCAAAGGAAAACAAGTCTAGAATGTGTGCTTAGATAAAGAAGTAAATAAATCACTATGAAAAGAATAATAAGAAAGCAAACCAACCTAGAAAAGCTTGTAAACTTTAAAGACGCATGGTGGAGAACAAAGGGAGGTAGGTGCTAAAAGGATGGAAGATGATGTGGAGAACTAGCCCAGAAAGGTGGTGAAATTGCATGGCTTAACTTCATGCAGAGGTGCTAATCACCTTTGATTCTTCCAATTGCTTCCTTGAACTCATATGCTTGCTTCAAAATGATCTTGAACATTTACTTGATATTTGAAATTGTGAAACTTATGTCCTTGCCCTTTTCTTTTGATCTTAGTCCTGAATTCTCATCATGATCAATCTCAACAGTTGGTTCTTCTTCTCAATATCTATGAAAGATTAAAAATCCTAAATAAGATCCTAAAAAATTATTTTTATTCAATACTTACTTTGGATTAGCTCCTGAACCTACAAAACATCAAACTTTTGGATTATTTGATGAGAAAAGCATGTGTTATGAATTTTCAACAAAAAAAAAAAAAAAACCTAGAAATAACACTATGATTTACAGCACATAGATTATTAGTTGGGTAATTTTTATACAAAATTGGACATTTATCAAACTCCCAACTTGCATTTTGCCGGTTCCAAGCAAAACGTGTGAAAAATCATGAAAACAAAAATAGTTTCTATTTTCATAGGTCCTCATGATTACATTTAACACATATAATAAGCCTTAACCCACTAGTCCAAGATCCTTATCTAGATTGATCTTTTCTTCATTCCATAAAAAATGGCCACTAATCCAAGATCCTTATCTAGATGTTCTTTTGCTGCAATATACACATGTCCAAATACGATAATAATACAATTAATCTTCAACAAGAAATCAAAATTGTGTCCTGATATCTTTTTCAAGTACTTCCTTAGACATTGACAACTGATTGACCCACGACTTCATGTTCATTGCATCTAGAAGTGGCAAAGGCCAAAAATATGTCATTCTATCAAATCCTATACCCACAAAATTCAGTAAGATTCTTATTTTGTATTACATGTTTACTACTTTATCGTGGATGGAACACATTGACTGTAAGGGCCCCATAGGAACCCTCATAAGATAAGGAATGGATTTAACATCAAATCCTTGGACCACTTAGGTAATCAAATAAATTCCTTGTACATTCATAATCCCATCCCTTGAATCTTAATTTAAAATTAAGTAGTGAGAGACTTAGGATTTCGAGCTTGTTGGACCCTCTTAGAAGGAGACGTATTGTCACTCCAGTGGCTTCTGAATATCGTGGTTATAGTGGGTATCCAAAATTCAAGTGTTTTTTCCAATCCTTTCATTGATGATTGTTTAGGTCTAAACACCTTCTTCCATGAGAATTGTATTAACCACTTTAGAGTAGAACCTAACTAGTAAGTAATAGTCAAGCCTAGATAAAAGGAGTTGTCTAGATTTAGGTCTAAAAGCCACCGCTGCTGATTATCAAAGATTGTTAGATCAGATCATTAGTGAACATTAGGATTGAATGTGTATCATATAGTGTTAGGAGTCACATTTTGTAATAACCGCAATTTTTGTAATTGATTGAGAAAATCAATAAAGTTTGAGTTTCAGAAATTTTGGGCTGAAATATTAGGGTTATTTAGAATATACTTCTTATAAAAGTATAATCAAAGAATAATACATGTACAATTGAAATTAAACTTAGCAAACCCTTCAGAATGACTGTCAGCATGACAAATTCTAAATTTGGATGAAAAATCCTAAATTTTCTTCATTTCTTGGACAAAAGGGTAAAATCATAATTTTATAAAAAAATCAAAATATAAGACATCAAAATTTAGAATGTACTGAGAAATATGAATCCAACACCACTAAGTAAGCTCAATTCCAAGATCATGGGAATAAATCCTAATTTTTTATATATAAAGGGCAAAATGGTCTTTTTACACCATGTAGGGCCCACATGGGGCCTACAAGGGACCCAAAAACGAATCCTATGGCCAGCCCATGTGAAATCATGGGTCAAACCATACCAACTGGTCTTGGGGAAGTAGGTGGAGAATGGGAGAATCCAATGCTTATTTAATAATAAAAAATTTACCAAAAATCCTCCAAAAATACTCCTAAAATTTCCACGAAATTATTTTCACTCTTCCTGAAAAATTAGACCTAGATCCCTCCCCAAAAAACCCAAAAATCCTAAGAGATCTCTCTCTTTTCAATTTCTTTTTCTTTTTAGATTGGAACAAGAGACCTAAAATCAATTAGGCACTCTGTTCCAGATCTAATATCACCAATTCTACCGTCCAAAACTTTCCACCATACCTTAGCTACAAAATTCCCAAAGAAATTTCAAGATCCAATAGTTCAAACAATAGCAACTATAAGAAATGTGGATCTTGGGCCATATCTTCATCAAAAGGATATTTCTTTTAAATTGGACATATAACCAACATTTTTTCTCTAATCAGGTAGGTGGAAATGCTTCTTGGACATGTTTACTAATGGTTTATGAAATTTGTATTTTTCTGTAGTTTCATTTTGGTAAGAAAATGGTAAAAATAAAGTAAATAATAGAACCTTTAATTTAGGATGATGGAGTTCTTAGATGAATATTCTTACCATACCAGTTGATCCAGAAGGGTCCAAAACCCTTAGGGTAGAATTTTCACGAAGATCGGATAAGGATTGGGGCCTCAATTGATAGAGGATTGATTAGACGGTCCAGAATGGACTGTTCGATCTCCTGATCGAACAAGGCCCAAGACACATGATGCGACGCAGTGCGGAAGCATTTCGCGAGTACACTGCACATGGGATGTCATCCCAAGCTGGACAATGGCGCTTCTGATCTGACGACGAGCGTCCTGGTTACTTGCGCGCGAACAACGAGCATTCCGCTCGTCCCGGACGCCCCAGAAGGGAGCATCCGTAGCACCTCTGTAGCAGATGTGCCCGATGAGCAGGAGCGTTCCTCCCAGCTTGTTTCCACCCGAAAGATCTGGGCTGTCTATTCCTTTGGGCCCAGATCAAATCTAAGCCCTAGGAAGGACTGTGAACTTCCAGATCTAATTCCGGAGCCATCTAAACTCCAAATTGAGATCAGAAAGAAGCTACAAAAAGCTTGAAATCTCTATTTTCTAATGACATGATGAAATCTAGAAATTATGTAATAAAATTTTCTGCATTAAAGAAACAAGTTTCCAATTACCTAGATCTTTAAGATATGAGATGATCATATCTTAGAAATATGTTTTAATAATGATATAAAATTGAAATGAAGTTATCTAAATGAATTATTTGGATAGATCTAAGAGATATTGAGGGATCTAACCACTATGGTAGAAAAACCCTAAAAATTTCAAAGGGACCCACTTGATCAATAAGGTCAAGTGTGATCAGATCCTTGAAATGGATGGGATGGATGTTGATATGATGAAATCCAAGAAAATCATGGATGGATTATGACAAAAATAGATCAATATGATCTTTGGACCTTAATAAATAAAACCCCCTTAAATATAACTAATACCCTTAATCAAAGGAAAAGATCTAAGATCTAATGGTTGGATCATGAGTGAAGATTTCTAAAAATATTAATATAATCGTTTTCCTTTTCTAATAGCATCTTAAATATGATTTATGTTATAAAGCATGTTAGTGTAACTTTTAGACTTTAGCATGATATGTGATTATATTGTTATCATAGGGTGCTAGATTTAATTATCTTAGGGGCACTTTAGTATGATTTCATGCCATTGTAACTTAGGACCATGCTAGAATTTCATATAAGTTTATACTATAGTATGAGATTATACCTTAGGTATACTCTTGAAGACATGTATTTTTCTTTGTTGAGAGTTTTATTGTATGGTGAGCTTGAGTTTTGGATTATGTAATTTGGACAAGTATTGTAATAGATTTGGCTATACTGTGAACCACTAGATGGATCCTGGAATTTAATAAAATTATATTCCTTTAATGGAATTTTATTTTGTACACAAATTGTACTTATGTTATGTATGAAGAGGTGACTTTGGTTTTCAAAACAAGTTCTAAAGAAAAGAATTTCCACTGCTTTGTTTTGCAAAAAAAAATTTACACTATTAAGGGCCCTTCCTTTCAAAATACATTACAAAATGTGTTACAAAAACCCGGGTCGTCACATATTTAGACTTAGAGTGCATATTTTAGATAGGTTGTCATTTAGTGCAAGCAAGGTCGTCCATCTCAAAACACTGAGTTTGTACAATTAGATCCTAATATTGATCCTACCCATAGGCAAGGGGTGAGAAATCAAATTCCTAACCACATGGAAGACACCCACGTGTAGTTGATCACTATGCTATTAGATATTTTTATGCACCACTCCAACTAAATACTCCATCATGTATCACCTTACCACCCACTAATGTAGACCACTTTTGAACTTAAACCTAGAGCCATGCAATTACTCTCAACATTTTCTGATCAAGAGAGAAAGGATCCATACAAGGAATTCCTTGATATTTTTACTGCATTCAAATTACTAAATTTCTATGATGATGCTATTAGACTTAAGTTGTTCCCTTTCTCATTGAAAGATAAGGCTAAATCAGGGTTGAATTCTTTAGAGCTTAGTTCCATTGCTACATGGGACTAGTTGTCTAAAAATTTTCTAAATAAATTCTTCTCCATCCATAAGAGTAATTCCTTTCATAGGGAGATTATGAATTTCTAGCAAAGAGATGATGAACAATATTATGAATGACAAGGAAGATGGAATGAGTTACTATAAAAGTGCCCCCACCAGGGACTTGAAAAATGACAACAAGTTCAGTACTTCTGTGAGGCAGCTACACCTCAAAATAGACAAATAGTAGATGTTGCTAGAGGAGAGACCCTCATGCTAAAAAAATGAAACAAAAGCCTAGAATTATTTCATGCTTTAGTTGATAATTCCCAGAAATGTGATTATTCCAATAGAAGAGAGAGAAATACCTAGCCTCAAAAGAAAAGAGGCCTGTATGAAATAGAAATAACCCTAAATATGTCATATAAGCTCAACTCCTTGGATGGAAGAATGGATAAGGTGGAAAACTCAATGCTATAATGGCTGCTAATGTATCTATTAAACCTCCACAAGAGGTTTGTGCTATTTGTTCTAGCCCTTAAATGTCAACTTGTTCATCTAATAGAGTATACACATTATATCTTTTACAATAGGTAAATGAAATGAATGTTTATTGCAATCCTAGCTACGCATCCTAAATTTTTAGGGACTAAGACAATTTCCAGAGAGGTCCATCTTTGAAGCCCCGACACAAAATTTCCTAGGACTTTAGTTTCCCAACAACCATCTGGTTTTCAACTTCCTCAACAACCAAAGAAGGCCACATTCGAAGAAACTATTCAATCATTTATGGAGAAAACTTTAAAACACCTGGATGAAACTAGATAGGCCATCAATGAGAGTAGACAAAGAAATAATGTTAATTCTTAAGCTTTTACCAAATTGGAAATGCAAATGAGGCAATTGTCAAATATTTTAGTGAGAGAGGAAATGGTTAGCCAATTCCAAACCGTAAGGGACAGTTTGAAATAGGGTCTAGTTCACATACCGAAAGACCTCATAAGCAAGCAAATTAGGGGAAATGAAGGAAACTATAGAGGATAATGAACCAACAAAACCAGAGGAGAAATAGAAAAGATAAAAATCTCCTAGGCCATTTGAGGCCATAGTGGAGGCGCCTTACATGTCTAAGGCCCCATTCCTTCAACTACTAAATAAGGCTAAGAAAGGAACCAATTTCCATGAGATAATAAATGTGTTCAAACATGTGCAAATAAATATCCTATTACTCAAATTCTATTAAAGACATCCCTGCATATGCCAAATATCATAAAGAGGTTTGCACACAAAAGTGAAAACTTAATGTGCAAAAGAAAGACTTCCTCACCAAGCAGGTGAGCTTCTTAATCCAACACTAGACCCCTCCTAAGTTCAAAGATCTAAGTTGTCCTACTATCTCTTTTGTTATTGGAAATCATGTCATTGATAGGGCACTATTAGATTTAAGGGCTAGTATTAACCTATTACTATTTTCTATCTATAAGAAACCAGGGCTTGGTGACATTAAACTAACGAATACTACCTTATAGTTAGAAGATAGATTAGTAAAGATTTCACATGTATGATTGAGGATGTTCTAATACAAATGAACCAGTTTTACTTTCCTATGGATTTCATTGTCCTTGATACCTAGCCTATGTTTGACACTATTATTCAGATCTCAATCATTCTTAGACATCCAATTCCATCATCAATTGTAGAAATGGTGTGATGAAATTATCCTTCGGCAATATGAAACTCAAGCTCAATGCTTTTAATGTCAATCATTAACATCTAAACGTAGATGATTCCTGTGTAGTAAATTAAATTAAAGGTCTAATTCAAGATGCTAATACACCATCATCTATCTTATACCCACTTGAGGCATGTCTAGCACATTTTAACTATGAATTTGATATAGACAAGTATTGATAAGGTAAATAATCTTTTAAATACTACACCTACAATGGATACCTCCAAATACAGACCTCTAGTGGAACCTTTTCCTCCTTCAAATTATATCCTAGTACTATTAATAGAAAACACACCTACCTTGGTCCTTAAGCCATTATCTAAAAGTTTGAAATATTATTACCTAGGGCGAGATGAATCCTTGCCTATAATCATAGCTACAAATCTAGATCAAGAACTAGAAGGTAAGCTACTTAATATTCTTAGAGAATATAAGACAGCTTTAGGGTGGACCATAGCAGATATTAAAAGGATTAGCCATACTATGTGCATGCATAGAATTCACTTAGAAAAAAGCCTAAACCATGTAAAAAAAAACATAGAGGAGACTAAACCCTAATATGAAAGAGGTTGTGGGAGACAAAGTGCTTAAACTCTTAAATGTTGGTGTCATTTACACTATGTCTAATAGCACTTGGGTCAGCCCAGTTCAAGTTATCCCTAAGAAGTATAGAGTCATGGTAATAAAAAATTGAGGATAACGAGTTTGCTCCCACTCACATGACTGCCGAGTACAGATTACTAAAAACTGAACTCAGCCACAAGAAATGACCATTTTCCACTTCCCTTTATTGACCAAACACTAGAAAGGTTAGGCAGTCATAGGTATTATTGTTTTCTTGATGGATACTCTAGCTATAATCAAATCCCCATAGCAGTTAAGGAACAAGAGAAGACTACCTTCACCTACCCTTTTGGGACCTTTGCTTACCATCATATGCTTTTTGAATTTTGTAATGCTTCAGCTACTTTTCAAAGGTGTATGTTGAGCATATTTTCTGATATGTGGAGAGGCTTTTAGAAGTTTATATAGATGATTTTTTAGTGTTTGGTTCCTCATTTGATGAATGTCTACACCATTTAAAACTTGTTCTTACTCGATGTTAGGAAAAGTACTTAGTGTTAAATAGAAAAAAATGTCATTTTATGGTTCAAAATGGCATTGTTCTAAGCCACTCCATATCATAGAATGTCATAGAAGTAGATAAAGTCAAAGTAGATTTAATCACTAACCTTCCTTCTCCAAGGATGGCCATGCTATTTTTTATAGATGATTCATCAAGGACTTTAGTAAAATTGGCAAGTCCCTATGTAATTTACTTATGAAGAAGACAACTTTTTTCTTTGATGATGATTGTATGAAAACATTTGAGCACCTAAAGGATGAATTAACTTTTGCACCTATTATTCGATCACCAGATTGGAGTACCCCATTTTAAATAATGTGCAAAGCTTTAGACTATACTATCAAGGACGTTTTGGGGTAGCATATTTACAAACTTTCCCATGTGATATATTATACTAGCAAGACCTTCAATGACACCCAATTCAATTATTCCACTAAAAAAACTGAGTTGTTGGAAGTTGTTTTTTCCCCAAATAAATTTAGATCTTATCTTTTAAGATCTAAGGTCATTGTCTATTTGGACCATGCAACATTCAGATGCCTTCTTTCTAATAGATCTCATTATTGCAGGAGTTTGATTTAGAATTTTGGGATAAGAATGGTTACAAAAATGTTGTAGGAGACCACTAATCTAGATTTTTTGTGGAGTTTACTAGTGAGAATGTGCATATAATAGAAAGTTTTTCAGATGAACAATTGTTGCACATTTCCCAAATGCCTTGGTATGCAGATATTGTTAATTATCTTATCACAGGTCAAATGCCTACTCATTGGTCAAAATAAGATAGAAAAATATTCATCATCGAGGTCAAGCTCTTTGCATGGGATGATCCATACTTGTTCAAGTACAATCCTAATTAGGTCATTAGGAGATGCATACCTAATAATGAATATCATAGAATCATCTCTTTTTATCATGACCATGCATACGGGGATCATTTTAGTTCTAAAAAAACAGCTGCAAAGATTTTGCAGTGTGATTTTTTCTGGCCCACCATTTTTAGGAATTAACATGCTTACTACATAGCATGCGCTAGATGTCAACAATTAGGAAGCATAGGAAAAATAAATATGATGCCCCTGAACCTCATTTTGATTACTGAGCCTTTTGATTTTTGAGGCATTTATTTTATGGGTGCCTTTCCTAACTCTTTTGGTTACATGTACATTCTTATGGGAGTGGACTATATGTCCAAATGGGCATATATTGCATGACCAATAACCGTTCTAGTCAAGTTTTTTGAAATAAAATATATTTGCATGCTTTGGTACTCCTAGGGTCATAATTTGTGATGGGGGAAGACAATTTTGTAATAAAGTGTTTAAGAATTTAATGAAGAAATATAATGTTACCCATAGGATAGCTATCCTTATCATTCTCAAATGAGTGGACAAGTAGAAGTGTCAAATAGGGAGATAAAGAAAATTGTAGAAAAAATAGTCAATCCAAGTAGGAAAGACTAGTCTTTGAGGCTTAATGATTCTTTATAGGGTTGTCATACTGCATATAAGACCCCTATAGGCCTGTCACCCTACTGCTTGGTCTACAGAAAGGCCTGTCGCCTACTAGTAGAACATAAGCATAAAGCATATTAGGCTATTAAAAAGCTCAATTTTGACCTAGATACTATTGGGACCCACAAAAAACTCCAACTCAATGAGTTGGATGAACTAAGAAAAGATGCATACAAGTTAGCCAAGATATATAAAGACTGCATGAAACGCAATCATGATAAACATATCCTGAGAAAGTCCTTCACCCTAAGATAGAAGGTCCTTTTGTATAATTCAAGATTGCATCTATTTCTAAAAAAAAATTTGATCTCCTTGATAGGACCCTACATAGTACATACTATTTACCCTTATGGAATTGTCGAGATAAATAAGGATGGGGAGATCTCCAAAGTAAATGGATAAAGGTTGAAACCCTATTTATAGTTGGTAAATCCTAAAGTGGAAGAAACCTTACTATAGGAACCAGTCTACCAGAACCCACCATAATATGTCCCATGACATTAGCATCCATCATGAGTTTGGCATTCATCACTATCATTCATTACATTTTATCATAGCATTTGTTTGTCTTGCTAAAGATGTTAAACTTAACGCTCATTCGAAAAGTAACCTAAGGTATTTAGAGAGTCTTATTATTCTACATTACCTATTTATCATATAAGAGTCCTATGTTTTCAAACATTGGAAACATATTTAGGTCAAGTTAGGGGGTGTAGTTATGAATGAGATTTATGAGTTTTACCTGAGTTTCAAAAAAATATTTCTAAAGTTTTTAATGTCAAAATTCCTCTACTTTGATTAGATTGGATTTTCTAAATCTTAGTATTTCTCTAACTTTAACTTCCTATTAGAAATGCATATGGTTAATTTTGCATTTTATTCATGTCATAAAATGTTTTATGAAAGTTAAATCTCGGAACACACTTATACACAGTACATAGTCTAGCCTAATAGATGGTTATGACTTAAAGACCCTAAGAAAAATCAATGGAGCCCTATATACCAGTGAATATAAGAGACTATCATCTTTCTAAGGGTTATATGTAATTCCATAATTTCTTCATCATCATCAATTTCGAAAGATCCCTATATCTTTGTTTTTGTCAAAATGCCAAGAACTAAAAGGACTACTAACTTTTTTTCTTGAACATTTATTAAATCAAATAGGCTTTAAGAAACTTAGGAAATGATGTAGGCCATCTTTGTTTTAGCCTAGAGATATAAAGCCTATCCAATATATTATACCACTAGTCAAGCTCTTTAAGCCTTTTAGTAAGCATTTTCTTTTTAAAACCCCATTTACCTTGACACAAAAAAATCAAATATAAAATATCCCTTACATATCTTTAAAAGATAAGTAGAGATGGTAGAAAAGTTATAAAAAAAAAAAAAAGGACAAAAGTCTAAGAAGTGGAAAATATTAGTGTTTACATAGAAACCCCTTCCCTCAAATAAAAAGAAATACAAAGAAAAAGAAAAGTGAAGAGAAGAGAAGGGAAAAATAGAAAACATAGTCACTTTAGTGTATTCAAAAGAGAAGTTGTCCAAACAACAATTATTGAAGACCTCTACTTAGATTTGAAAATTTGAAACCTTCTTACCCTTTCCTTTCAGAACCATTCCCAAGTTTCATCCCATCTAAGGACCTATTGATCTTAAGGTAGAAAATAGCCTTAGTGAGGAAGGAATCAAGGTGAATTACCCTTATTGGTATTGGTAATTGCATCAATTCTTAGAGATCACATTTCCTTATCTCATTTGTCCTCATAAAATTATGTGAACCATCAATTTTGTTGAATTCTGTCATATAGCAATTGAATTTTGTTTGACAACTTTCTCTGAGAATTTTATTTCTGAGTGCATACTAGTGAGAATTTGAGGTCATGGCAACTTTCTAAAGGAATATAACATATCTATTTAGAAGTCCAAACTTATGAACCCTGTACACCCACTACACTCTGAGAATAACTATAATAAAATGGCTTTAGTATGTGGATAACTTGTAGATGTTTTTCATTCATTCATCTTTAATAAGCGAATAAAGCCAGTAGAGTACTATGCGAAGATAATTCTCTAAGATAAAATTAAGGACTTAACCTTGTGAAATTTTGTGGGTATGATCACTGCAAACTCCCATGAGGCTTAACTCACCCACCATGGGTTTAAAGGTTTATTGCATGTGCTAAATGCAATCGTGAGTACCTACAAAAATAGCAACCATTTTTGTTTTCATAATTTTTTCTCATATTTTCTTAGAACTAGAAAAATGCTGGTTGGGGGTGTCATAAGTGTTCAATTTTGTACAAGAACTACCCAATTAGTAGTCCATGTGTTATAAATTATAGGCATTATTCTTGAGCTTTTTTGAAATTTTATAACACATGCATTTCTAACCTAGTAATTCTAAATTTTGATACTTTGTAGGTTTAGGAGCTAATCTAGAGTAAGTGAATATTCATAATTTTTAAGGATTTAATTAGGGTTTTTACTCTTTTATAGGTGTTGAGAAGAAGATCCAATGGCTAAGATTAAGTAAGATAAGATGTGAAGATCAACATCAAAAGAAGGCCAAAGACCTAAATTTCAACATTTCAAAGCTAAATCAAAGTTCAAGACCAATCAATATAGAAACAAGTCAAATATCCTTGTTTTCTCTTTCTTTTTCCCCTTCTTTCCTCTCTTTTTCCTGCCTACCACATCCCATAATTAGAAGGGACGAGTCCCATGCCATCTTCCTAAAAAGGTGATGCCCCCTTCTAAATCCATCCACTCCACCTCCTTTCTTAATTTCACTCAACCACCTCACTTTCTACTCTCATTCCTCTTTCGTACCCTATTTCCTTCTTCCTTTCATACCTTCCTCCTCACCCAACTAGGTTTCCATGATTGTAAACAAGGGGGAAACGCACCACCCTAAAAAAGTGGTACCTCCCACCTTGCAAACTTGTTGCTTCCTTTCTTAAAATCCTCCACTTTCCACTTTCTTATCTCTAATCTCAACCTAACTATCCTATCTTGAAGTCCTACATCTAATTTTATTTTACCTTCTTAGAATAAGTTCCCATCAAATGGGATACCCAAAGCTCTATAGATCTCCCAAGGGTTTCCATGTAAAATTCAAGTAGAGGTTTTGGTGAAAAACTTGATAGAAGCACAATACTTTGGGTAATCTTTGGAAGCTTTGGACTTTGGTTTCTTGTAGCTGTTCTTCTTTGCATTCTTCAAATATTTTTCCTTTGATTTTTCACATCAAATCTAGGTTGGTACACCTTTCGTTGCTTTCATAGCCTTGCTTTGTAGCTTTACATTCTTGCTTACTTCTTTGGTTCTTTGCTTTGCGTCCACACACATAGAACATAACTAGTATTTCCTTGATCTTTGCCTCTATCTATCTTGTTTTTCTTACTTAGTTCTTCAAGATCTAAGTCATCTTTTCTCTTGTAGTGGCAGCCAATAAAACAGTAGCTTTAATCCTTCTTGTCATCCTTGTTTCTAACTTAGATCATGGTCTATTTTGCTTGTTCTTTGTTTCCATCTTCATGTTCTTTCATGCTTTCATTCTCTTAAATTCCCTTTGGGTTCTACATGCATCATATCTGAAAGTAATTTGAAAGCACTAGAGTGTGTTTTGAATCATGTTCTAGGCATTAGAAAAGCGCACAATTTCCAGCCTTGTTATTTATGTACATGTGCTCCAATTTTGATGTACTTTTCAAGTCGATCAATAAACTTATTTGATGAGCATGGTTACTATTTAATTCCATCAGTAAATTAATTCAATTCTTGTGTTTTATATTCCATGAAAAGTACTTGTCAAGTTTCTTTCCATGCCTTACTTGATTTGAGTTTCATACAGACCATGTTCCTAGAATTTTTCATCTCATGTTTCATTTGCAATGTCCAGTAGTCCATACACTTTGTTTGCTTGAAATCTTGGGAACCCATTTAGATTTTTAGTTAGTTTAGTGATTGCTTTGATAGTTTGTAGGTTGATTAGCTTTTAAATCATAATTTCTAGCCATCTCTCACTTATTAACCATGTGCACAAATCCATGAGTCATGTACATTGTAATTGGGTGACTTTCCTTTAATTGGACAACTATTCCCTTACTAGATGAGCATTATTCATTTAGTTATTTTCATCTTAGATTATTTTATAAATTTTTAAATTTATTCTTAAAAAAATTTATTTTTAGAAAGGTTTAGGATTAGGAAAGTATTAGTTTGGAAAAGTTCTATTTTTAACATTCTTAAGTAGAGTTTCTGAGATTCATTTATTCTAGTTTTGCATTAGTTTATTTTACTGAATGCATGTTAGTCAAGAAAGTTTCTAATTCCATTGAATATATTTATTTTTAGAAATTTTCCTTTAGTTGTTGTTTCTCATTTGATGCATGTTTCCAATTCTATGTTGTTTAAATTCCTACTTTAATCAAAACCATCTCTCTTTCACTAAGATAAGCAACTTAAATAAGATCCAATCAATTAAAAATTCTATGAGAATCTTCATGGGATTGACCTCTTTCGTGTAAATACTACATTGATTTGTGTACTTGCGAGTAATTTTGAAGCTACACCAAATTAGAACTTCAATTAAATTTACTACATGAGATTCTTCTAAGTCTAAATACTGACGATCAACACTAAAAGCATTGAGCTTTACTCTCATATTACTAAAGGACAACTGATGATATCATTGGATGTTTCCAAAAAGTGGACATCTAAAAATTATCGATATCTAACTACTAAGGTCTGATACAAGCTGAGTGTCTAAGACAATAAAATCTACAGGGAGGTAAAACCGGTCTACCTATATTAAAATATCTTCAACCATACCTCATCAAATTTTCACTATTCTATCAGCTACTACAAAGTGGTATTGGCTGGCTTAAGGTCACCAAGCCCTAGTTGCTCATAGACAAAGTATGGCAATAAGTTTATACTGGACCCTAAATCTAGTAGTGCCCTATCAATGACATAGTTTCTAATAACACAAGAAAGGGTAGGACAACCTAGGTCTCTAAACTTAGGAGGGGTCTGGTGTTGAATCAAAGAGCTCAGCTACTCAATGAGGAAGGCTTTGTTTTGCACATGAAGCTTGCACTTTTGCGTATAGAGCTCTTTCAAAAATTTAGCATAAGTAGGAATGTCTTTAATAGCATTGAGTAATGAAATATTAATTTGTGCATGTTTAAATACATCCATTATCTTATGAAAATTAGACCTTTTCTTAGCCTTATTTAACTATTGAGAGAATTGGGCTTTAGGCGCATTAGGTGCTTCCACTATAGACTCAAATAGAGTAGGAGATTTCTATCTCTTCTCTTTCACTTATGTTTAGCTAGTTCATTCTCCTCTAAGGTTTCCTCAATCTGGCCTACATTGTTATCAACTTAACAGCTACTTATTATGGACTTTGGTTGTTCACGTGGTCTACTTAAACTTGATCCTCCTTCAAAATAGCCCTTAGGGTTTGGAATTGGTTGACTAGGAAATTGTCTCATTTCTCTATCATTCAATGTAGTAGACAATTGGCTCATTTGTATATCTAATTTGGCAATATCTTGACAATTGACATTGGGTGATTGTCAACTCTCATTTTGGAATTGGTGTAAGGACTTGTTAGGCTACTCATTTTTTTTTAGGAGTAACTGAATATTGTCGTCAACTAATGGTTTATTTGGTTGATGAGAAAGCTAAAAACTAGGTGGCTACTAGGGAATTGAAGTTCTGGGCAAGTTTTGTGTAGGCGTTTCATAGATGTGCCACCTTGGTAATTGTTTTAGACCATGATAAATTAAGTTGCCTAGCCCATCCTAAATTATAGGTCTAAGAGTATGGATTATTGCTAGGGTTGCAATATGTGCTCAGAGTATTCATTTGTTCTAAAAGATATTCAGTGTACACTCTATTAGATGGACAAGTTATGGTTAAGTGTGCATGGCTAGAACAAATAACACAAACCTCTTACAGAGGTCTCATGCATGTATTAACAACTATGATGGCATGGAACATATTTTCAAGCTTATCTAATCATGCAACCAAGGGGTCCATCTTATATGATACATCTGAAGTCACTCTAATTTTATGTAGGCCTCCTTTCTTTTGAGGCTTGGTATTTCTCTCTCTCCTATTAGAATAATCCTATTGCTGGGAATTCTCAGCTAAGGTCTCAAAAAATTCCTAGGTCTCTATCTCATTTTTCAACATGAGCGACCCTCCACTAGCTGCATCTACTATCTATCTATTTTAACATATAAGTTCCTCATAGAGGTACTAGACTTGCTTCCATTTTTTAAATCTATGGTGAAGGCATTTTTACAGCAATTCATTCCACTTTTCATAGCATTCACAATATTGCTCATCTTCTCTTTACTATAAATTGATAATCTCCTTACGAAGCGCATTAGTCTTATAGACAAGGAAAATTTTATTTAGAACTAGTCCCATGTGGCAATGGAATCAACCTCTAAAGAATTCAGCCATGATTTGGATTTTTCTTTCATTGAGAAGGGAAACAACCTAAGCCTCATAGAATCATCCAAAACATTTTGAAATTTGAATGTTGCACAAATATTAAGGGATTCCTTGATATGTAGGTATGGGTCCTCTCTTTCCCAACCATAAAAGAATGGTAGTAACTGCATAACTCTAGGTTTACATTCAAAGTGGTATGCATTGGTGGGTGGCAATGTGATGCATGATAGAGTATTCAACTAGAGTATCGCATAGAAGTCTCTTATGGCCTTGTGCTCAACTACAACTGGTGGGCCTACCATGTGGTTAGGAATTTGATTTCTTAGCCCTTCTCTATGTGTACATTCAATCTTAGGATTAAATGGTACTAATTCTATGTTTTGGAATTAATGACCTTTCATGCACTAAAATGAAAACCTATATAAATTATGCAACCTAACTCTAAATGTGACTTCTATCTCTATTTGATGTGCAATCAATCCTAATAGTCCACTAACGAGCTATTTTGATAATGTGTAGGGTTGCAGCTATTAGACCTAAATCTAGACAACTCCTTTAATTCAACATTGACTACTGCTTACCAATTAGGTTCTGCTCTAAAGTGGTTAATACAATTCTCATGTCGAGAGGGATTTAGGCCTCAACAAACATTAATAAAAGGCACAAGAAAATCACTTGAATTTTGGATACTCACTATAACCATGATGCTCAGAAGCCACTGGAGTGATAATAGATCTTCTCCTTTTGAAAGGATCCTACAAGCTTGAAACCCTAAGTCTCTTGCTACTTAATTTTAAATTAAGCTTTAAGTGCTAAGATCGCTAACATACAAGGAATTAATTTGATTACCTAGGTGGTCCAAAGATCTGGTGATGAAATATAATCCTTATCTTATGGGGTTCCTGTGGTGCCCTTACTATCAATGCGTTCCATCCACCATAAACCAATAAATGTACAATGCAATACAAGGAAGGAAGACTAATGCTTACCTATATGCTATTTAACAAAGGGTCCACACCTTAACAGATAAGAAACTATAACTAGATAGCCTATGCCTTAGTTATAACCGAGCTCAAGCTAACCTTTGTTAAATAGGTGCAATCTAATGCAATAACCCTAAATAAGATGCAACAAGTATAATGAATGACCCTAAATTATATGAATTATAGTACCATCCAAAACGCAAATTGCATTAAATGTAACTATATTAAGAAAATAAAAGAGAGTGAGAAAACTTATAGTGAAGTTTCCAAAGAAGATCAAGTGTGGTCCAGCATATCCCACACTTGTCCCGTATTATTAGAACCCATTTAAAATAAATAAATAAATAAATACAGATCATAAAGGGCCCTCACTACAAATTCTCTCAAAAATAGAAAACTATAAGATAAGGATTGTATTTCATCACACCAGATAAAGATTGATAATAAGGGCTCCATAGGAATCCTTGTCTTATGAGGGTTCTTATAAGGATTATCTTTACGAAATTAGTAAAATATGCAAATATGAATTCAAAACCCTACTATAATGAAACTTAAAACTAAGACTAGATTTAAACAATCTAAATAAAGATTTAACCAAAAATCCATTGTGATTCCTTGACAATAGTACCAAAATTTTGATGTAGCTCTAAAATTACTCACAAGTGCATGAATCAATTGTAGTGGATGTACACAAGTGAGGTTGATCCCATGAGAAATCTCATAGCTTTGCTATGTTGATTAGATCTTATTTAAATTGCTAATCCTAGCCAAAAAAAGAGTGGATTTGATTAAACTAGTAAAGTAGATGACATGGAAAAGGAAACAAGCATGAAATTAGAAACATGAACTAAAAAAAATTCTTAATTAATACATATCTTAAATAAAATTAGAAACTTTCTTGTCTAACGTGCATTCAATTAAAAGGATCTAATGCAAAACTAGAATGAATTCATCTAGGAAACTTCAATTAATGGGAACTTTCTAAAACTAATTAAACTAATCTAAGATTCAACTAAACTTAGAAATGAATGATGAACCTAAATATGAACTAAAGTAAGCAAGATACATGCAACAAAGATTTAAGAAAAGTGCACATATAAAATGGAAAAGTGCATGAAATTTAGAATGGAGAACTAAACTAGAGTGATATGCATGATGCATGAAATATTGTCCATAGAAATAAGCATGATGCATATGATTCAACAAGGATAATAATCAAGATTCAAGGAACATAAAGCATGAGAAACAATCAAAGAGAAGTACTCATGAACCAACTTGATTTATTGAATTGGAATTCATATAAAGAAGGTGCCCATAATGCATGAACATAAAAGGAAAGATGCAACCTTTTCAATGACATAAACATAACCCAAATATTAACTTCAATATTCTTTAAGTAAATCCAACAATCAAGATCCAATCCAAGATAGCATGCGTGTACATCCAAGGAGAATTAGAGAGAGAGAGAGAGAGAGAGAGAGAGAGAGAGAGAGAGAGAGAGAGAATAGAAGCAAAATATGGATAAGGAACAACCAAATGAGCAAGGGAAAAACAAGATGATTCAAAGAAAGAACTATAACTGACCAAACATGGGAGATAAAAAGGATTCAATGGTTACTATCTCTTGCCTATCACGACAAGAGACAACAACCTTTGATCAAAGAAAACAAAGGCAAGCTAGAAACAAAACTCAAAGGAATGCAATTCTAGAATTTGTGCTAAGATAAAGATGCAAATAAAGCACTATGTACAGAAAAACAAGAAAGCAAACCAACCTGGAAAAGTTTTGAACCAAAGAGGAAGGAGGATTGGAAACTTGAAGCAGGCCTGATGGAGAACAAAGAGAGGAAGCCATTGAAAATATGGAAGATGGTGTGGAGGACCAAACAAGGAAGATGGCATGGAGGACCCTCAATATATGGTGAATAGAATACCTTTGGTTGCTTTAGAGATGTTGCACTTTTCAGTCTTGCTAGAATTGTATCCTAGGAAAAATAGGAAAGATAAGATAAGATGGAAGGGGAATTAGAGGTAGGACTCTAGAGAAGTAGGAAACTAGTAAGGTAGCGATAAACTTAGAAGGTGAAAACCATGTAATTCTTAGGAGAAAAGAAAAATCGTGGTTTGCTTCTAGTAGTAGGATGTGTGACTTTAGGAAAGGAAGGCGGGGCATGGGAGAGATGAATTGGGATTGCATGATCATGGTAACTTGAGGATCTTAGAAAGATGGATAAGGGTGGAAGCTTGGAAATCAAAATTAGCAAGTGGGATGACATGGAGTTCCTACAAGGCAATCACGCATGAACTATGCATGATTCTCCTTTTCAAAAATCACACATGGAGAGAGGTAGGAAAAGATAGGAATTGGGAAAGATTTGGAACGTAAACTATTCTCTCATTTGTCTACCATGCATCCTTATCTTACCATGCTAATCTCTATCTAATCCTTACTAATTATCTCTTGAATCTCATAATTTTTATCATATGATAAGTGCTTGAAAATTACTCCAATCGTGTGGCTCCATGTGGCATGGCTTATTTGGCTTAGTGGCTCTCTTTGATGGCTCCTTGCTTATTGGCTTGAGTTGCTGAGTCCCTTGGCTTCAAGGCTTGCATGGGTTAGGTGATTTAGGTGCCTTACTTGGCTCCTATTCCTATGCAAAGGTGGTAAAATTGCATGGCTTAACTTCATACAAAGGTGCTGACATTGTATGGATTTTGCATGACCCATTCCATTCACCTTTGCTTCTTCCAATTGCTTCCTCAAACTCATTTTCTTGCATTGGAATGAACTTGAATCTTTGCTTGATCTTTGGAATGAAAAAATTTATGCCCTCACCTTTTCTTTAGATCTTGATCCTCAATTCTCATCTTGATCAATCTCGTGGATCATCTTCTCAGTACCTGCAAAAAATTAAAAACCCTAATTAAATACTAAAAAATTATGATTATTCACATACTCTAATTAGCTACTAAACCTAAAAAATATCAAACTTCTGGATTATTAGGTCTAAAAAGCATGTGTTATGAAGTTTCCAAAAAACCTAGAAATAATACTATAATTTATAACACATGGACAACTAATTTGGTACTTTTTATACAAAATTGAACACTTATCAATACTGACAGGTGAGGTAGCCTTGTGGTGGCCCACTACTCAAATGAGTTTCTTCAAGGGTGGTTGTACTATTTTTTTAAGAATGCTTCAAGGTTGTCTTTACAAATTAGTCATTTCTAGAATCTACTCATTTCTTTATATTTGGTAGTTTTGCATATTGTTTGGACATTTCTATAAATAGATTGGGTTTTCTCCTAGAGGTAAGTACATTTGTGGGTGAGCCAATAGTGGTTTAAGAGTTGGTTCAAGATGTACCTATGATTGGCTTAAGTAAGACGATGAATGTAGACCTTATTCTTTCAGGCATGATGGACTTTGACATTATATCATGCATGGATTGGTTGGCTGAGCACAAGGCCCTAGTTGACTACAGGAAGAAGCATATGACACTATATGCTCCAAACTGAGAGTTATTACTCTTTCAGGGAAGATTTGATACTTCTAGTGCGAGTATCATTCAACTAGCAAAGCAGCATGTCTCTTGTCTAGTAGATGTCAGGCTTATATAGTCTATGTGGAGATGTAAGAAGAGTCGATGCCCGGCATTGAGGAGATTGATGTTGTACATGAGTAGAGGAATGTGTTCAGAAGAGTTGTTTAGTTTACAACCCAAGCGAGAGATGGAATTCACCATCAAGTTGCTACCCAAGGTGGCTCCTATCTCCAAGGCTCTTTATCATATGGCTCCTACAAAGCTTAAGGAGTTGAAGGTGCATCTAAAAGAGCTACTAGATTGGGGTTTCATTTTCCATCGTATTTCACTATAGGGAGCTCCTATAAGTATTCAATTTTGTATAAAAAGTATCCAATTAACAGTCCATGTGTTATAAATTATAGGCATTATTCTAGGGTTTTTTTAAAAATCCATAACACATGCATTTTTTAGGTAATGATTCTGAATTTTGATATTTTGCACGTTTAGAACCTAATCTAGAGTAATTATGTGAATTGTCATCACTTTATAAGATTTAATTAGGGTTTTTAATCTCTTATAGGTATTGAGACGATGATCCAATAGCCTAAATAGATAGAGATGTGAATTGAGGATCAAGATCAAATGAAAGAGCTATGCGATCAGTGTCCAAATTTGTATAAGAGGTACCTAATTAGTTGCCCATTTGTTATAACCTAAAGTGTTAAATTAGTGGTTTTTGGCCAAAAATTATAACACATGCACTTTTGACCTTATAAACCAAATATTTGATAACTTACAGGTTCAGAGCTAATCCAGGGTAAGTATGTGAATAATCATAATTTTTTATTATTTAATTAGCATTTTTCATCTTTTATAGGAAGCGAGATGGTGTTCAATGTTAGAGATCAATCGTGATGAAAATAAAATATTGAGTCTATGTGTAAATGTCACCAATCCAAAGTGAGATCAACATTAAAAGATCAAGTCAAGGTGTAAATTTCATCAATCCAAAGTGAGATCAAGATCACCTTAAGTAAAGCAAATGATGGAATAATAGAAGTCAAAGGTGACTAAGTGGTCCAATGCACAAGCCATGCAAAGTCCACCACCTTTGCATGGGATTTACTCAAATCATCTAAGCTATATAAGCTATGAAGAAGGTCACAATCTAAGGTAGCTAGCCAAGCCATCAAACCTAAGGGGGTTGAGCCATCAATCCACATGTGCTAAGCAACATGGAAGGCCATGATTGGAGGAAGAATTATAAGCAATTATCCATGCCAAAATGAGAATTTTTAAGAGATAATTCGCAAGAACATGTAGCATACTCATGTGGTCCAAAAGGAAAAGAGCCACTTTTTCTTTTTCCTTCCCATTTTTCTTATCTTTCTCTATCTATATCTCTCATTCCCTATAATTTTCACATGAAAACCAATGTGGGAGATGCCTCTTTCCTAAAATAAATGGCGCCTCGCACCATTGGTTGGTCCTATCACATAATGACACATCACCACCTCCACTTCACTTATTCTTTCTTTCCTCCTCACCACTTCAATTCTTTCCCACATTTCCCCTCCTTATCTTATTTTCACATGAAAAAACCCTTGAGGGAAGGAGCTTCATGCCTAGATCCTACAAAGTAGGAGCCTCCTCCCATTCCTCCTTCCTCTTAGTTATCCAAGGTGGCCAATATCTTCATGCCACCTATACCAACTTCTAACCCACCTCTCTGTCTTTCTTTCTATCCTTACTTTCCTCAATTTTTCCTCTTTTACCTCACATAGCACCTCGCCCTTTCTTTAAGGAATTCCATGCATGGAAGAGAGGTGGAGATGCCCCACTCCAAAAAGTAGGTGTCTCCCACCACGTTTCCTCTTTAAAAAAAACCCTAGTCAGCCACCCCATATCCTAATCCTAACCATCCACCCTTCTTCTTATCTTATCCCTAACTTAACTTTTTCTTAACTCACCCTAGAAGAACTCATGAAACAAGCTATGTATATGCCCCAAGAAGAGTTCCATGTATTGACATTTGGGAAGAGGAGCGCTTACTCCAAAAGAGGAGGCATCCCGGTCTTACTACCTCTTGTTCTCCACATTTTCTCATTTGTTGCACCCCTTTTCTATTGCTCTTCCATGCCTTCTCTTGTCTCTATTACTGCTTGGTTTTCAACATGTTTAAGGTAAGTTTCCATTGTGCTTTTTCCTTGTTGTCAATGTCAATTAATATTACTCTGATTCCATTTCATGCTTAACATACATCCTTGAGTGTTCTTATTGTGCGAGTTTTGTACGATCAGAGGAGTTTTCAAGCACTTATCCTATGAAAAAATCATAAAATTCAAGAGATAATTAGCAAGGATTAAATGAAGATTACTTCAAGGGAAGACATGCATGTTAAGGTGGATCAATGAGAGAAGATCCTTACTCTTTCTTCTTTTCTATCTCTCTATCTTTCCCTCTCTTTCTACCTTTCTTTTCCATGTGAATTGCAAAGAGGGGAGTTGCAGCATCTTCCTAAAAAACTAATGCCTCCTCCCTTATGCATTCTAGGGTTTCCTCCTCATTTCACTTTCTAAATTCCTTCCCCACTCGACTACCTCACTTTCCTATCCTAGAGGTTTACTTCTAATTCCCTTTCAACATCATCTCATCTTTCCCCTTTACTGAGGATAGAATTCTAGTAAATTAGAGAGAGTAACCACATCTATAAAACCACCAAGGATCCCACACACCATACGTAGAGAGGAGATCCACACCTTCTTCCTTGGCTGGTCCTCCATGCTTCCCACTTGTTGTAGCTGCCTTCCATGCCTTCTATCCTTGGATGCTTCAGCCTTCACTTGGTGCTCCATTCCACCTTCTTGCCTCTTCCATTCCAAGCTTCTTTCCTTTGAGTTCGAGGGTGGTTTCCTTGCTTGTTTTCTTTTCATTGTTGCTTGTTTTGCTTCTTAGTTCCATACACATAGTTCTAGGTCTTTTCCTTGTTGATTTTTTAAGCTTCTTATTTAGTTCTCTTTGATCTAAGGCTACTATCTTTTGTAGTGACTGCCAAGAGATAGAAGCCCTTTGAATCATCCTTGCTTCATTCTAGTGCTAGTTTTTGGATCATCCATCTTTATTGAATTTGTTCCCACCATATTTCACTACTTATTTGATTCTATTTTTCTTGGGTTAAGACATATGCTACTTTGAATTTATTTTGATGAAGTTTGTTTGGAATTAATGTTGAAGTGGGCTTTGAGATAATGCACATCATTTATTTTCATGATTTTAATTTTGAGTGTATATTGAGCATCTAGTTGTAATGAAGTTTATGAAATAATGGAAGTGATTCCATGAGCATCTTGATTTTTAATGTTTTAAGTTTATTTATCCATCGAATCTTGCATTTGATCCATATGGTGTTTTCATTTTAATTCTTAGCTTTATCCAAGCTGTTCCATGCACATCACTCTTTAATTCCCATGTGTATCATTCTAGATCCATGTGAAGCTTCCATTCTATGTTGCAGGCACACCCTCCATGAGTTCATGTGCCATCTTTTGATTTAGTTTTTGCATGTTTGTTAATTAGTTTACTTCAAGTTTAGGTTTCTTTAATTGTTGCTTAAGTTAATTGCATCTTAGATTAGTTTAGAGTAGTTTCTAAGTTTGGTTTCTAGAAAGTTTTATTTTTAAAAAGCTTCTAAGTTTAGCTTGTTTAGTTTTTAGAATATTTCCTTAGTACTTTCTAATTTCCTTATTACTTTCTAATTCCACACATGTTTCCTTGTCCATATTATTTACTTTCCCAGTTTAATCAAATCGATCTCTCTTTGTCTTGGATAAATGATTTAGATAAGATCCAATCAACATCCAAATCTTGTGAGATTTCTTATGGGATCAACCTTACTCACATAGAATTACTACATTGATTTGTGCACTTCTGAGTACTTCTAAAACATATACCAACTCCAGCCCTATTTGTGAAGAAGAAGGATGGCTCCTTGCAGCTATGTGTGGATTATAGGGCAATGAAAAAGGTTATAATAAAGAACAAGTACCCTTTGCCTGTATAGGTGATCTTTTCAACCAATTACAGCCAGCCACAATATTTTCAAAGGTTGATCTAAGGATTGGGTACCGTTAGTTGAGGGATGAGGGCATTACTAAGACAGTGTTCTATAGCCATTACTTGTTTGTAGTGATGCCATTTGGGTTCAGAAATGCACCTGCAGTGTTCATGGACTTGATGAATAGGGTGTTCAATGACTTTCTAGGCAAGCTCGTGATCATGTTTGCCAAAAATATCCTCATATACTTAGGCAATATTGAGGAGCATTGTAAGCACTTAAGGATTGTTTTGGGCACTTTGCAAGCACATCAGTTATATGCCAAATTCTTATTGTGCAAGTTTTGGCTCGTAAGGTTCACTTCCTTGGACATGTCATATCCAATGATGGGATTGTAGTGGATACCAAAAGGTCATTGAGGCAATGGATGATTTTGAGCAGCCCAAGACAATGAATGAGGTGTGTAGTTTTTGGGTCTGTTAAGCTATTATAGGCAACTTAACAAGGGATAACACATTGCACAACCTTTGACCGCTCTGACTAAGAAGGACTAGACGTTTCATAAAAAGGACTATGAAAGGAGCTTATAGGGGCTAATGAAGAATCTCACCTCTACACTAGTTCTGTCTTTATTGGAGGGCAAAAGCAACTTTGTGGTAGACAACGACGACACATGAAAGGGATAGAGTTCATTCTCATGCAAAATAACAAAGTCATTGCATATGCTTCTAAATAGTTGAAGAAGCACAAGTAGAAATACCCCACACATAATTTGGAGCTAGCCACATTTGTGTTCACTCTAAAGATCTAGTGGCACTATTTGTATGCACAGAAGTTCATTTTTTTCATGGACCACAAGAGTCTCAAGTATTTATTCTCACAGAGTGCCTAATAAGTGTTCAGTTTTGTATAAAAGGTGTCTCAACTAGTAATACATGTGTTATAAATTATAGGGATTATTCTAGGTTTTTTTCTGAAATTTCATAACACATGCTCTTTTGACCTAATAATTCAAAAGTTTGATATTTGGCAGGTTCAAAAGTTAATCTAGAGTTAGTATATTAATAATTATATATTTTTAGGATTTAATTAGGGTTTCTACTTCTTTGTAGGTGTTGAGAAGATGATCCAATGGCCCATGCAAAAAGTCATGAAATTTTACCACACTTTGCATGAGAGTTGCAACCATGCATGTAAGTTTCCTAAGCTATCAAGGAAAGCTAAGGAAGCAAAGCCATTCAAACCTTGAAGACAAGGGACTTAGCCACTCAAGCCATGAAGCAATAAGCCATCAAAATGAGCTACCAAGCCATATGGAGTCATATGATTGGAGAACTTTTGGAAGCAACTATCTTATATTAAATAGTGAATTTCAAGGGGTAATTAGGAGTTTGAGGAAGATTAGTACATGGTAAGATATGCAACCATAGGAGGACCAATCAAGAGAGAAACCATCTCCAATTTTTTTCTCTTTTCTCCCTTTTTCTTTCTCCTTTCCTCTCTCTTTCATCACCAAAACATCATACACATTAGAAGGGAAGAAGTTCCATGCCACCTTCCTTGAAAAGTGGCACCTCCTTGCCCCTTTTCTAATTCCATCCTTAGAGTTCCACCTCATATCACCTTCTAATCTTCCATCTCCACTCAACCACATAAATTTCCTGTCTTAGAGTCTTACTTCTAATTCCCATCCTAATTTTCTATCTTATCTATCTGATCCCCATCCCTTTGGTTACTTTTAGAAATTTCATCTTATCCCACCCTCTATATCCATCTCTTTCCACCTTCCACCCACTTTCTTAGAACCCTATCTATACTTCCTTTCCTAATCTAATCAAATCTTATCTTTTTAAGAAGGTAATTCATTTATAAATACCAGCCACTACTCTATCATCTCACATACAAGGAATTCCACGTCCTATCCTAGACTAGAATTTCAAGCCTCCCTCTTGCACCACCACACCTCACTCCTTCAACCTCTAAGTCTTCAATGCACATCTACTTGGATGTTTTTCCTTGTCTTCGACACCTTCTTCATGCTTTGTTTCTTTGGTTTTTGTACTCTAAGTTCATGTTAGTACCATGCATTAATTTCATTTATGTTTGTTGCTTCTTTGATGTTAAAGATTCATGCACATGGTTCCTCTTTGATCTCTTTTCACTCATGCTTCAACTTTGCTTAATTTTCATGCTTAGTTATTCAAGATTCAAAAATTATTTTCTCTTGTAGTGATATCCAAGAGAATAGTAGCTTTGAATTCTCTTGTTTCCTTTCATCTATCACCTTGTTTCTTAATTAGATCTAAGACTAGTTCTTGTTGATTTCTTTCCCATCTTCATGCTCTTATTCTCTTGATTTCTTTTTGGATTTCACATGCATGATATCTTAAAGTAGTTTGAGAGTATTGGAATATCTCCAATCTTTGCTTTTGATCAAGTTTTAGGCACTAGAATAGTGTGCAATTTTTAGGTTGTTATCTATGTACATGTGCACCATTTTTTATGTAATTTCCATGTCAATGAATAAATGGATTTCATGAGCATTGTTACAAATTAATTCTAGTAGTAAAGTACTTCCAATATTGAGTGTTATGCTTTATGATTAGTGCAAAGCATATGTCTTTCCATGCCTTCCTTGATTTAGGTTTCACGTGCATCATGTTTTTGGAATTTTACACTTCAATGTCCATGCGAAATTTTAATAGTATAGGCATCATATTTGTTAGAATTTTTTGGAACTCATTTAGCATTTTAGTTAGTTTAGTTGCTATTTTTATTAGATCCAATGTTAGCAAGCTTTTGGTTCATGCATTTTACAAATCTTTCTTCTCCATGAACCATGCGCACAACTCCATGGGTCATGTGCATGGTGATTGGGTGATTTCCCTTTAAGTAGTTGATTGTTTCCTTGTTTCATGATAGTTTAGAATTATTTGTTTAGTTATTTGCATATTAGTTTAGCTTTGGAAAGTTTCTTTGTTAAGTTTTACAATTAGGAAACTGTTAGTTTAAGAAAGTTTCATTTTTAGCAAGTTTCATTAGGTAAAGTTTCCCAGATTCATTCATTTTAGTTTTGCATTAGTTTCTTTTATTGAATGCATGTTAGTTAGGAAAGTTTCTAATTCCGTTGAAAATCTTTACTTTAAGAAAGTTTCCTTTAGTTCGTGTTTCTAATTTTATGCATGTTTCCATTCCATGTTGTTTAAATTCTTAGTTTAATCAAAACCCATCTCTCTTTTGCTTGGAAAAGTAATCTAAATAAAATTCAATCAATATCCAAATCTGTGAGATTACTCATGAGATCAACCTTGGGAAATCACAATGGATTTGTGGTTGGATCTTTGTTTAGATTATTTATCTCTAATCATAGTTTTATATTGCATTAGATTAGGGTTTTTGCATTATTCTTGCATATTTTGCTAAATCTTCACAAATTGACCCATCTTTCTTTGTTTCGTGCAAGGGGAATTTGGCAAAAGGAGCAACTATGATCCTGTCAGCCAACATGCTAGAGTGATGTTGTTGAGAGGTAGTTTGTTAGGTAAGGGCTGCTAGAGCAGTGTGTTGAGAAGGTAAGACTGGTTCAAAGGCATCAATCCATGGCACATAGCTGATTGAAGTGCTTTAGTAATATGAGGAGGAGCGATTTAGAGTTTCAAATTGGGGACCATGACTTTTTGAAGGTGTCTCCAATAGAGGGTGTGATCAAATTTGGGGTGAAGGATAAGCTAAGCCCTAGATATGTGGGTGCATTCAAGATTATCGAGAGGGTGGTTAGATTTGCTTATG
Organism: Warburgia ugandensis; assembly: GCA_035236585.1. NCBI lineage: Eukaryota > Viridiplantae > Streptophyta > Magnoliopsida > Canellales > Canellaceae > Warburgia > Warburgia ugandensis. The sequence continues at coordinate 45,083,054 of CP141130.1, forward strand.
AACCTGCACTTTTACCCTTAGTAGAAGATGTTCACGATGTATTTCTTGTGTCTATGTCAAGGAAATATGTGCCGAACCCTACACATATCTTGGATCAGGTGCCAACTGAGCTACAACCAGACCTTACATTTTTGGAGCAACCAGTATAGATCTTTGATAGGAAGGAGAAGACCTTGCAAACCAAGATGATTCCCCTCATCAAGGTTCTATAACAGCATCTTTCATTCAAGGAGGCTACATGGGAGGTTGAGGATGACATGAGACCTAGATTCACAGAATTATTTTGATCACATAGACACAAATGCAATCTCGGGGACGAAATCTTTGTAAGGGGTAAAGAGTGTAATATATGTAAATACCAAACTATACAAAAAATAGGGTAAGTTTTTCTTTTTATCGCATGTTGATTACTCTCTTTGTGATTAGCATGAAGAACAATCCAATTGAAAGAGGGAGGAGAGTTTGAGAAAGAGTGGAATGATGCTTAAGGGTGGAGCATCACATAAGTGTGAATGCTAGCTAATTCATGGATGGTTAGATCACCTAGATCCCATCAATAGATCTCCATGCTAGGGGGATGATGAACCCATGAAAAGCTTTGCGAAGTGCAATATAGATCATTGTGTTGCATTTTAGAGGTTTTGTGTGCATTCCATTTAGATTCAGAGCATGGCATATAGTTTAGGTATTAATTTACTTTTCCTTGTATTGCATTGCATGTTTACTGCTTTCTTATTGCTTTATGGTGGATGGATCACATTGATAGTAAAACCTTATAAGACAAGGATTGGATTTTATCAATAGATCCTTGGCCCACAGTTAATTGCTTATTTTTTGCTAAAAGACCCCTAGTTTAGCATTCAATTAGATCATCTAATCGTCCAAATTTCAAATTTTAGCATGATTAACCATCTAGGCCTATAATCAATGGTTAGATGATCATTCGAACTTATTAAAGGATTAATCTACAGTTTGATTATTCTAATTTAGTCTTTTATTTTGCAGATCAACTGAAGGAAGGTTGGATGGCTTAGCTCTATGATCAACGGTGCAGATCAAAAAGGCAAGAGTCCTAATTGGAAGAGTTCTAGTTGGAAGAGGAGTTGTAAAAGGATAAGGATTCCTAAAAGGGATGGAGTTCTAATTGGAGGAGAAGAAAGTTTCCAAACATGACTCTAACTCTTTAAGGATAGAGTTTGAGGAAGAAAAGGAGAAGAGCAGTTTTTATAAATAGGAGAGCCATATGGAGAGAAGGGGAGTTTTTTTTTTAGTTGTTTCGTGGCTACTTTCCTCTTCCTTGTTTTGTTTGGAGTTTCCATTGTTCACTCGTTTCTCTTTCACGTTAACCCCCCATTTTCTTCACACCATGTGATGACCCTGGTTTTATATGATGCAAATTTGATAAAAAGGCGAGATCTCTTGTTTTATAAGTATGAAATGCTTGAAAATATTTTTTGTTTTGGAAAACAATCTTTCATAAAAACCCCGAGTATCAAAACACATTTTCAAATTATCTAGCCATGGAATAATTTTAAATCAACATTATTCCCAAGAAAGTGTTAGTCACAGCCTCAGCTATAGAGAGTAACTACAATCAAGTAACATTGAAAGATAAGGTAGGGGTTTACTTATTTGCACTTAGTCTAGGTGTCTTCTTTCACAGGCATACCTTGTCCTTAAGTGTTTACTTTGTGTCTGAAAAATGTTGAGGATTGGGTGAGTATATACTATACTCAGTAGGAGTCTATCACTACTAGTTTTGTAATGCATGCTATGTTTAAAATCATATGCTCTTAAAAACATGTGCGTGTTCGAACAATCACGTTCAATATCGATATTAAAAACCACTGTCGAATTGAAATACTGACGACTTAAAGAATAGCATAATCCAAGTTGAAAGTATCATATATCATAAACATAATGATATGCATAAAATGCTCCACTGAATTCAACTCATGGATATCTGGTATGGTCGACCAACCTCATGTCATGCCATATGCTATGCAAGTAAATCCACAAACCATAGGGTCCAACTATGCCCACGACCTCGCTGCCGTGTGGTCCCCGGGTACCTGAGGACACTCGGTCATAGCCTCAACGGGGCATATGACACGTTGACCCAATGCCGTGACACCAGTGGTAGCCCCCTGTACCACATGCAGTCGATGTAGGGACGTTGCCCTTTTTGGGCATGGTACCCATCCACCTAATAGTGGTAGAGGCTGGAGGCTAGCCCAAACCTCTCGGCATAGCACCCACGAGCTTATCAGGCCAAATCATATCAGATCAAACAAGCAAAAACCTCTTTTTCAAAACCTATCCTCTTTGAGTCCCTCACAACTACCTGGCCCTCACAACTGCCTACCCAACGTCTTTTTGGGCACTCCAACGTCTTTTGGTAACCATCAAGGACATGTAATCTTTCAAAAACTCAACGCTCACAAATCATACAATGTATGCAATTATTTTCAAAACATATCTATGCATAATGTATATGCAATTATTTGCAAAACATATCTATGCATAAAGCATTTATCATATGTACGCTGAATTCGTTTATAAGATTAAGTTATGCTAAACAAATCATATAACTTATACTTAAAACATGCATTCAAAACAATCATGGCTCTTTTTTAAAAGTCTAGTAGCGATAAAGCACCTACCAGGCTAGGTCACGCTAATCCCCTTGTCCTCGTATGCTCCTGAATATGTTTTAGGGGAACAAGGTTGGTTTGGCTTATTTCTATAGGTTTTAGAGTGGTTGATCTTACTACTTAGGCATTAAGGGTTCACCCCCATGCCTATGGGTGTCTTAAGGTCCTAATTGGGCCTTGGTATCATCAAGTTTACAAAGATTTAGTGGCCACGCGCCACTATCGTAGTCTAAGGGTCGTGTCCACCTTAGATTGGGCCTTGATCAGATATTTTAAGAGATGTTCTGCGTCATCGACACGAACACAACGCCTTTCGCGGCGCCTCAATCGGAGCCCTAGATCTCAAGTTATAGCCTTTTTAGTGCCGAGTGTACATAAAAGGGTCAAACGAAACGAGGTGGGAGCTTGGGACGCTAACGCATCCCGCGTCAGCAGCATGCACCTCAGTGGGTGCATCTGCAGACGCGCTGGATTTCCCGCCCGACGTTCTCATTTGCAGGTGCGTCCACAGATGCGCCTGTCTAGTTTTCTCGACGCACAGCGTGCGTTTCGGTTTGACAAGGACCTGGGCATCCTAAGGACACCCTGGTTCGACCCTGTCAAACCAGTGCGCCCCAGGGATCATCCCTGGGTCCTTTGTGACTCTTTAGGGCCTGATTTTGCATTATTTTTCATGCAAAAACTTAGGGAAACTTAGCGTAGGACTAAGGGGAAGACGGGTTTGGAGGGATTTTGGGCATACCTGGTTCGTTGTCGGGTTTTTCTCCATGTTTCTCCTCTTGGTTGCTTCTCCAAAATGGGTTTTTCCCAAGCTTTTGGGCTGCCATTAGAGGCACCCAAGAGCTCTATTTATAGAGCTATAAGAGGGTTCTGGAGGGGGCTCTCATCGCCCTTGAATGGCGGTGGAGAAACCTTCATAATGGTGGTGATTTCTCCTCCAAACGCTGCCGTTCTAGAATCCTCTAGGAGGTTGAAGAAGAGGGGTGCCCGTATCAAAATAGGCCCCTGTGTTTCTAAGGCTAAATCCGTTTTTTAATGAAAATTACATTTTTGCCCCTGAACTTCAAAGGGCCATAACTTGCTCATTTTAACTCCGTTTTAGGTGATTTTGGTCTTGTTGGATTCCTTTTTCTGAGACGCACCTAATGGTACCATTCTTAGGACCAAATTTCTGGGTTCAGTCAGGGTGAATAGTGAAATGACCAAAATACCCTTATTTCCAAAAAGTGAACTTTTCATTGCCAACTTGGGATTTCAATGTTACAAAATTGGAGTCATTACATTCTTACCCGCTTAGGGGAATTTTTCCCCCAAAATTCTACAATATATACAGTCAAAAGATCTCGGGGTACTTTTCTCGCATTTCTGACTCCGGTTCCCAAGTCTCTTCTTCCATGTGCGCATTTCTCCACAAAACTTTGACTAAGTGCATGTCCTTGTTCCGCAACTTCTTACTCTTATGATCCAGGAACTCAACTGGTCTCATCTCTAGCTTGAGATCCTCCATCAAGTCTATGGATTCCTGGTTGATGACATGAGCAGGGTCAGGCACGTACCTCCTTAGCATAGATATATGGAATACGTTATGCACTTTAGATAGCTGAGGGGGTAGTGCGATCCTGTAGGTCACTTTTCCCACTTTCTCCAAGATTTTGAAAGGTCCTATGTAACGTGGACTAAGCTGTCCTTTGATACTGAACCACATAACTCCTTTAGTGGGAGATATCTTCAGGAAAACATGCTCTCCTATGTCGAATTCCAATGGTCTCCTCCTTCGATCAGCAAAGCTCTTTTGGCGGCTTTGAGCTGTGAGGAGGCATCTTCTTATGAGTTTGACCTTCTCGGCGCATTGCTCCACCAGCTCGAACTGGAGCACCCTGGACTCTCCAACTTCACTCCAACTGGTGGGTGATCAACAGGGTCTCCCATAGAGCACCTCGTACGAAGCCATGCCAATGCTCGACTAAAAGCTATTGTTGTACGTAAACTCGACTAGCGGTAGGTTTTCATCCTAGCTCTGCTTCCAATCGAGGGCACAGGTTCGCAACATATCTTCGACTATCTGGATTGTGCTCTCTGACTGTCCATCAGTCTGTGGATGGAAGGTTGTGCTAAAGTTCAAGGAAGATCCTAAGGATTTTTGGAAGGACTTCCAGAGTTGTGAAGTGAAGCGGCTATCCCTATCTGAAGTGATACTAAGGGGTATGCCATGTAAACTCACTATCTCTTTGATGTATAGCTGAGATAGGCTATCAGTGGATTGGGTATGGCGTATAGGAAGGAAATGGGCTGTCTTACTCAATCTATCAACAATTACCCAGATCATGTCATGACCCTTAGAGGTCTTGGGTAACCCTGCGATGAAGTCCATGGTAATATGGTCCCATCTCCATTCGGGTAACTCAAGGGGTTGTAACAATCCTGCAGGTCTTTGATGTTCAGCCTTTACTTGTTGACATGTTAGACACTTTGCCACAAATTCCCCTATGTCTCTTTTCATACCATCCTACCAATATTGTCTCTTTTCACTCGTTTCTCTTTCACGTTAACCCCCCATTTTCTTCACACCATGTGACGACCCTGGTTTTATATGATGCAAATTTGATAAAAAGGCGAGATCTCTTGTTTTATAAGTATGAAATGCATGAAAATCTTTTTCGTTTTGGAAAACAATCTTTCATAAAAACCCCGAGTGTCAAAACACATTTTCAAATTATCTAGCCATGGCATAATTTTAAATCAACATTATTCCCAAGAAAGTGTTAGTCACAGCCTCAGCTATAGAGAGTAACTACAATCAAGTAACATTGAAAGATAAGGTAGGGGTTTACATACTTGCACTTAGTCTGGGTGTCTTCTGTCACAGGCGTACCTTCTCCTTAAGTGTTTACTTTGTGTCTGAAAAATGTTGAGGATTGGGTGAGTATATACTATACTCAGTAGGAGTCTATCACTACTTGTAATGACCCCAATTTTGAAATATTAAAATCCCAAGTTAGCAATGAAAAGTTCAGTTTTTGAAGATGAGGGCATTTTGGTCATTTCACTATTTACCTTAACTGAACCCAAAAATTTGGTCCTAAAAATGGTACCATTAGGTGTGTCTCAGAAAAAGGAATCCAACAGGACCAAAATCACCCAAAACAGAGTTAAAATGAGCAAGTTATGGCCCTTTAAAGTTCAAGGGCAAAAATGTAATTTTTATTAAAAAACGGATTTAGGCTGCAAAACACAGGGGCCCGTTTTGATACGGGCACCCTTCATCATCAACCTCCTAGAGGGTTCTAGAATGCCGATGATTGGAGGAGAAATCACTGCCATTCTGGAGTTTTCTCCACCACCATTCAAGGGCGGTGAGAGCCCCCTCCAGAACCCTCTTATAGCTCTATAAATAAAGCTCTTGGGCGCCTCTAATGGCAGCCCAAAAGCTTGAAGAAAACCTATTGTGGAGGAGCAACCTAGAGGAAAAAAGAGGAGAAAAACCCAACAGCGAGCTAGGTATGCCCAAGATCCCTCAAAACCCATCTTCACAGTAGTTCTAAGATCAATTTCCCTAGGTTTTTGCATGAAAAATCATGCAAAATGGAGCCCTGGGGAGTCACAAAGGACCCAAGGATGTTCCCTAGGCCACACTGGTTCGATAGGGTCAAACTAGGGTGTCCTGAGGACGCCCCAGTCCCCCAAACGAGCGAAACGCTCCTTACTGGACGAGGCGCGCCGACCGCATCTGAAAGAACCAAACGGGCGCGTCCACCAAAGGGAAAGATGAGCGGGAAACCCGACGCGTCTACAGATGCGCCCTCTGCTGCGCACGCCGCAGACGCGCAGCGCGCTAGCGATACAGGATTTTCTCGTTTCTTAAGGAAGCCGGGACGCATGACGCTAATGCGCAGCGCCCTAGCATTCCGCCTTTTCACTCTTAAGACCCTTATGTACGTGTGACACTAAAATGCTTACAACTTAAGATCTAGAGCTCTGATTGAGGAGCCGCAAAAGGCGTTGTGTCCGTGTCGACGACGCGGACAAACCAAAACTATAAAATCCCTTATCAAGACCCAATCAAAGGTGGGCATGAACCTTAGAATAGGATGGTGGCCCGTGGCTGCTAGTCCTTTGGAAAACTGATAATACCAAGGCCCAATTAGGACTTTAGGACACCCATAGGCATAGGGATGGACCCCTAATGCCTAAGTAATAAGACCAACTACTCTAAAAACCCATAAAAGATAGGCCAAACTAACCTTGATTCCCCAAACCATGTTCAGGAGCGTACGAGGACAAAGGAGTTAGCGCGACCTAGTCAAGTAGGTGCTCTATCGCTACTAGATTCTTTTGAAAGACCTATGATTATTTTGGGAATACATGTTTTAAGTATATGACTTGTTTAGCATGATTTAATTCAGCATGCATATGATAAATGCTTTATGCATAGACATGTTTTGTAAATGATTGCATATACATTATGCATAGATATGTTTTGCAAACTATTGCATACATTGCATGATTTGTGAGCATTAAGTTCTTGCAAAAATTGCATGTCCTTGAGGGTTACCAAAAGACGCTGGAGTGCCGAGGGCCAGGCAGTTGTGAGGGACCCGAAGAGGACAGGTTTTGAAAAAAAGAGAGGTTTTCGCTTGTTTGATCAAATTATGATTTAGGCTGATAAGCTCGTGGGCGCTATGCCGAGAGGTTTGGGTTGGCCTCCAACCTCTACCACTATTAGGTGGATGGGTACCACGCCCAAAAAGGTCATCTCCCTACGTCGACTGCATGTGGTATAGGGGACTACCACTGGTGTCACGACACTGGGTTGATGTGTCATATGCCCCGTGGAGGCTATGACGCTATGTCCTCAGGTACCCAAGGACCACACGGCGGCGAGGTCGCGAGCATAGTTGGACCCTATGGTTTTGTGGACTTATTTGCATTGCATATGGCATCATATGAGGTTGGTTGACTATACCATACTAGATATCCATGAGTTGGACTCAATGAAGCATCTTATGCAGATCATAATGTTATGATATATATGTATATGATACTTTTGATTTCGGATTATGTGATCCTTTAAGTCGTTAGTATTTCAGTTTGACAATGGATTTTAATATCGTTATTGAACTTGAGTATTCAGACATGCACATGTTTTGAAAGAGCATATGATTTTAAAACATCTCATGCATTGCAAAACTAGTAGTGATAGACTCCTACTGAGTATAGTATATACTCACCCTATCCTTAACATTTTTCAGGATAGATCCGCTTACAAATAGGAGACGCCTTAGAAGATATTAGTGGTACGAGCAAGTGAATAAACAAAGGAGACAACTATACATGTGAGTAAACTCTCTACCCTTTGGACATGTATTTGTATTAATTTACAGTTGGGCTGCGTGCTGTGACTGGAAAGACCTGGGGGAAAATATTTATGATTTCTGAAGTTTTTCAAAAACTAGTTTGATTGTTGTGAAAGCAAATGACACTCGGGGTTTTCAATACTAGTTTAAAACTAAAGATTTTCTGCTGCATTGCATGGTTTTTGTAAAATGGTATTCAAATAGGGATGCATCCCGCCTTAGGAATTAGATATTGCATTTAAAAATGCATGAAAAAAACCCGGGTCGTCATAGTTGGTATCAGAGCCCAGGTTTTATCCTTTCATAGCCAGTCCAGCATGTCCAGGGATCATAGACAATCGAGGGAATTCAGAAGGAGTAACATAAATAGGGGTAGTAGAGATGACTACTTCTATTTGAGGATTACAATATTAATGACTCAAGGCATTTCACCATAAACACATAGGTGAAAAAGGAGATAGTCCTAGCAAATACTTAGATATTGGATTGCTTGAATCCTATCAAAATCATAGGAAATAAGGATTGTTGTGTAGTGGTGCAAAGATGAAATCTCATATAAGGATCAGATTTTGATGAAAATGAATGAATGAAGATGATTAATGGACTTGTTAGTAGATAGTGTTGACCTGCAATAAAATAATCTTATCAAAGGTGAGAAAATCAAAGAACCTAGATGGCTATCTTACCATCATAAAGAGTACCAGAATATGAGTACACTATCACAAGGGATATGATATGAGTATGATAAGAGATGTAAACGAAAGACTTTGAGAAAATTTTGATGATAATAGGGATAAGCATACAAGATGATACTAGGGGATAACTGTGACTCATACTAGATCACAAAGGTATGGATCCTGAAGGACTTACCTCAATTTTGGATACTATTCAGGAGAGTAAAATGCTATTGAAAAATAATTACCTAAGAATTATGGAGCAAATCAGAAGAGGTATACAAGTGACAGATTATGTGAATAAGAGGAACATAACACAAATATGATAAGGAAATGAATTTGACCGAGTTATCAAAAGATTTTTTACGATAATATTGGGGATGATAGATCTATGATAATAGATTGATCCTAACATGAACTTGTAAGAAAAGTATAGCATGACCAAAACGTCAATACTATTATTAAGACATTGTATGAATTTTATTGAGGCTATAGGCAATTGAGGATTTCAATGATCTTAAGACGGTTTAGAATTTCTAAGAAGTATTCAGTTTATGATGAAGTATCAATTATATGCAACAAAGCATATGGATACATTGATCTAGGTAGACCAAATGAGGATGTTGAAGAAAAGAGAGAAAGAGATAGAGATGTAACTATAAGTTTCCGATGAATATTGAATAATCAAAAGAAGAAGATCATGACTCTATGAAGATACATACAATTCTATCATCTTGAATCCTATAGGAAGGAAGATCAAACAAATGCAAAGGAATAATACTAGGTGAGTTGATGATCTTATTGTAAAAGAGTATAAAAGAGAGGAAGCATATGGGGTGTAAGACTTTGAGTAGAGTATCAAATTTCAGGAGATTATGCGACAAGAAATTTTTGAAGAAGAATGGTGACCAACTAGAAATTAAATTCTACAAATGGTTTGATATCAATTATTACAATTAGATTCTTATCAGATCCATTAGCTTATGGGGAACACCAATGGATATAATAAAAAGGAAAATTTGGTGATATCTCACCTTGCCACTACATGAGTAAATAAAATATATTGAAAAAGGGATTAAGCCAGACAGTGACTTGTCCATTTAGTAAGTAGGGTACCATCAAGGATCAAATTGAGGTCTTGCTATCATAGATTAGAAGAGCAAAAATCTCAAGACCATTATTTAGCCATTACCTTTAGAGCACTATTGACTAAAGGTATCCCACCCTATTTGATCAAATATGTTAGTAGTCGAAGTTATATACTCAGAGGGATGTTGTAAGTCTTTAGACTTGAGTTTTCCTTGAAAAGAAAAGTACTCGTTAAAATAAGTCAATTTGGGGTATGAGGTTAGTTGATGAGAACAGTTGCAACTGAGATAGGAGCAAAAATAAGAAGTGATCTAAACCAATGGGAAACATTTTTCAAAATGGCTACCATGACAAGATAAAGAAATTACTTTGAGTCTGAAAAATATTGCTGACTTGGATTGAAAAGGAAGGCAAATAAGTATTGATCACTTTAGAGACCCTTGAGCTTATGACAAAGATATATCTGAAAAGAGATCAATAGGTAATCAAATAAAGTCTTTCTATATGTCTACGAAAATGTTCCATGCTTACCTAAGTGTTTTTCAAATTTGATGATTTAACAGCTTCAACATAACTTGATGTAGTAGCTATTGAACAAGAACTGCTATTATAAGCTAATTATGAGGAGGCACTTGAAGGATAAAATTTGAGGAATTAAGGAAATCACTACTCATGAGGATGCCTCCTGACAATACGGACTGCATGGTTGACGATAAAGCCTTGATAAAAGATTAAACAATATATTGACATAAGGCATGGAAGGAGAAAAGGTGAGATGGCTAGCACACTATAAGGTGAAGATTTAATGTTACGTTGCCTTTAGACAAATAGTTAGTTGTTATGAGCATATACCAAGTACGAAAAATCAATTAAAGGAATTTCCTAAGGACTAACCCTATTGGATTGAGTATAGAACTTTTGAACTAGAAGGTAACGAAGAAAACCATCAAGCAAAGAAAGGATAAAAAGGATGATGACAAAGGATTCAACCATGACCTAGCAAGGGTACTCGGATATGAATAAGAGGCTTTTTGCTTTGCATAAATGGGAACATTATCGAAAATCCTAATGACAAATTGATGAGAATAGTAAGATAGGCCTCTAGACAAGAACATTTGACCCATGATGATGAATCGACTTGAGTTTGGATAAAATCTTCAACAGAGGAAAGCGTTTAATGAATTCAATAATTATGAAACTGGATATGGAGTTAGGACATTTTACTTTCAGTATATGATAAGGTCCTCGATGGAAGATGCTACTAATTGGCTTTCATTTCCGAATGTAACCTTGGTCAAGGAAATCAAGTCACATATGGAAAATGACAGACAGTTAAAATTCAAAGTTAAGTAAGAGTTTGGCTATAGAGTACATGATACCATATCAGTTATTGAAGTATCTTGGAGACAAATATAAGAAGCAAAGTTAGACACAATAGAAAGAAGGTAACTTTTTGGACTTGTGGATAATGAAAGAGATCACTAGATGAAAGGGATTATCCAATGATATTCAAAATAAAATAGGAGAAATAAGATCATACGATCTCAAAGAAGTATGAAGTAATTTATACATGAATATAGAAGCATGATCCTACGAGGAGACTATCCTATACACGATGAGAAAAGTATGGGCATCTAAGGATTTCGAGATAGATGAATTACCGCTAGAAATTAGTATTGTTAAACTAGCACATATGAGAGTATGCATCAGAGTACGCAGCAAAAGTGGCCCTTATAGGTGAGGCCTTGTAGGAGGAACAATAGGAATGATAAGTTGAGGATGAGCCTAGATTTGATTCCCATGGGGAGAATGCATTCACCAAGAAGTTATCTACGAGACAAATACGAGGAAGATGATAATTTATGGAATTTTGAGGAAAAAATTCTTTTAAGGGGGTAATAATGTAATGACTCTAATTTTGTAATATTAAAATCCCAAGTTAGCAATGAAAAGTTCAGCTTTTTAAGATAAGGGCATTTTTGTCATTTCACTATTCACCTTGACTGAACCCAAAAATTTGGTCCTAAAAATGGTACCATTAGGTGCGTCTCAGAAAAAGGAATCCAACAAGACCAAAATCAACCAAAACAGAGTTAAAATGAGCAAGTTATGGCCCTTTGAAGTTCAAGGGCAAAAATGTAACTTATATTAAAAAACAGATTTACCCTGCAAAACACAGGGGCCTGTTTTGATACGGGCACCCTTCATCTTCAACCTCCTAGAGGATTCTAGAAAGGCAGTGATTGGAGGAGAAATCACCGCCATTCTGGAGGTTTCTCCACCGCCATTCAAGGGCGGTGAGAGCCCCCTCCAAAACCCTCTTATAGCTCTATAAATAGAGCTCTTGGGTGCCTCTAATGGCAGCCCAAAAGCTTGAAGACAACCTGTTGTGGAGGACCAACCAAGAGGGGAAACGAGGAGAAAAACCCAGTAACGAGCCAGGTATGCCCAAGATCCCTTAAAACCCATCTTCACAGTAGTTCTAAGATCAATTTCCCTAGGTTTTTGCATGAAAAATCATGCAAAATGGAGCCCTGGGGAGTCACCAAGGACCCAAGGATGTTCCCTGGGCCGCACTGGTTTGATAGGGTTGAACCAGGGTGTCCTAAGGATGCCCCGGTCCCCCAAACAAGCGAAACGCTCCTTACCAGACGAGACGCGTCGACCGCATCTGAAAGAACCAAACAGGCACGTCGCGCCCGCAAAAGGGAAAGATGGGCGGGAAACCCAGCGCGACTGCAGACGCACCCGCTGAGGCGCACACCACAGACACACAGTGCGCTAGCGATACGGGATTTCCTCGTTTCATAAGGAAGCCCAGGCGCATGGCGTTGACGTGCAGCGCCCTAGCATTCCGCCTTTTCACTCTTAAGACCCTTATGTACGTGTGACACTAAAACGCTTATAACTTGAGATCTAGAGCTCCGATTGAGGCACCGTAAAAGGCATTGTGTCCGTGTTGACGACGTAGACACACCCAAACTATCAAATCCCTCATCAAGGCCCAATCAAAGGTGGTCATGAACCTTAGAATAGGATGGTGGAGCGTGGCCGCTAGACCTTTGGAAAACTAATAATACCAAGGCCCAATTAGGACCTTAGGACACCCATAGGCATAGGGATGGACCCCTAATGCCTAAGTAATAAGACCAACTACTCTAAAAACCCATAAAAGATAGGCCAAACTAACCTTGATTCCCCAAACCATGTTCAGGAGCGTACGAGGACAAAGGGGTTAGCGCGACCTAGTCAAGTAGGTGCTCTATCGCTACTAGATTCTTTTGAAAGACCTATGATTATTTTGCGAATACATGTTTTAAGTATATGACTTGTTTAGCATGATTTAATTCAGCATGCATATGATAAATGCTTTATGCATAGACATGTTTTGTAAATGATTGCATATACATTATGCATAGATATGTTTTGCAAACTATTGCATACATTGCATGATTTGTGAGCATTAAGTTCTTGCAAAAATTGCATATCCTTAAGGGTTACCAAAAGATGCTGGAGTGCCGAGGGCCAGGCAGTTCTGAGGGACCCGAAGAGGATAGGTTTTGAAAAAAAGATAGGTTTTCGCTTGTTTGATCAAATTATGATTTAGGCTAATAAGCTCGTGGGCGCTATGCCGAGAGGTTTGGGTTGGCCTCCAACCTCTACCACTATTAGGTGGATGGGTACCACACCCAAAAAGGGCATCTCCCTACGTCGACTGCATGTGCTATAGGGGACTACCACTGGTGTCACGACACTGGGTTGATGTGTCATATGCCCCGTGGAGGCTATGACGCTATGTCCTCAGGTACCCAAGGACCACACGGCGGCGAGGTCGTGAGCATAGTTGGACCCTATGGTTTTGTGGACTTATTTGCATTGCATATGGCATCATATGAGGTTGGTCGACCATACCATACTAGATATCCATGAGTTGGACTCAATGAAGCATCTTATGCATATCATAATGTTATGATATATATGTATATGATACTTTCGATTTTGGATTATGTAATCCTTTAAGTCGTTAGTATTTCAGTTTGACAATGGATTTTAATATCGATATTGAACTTGAGTATTCAGGCATGCACATGTTTTGAAAGAGCATATGATTTTAAAACATCTCATGCATTGCAAAACTAGTAGTGATAGACTCCTACTGAGTATAGTATATACTCACCCTATCCTTAACATTTTTCAGGATAGATCCGCTTACAAATAGGAGACGCCTTAGAAGATATTAGTGCTACGAGCAAGTGAATAAACAAAGGAGACAACTATACATGCGAGTAAAACTCTCTACCCTCTGAACATGTATTTGTATTAATTTACAGTTAGGCTACTGGGGAAAAATATTTATGATTTCTGAAGTTTTTCAAAAACTACTTTGGTTGTTGTGAAAGCAAATAACACTCGGGGTTTTCAAAATGAGTTTAAAACTAAAGATTTTCCGCTACATTGCATGGTTTTTGTAAAATGGTTTTCAAATAGGGATGCATCCCACCTTAGGAATTAGATATTGCATTTAAAAATGCATGAAAAAAACCCGGGTCGTCACACTACTAGTTTTGTAATGCATGCTATGTTTAAAATCATATGCTCTTAAAAACATGTGCATGTTCGAGCAGTCTCATTCAATATCGATATTAAAACCCACTGTCGAATTGAAATACTGACGACTTAAAGAATAGCATAATCCAAGTTGAAAGTATCATTTATCATAAACATAATGATATGCATAAGATGCTCCACTTAATTCAACTCATGGATATCTGGTATGGTTGACCAACCTCATGTCATGCCATATGCAATGCAAGTAAATCCACAAACCATAGGGTCCAACTATGCCCACGACCTCACCGCCGTGTGGTCCCCAGGCACCTGAGGACACTCGGTCATAGCCTCAATGGGGCATATGACACGTCGACCCAGTGCCATGACACCAGTGGTAGCCCCTATACCACATGCAATTGACGTAGGGACGTTTCCCTTTTTGGGCGTGGTACCCATCCACCTAATAGTGGTAGAGGCTAGAGGCCAACCCAAACCACTCGGCATAGCTCCCACGAGCTTATCAGCCCAAATCATATCAGATCAAACAAGCAAAAACCTCTTTTTCAAAACCTATCCTATTTGGGTCCCTCACAATTTCCTACTCAGCGTCTTTTGGGCACTCCAACGTCTTTTGGTAACCCTCGAGGACATGCAATCTTTTAAAAACTCAATGCTCACAAATCATACAATGTATGCAATTGTTTTCAAAACATATCCATGCATAATGTATATGCAATTATTTACAAAACATATCTATGCATAAAGCATTTATCATATGTACGCTGAATTCGTTTATAAGATTAAGTTATGCTAAACAAATCATATGACTTATACTTAAAACTTGCATTCAAAACAATCATGCCTCTTTTTTAAAAGTCTAGTAGCGATAGAGCACCTACCTGGCTAGGTCGCGCTAATCCCCTTGTCCATGTATGCTCCTGAACATGTTTTAGGGGAACAAGATTAGTTTGGCTTATTTCTATAGGTTTTAGAGTGGTTGATCTTACTACTTAGGCATTAAGGGTTCATCCCCATGCCTATGGGTGTCCTAAGGTCCTAATTGGGCCTTGGTATCATCAAGTTTACAAAGATTTAGTGGCCCCGCGCCACTATCGTAGTCTAAGGGTCATGCCCACCTTAGATTGTGCCTTGATCAGATATTTTAAGCTTTGGATGTGTCTACGTTGTCGACACTGACACAACGCCTTTCGCGGCGCCTCAATCGGAGCCCTAGATCTCAAGTTATAGCCTTTTTAGTGCCGAGTGTACATAAAAGGGTCAAACAAAACGAGGTGGGAGCTTGGGACGCTAACGCATCCCACGTCAGCAGCATGTGCCTCAGCGGGCGCATCTGCAGACGTGCTAGATTTCCCTCCCGACATTCTCATTTGTGGGCGCGTCCACGGACGCGCTCGTCTGGTTTTCTCGACGCATAGCATGCGTTTTGGTTTGACAAGGACCTGGGCGTCCTAGGGACACCCTAGTTCTACCCTATCAAACCAGTGTGCCCCAGGGATCATCCCTGGGTCCTTTGTGACTCTTGAGGGCCCGATTTTGCATGATTTTTCATGCAAAAACTTGGGGAAACTTAGCCTAGGACTAAGGGAAAGACGGGTTTGAAGGGATTTTGGGCATACCTGGTTCGTTGCCGGGCTTTTCTCCACGTTTCTCCTCTTGGTTGCTTCTCTAAAACGGGTTTTTCCCAAGCTTTTGGGCTGCCATTAGAGGCGCCCAAGAGCTCTAATTATAGAGCTATAAGAGGCTTCTGGAGGGGGCTCTCATCGCCCTTGAATGGCGGTGGAGAAACCTCCAGAATGGTGGTGATTTCTCCTCCAAACACTGTCGTTCTAGAACCCTCTAGGAGGTTGAAGAAGAGGGGTGCCCGTATCAAAACGGGCCCCTGTGTTTCTCAGGCTAAATCCGTTTTTTAAAGAAAATTATATTTTTGCCCCTGAACTTCAAAGGGCCATAACTTGCTCATTTTAACTCAGTTTTAGGTGATTTTGATTTTGTTGGATTCCTTTTTCTGAGACGCACCTAATGGTACCATTCTTAGGACCAAATTTCTGGGTTCAGTTAGGATGAATAGTGAAATGACCAAAATACCCTTATTTCCAAAAAGTGAACTTTTCATTGCTAACTTGGGATTTCAATGTTACAAAATTGGAGTCATTACACACCATGTTACCAGTTTTCCTTCATTCATCGCACACCCCACACCATCTCTTCTTTTCTAATTCATCTCACATTCTTCGTCTTCTTCCTCATTAAACACATCTTCTATATTGTTCTCTTCTCAACGCACCAACCCATCAGCACTACCCATGACCGTGTTTAGCCCCTACTTCCAGTACTGCTCCCATTTGACACTTCCACACCTCTCCCAGCTTTCAACACCCCAGCCATCACTCCACCCGCCAAGGCCAAAGACACAGATCACCGCCCTGGAGAACTAGTCGACGCCCAGGCATCGTTTTTTTTTCCTTCATCCTCTGCTTCCACTCATCCCTCTCTCCCCATCTCTCAACTAGCCAAGAGCTACCTTTCCACCACCCAGGTGAACCCACCCGACCGTGTGACGCCACAGAACTCCAAGTACCTGCTTACCTATTATTTTTCAGTGATCAAACCGCAAACATCCACTACCCGAACTAGCATATACGGCCAGATCACCACGTTCTTCCTTCCACGCACCCAGCGCCTCCACTTCCAGAACCAGAAGTAGGCCAGAAAGGGCGTTGTTGTTTCACAGACCAAAGTAGGATAGAAGCCGCTTCTTCTCCGGCTTCTAGATCAGATCTGGCGGCATCATCTTCCCCAGCTCTGAAACAGACGACTCCTATAAGGGGTGTCATTTTTTTCTCACCGAAAAAGCCCTCAACCAGCTAGTGCGAAGGACATCTACTCCACCTTGCCATCCCATCTACTCCAGCGATTTCCTCCAAATCCATCTTCTCCACCATTCATCTCCTTCGTTGGGGTTTTCCTGGTTTTTGTTAAAAACTAGAGTTTGAACAGAATGACGGTTTTGCCCTTCATCTTTAAATGCAATGACAATTCTGTTCAATTCCATTAATTACATATGCGTCCCCTGCTTAATGACATCTGTATCCCCATTTTATTTACATCTGTGTCCCTGTTCCATTTAGGCTTTATTTTATCCATCTTTTGACAGTGTTATCTAGGGACAATGCCATTCACGGACAGTGTGATTCAGAGATGTTTTGATTAGTTTTATGTGGTTTTTTGGAATTGAAAGTTATTTAAAGTGCATCATTTGAATAAACCTAAATGGTTAGGCTAGTTTTGTTATTCTCTTCAAGTTTCCAATAATTAAATTTTATTAAAAACTCCAACTAAAGCGAGTCCCTGTGGGCTCGACCCATATTTGCATAGCTATACTCAATAGCCTGTGCACTTGCAGAAAACATCAACAAGTTTTTGGCGCCATTGCCAGGGACTTGCAAAGGAGTTTTTATAAAATTTAATTAAAAAATCCAAAAAAATAAAAAAATATTAGGAATTGCATTTTAGGTGCATTTTTCAATTTTGTTTCAGTGCATAACCACCTAATTTCCTGAAATTGGTACTTATTTCTAAATTTTCTTTTTCAGGGAAACAAGAAAATGGAGAAAATTGGCAAGAAAATCTTCATCAACATGAAAAGTTCCCTACTTTCCTAGATTAGGATTCTTTTCTTTTTAAGTGAAGCTTGTAGTGAGGACCCTTGTAAACTACACTTTCTATTTTCATTTTAAAGGGTTGTATAATACAGGGCAAGTGTGGGATAAGGTGGCCCACACTTGATCTTCATTAGAAACCCCACTGTAAGTCTCCTCACTCATTTAAATTCCTAGATTAGGGTTTGCATTTAGAGTAAATTTGCATTGTTTGGTAGTATAAATCATATAGACAGCATCCTCTTATAATTTGTGCATTTTTAGGTTTTGCATTAGTTTATTGCTTTTATTTGCATCTTAGGACACGGTTAATGCTTTAAGGTGATATATTTGATAATCGAATTGCCATGGAGTGTGGAATTAATTAGTAAGGGCACCCTACCCCCATAAGATCAAGGGTGGATTTCATCACCACTCCTTGGCCCACCTAGGATAATCACCTCAAGCGCGCTACCCTAGCCTTCAATTCAAATTAAAATTAATCAGAAGAGACCTATAGGGCTATCACATGCTCGTAGGACCCTCTTACTAAGACTTGATTTATTATCACTCTAATGGCTTTGGAGCACTGTGGTTATTGAGGGTTGTCTAATAGAGCCTTGCTCTTCCCTCACCTCCTGTTGACGTTTGTGAGGTCTAAACGCCTCCTTACACGAGAGTTGTATTAACTACCTTGCGAAGAACCTAACTGGTCAGTAATAATCAAGTCTGAAGGAGAGGAGGAGCACTAGATTAGGCTAATTAAAAGCATTATCTGCACACATATTCAAGAAAATCAATATATTGCTTATTAGCCTAAGGTATTTGACTGTGCCTTTTTTCTTGCATCACATAGAGTTAGAGTTAGCATTTAGAAGTAGGACATTTTAGATTAGGAATAGTTCATGCAAGGGCATCGATCTCAGAACCCTGAGCTACTACCGTTAAACCCAGAGATTCAATGCATCCAAAACCAAGGGGAAAGAAACCTAGTTCCTATCCCTATGGTTGAACCACCAATAGAGATTGAGCGCAAGACTATTAGAGATTTTTATGCGCCACTCCAACTTAATACCCCCTCCTGCATAGCATTACCTCCAACTGATGCTGACCACTTTGAGTTAAAGCCGGGAGTAATTCAGTTACTCCCCACTTTTTATGGTCGAGACCGAGAAGACCCGTACCTACATATCAAGGAGTTCCTTGATATTTGTGCCACATTTAGGTTCTAAAATGTTTCGGATGATTCAATTAGGTTAAGGTTATTCCTGTTCTCACTTAAGGACAAAGCCAAGTCATGGCTTAATTCCTTGGAGGTAGGTTCTATACATACATGGGACCAATTGTCTAAGAAGTTCCTGAACAAGTTCTTCCTCGTTCACAAAACAGATGCCCTGCGTCGTGAAATTATAAATTTCCAACAAAGGGATGATGAAAAATATTATGAATGTTGGGAATGGTGAATTGAACTACTACAGAAATGCCCTCACCATGGATTTAAGAAATGGCAGCATGTTCAATACTTCTATGAGGCATTAACACCTCAAAATAGACAAATGATAGATGCAGCGAGTGGAGGGACCCTCATGTTAAAAGATGAAAGTGAGACTTGGGAATTCTTTCAAACTGTAGCAGATAATTCTTGGCAATGGGATTATTCAAATAGGAGAGAAAGAACTAACCAACCCACTAAGAAAGGAGGGATCTACGAGATAGGAGCACATACTGATCTATCTGATAAGCTCAACTTTGTCTCTCAAAAATAAGATGGAAGAATGGACAAGCTTGAAACGATGTTTCAATCTTTCATAGCTATTACATTATCTCAAAAACTCCCACAAGAGGTATGCGTTACTTGTTCTAGTCCAGCCCATTTAACCTCTGAGTGTCCATCTAATAAAGCATTCCCTGAATATCTTGTAGACCAAGCGAATGCATTGAATGCATATCGCCAACCTAGCGACAACCCATATTCTGAGACCTACAACCCTAGATGGGCTAGGCATCCCAATTTATCTTGGTCAAAGAATCACCAAAAAGGGGGACCATCTGGGAATCCCCCTGTTCAAGACTTTCCTCTTAGAACTATAGTTCCCCATCTACCACCTGGCTTTCAACAACCTCTACAACAAAAGAAACCATATTTAGAGGAAAACATCCACACCAGGATGGACCAATGTGCAAAAGATAATGATTACACTAAAAAAGCCTTACACCAAATGCAAAATGAAAGTAGACAATCAGCCAATGTCAACTCTCAAGCCATAGCTAAGTTTGAGGCACAAAGAAGCCAATTGTGTGCTGAATTACATAATAGAGGAAAGGGTCAATTTCCTAGTCAACCCATTCCTCACCCAAAGGGTCAATTCGAGATAGGGTCAAGTTCTCAAAACCATAACCCTCATGAGCATGCCAAGTCCATAATCACCCTTAGGAATGGTCGTCAAATTGATAACAAAGAAGGGCAGGCTACGAAAAATGTAGAGGAAAAAGAGGCAACAAAAATACAAGAAACAGAGAAAAGACAGAACAACCCTGTAGAACCTATAGTGGAGGCACCCTATGTGCCTGAAGCCCCTTTTCCCCAATTATTGAATAAAGCTAGGAAGGGATCAAACTTCAATGAGTTAATGGAAGTATTTAAACATGTACAAATCAATATACCATTGCTCAATGCAATTAAAGACATCCCGGCCTATGCCAAATTCTTAAAAGAGCTCTGCACAACAAAGGGAAAGCTTAATGTGCAAAAGAAAGCCTTCCTCACCGAACAAGTGAGCTCTTTCATTCAACACAAGACCCCACCAAAGTTTAGAGACCCAGGATGTCCTACAATCACTTGTGTCATTGGAGATCATGTCATAGACAGGGCACTTCTTGACTTAGGGGCTAGTGTTAATTTGTTGCCATACTCTGTTTATGAGCAACTAAAACTCGGTGAGTTGAAACCAACCACTACCACGCTGCAATTAGTTGATAGATCTATCAAGATACCTCGTGGTTAGGTTGAAGATGTCTTGATACAAGTGGATAAGTTTTATTACCCTGTTGATTTCATCGTGCTAGACACCCAACCTGTATCAGACCCTGGTAGTCAAATCCCAGTCATCCTTGGGCGCCCATTCTTGGCAACGTCCAATGCCATTATTAATTGTAGGAATGGTGTAATGAAACTCTCATTCGGCAACATGAAGGTTAAGCTTAATATTTTTAATGCCGATTAGCAACATTTAGACCTCGATGATCCCTATGATGTCAACTTAATTGAGAGTCTAATTAATGAGAGTCATTCACCATTGTCCATCTTAGACCCACTAGAGGCTTGTCTAATGCACTTTAATGGAGAATTTGATATAGACAAGTCTATTGAGGAGGTGAACACTCTTTTAGATGTTGCACCACTCATGGATACCTCTAAGTGGGGTCCTTATGTGGAACCACTCCCACCGCCTAAATCTGTCCCCATACCCTCAATAGAGCACGCACCGTCTCTGGACCTAAAACCCTTGCCTAATAACTTGAAATATTCATATTTAAGTCCAGATGAAACCTTATCTGTAATAATAGCATCAGACTTAGATAAAGAACATGAGGGTAAGCTTTTAGATGTTCTTAAGGAACATAAAACTACTCTAGGGTGGATAATATCAGACATAAAAGGGATAAGTCCAGCCTTATGCATGCATAGGATACATCTAGAAGAAATTGCAAAACCTTCTAGGGAGACTCAAAGGCAACTGAACCCCCACATGAAGGACGTGGTTAGAGATGAAGTCCTAAAACTCTTAGATGTTGGCGTCATATATCCTATCTCTGATAGTACTTGGGTCAACCCCGTTCAAGTTGTACCTAAGAAATCTGGGATCACGGTAGTCAAAAATGAGGATAATGAGTTAATCCCCACCCACATGACCATTGGGTGGAGAGTTTGTATTGACTATCAAAAGTTGAACGCTGTCACGAGGAAAGATCATTTTCCTCTACCATTCATTGATCAAATGCTAGAAAGGTTAGTCGGACATAGCTATTACTGTTTTCTGGATGGATATTCCAGTTATAACCAAATTCCTATAGCACCAGAGGATTAGGAGAAGACCACCTTCACCTGCCCTTTTGGAACTTTCGCCTATAGACGTATGCCTTTTGGGCTTTGTAATGCTCCAGCTACATTTCAAAGGTGTATGTTGAGCATTTTCTCAGACATGGTAGAAAGATTCCTTGAGGTGTTCATGGATGACTTCTCAGTATTTGGATCATCATTTGATGAGTGCCTGCACCACTTGAAGTTAGTCCTTGTAAGGTGTCAGGAGAAGAATCTGGTCTTAAATTGGGAAAAGTGTCATTTTATGGTATGGAGTGGGATAGTATTAGGCCACATAATATCACCCAATGGGATAGAAGTGGATAAGGCAAAAGTGGATTTAATAGCCAACCTTCCTCCACCAAGGACGGTCAAAGAAATTTGCTCCTTTTTAGGACATGCTGGCTTTTACAGGCGATTCATCAAAGATTTTAGCAAAATTGCAAAGCCCCTTTGTAATTTACTTATAAAGGAGGCCACTTTTGACTTTGATGAGGACTGTAAGAAGGCATTTGAGTGACTTAAGGCTGAATTGACTTCTACACCTATTATTCGACCACCAGATTGGAACACACCATTTGAAATAATGTGTGATGCGTTGGATTATGCCATTGGAGCTGTTTTGGAGCAGCGCATTGATAAACTTCCCCATGTGATATATTATGCTAGTAAAACACTAAATGATGCGCAACTCAACTATTCCACCACTAAGAAAGAGTTGTTAGCTGTAGTGTTTGCTTGGATAAGTTTAGATCTCACATGTTAGGGTCTAAAGTTATAGTATATTCGGATCATGCGGCTTTAAAATACCTTCTTTCTAAAAAGGATGCCAAACCTAGGTTGATCCGTTGGATACTACTGCTACAAGAATTTGACTTAGAAATTCGAGACAAGAAAGGTTCAGAAAATGTCATAGCAGATCACTTATCCAGATTGGTAGTGGAGCACACTAGAGATCAAGGGCCTATAACTGAGTCATTCCCAGATGAACAGTTATTGCATGTTTCCCAATTACCTTGGTATGGAGATATTGTTAATTATCTTGTTACAGGACAAATGCCTAATCATTGGACCACACAAGATAAAAAGAGGTTTTTAACAAACGTTAGATATTTTACTTGGGATGACCCCTACTTATTCAAGTACTGTCTTGACCAAGAAATTAGGAGATGCATACCCGATAGTGAACATAATCAAATCATCTCCTTTTGTCATGATCATGCATGTGGGGGCCATTTCAGCTCTAAAAAGACAGCTGCAAAAATTTTACAGTGTGGATTTTATTGGCCTACCATATTTAAGGATGCCCATGCTTACTGCAAAGCATGTGCATGGTGTCAAAGGTTAGGAAGTTTAGGAAGAAGACATATGATGCCCTTAAACCCAATCCTTGTCATAGAACCTTTTGATGTTTAAGGCATAGATTTTATGGGACCTTTTCCTAATTCTTTTGGAAATCTGTATATCCTAGTGGGAGTGGACTATGTGTCCAAGTGGGTGGAGGCTATACCATGCAAAACCAATGACCACAAGGTTGTGGTAAAGTTTTTAAAAGAAAATCCTTTTACAAGGTTTGGTACTCCAAGAGCCATAATAAGTGATGGGGGAAAACACTTTTGTAATAAGGTGTTTGAGAATTTAATGAAAAAGTATGGTGTTAACCATAGTATAACTACCCTATACCATCCTCAAACTAGTGGTCAAGTAGAGGTATCCAATATGGAAATAAAGCGAATTCTAGAAAAGACAGTCAATCCAAATAGGAAAGACTGGTCTCTGAGACTTATTGATGCTTTATGGGCTTATCGCATAGCATATAAAACCCCTATAGGAATGTCACCTTACTGCTTGGTCTATGGAAAGGCCTGCCACTTACCAATAGAATTAGAGTACAAGGCATATTGGGCAGTCAAAAAGCTAAATTTTGACTTAGATTCTGTTGGAACCCACAGAAAACTCCAACTCAATGAGTTGGAGGAATTGAGGAAAGATGCATATGAGTCTGCACGTTTGTCCAAAGACCGAATGAAAGCTATACATGATAGAAACATTCTAAGAAAATCCTACACACTAGGTCAAAAGGTCTTACTATATAATTCTAGATTGCATTTGTTCCCAGGAAAACTTCGATCTCGATGGACTGGACCATATATAATACGCCCAATCTATCCTCATGGGGCCATCAAGATTGAAAAGGATGGAGACATCCAAAAGGTCAATGGTCAAAGGTTAAAACCTTTCCTTGAACTGCCTGATCTTGAAATTGATGAGACACTTTTACAGGTACTCGAGTATCATGATCCACCTTAAAGTACCACTCCAGGAGCCTTACAACATATAATCATTGCACTCATCATTACGTCTGGCTGAAGACGTTAAACTTAGCCCTTTTTGTGAGGCAACCCAAGGGTTTAGAGTTTACATCTCTCAACTTTCATATAGAATCCTATGTTTTCAAACATTAGAGACAATGTTTCATTTAGGTTGGGGGTGTAGATGCACTAGAGATTTTTGAGTTTTCTTAAAAAAACAAAAAACAAAATGAAAATTTTTGAAAAAAAAACAAAAAGTTTTTAAAGTAGAGTTTCCTTACTGTGATGAGAATTGAATGTTCAGGATTTAGTAAATATACTGTTTTCATCTCTTAATGGGAATGCATATGATTAGTTTTGCATGTCATTCATGAGTTGAAGCATTTTATGAAAGCTACTTCTCGGAAACCATTTACACAGTACATAATCAAGACTAATATAGATGTATGACTTAGAGACCCTGAGGAAAATCAGTGGAGACCTATAACCTAGTGAGACTTGAGACTATCTTCTTTTAGAGAATTATAAGTAATTCCCTAATTTCTTCAGCGTACATACATTAGTGTGATCCTGTTATCCTTATTTTGGTTAACCATCAAGATTAAAGAGTAATAGCTTTAATTCCAGAAATTTATTGAATCTGATAGGCTTTAAGAAACCTAGGAAATGATACAGGCCATCCTTGCTCAGCCCAAAGACATAAAGCCTACCCAATATAGTTTACCACTAGTTAGCCTTTTGAGCCTGTTATTAAACCTTTTCTTTCTTAAACCCATTCACCTTAACCCAGAATAACCCAGTAAAATAAATACCACTACCCATCTTCAAAATGAGTAGAGTAGAAAATTTTCAAAAATAAGACAAAAAAGTCAAAGAAGTGAGAAAAATTAGCTATCTTTCTTAAAAAAAAAAAAGACCAAAGTCTAAAAAGAGAAATTCACTTCAAGAACAAATCCAAAAGAAAAGTTGTCCTATCAGATATTCATTGAAGACATCTACTCAATTTTAAACCTTTGAAATCTTTATACCTCTCTTTTCTAAACCTGTCCTAAGCCTACATTTCATCCTAGTTAAAGACCTATTGATCTTAGGTGGACATAGCCTTAAAGAGGAGATAAAAAGAAAGAATTAAGGTGAAAGACCCCTCATATTCTTAATGTTAACATCCACTCATATGGATCACTTTCCTTTGTCTCATGGGCGTTAAAAAGAATTATGTGAACCATCAGTTTGTTGGATTCAGTCACATAATGAGAGGAATATGTTAAAACCTTATCTGAGAGTTATTTCTGAGCGTATACCTACGAGGATTTGAGGTCAAGGCATATTTTCAATGGAATGTAAGCATATCCAATTAGAAGTCAAGATTTATGTGACTGTACGCACACATATGCACTCTGAGAAATAGCTCAAATAAAATGTCTTTAATATGTGTATGATGTGTAAAATTGCCAAATCCTCTTCATTAAGTTGTAAAAAACTAGTCAATTTGCTAATGAATGAGGATTCTCTGAGATAAAATGGGGAACCCGACTTTACTGAATTTTGTGGTTATATTCACTGCAAACCCTCACGAGGCATAACTCGTCCACTAGGGGTAACCTAGGGGTTCAAGGGCTTATTGCATGTGCCAAATGCAATCATGAGTATCTATGAAAGTGGCATCTTGTACCAGTTTTGTAAAATAGTTGTCTGCATGTTTTGCTCGGGACTAGCAAAATGCTGGTTGAGGTGTGTGTTAATTGCTTATTTTTGGCTAAAAGACCCCTAGTTTAGCATCCAATTAGATCATCTAATTGTCCAAATTTCAAATTTTAGCATGATTAACCATCTAGACCTTAATCAATGGTTAGATGATCATTCGAGCTTATTAAAGGATTAATGTACAGTTTGATTATTCTAATTTAGTCTTTTATTTTGCAGATCAAATAAAGGAAGGTTGGATGGCTCAGCTCTATGATCAACGGTGCAGATCAAAAAAGGCAACAGTCCTAATCAACAAGGAGTCCTAATTGGAAGAGTTCTAGTTGGAAGAGGAGTTGTAAAAGGATGAGGATTCCTAAAAGGGATGGAGTTCTAATTGGAGGAGAAGAAAGTTTCCAAACATGACTCTAACTCTTTAAGGATAGAGTTTGAGGAAGAAAAGGAGAAGAGCAGTTTTTATAAATAGGAGAGCCATATGGAGAGAAGGGAGTTTTTTTTTAGTTGTTTCGTGGCTACTTTCCTCTTCCTTATTTTGTTTGGAGTTTTCCTTGTTCACTCATTTCTCTTTCACATTAACCCCCCATTTTCTTCACACCACGTTACCGGTTTTCCTTCATTCATCACACACCCCACACCATCTCTTCTTTTCTAATTCATCTCACGTTCTTCGTCTTCTTTCTCGTAAAACACATCTTCTGTATTGTTCTCTTCTCAACACACCAACCCATCAGCACTACCCATGACCGTATTTAGCCCCTACTTCCAGTACTGCTCCCATTTAGCACTTCCATACCTCTCCCAGCTTTCAACAACCCAGCTATCACTCCACGCGCCAAGGCCAAAGACACAGATCACCACCCCAGAGAACTAGTCGACACCCAGGCGTCGTTTTTTTTTCCTTCATCCTCTGCTTCCACTCGTCCCTCTCTCCCCATCTCTCAACTTGCCAAGAGCTACATTTCCACCACCCAGGTGAACCCAACCGACCGTGCGATGCCACAGAACTCCAGGCACCTACTTACCTATTATTTTTCGGTGATCGAACCGCAGTCATCCACTACCCGAACCAGCATATACGGCCAGATCACCACGCTCTTCCTTCTACACACCCAGTGCCTCCACTTCCAGAACCAGAAGTAGCCCAGAAGGGCATTGTTGTTTCACAGACCAGAGCCGGACAGAAGCCCCTTCTTCTCTGGCATCCAAATCAGATCCGACGGCATCATCCTCCCCAGCTCTGAAACAGATGACGCCCAGAAGGGGTGTCATTTTTTTCTCACCGAAAGAGCCCTCAACCAGCTAGTGCGAAGGACATCTACTCCGGCCTGCCATCCCATCTACTCTGGTGATTTCCTCTGAATCCATCTTCTTCACCATTCATCTCCTTCGTTGGCGTTTTCCTGGTTTTTGTTAAAAACCAGAGTTTGAACAGAATGACGATTTTGCCCTTCATCTTTAAATGCAATGACAATTCTGTTCAATTCCATTAATTACATATGCGTCCCTATTTAATGACATTTGTATCCCCATTTTATTTACATCTGTGTCCCTGTTCCATTTAAGCTTTATTTTATCCATCTTTTGACAATGTTATCCATGGATAATGTCATTCATGGACAGTGTGATTCAGAGATGTTTTGATTAGTTTTATGTGGTTTTCTGGAATTGAAAGTTATTTAAAGTGCATCATTTGAATAAACCTGAATGGTTAGGCTAGTTTTGTTATTCTCTTCAAGTTTCCAATAATTAAATTTTATTAAAAACTCCAACTAAAGCGAGTCCCTGTGGGTTCGACCCGTATTTGCATAGCTATACTACAATAGCCTGTGCACCTGCGGAAAACATCAACACCCACCTAGGTAATCAAATCAATTTCCTATATGCTCATAATCCAAACCCTTAAATTATAATATAAAATCAAGTAGCAAGAGACTTAGGGTTTCAAGCTTGTATCACCCTTTTTGAAGAAGTAGATCTACTATCACTCTAGTGGCTTCTAAGCAAGTGATTTTCTCATGCCTTTCATTAACATTTGTTGAGGTCCAAATGCCTCCTTACATGAGAATTGTATTCATCATTTTATAGTAAAACCTAACTAATAATAAGTAGTCATGCTTAGATAAAAGGAGGAGCTCTCTTGATTTAGGTCTAAAAGCTACCACCCTACAAATTAACAAATACTATCAAAATAGCTTGTTAGCGAACCATTTAGGAATTGATTATGCATTATTTAAAGTTAGGTTGCATCATTTAATTAGGATTGCACTATAGTGCATGCAAGATCGTCTATCTCAGAACATGAAATTAGTACCAATTGATCCTAAAATGGAACATACCCATGAAGAAGGGGTAATAAATTAAATTGCTAACCCTATGGTAGACCCACCAGTTCTAGCTAAGCACAAGGCCATTAGAGACTTCTATGTGCCTCTTCAACTAAATACTCCATAATGCGTCACATTACCACCTACTAATGTAGACTATTTTGAGCTTAAACCTAGAGTCATTCAGTTGCTCCCAAAGAGAGAGGATCCATGCCTACATATCAAGAATTTATTGAAATTTGTGCTACATTCAAATTCTAAAATGTTTTAAATGATTCCATTAGACTTAGGTTGTTTCCCCTATGGTTGAAAGCTAAGGCAAAATCATGGCTGAATTCTTTAGAGTACAATTCCATCGCCACATGGGATTAGTTGTCTAAAAAGTTTCTAAACAAATTCTTCCTCGTACATAAAGCCAATGCCCTTCATAGGGAGATAATAAACTTCCAGTAAACAGAAGATGAAAAATATTATGAATGCTAGGAAAGGTGGAATGAATTGCTACAAAAGTATTTGACTTATGATTTTGAAAAATGGCAGCAATTTTAGTATTTTTATGAGGCACTTACACCTCAAAATAGATGGATAATAGATGCAGCTAGTGGAGGGGTCCTCATGATGAAAAATAAGACAGAGCCCTAGGAAATTTTTAAGACATTAGCTGAAAATTCATAGCAATGGGACTATTCAAATAGAAGAGATAGAAACTCCCAGCTTGAAAAGAGAGGAGGCCTTTATGAAATAAGAGTCATAACAAATGTATCTTATAGGCTTGACTCTTTGGAGGAATGAATGGACAAGTTTGATTTAATATTCTAGAGGATTGAAGCATGCATGGCTAGTAATGCAAATATGAAACTTCCACTAGAGGTTTGTTCCATTTGTTTTGGCCCAACACACTTAACCTCATCTTGTCCATCAAATAGGGTGTGCAATGAATATCTTTTATAATGACTGAATATAATGAATGTATGTCACAACCCCAATAATAATCCATAGTCTAAGACCTATAATCCAAGATGGGATAGGCATCCTAACCTTTTATGGTCTAAAAACAATCACCATGGAGGTCCATCTATGAACCCCTACACAAAACATTCCAAGAGCTTCATTCCCCACTAGCCACCTAGTTTTCAGCTTCCACAGCAACTGAAGAAACCATCATTGGAGGACAATATACCGATACTCATGAAACAAAATGAGAAGACTAAACAGGCCCTACAAAATTACCAGAATGAGAGTAGATAGGATACTAATATCAATTCTAAAGCTATTGCCAAACCAAACATGCAAATGAGCCAATTATCTGCTGCACTTGGTAATAGAAGAAATGGACAATTTCCCAGTCAATCAATTCCATATCCTAATGGACATTTTGAAATAGGGTCTTAGTTCAAATTCATATAGACCACATGAGCAAGCAAAGTGAATAATTACTACTCAATGCTATTAAAGACATTTCTGCTTATGCCAAATTTCTCAAAGAGCTCTGCACACAAAAGCACAATCTTAGTGTGCAAAAGAAAGCCTTCCTCACCAAGTAGGTGAGTTCTTTGATCCAACAACAGACCCATCCCAAGTTTAGAGATCCAGGTTGTCATAGATAGGGCATAGATAGGGCATTACTAGATTTAGGGTATAGTATAAACTTGTTGCCATACTTTATCTATGAGAAACTTGAGCTTAGTGACTTTATGCTAGCCAATACAACTTTGCAATTAATAGATAGATCAATAAAAATTCCACGTTGTATGGTTGAAGATGTCTTAATACATGTGGACTAGTTTTGCTTCTCTATAGATTTTATTGTCCTAGATACCTAGCCTATATCAGACCCTAGTAGTTAGATCCTTGTAATTCTTGGACATCCTTTCTTGGCAATGTCCAATGCCATCATCAACTGTCGTAACAGTGTAATGAACTTATCCTTCAACAACATGAAAGTCATGTTCAATGTTATTAATGTTGATCATCAACATCTAGACCTAGAGGATTCCTATAAATTCAATTTAATTAAAGGTCTTGTTCCAGATGCTAATCCACCATCGTCTATTCTAGACCCATTTAAGGCATGTCTAGTGCAATTTAATTGTGATTTTGATATATACAAGTCTGTAGAAGAGGTAAATAATATTTTAGATGGTGCATAGATCATGGATACCTCCAAGTGTGGACCTCAAGTGGAACCTCTTCCTCCATCTAGTTATGTTCATGTGCCTTCAGTAAAAAAACCAACTACTTTGGTCCTTAAGCGCTTACCTAAAAATCTAAAATATTCCTACTTAGGACTAGATGATACCTTGCTTGTAATCATAACCTCTTATCTAGATCAAGAATAAGAAAGGAAGCTCCTTGATCTTCTAAGAAAACATAAGATAGCCTTATGGTGAACCATAATGGATGTTAAAGGGATTAGCCCTGTTATGTGTATGCATAGAACTCACCTAGAAGAAAATGCTAAAAAATCTAGGAAAACAAAATGGAGACTAAATCCTAAAATGAAAGAGGTAGTGAGAGACAAAGTGCTAAAACTCTTGCATGTTGGTGTTATCTACCCTATTTTTTACGGCACTTGGGTCAACCCAATTTAGGTGGACCTTAAGAAGTTCAAAGTGATGGTTGTTTTTGAAATGAAAGTCTTTTTATTGGCTAATTGATTTCCTAAGGACTTGGGATTGGTTGGGTGGTTAGGATGAGAGTTTAGGAAGGTGGAAGAGTTATGGGATGGTAGGACTCTTTAATGGAAAGTCAAATTTGTGGTGATCTTTGGTGGTGATGTGAAAAGTTATGAAAAGGTGGGAAAAAGTAAGAAAACATCAAAATTGGAAGGCTCTCGTCCTATTGGTATGTATGCCAACTTATCCTAATAAGATTTCCCTTAATTTTATCTTCAATATATCACTTAAAATCTCATGGATAATCCTCTTGAATATCCTTCAATCCTAGACTTCCATTTAGCTTAGCTTGATGGCTTAAATGGCTAACTTTCAAGGCTCCTTTGGCTAGGCTTCATAGTTGGCTTTGGAAGCTTCCTAGGCTTGACTACATGGCTTAATCCATTGGCTTGAGTGTCTTGAATGGTTTGGCTTAAATTTCTTAGCTTGCCAACATCTCTCGTGGCTTATATGGCTAAGGTGGCTTAAGTGGCTTCCATTCAAAGGTGGTGGGAATGCATGGCTTACTTCATGGGCCCACTTTGGCCATCTTTAGTTCTTTTAATTTCATTTATTTCTAGTCCACAAGATGATCTTGACTTTTATTATCATGTTGGATTAATGATTTTGGGGCTTTGACTCAATCTTATGATCTTGATCTTCAATGCTCATCTTGATCAATCTCACCAGCGAATTACCATCTTTCTTCCTACAAAAAGTGAAAAACCCTAATTAAATCCTAGAAAAATATGATTAATCACATATTTACCTTTGATTAGCTTTTGGACCTACAAACTAAAATAAAAAAATTCTTCATTAGGTTGAACATACATGTGTTACAAATTTTGGTCTAAAAACCCTAATTTACCCCTATAAGTTGTGACACATGGGCAACTAATTGAGTGTTTTTTATTCAAAATTAAACACTTATCACACCCTCCAACAAGAATTTTGTTAATCCCAAGAAAAACATGTAAAAAATCATTTTTCAAAAATAGTACAAAGTGCCACTTTCGTAGGTACTCTTGATTGTATTTAGCACATTCAACAAGCCCTTAAACCCCTAGGCTATCCCTAGTGGACAAGTTAGGCCTCGTGAGGGTTTGCAGTGAATATACCCACCGAGTCCCCTATTTTATCTCAGAGAATCCTCATTCATTAGCAGTCTATTAGTTTTTCACAACTTAATGAAGAAGATTGAAAACTTTGAGAATCATACACATACTAAAGATATTTCATTCTAGTTATTTCTTAGAGTGCATGTGTATGTACAACCACATAACTCATGAATTCTAACTAGATATGCTTAAATTCCATTAGAAATATGTCTTGACCTCAAATCCACATAGGTATACTCTTAGAAATGAAGCTCTCAAATAAGGGTTTAAACATATTTCTCTTATTATGTGACTAAATCCAATAAGGTGAATGACTCACACAAATTCTTAAATGCTTATGAGACAAAGGAAAGTGATCCTTAAGAGTGGATGTTATTACCAAGAATAGTAGGGGCATTTTACCTTAATACCTCCTTTTTATTTTCTCTTTAAACGTAAGCTTGGGTAAGGTTCTGAAAAGAAGGGAATAAGGATTCCAGAGGTTCAAAATTGAGTAGAGCCTTCAATGAATATCTGTTATGACACTTTTTTGTTTTGTTAAAGTGAATTTCCTTTATGTTCTTATCTTTCATTTTTTCTCTTCTTTTTCTAATACTCCTTTCTTTTCACTTTTCTTTTTCTTTTGGCTTCTTTGAAAGAAAGACTACTAATTTTCTCACCTCTTTGACTTTTTTTCCTCTTTTGAAATTTTCTACTAACTCTACTCATTTGAAAATGGGTAATGATTATTTATTTTACTAGTTTTTCTGGGTTAAGGTGAGTGAGGTTAAGAAAGAAAGGCTTTATAATAAGCTCAAAGGGCTAACTAGTGGGCTGGAATATACTGGGTAGGCTTTATGTCTCTAAGTTGAACAAAGGGGGCCTATATCATTTCCTAGGTATGCTAATGCTTATCAAATTCAATATTTTTTTTAAAAATAAAGCTATTACTACTATTTATTTTTAATAGTTAATCAAGACAAGGACAATAAGATCACACTAAGTTATGTACACTAAAGAAAATGTGGAATTACTTATAACTCTCTAAAAGAAGATAGTCTCTAAACTCACTGGGTTATAAGTCTCCACTAATTTTCCTTAAGGTCTCTAAGTCATATCTCTCTATTAGTCTTGACTATGTTGTGTGTGTAAATAATTTTCAAGAATTAACCTTCATAAAATTCTTCAACATATGAATAATATGCAAAAACTGACCATATACACTCCCATTAAGAGGAAAAGACAATAGAATTACTAAATTTTGAATATTTAGATCTCATCACAGTAAGGGAACTGTGATAACCTAGGTTTTTCTATCACTTTTTTAATACAAAAGACATTGACATAACAAGATCGATCTCTAATAAAAATCATTTTTGAAAGAGTAACAACAGTGGAAGTATCTTTTCTTTTAAAATTCACTTTGAAAGTCCCCAAGTGTCATTTTTCATTTCTTAAAACAAGGATTCTCGATGAAATGAGTGCTCATTTCTACCTATAATCCAATAGAGTTTCCTCTATTTTTTGGACATCTAACATTTAACGTATGTCATTGTGAAGTACCTAATATACATTCAAACTTTTTTTTAAACATAATTGAAGACTCTGTCTCCTTTCCATAGATTTAATCAAATAAAAATAAATGACATCAACCAAAACATACCCAGGACCTCCATGTCACAATCCAGTCACATAAGTTAATAAAAGTCCAAAAAATCACAAATCATTACAGTCTCTTTCGCATTTTTGACACAATAACTTCAATTCGAAGACCTATTCTTACCTGACTTCGTTAAAAGGTTCTGTCGGCACACTCCTATCAGTATGCAACTCCTATTTCTTAGAACTCCGTTGCTCTGAGATATTGTAAACAAGCACAATATCTCAACAAGCTTGCACTTGTATAGGTGGAATAAGATGCAGTTGTATATAAACAAAATCATGATATTTCTATATAAATTAATTTGTCCATACTAAATCAAGCAACTACCATTCAATTATCATTTAACTTGAAACAATTCAACATTCATCAAAATCATGAATACATGCTCAACATGGAAGAAAATACCAATCCATCAGTATTAAAACACATTCTTTGAGATGTAAAGTATGCAGTTAAATGTCGAACTCACAAATCATTTTCATTTCCTGAGACAATTTTTTGCGCTTATAAGCCATTTCACATTTCCAAATACCAACACACTATTGTGTGTATCCAGTACACATCAAACAATATTGTCCTCTTTGGCACAGTGAGTCAACACAGTGGGTTAAACCCAGAGACACACCAAACCCAAAGACACACCTCAAGGCTTTGCTCTTGAGAGACCGATAGCTTGTCCAGCCCGAAGGCCCGTCCACATCAAATGACTCTATAGCCCATCCACATCATAACGACTTGGTAGCCCACCCACATCATAATAACCCCTCAGAACATGTCAAACTTCCCAAACAATGGGACTAAACTCTCAGGGACTGGTAGCTTGTCCAGCCCGAAGGCCCACCCACATCATAACGACTCAATGGCCTGCCACATCATAACAACCCCTTTTTGCTCATACGAGTCATTTCATAATTTCCTGGTATCAATCTTATATTTTCTTACATGGTTCACAATAATGCCTAGCTTATGCATGAACAGTTTAATCATGGTTCAATTTCATCATGCACATTCATCTTATCTTTCGTATAAATTGAAAAGACTTGTTTCAATGGTCAAAATTCATATACAAATACATATATAGTAAAATTCTTAGCAATCTTAATTCTACCTACCTCAAATGGAGATTCTCAAGTTCTCTGAAGCAAATATTCTATTTAGTTTGTGTACACGCTCCCAATCAATCACCCCTCTGTAACAATACAAACATATTTTCAGTTATACAATTCTAAGACTCATCCTAGCTTCCCTAGCATCGAAGTTTCCTCAAAGTCAACTCCTGGCACTATTTGGCACAATGAAAAGTGGTTGTGTTTATTAATGTGCTAAGGGCATTACATTAGTTATTAGTTGATAGCTAGTTGATTGATAACAGTTACTAGATTTCCAATCCACGCCATTGGCCCTGGATTGGTCATCCACCATTCATCTTTAGTAATTGTAGGTTGTTTTCCTTGTCCAGTGTCTCATCTTGAATCTTTTCAAGTATCTTAACTTATTAAAGGTTAGGGTACACCATGGTATCAACTAATCACAAATTAGAAGTGCCAGGTCCTTATTACTCTACTATCGAATAGGACTGTTTAGATTATCAATTGTAGTCCAAATTCTTCAATTTGTGTCATGTACTAAAAATTCAATACTCTAGGACTCATCTGTGGTGTCTAATTGTAATTCAGACATCGCAAAATTAATGTGTGAATAGTATCCGTCCAATCAATTTTTAGCATAGATCTAGAGTTTTTTGTGTAATTGGAGCTACATCATGCCCTAGATTACCTATCCCTATGCTTGGATTAGAATTGGACAGTCGAATTATCTGTAATTCTAGATCTAGCATAAAAATGCATGGATTTCACAAAATGCATCAAATTAAGAGTTCGGTTTTTGTAATCTCACCTTCTAGGTGTATTTTCGTACTTTTCCTTCTCTAGAATGAGCTAGATCGCCTCCAATCCATCGTAAAACCCTCCAACCTAGGCGCATGACACTCTCTCCTCCAATCCAGTGTTCAACAATGCATGAATCATTCCAAAACCTTGAGAATTTGGTTCGTGCTTGTGCCCTAAGAAAATCTATAGATTCGGATCCAAGATCCACACTGTCATCTTCTCTGACGGCACCTACAAAGTTCGGCCCCGAAAAAACCCTAAGTCCTCTTCTTCTCCGGCGTAAGTGGGTTTCCGGTGTGTAGATCCCGCCCCTCCTTCCCTTTCTCTCCTCTCTTCTTCTTCCCTTCTCTCCTTCTTTCCTCGTTTCTTCCTCCTTCGTTGAGTTCATTTTTTATTTTATTTTTCATTCTTCTGCTTGTCGGGTCTATTTCCTAACAGACCCGACATTGATGTTGAGTTCCTTAAGTGAGGCGAGGTGCTAATATCAAATATGCCCCCCCCCCCGCCCTTCATTTAAGTAGTTTAAATATATAATTATTTGGAAACCCATATCTTCTTCATCTGGACTCCGATTTTGATGTTCTTAATGTCATTGAAATTGTTTTTCTGAGTACTATTTAAATTATGAGGTTTCATAATTAGTTTTTAAACAATAAATTAGACCTAAAAGAATTTGAATTTGTGGGCTGTTACAGGAACTCTTCCCAAAAAGAAAGAAAAAAGTTCCTTTTTTCTTTTCTTTTTTTTAAAACTCAAGAAAATCAAAATCTCTATATGCATCTACATGCCCCAACCTAAATAAAAAATTGTCCCCAATGTTTGAAAAACATGGGATCTTGTATGATAAAGGGTAGATGTAGAACATGGAGATATACAAAACATTTGGGTTGCTTCCAAGGTAGGATAATAAGCTACAAGGATTCCTGAAAAAGTCTAAGGTGGGTCACGATAATTAAGTGCCACTAAAAGTGTTTCATTAATCTCAGGGTCAAGCATTTCCAAAATAGGTTTTAACCTTTGACCATTAACTTTTTAAATCTCCTCATCCTTCTCAATTTCAATAGCCCCATGATGATAGACTGTGCACACTATGTAAGGTCTGGTCCATCTAAACTGAGTTTGCCTGGAAAGAGATGCAATCTAGAGTTATACAATAATACATTTTATCTAAGTGTGAAGGATTTTCTTAAGATTTGGTGATCATGAGTAACCTTTATGTTGTCTTTGTATAATTGTGCTGAGTCATACACATATTTTCTCAATTCTTCCAACTCATTGAGTTGAAGTTTTCAGTGGGTCCCAATAGAATCTAAGTTGAAATTAAGGTTTTTGATAGCCCAATATGCTTTCTGCTCTAACTCTATTGGTAGGTGGTAGGCCTAACAATAGACCAGGTGAAAGGGTGACATTCCTATAGAAATTTTATAAGCTATATGATAAGCCCACAAAGCTTCGTTAAGGCTCATAGATTAGTTTTTCCTACTTAGATTGACTGTCTTTTCTAAAATCTACTTGATCTTTCTAATGGATACCTCTGCATGGCTGCTGGTCTGAGAGTGGTATGGGGTAGCTATGCTATGGTTGACACCATACTTTTTCATTAATTTCTCAAACACTTTATCACAAAAGTGTTTTTCCACATCACTTATTACGGCTCCTAGAGTACCAAACCTTGCAAAGATACTTTCATTTAAGAATTTTACCACAACTTTGTGGTCATTGGTTTTGTAGGGTATAACCTTCACCACTTGGACACATAGTCTACTCCCACTAGGATGTAAAGATTTCCAAAAGAATTAGAAAAGGGTACTGTGAAATCTATACCCCAAACATCAAATGGCTCTACAATAAGGATTGGGTTTGAGGGCATCATATGTCTCCTTTCTAGACTACCAAATATTTGACACCTCACACATGCTTTGTAGTAACCATGTGTATCCTTAAATATGGTAGGCCAGTAAAAACTGCACTGTAAAATTTTTGCAGTTGTCTTTCTCCAACAAAAATGGCCCCCACATGCATAATTATGACAAAAGCAGATGATTCCATTGTGTTCACTATCTGGTATGCATCTCCTAATCACCTAATCAGGAGAGTACTTGAATAAATAGAAGTCATCCTAAGTAAAATATCTAACCTCAGTCAAAAATCTCTTTTAATCTTGTTTGGTTCAATGACTAGTCATTTGTCCTGAAATAAGATAATTCACAATATTACTATACCAAGGCAACTAGGAAATATGCAATAATTGTTTATCTAGAAAGAATTTAGTTATAGGCATGTGAGAGCTAGTATGATGTACCACTAATCAAGATAAGTGATATGCTACAACATTTTTAAGACCTTTCTTGGCCCAAATATCTAAGTCAAACTCTTGTAGCAGTAGCAGTAGTAGTATCCAATGGATTAACCTAGATTTCTGATCATTTTTACAAAGGAGATACTTTAAAGTCACATGATACGAGTACACTATAATTTTAAACCCTAACAAGTAAAGTCTAAACTCATCTAAAGCAAACACTATAGCTAACAACTCTTTCTTTGTGGCTGAATAATTGCATTTTGTGTCATTTAGTGTTTTACTAGCATAGTATGTCACATGGGGAAGTTTATTAATGTGCTGCCCCAAAACAGTTGCAATCACATAATTCAATGCACCATCCATTATCTCAAATGGTGTGTTCCAATCTGGTGGTCGAATACTGGGTGTAGAAGTCAACTCAGCCTTGAGTCACTCAAATGCTTTCTTATAATCATCATCAAAGTAAAAAATGTCCTCCTTTGTAAGTAAATTATAGAGGAGTTTGGCAATTTTGCAAAATCCTTGATGAAACATCTGTAAAAGCTAGCATGTCCTAAAAAGGAGAGGATTTCCTTCACCGTCCTTGGTGGAAGAAGGTTGGCTATTAAATCCACTGTTGCCTTATTAACTTCTATCCCCTTGGGTCATATTATATGGCCTAAAACTATCCCACTTTGTACCATAAAATGACACTTTTTTCAATTTAAAACAACACTCTTCTCCTGACACCTTGCAAGAACTAACTTTAAGTGATGCAAGCACTCATTGAAAGATGACCTAAATACTGAGAAGTCTTCCATAAATACCTCAAGAAACCTTTCTGCCAAATTAGAGAAAATGTTCAACATACACCTTTGAAATGTAGTTGGAGCATTACAAAGCCCAAAAGGCATAAATTGGTAAGAGAAGGTTCCGAAAGGGTAGGTGAAAGTGGTCTTCTCCTAATCCTTTGGTGCTATTGGAATCTAGTTGTAATTAGAGTATCCATCTAGAAAATAGTGATAACTATGTCCAACCAACCTCTCTAGCATTTGGTCGATAAAAGGTAGAGGAAAATGATCTTTCCTCATGACCACATTCAATTTACAGTAATCAATGCAAACTTTCTGCATTCAATTTAAGTAATTAATTCTCCTCATTTTTTACTACTATTACCCCTAATTTCTTGGGTACAACCTAAACAAGGTTGACCCAAGTGCTATCAGAGATAGGATATATTATGCCATCATCTAGAAGCTTTAAGCTTCTAATTTTCATGATCTTCAAGATCTAAAGTAGATCTAATGCAATATGATATATTGTTGAAATAAAGTAATATCCATGATTTATTTTGACCTATCTAATATAAAATGAGGAATCTACCATTTATGGTAGAAAAACCCTAAAAATACAAAGGGACGCACTTGATCAATAAGATCAAGCATGATCAAACCCTTTGGATGGGTTATATGAATGGGATTATGATGAAATCCAATTAGATCATGGATTAAATGTGACAAAAACAAGTGGATATGATCTTTGAATCTTAATGGAGTAAAAGCCTAAATGCAATTAAAATCCTTGATCTAAAGGAAAAGATCTAAGATATAATGGCTGGATCATAAGTAAAAGTTTCTAATAATCTTAATCTAATTAGTTTAGTTGCCTTTTATTTGATAATAGAATTTTAAATGTGATTTATGTTATAAAGTAGGCAGCATGATAGTGTAATTCTTAAATTTTAGCATGCTATGCGCTAAATGTTATTAGTTTGTTATTAGGTTGGTAGATTTAATTATCTTAGGGCCATGTTAGTTTAAATTTGAGATTTTAGCATGATTCCATTAAATTAGTAGTAAAATTTCACGTATTTCATAACTTAGGATCATGCTAGTTTAAGTATAACTTTATTTCATTAGGTTAAGTTACATTCATAGGAAGCATTTAGTATAAATAGTTGTTAAATTTATATTGAATTTTTGCTTTAAAGTTTATGATTTATTTATTGTCAAATTTTATTAGTAGATTCAAATGTTAATTAGTTGTTAAGATATAATGTGCATAAATCACCAAAAATGTAAACTAATAGAATATAGAGATTCATGGACAATTAAAATGAGTGAATGACTTTGACTTAATATTAGTAAGGGCTATAATTAGTAGGACAATATAAGGATTATCAAATCCTTGGCCCAAACTAGGAGAATAATAAGCCCCATGAATGACATTTTAAATGCTCATGGATTTAATTAAAATCAATTAGAAAGAGTACTTAGGGTTAAATGCTCATAGGAACCTTATGAAAGGTTGAGCTAAGGTCACTCTAATGAATGTTAAACATGGTGGTTAAGGGGGATCTCTAATAGAGCCTCACTCTTCCCCGACCTTCCGTTGACATTTTGAGGTCTAAACGCCTCCTTACATGAGGATTAAAATAACCACTTTGTGTTCAGCCATTCAACTAGTAAGCCTTAGTCAATTAGAAATAAGAGGAGCTATCTAGACTTAAGATGGAATAAGCTATCTTCAACTAGTAAAACATTAACTGGTTGAATAATAATAATAATAATAATAATAATAATAATAAGAGCAAAAAAAGTTAGCAAATTATCTAATCCTATTAAAAATTGTAAGTAAGATAAGGATGATCAAACAAGATCCATAGGACCTTGAATGATCAAGAACAATAAGAATCCTAATGTCGTATTTTATTATGTATCTATGTATGTATGTTGTAGACAAATCTAGATAAAGAATCCAAACCTTGATCAATATGATATAAGGAAGAAAACTAAGATCATCCTCCTTAAGGATGATGAAACAATTGAACTTAGATCAAAGAAGAACTAGATGATAGAAGATCTAAGCCCTTGATCTTTATCAACAAGTATATATTGTTGATCAAAGGATCTATGAAAGATCAAGATCAAGGAAAAGGAATACACAAAGAC
Source organism: Warburgia ugandensis (assembly GCA_035236585.1). NCBI lineage: Eukaryota > Viridiplantae > Streptophyta > Magnoliopsida > Canellales > Canellaceae > Warburgia > Warburgia ugandensis. The sequence goes on from CP141130.1 coordinate 45,123,991, forward strand.
TTAGAATAGAAAATACTTAGATATGAAAGATTAGAGGATCATTCTAACCATTAGATCTATTAATCAATAGGATAGACACTATCTGAGGAAGATAGATCATAATAGGACAAAAGATCTGGACCCTTTATATCAAAGGACAAGATTAAAAAAAAAACAAAAAGAATATAGATAGGATAAAAAATATAGGATTATTCTAATTGTATAAATATTGATAGTATGTATGAATTTACAACATATGTCAATCAAGAACATGGAAGATTTGAAGAGATGGATAACTCCTTGAAGGGAGGAGGATTTTATGAATTCATCTACATGAGATGTACATGTTGAATACATGATCTTATGTCTAGAAATGTTGATAAGTTTAATCTAAATACTTGTATTAAATCCCTTAAAAACCCTTATGATCCAACCAAAACACATATGAAATGTTGAAGTTAGAATTGAGGAAAAAAAACTCTAAGTGAATAGGGAACTAGAAGATATTCTAGCCCTAAGTAAACAAACAGATTGTCTAATATATATGAGAATTACTTTACATACAAGCATTAAGGCTTGTGATTTTGTTTTAAATAAGCTTATGCCTGGGGATGCTATGCTAGGAGAGTTAGTAGGGTTTGGCTACCCACTCTCCGAAACTTGTTATGATATGGATACCAAGTCTATGTGAGGAAAATAGTCAAGTGGGGCAATTATAGCAAGGTCGCCACTGTGACAGCCATGGTCCCCCCATACAGACATGGATATTGTGATTTCCACCAAGGATGGTATAGGTAGATTATTAGGCAGTTATCGGGGCATGCTGGTATGGATTCTGACTGCATGCATGGTAGTCCTTTGAGTATTTTTACATCATGATGCATGGCATAGTGAAATGCCTTGTGATATGGCATGATGAGATGCTGGGTAATCATCGATTACCGATACTGCCCAAATGAGGGATATGTCCAGCAAAGTCTGAATGATCTATCAACTCAGTATAAACTGGGTATGATTATGTTTTGAGATATTAACTAGTTTTCACGGTTTTGAACATGTATATATATATATATATATTTATACAAAGTATATAGTATGTATCTGTAAGGATGTTCATATATGACCAAGTAAAGAGATTAATCCATGAGTATGAATAATGGGATTATGAAGTATTAAGATTATACTATCAAATTATTATGATTCTTGAATCCCCTACCAAGCATAGCTTGCCGAGATATTGTAAATATTTCATTGTTTACAATATCTCAGATATAGAGAAGGAGAATTAGGAGCTCAAGACTTAAGAAGACTTGGAAGAATAATCAATCGGGGTATATCCCTTGAAGACATGTATTTTATTTGAGAGCATTCTATTGTATTGAGAATTTTTATTATATGGTGAGCTTTGAAATTTGGATTATGTAATTTGAACAAGTATTGTACTGATACCTGGGATCTATTGTGAACCACTGCATGTTTTCTGGAATTTAATAAAAGTATATTCCTTCAATGGAATTTATCTTGTACAAAAATTCTACTTATGTTATGTATGAAATGATGACTTAGGTTTTTCAAAACAAGTTCTAAAGAAAAGAATTTTCGTTGCTTTGTTTTGCAAAAAAAATTTACTACTAAGGGCCCTGCCTTTCAAAAATGTATTACAAAATGTGTTATAAATACCCGGGTCGTCATAGGGAGTTTAGGAAGGTGGAAGAGTTATGAGATGGTAGGGCTCTTGAATGGAAAATCAAATTCGTGGTAGTCTTTGGTGGTGAGGTGGAAAGTGATAAAAAGGTGGGAAGAAGTAAGAAAAACATCAAAATTGGAAGGCTCTCATCCTATTGGTTCATATGCCAACTTATCTTGATAAGATTTTTGTTACTTATCTTCAAAATATCCCTTAAAATCTTATGGATAATTCTCTTAAATCTCCTCCAATCCTCGTCTTCCATTTAGCATGGCTTAGATGGCTAACTTTAAAGGCTCCTTTGGCTAGGTTTCATGGCTAGCTTTGGAATCTTCCTTGACTTATCTTCATGGGTCAATCCATGGCTTGAGTAGCTTGAATTCCTTAGCTTGCCACCTTCTCTCATGGCTTATATGGCTAAGGTGGCTTAAGCAGCTTCCATGCAAAGGTGGTGGGAATGCATGGCTTACTTCATGGGTCCACTTTGACCATCTTTAGCTCCTTTAATAGCATCCATTTTTGGTCCACAAGATGATCTTGACCTTTGTTTTCATGTTGAATTGATGATTTTGAGGCTTTAACTCAATCTTTTGATCTTGATTTTCAATGTTCACCTTGATCCATTTTCGTCGTCAGATTACCATCTTACTTCCTACAAAAAGTGAAAAACCTAATTAAAAGGTAGAAAAACACTATTAATCACATACCTTAGATTAGCTTCTAGACTTACAAAATAACAAATTTTGCTTCATTAGATCAAATATGCATGTGTTACAAAGTTTGGTCTACAAATCCTAATTTACCCCTATAAGTTGTAACATTATGAGGTTTTTTCTGCAAAATTAAATACTTATCAACTCTAGCTATAGGCAAATCCATACTACCTAAAGATCAAGAGAAGACTACCTTCACCTAGCCTTTTGGGACCTTCACCTACCATTGTATACCTCCCAAACTTTTTAATGCACCAACTAATTTTTTAAGATGTGTGTTGAACATATTTTTTGACATGGTAGAGAGGTTTGTATAGGTGTTTATGGACAATCTTTTAGTATTTGGATCATCCTTTGATGAATGCCTACACCATTTAATGTTAATCCTTGCTAGGTGTTAGGAGAAGAATTTAGTGCTAAATTAGAGAAATGTCATTTAATGGTATAAAATGGCATTGTTTTAAGCCACGTTATATCACATAATGGCATAGAAATTGATAAATACAAAGTGAATTTAATATCTAACCTTCCTCCACCAAGAAAGGTGAAAGAAATTGGATTATTTTTAGGTCATCCTAGCTTTTGTATAAGACTCATCAAAGATTTTAGTAAAATTTCTAAGTCCTTGTGTAATTTACTAAAGGAGGCAAATTTTGACTTTGATGATAATTGTATAAAAGCATTTGAGTTCCTAAAGGCTAAACTCACTTTTGCCTCTATTATTCGACCACTAGATTAGAGTGTACCATTTGAAATAATGTGTGATGCTTTAAACTATGCGATTGGGGTTGTGTTGGGGTGGCATATTAATAAACTGCCCCATGTGATGTATTATGCCAGCAAGACAGTCCATGATGACCAACTCAATTATTCCATTACAAAAAAAGAATAGTTGGAAATTGTGTTTACCCTAGATAAGTTTAAATCCAATGGATCTTATTGCTATAAGAGTTTGATTTAAAAATTCAAGAAAAAAAAGGTTCTGAAAATGTTGTCGCCAACCACTTATCCAGGTTAGTTGTGACCTCTATTAGTGAGAATATGCCTATAACAGAAACATCCTAAGATGAATAGCTCTTGCATATTTCTTAGTTGCCTTAGTACGTAGATAGAGTCAATTATCTTATCACAGGTCAAATGCCTAATCATTCATCTAAACATGATAGGCAAAGATTTATTCCCGGTCAAGCACTTAACATGGGAGAATTCGTACTTGTTCAAGTACTGTCCTAACTAGGTCATTAGGAGATGCATATCAAATTGTTAACATCATAAAATCATTTTCTTTTGTCATGACCATGCTTGCAGGGGCCACTTTAGTTCTAGAAAGACAACTACAAAGATTTTACTATGTGGTTTTTATTGGCCCATCATTTTTAGGGATACACATGCTTATTGCATAACATGTGTTAGATGTCAATAGTGAGGGAGTATAGGAAAGAGAAATATGATGTCCTTGAACTCCATTCTAATGATTAAGCCTTTTTGATATTTGGTCCATTGATTTTATAAGACCTTTTCCTAACTCCTTTGGTTGTCTGTACATCCTTGTGGGAGTGGACTACGTGTTCAAATGGGTAGAAGTCATACCGTGTAAGACCAATGACCACAAGGTAATGGTCAAGTTTTTAAAGAAAACTATATTTGCATGCTTTGTTACACCCCGGGCCATAATTAGTTATGGGGAGAAATGACTTTTGTAAAAAAGTATATGAAATTTTAATTAAGAAATATGGTGTTACGCATAGGACTGCTACCCCCTAGTGGATAGGTAGAAGTGCAAATAGGGAATAAAGCAAATCTTAAAAATGATATTCAATCCAGATAGGAAAGATTGGTCTTTAAGACTTAGTGATGCTTTATGGGACTATCGTACTACATTTAAAACCCCTATAGGCATGTCACTGTACCACTTAGTTTATGGAAAGGCCTGCCATCTCCCAATTGAACTTGAGCATAAAGCATATTGGGCCATTAAAAAGCTTAATTTTGACTTAGATAATGCTAAGACCTATAGAAAGCACCAACTCAATGAGTTGGATGAACTAAGGAAAGATGCATATGAGTCCACCAAGATATACAAAGACCGTATGAAAAGCTTTCATGATAAAAAAAATTTTGAGAAAGTACTTCACCTCAGGATAAAAGGTCCTTTTGTATAACTCTAGGTTGCATTTATTTCCTAGAAAACTCCATTCTCAATGATTGGGCTTTACACAATATGTATTATTTATAATCATTAGGCTATGGAGATTGAAAAGGATGGGGAGATTTCCAAACTAAATGGGCAAAGGTTGAAACCTTATCTAGAGTTGATAAACCCTAAAGTAGAAGAAATCTTACAAGAGGAACCAATCTACCAGGACCCACCTTAACATGTCCCATGACACCTACAGATCTGCAATCATCAGTTTTTTATCATTACATTGTACATCTGGCTGAAGATGTTAAACTTAGCTCTTACTAGGAGGTAATTGAGGGTTTTTTAGAGTCTCATTATTCTACATTTCCATTTAGCATAAAGGATCCTATGTTTAAAAACATTAGGGAAAATATTTTGTTCAGGTTGGGAAGTGTGGATATACATGAGATTTCTGATTTTTTCTTGTATTTTTGAAAGAAAAAAAAAAAGTTTTCTAAGTTTTTGAAGTTTTAAGGTTAAGTTCCTTTACTGTGATGAGAATTGGATTTTCTAAATCTTAATAATTCTCCTACTTAAACTTCCTAGTAGACATGCATATAATTAATTCTACATCTTATTCATGTTCTAAAGTGTTTTATGAACATGAAATCTCAAAACACACTTACATGCAGTGCGTAGTCTAGACAAATAGACAGTTATGACTTAGAGACCCTAAGGAAAATGAGTTGAAGCCTATACCTAAGTGAGTATTAGAGGTTATTGTCTTTCTGAGGGTTATATAATTCCATATGAAAATTGACTTTGAAAGATCCTAGTATCTTTATTTTGGTCAGTTGCCAAGACTCAAAAGGGAATATTAACTTTCTTTCCTAAACATTTATTGAATCTAAAGGCTTTAAGAAATCGAGGAAATGATATAAGCGATTCTTGTTTTAGCCAGAGACATGAAATCTCCCAGTATATTATACCACTAGTTAGACTATTTAAGGCTCTTGGTAGGCCTTTTATTTTCAAAACCCATCTAGCTTAACCTTGAAACCCAATTAAAATAAAATAATCATTACCTATCTTTCAAAAATGAGCAAAGATGGTAGGAAAATGATAAAAGTTTAAGAAGTGAAAAATATCAAAAGTATCTATAAAGAAAAAGCCTTTCCTCAAAGAAATATAAAGAAAAGAAAAAAAGAATTACTAGAAAAGAAAAGAAAAAACTAAAAAGAAAAGAAAAGAAAAATAAAAAAGATATCACTTCAGAGCACTCAAAAGAGAAGTTGTTCAACATTCATTGAAGACCTCTACTCAAATTTGAAACCTTTCAATCTTTTTACCTTTTCTTTTAAAACATGTCCCAAGCTTATATTTCATCCTATTAAAGTCCAATTGATTTTAAGGTAGAAGATAGCCTTAATGGGGATATAAATATGAAGGAATTAAGATAACCTAGCACTAGTAGACTTGGTAATGGAATTAATTCTTAGGGATCACATTTCTTTATGCTTATAAAATTATGTGAACCACCAGTAGTTGGATTCGGTCACGTAGTGAGAGAATTTTGTTTGACCCTGTTTCTTCGAGAGCTTTATTTCTGACTGTATACCAATGAGAATTTGAGGTCAAGACAATATTCCAATGGAGTATAAGGTTCTCTATTTAGAATCCAAACTTATGTAGCTTGTATACACACTACACTTCAAGATATAACTGCAATAAAATGGCTTTGGCATGTGGGTAATTTGTAGAATTTTTCATTTATCTTTATTAAGTCATTAAAGCCAGTAGAGTGCTAAAGGATGAGAATTCTCTGAGAGAAACTAAAGAACTTACACTTATTGAATTCTATAGGCATATTCATTGCAAACCCTCACGAGGCCTAACTTGTCCATTAGGGATAACTTAGGAGTTTAAGACTTGTTGCTATGCTAAATGCAATCTTGATTACCTACAAATATGGCAACCATTTCCTTTTCATAATTTTTTGTATGTTTTATTTTGGACTAGCAAAATGCTTGGTGGGAGTGTGATAAGTATCCAATTTTGTATAAATAGTACCTAATTAGTAATCCATGTGTTATAAATTATAAGCATTATTCTAGGATTTTTCCAAAAAATCATAACACATGCATTTCTGAGCTAATGATTCAAAAGTTTGATATTTTGCAAGTTGAGAAGCTAATCTAGAATAAGTATGTGAATTGCCATAATTTTCTAGGATTCAAATTGGTTTTTAATCTTTTGTAGGTATTGAGATAATGATCCAATGGTCGAGATTGAACAAGATGTGAATTAAGGATCAAGATCAAATCAAAGAGCCACGACCTAAAATTTATCATTCCAAAACTCAAGAAAGGGTCAAGATCATCCTAAGGCAAGTAGATGAAGTTCAAGGAAGAGATGGAAAGAATAAAAGGTGACTAGAAATGGACCTATGTAGTTCCATCACCTTTGCATGAAGTAGCCCCATAAGAGCCACTTAAGCGATCAAGGACAGCTAATAGAAGCCAAAGATGAAAGGTTAAAAGCCAAGCCACCAAAGCCATCAAAGTGAGATACCAAGCCATCATAAGCCATGCCACATGGAACCACACAATTGAAGGAGTTTTCAAGCACTTATCCCAATGAAAAAATTGTGAAATTCAAGAGATAATTAGCAAGGATTAAATGAAGATTGTTACATGGGAATATATGCATGTTAAGGTGGACCGATGAAAGAAGAGCCTTACTCTTTCTTCTTTTCTATCTCTCTATCTTTCCCTCTCTTTCCTCTCTCTCTTTTCACCTTCATTTTCCAGGTGAATTGCAAGGAGGGAGTTCCACACATCTTCCTAAAAAAGTGGTGCCTCCTCCCTTATGCATTCTAGGGTTTCCACCTCATTCCACTTTCTAAATTCCTTCCCCACTCAACTACCTCACTTTCCTATCCTAGAGTCCTACTTATATTTCCCCTTAAACATTATCTCATCTTTCCCCTTTACGATAGAATTCTAGTAAATTAGAAAGAGCAACCACGTCTATAAAACGACAAAGGATACCATGCACCATACATAGAGAGGAGTTCCATGCCTTCTTCCTTGGCTGGTCCCCCATGCTTTGCACTTGTTGTAGCAACTTTCCATGCCTTCTAATTTTGGATGCTTCAGCCTTCACTTGGTGTTCCACCTTCTTCTTACATCCTCCATTCCAAGCTTCTTTCCTTTAAGTTCGATATTGGTTTCCTTGCTTATTTTCTTTTCATTGTTGCTTGTTTTGCTTCTTAGTTCCAAATGCATAGTTCTAGGTATTTTCCTTGTTTGATTTATTAAGGTTCCTAATTAGTTTTCTTTGATCCAAGGCAAATATCTCTTGTAGTGATAGTCAAGAGATAGATGCCCTTTGAATCATCCATGTTTCTTTTCCTTACTTGTTTTGTTCTTATGCTAGCTTTTGGATCATCCATCCTTGTTCAATTTGTTTCCACCATCTCTCAATTTTTCTTCGATTCTCTTGTTTTGGGTTTAGAAGTATGCTACTTTGGATGTATTTTGATGAAGTTTAGTTGGATTGAATGTTGAAGTGGCCTCTAAGATAGTACACGCCATTTATTTCCATGTTTTTAATTTTGAATGTATGTTGCGCACCAAGTTGTAATGAAGTCTATGAAATAATGAAAGTGATTCCATGAGCATCTTGTTTTTTTAATGGTTTGGTTTATTTATTCAATGAATCTTGCATATAACCCATATGATTTTTGCATTCCATTCTTAGTTTTAATCAAGATATTCAATGAGCATCATTCTCTTTAATTCCCATGCATATAATTCTAAATCCATACAACGCTTCCATCGTATGTTGCATGCGGACTCTCCATGAGTTCATGTGCCATCTTTTGATTTAGTTTTTGCATGTTTGCAAATTAGTTTAGTTCAAGCTTAGGTTGCTTTAATTTTTTCTTAAGTTAATTGCATCTTAGATTAGTTTAGAGTAGTTTCTAAGTTTGGTTTTTAGAAAGTTTCTATGTTTAGCTTGTTTTATTTTTAAATATTTCCTTAGTTAATTTCTAATTCAATGCATACTTACTTATCCATGTTATTTACTTTCCTAGTTTAATCAAATCAATCTCTCTTTGGCAAGGATAAGTGATTTAAATAAGAACCAATCAACATACAAATATGTGAGATTCCTCATGGGATTGACCTTACATACAATTACTACATTGATTCATACACTTACAAGTACTTTTAAAACATACTCCAACTCTTGTCCTATTTGTAAAGAAGAAGGATGGCTCCTTGTAGCTATGTGTGGATTATAGGGCACTAAATGGTCACAATGAAGAACAAGTACCCTTTGCCCATATTGGTGATCTTTTTGACTAGTTATGGCAACCAAAATTTCAAAGGTTGATCTGAGGACTAGGTATCATCAATTGAGGATATGGGATGAGAGCATTACTAAGATAGAGTTCATGTGACACCCCAATTTTTTAACAACAATATAATAACAATGTATAAAAAACACAACCGGGATCTCTGTTTTAAACTTTGATTTTTAAAATGACCAAAACAGAACTTAAATGGAAGCATTTCTTTAAAAAATCCAAGGTGTCATATAACCACAAAACTACAGATTTAATGGTACCATTTCTACCAAAAATTCAATAGATTTTTGTCTATATTTTAGACCCTTGCACATGACCAATGCAATACAAAACCACCTGATAAATAATATATAAGACAAATCATATGGGAGACTCAGTCTCCACACTCATCCACAACCAAATGCTATTTTTAATAAAATATACTCCAACAATGGATAAGAAAATATAGTCATGACAAAACACCCAAGGTACCTCCATACAGCCATCACATCCAACATGAATTCATATTCTTACATCTAGGTCACCTTACAATTCTAATTAAAGTGCATACTCAAAGCCCAAAGTGAGGTCTTAAATAAACCTTGTCATCTTTGAACATCCTTAATACTTCGCTGGAAAGCTGCCATCAATTTTACCTGCTCTATCAACGCGTCAACCTCTAGTCACTTTTCATATTTGAGGCATTGTAAACAAAGCAATGCCTTAGCAAGATATATTTGTGTAGGTAATTTATATTCAATTTACCAAAAATGATATAAAATGACATGTCACAAGATATCAAGATCATGGAAATTCCCTTAAGAAGAACATATATGCACGAAACATCATAATCCACGAAGAATAATACACGAAGTCCATGATATAAACAAAGTGTATCAAACTTGGGCATCATGACATGCATAACATGAGAAAATACATAATTACATGTATGTCAAAACAATGAAAATCGGTATCCATAGAACATCCTAAATGCATGTCAAAGCCAACAAAATATCGGATACTGTCCAGCCCTATGAGTGTCTCAAATACACTCACGACAACATGGGGTCAACTCTCAGTACTTTTCGCTTTCACCCTTTCACCCACAACAAGGCACTTAGGCACTCACAACAAGACACGTTCTAATTCCACTTTCACCCTTACGGGCACTCAAGCACTCACAAAAAGATGCGTTCCAATCCTACTTTCACCCTTTCACCCCCACGGAGCACTCAGTCACTCACGAGAGGGGATGCATCCCATCACAAGCTCAATAGTCCCAATCAATAAGGCATAGAAACTCCCATGTGTCAAAAATCTCAATAGTCAAGTCGATGTAACTGAAATATACTAAAAATTGTGCATAAATCATGCACAAGGTAAGTATTAAGCATATCGGCAAATGCTGAAAATGATCTCATGCAACATGGTAGGCCATAAAACCCACACCTCAAAGTTTCAAATACTATGTCATGATTTAAGAAACCATGTAAAGTCAAGAATGTAATCACCTATCACCTACCTCAATAAATGTGGTACTCCCTAACATACCTATCACATCATAAGTCATCATTATTTGTTAATCTTACTCATTTTCATCATGACCCATAAAATTTCTATTTCGTTTAGTGATTCACATATATGTTTATGATCACGTGTCAATCTAACGGTCAGATCACTCTCTAATCAGCACATCCTAAGGTGCCTGCTCAAATCGACCATCATGATCTTTTTTCTTTTTTTTTGGAAATTCAATAAGATCTACCCTAATCTCCTAGATCATTTCATGTTTGATGTATACAACCAAGGTCTAAGGCCTGATCATACATTGATCATCTTGATCTAAGTCATCTAATAGTATTTAGTAGTTTAACTATTTAAAAGGTGCTCCAAACTAGGTTTTTATCTTAAATCTAAGTATGTGTCATCAAGACGATCACAATGCCTCTTTCAGATAGTGATTTGGACCTCTGTAGCTCCCAGAATCACATTTTTTGTGAATGGACGATCAGAAAAACCCAAAATCAAGAAAAAGAACCCACCACACGGGCCACGTGTGCACTGCATGCACGCCATCCACGTGTTCGCTGCACGCGTGTCGCACATGTGGCATGCAGCATGGGGCATGAGTGCTGGTCTGCATGTTGTGCGCGAGGCGTACAGCGCATCATGCACATGTCGTGCCAGCCGTGCTGCGCGACCGGCGTTTGTTGTATCACGCATGCGCTTGCCATTGCCGAGGACGATGACCGGACTGGTCCACCATTGTCAAAGGCGACCGTCAGAATTCGATTGCTAGCGACCCCCAGGTGCCTAAATCTTATGATTTTTACGCCATTTCGTTCAATTTTTCATGTACATTTCATTTTCAAACTCCATTTCAACAAATTCCCTCATTATCTGCCATTTTTATACAATTTTTATCACGTTCCATAAAAATCCTCATCTTACTATTTTCTTAGTTTTTTGACATCCCTAGCCGTCTGATCACCATGAAATTCATGGGTTTGTTCATTGTATCATCATGCACAAGATGAACGGTTCAGATCATCACCTGACCTCATTTCATTGACTTATTTTTGCAAAAATAGTAACTCCTGCAGTCACCGAAAAAACGACATTCCACGTCATTTTTCGGCGTTAAAAATAGGGGAACTCAATGTAAGAAGGGAAAACAGAGGGTGGCGGCTTACCTTGGTTAGGCCCGGTAAAACGAGAGCTTCCCGTTCACGTGCACCTGGGAGGAGAATGTCCGCATCGTTACGGCAATAGGCGTTGTCAGTGACACAAGAACCGAGGAGGGGGGAGGAGTTATGGCTATGCAGGAAATCAAACAGGCTTTTAAAGCCTCAATTGTGGGTTCTCACCCCCAGTCCATGGGCCCCACATGCATTTACTATTTTTCCCTTCTGCCATTTAATTAAATACCAAAATTAAAATAATTAGCCATTTTTACTCTAATCTCTGATTTTAGTGTTCTTAGTGGTGTTGGATTCCATTTTCTGAGTACATTCCAATTATTGAGGTTTTAACTCATGATCAAAACTCTAAAATTCTCAATTTCATAATTACCTCAATTTTTGCAAAATTCCACAATTTATGCATTTTTAGAATTTAAAAATAGCGGATATTACAGTTCAGGATTAGGTATGTTTATTACATGTTTGTAGTGACGCCATTTGGGTTGACAAATGCAACTACAGTGTTCGTGAACTTGATGAATAGGGTGTTCAATGATTTTAGAAACAAGCTCATGATCATGTTTGTCAACAATATCCTCATCTAGTCAAGCAATGTTTGAGGAGCATCATGAGCACTTAAGGACTGTTTCAAGTACTTTATGAGCACATCAATTATATGCCAATTTTTGGATGTGTGAATTATGGCTGGATGAGGTTCACTTCCTTGGACATGTCATATCCAATGAGGGGGTTGCAGTGGATATGCCGAAGGTTCTCTAGGCAATGGCAGATTGGGAGTGACCAAGACTGTGACCGTATGCACAATTTTTTGCATCTAGTAGGCTATTATAGGAAATTTATCAAGGGATTTGTCACGACTCGGGTTTTTATATGATGCAATTTTGATAAAAAGGCCAGATCTCTTGTTTTATAAGTATTAGATGCATGAAAATCTTTCTCATTTGGAAAACAACCTTTCATAAAAATCCCGAGTGTGAAAACACATTCTCTAATAATTTAGCCATGGCAAAGTTTTAAATCAATATTGTTCCCAAGAAAGTGTTAGTCACAGCCCCAGCTATTAGAGAGTAACTACAATCAAGTAACATTGAAAGATAAGATAGGGGTTTACTTACTTGTACTTAGCCTGTGTCTCCTAGTACAAACGTCCCTTGCTCTTAAGTATTTACGTTGTATCTAAAAAATGTTGAGGATTGGGTGAGTATACAATATACTCAGTAGGAGCCTATCACTACTAGTTTTATAAATGCATGAGATGTTTCAAAATCATATGCTCATTCAAAACATGCGTATGTTTGAATACTCGAGTTCAATATCAGTATAAGAATCCATAATCAACTGAAATTCAAAATATGCGTATGTTTGAATACTCGAGTTCAATATTAGTATAAGAATCCATAATCAACTGAAATTCTCATGACTTAAAAGATCACATAATCCAAAACTGAAAGTATCATATATATATATGATGACATCATGATATGCAATAGATGCTTCATGGAGTCCAACTCATGGACCTCTAGTATGGTATGGTCGACCAACCTCATATCATGCTATATGAAATGCACATAAATCTAGGAAACCATAAGGTCTCACTATGCCCACGACCTCACCACCGTGTGATCCCCGGGTACCTAGGGACACAGGATCATATACCTCCACGGGGCATATGACACTCTGACCCAGTGCCGTGACACCAGTGGTAGCCCCCTGTACCACATGCAGTCGAAGCAGGGACATGCCCTTTTTGGGCATGGTACCCATCCACCTAATAGTGGTAGAGGCTGGGTGGCCAACCCACACCCCTCGACATAGCACCCACTAGCTTACAAGCCCAAATCATGTACGATCAAATACGCCAAAAACCTCTGTTCAAAACTAGTCCTCTTTGGGTTCCTCACAACTGCCTGGCCCTCGGCACTCCAGCGTATTTTGGAAACCCTCAAGGACATGCAATCTTTGCAAGTACTTAAATTATGCAATGTATGCACTTGTTTACAAAACATATGTGTGCATAATGTATATGCAATTCCTTTACGAAACATGTCTATGTATAAAACGTTTATCATATGCATGCTGAATCAAGTCATGCTAAACAAGTCATACACTTATAACATATGTTCTCAAAACAATAATAGATCTTTTAAAAGAATCTAATAGTGATAGAGCACCTACCTGACTAGGTCGCGTTAACCCTCTTGTCCTCGTACGCTCCTGAACATGGTTTGGGGACTCAAGGTTAGTTTAGCCTAGCTTTTATGGGTTTAGAGCAGTTGGGTCTTATTACTTAGGCATTAGGGGTCCATCCCTATGCCTATGGGTGTCCTAAGGTCCTAATTGGGCCTTGGTATCCTCAGTTTTCCAAAGTTCTAGTGGCCATGCACCACCATCCTATTCTAAGGGTCATTCCCTACCTTGATTGAGCCTTGATCAGGGATTTTATGATTTAGATGTGTCCGCGTCGTCAATACAGACACAACGCCTTTTGTGGCGCCTCAATCGGAGCTCTAGATCTCAAGTTATAAGCGTTTTAGTATTGTATGTTCATAGAGTCTTAAAGACAAAAAACCGGACTGCTAGGGCGCTGTGCGTCTGCGACGTGCGCCTTGCTTCCTTAAGTAACAGAAAAATTCGACGTGCGCTAGCGCACTGCCTGTCTGTGGCGCGCGCCTCAGCGGGCGCGTCTACAGACGCGCACAACATCTTTGCCCGTCTATCCCTTTAGCGGGCGCGTCCCTGGACGCGCCCGTTTGGTTTTTCAAACGGACGTCGACGCAGGTCGACGTGGGACGTTCCTATTGGATCGTCCTGCCCGTTAGAGACCTGGGTCATCCTCAAGTCACCCTAGTTCGACCCTGTCGAACCAGTGCGGCCTTGGGGACGTCCCAGGGTCCTTGGTGGCTCTCCCAGGCTCCGTTTTGCATGGTTTTTGCATGCAAAAACTTAGGGGAATTGAGCCTAGGACTATGGGTGAGATGAGTTTGGGGAGTTTTTGAGCATACCTGCTTCGTGGCTGGTTTTCTCTCCACATTTTCCCTTTTCGGTCACTGCTCCGTGATGGGTTTTCTTCAAGGTTTTGGGCTGCCATTAGAGGCACCCAAGAGCTCTATTTATAGGGCTTTTAAAGAGGGTTCTAGAGGGGTTCTAACCGCCTTTGAATGGCAGTGGGGAAACCTCCAGAATGGCGGTGGTTTCTCCTTGAAACACTGCCGTTCCAGAAGCCTCTAGGAGCTTGAAGACGACGGGGTGCCCGTATCAAAACGGGCACCTGTGTTTTTCAGGTTAAGTCGTTTTTTGTGAATTTTACAGTTTTGCCCCTGAACTTCAAAGGGCCATATCTTGCTCATTTTAACTCCGTTTTGGGTGATTTTGGTCTCGTTGGATTTATTTTTCTGAGACGCATCTAATGGAACCACTTTTAGGACCAAATTCCTGGGTTTAGTTAAGGAAACTAGTGAAATGACCAAAATACCCTTTTCTTTAAAACTGAACTTTTCATTGCTAAACTTGGAATTTCAATATTACAAAATTAGAGTCATTACAGGATTCTCCTGCATTGCACAGCCTTTGACCACTCTACCTAAGAAGGACCAAAAGTTTGTTAGGAAAAAGGTCTATGAAAGGAGATTATAAGGGCTGAAGGAGAATCTCACATTTGCACCTATTATGTCTTTACCGAAGGGTAGTGATGACTTTGTGGTATATAGTGGTGCCTCATGAAATCGACTGGGATGCATTCTCATGTAAAATGGCAAAGTCATTGCATATGCTTCTAAACAATTGAAGAAGCATAAGTAGAACTTCCCCACACCTAATTTGGAGTTGGCCGCAATTGTGTTTACTCTGAAGATCTAATGGTTTATATGCCCAAAAGTTTGATATTTTCAAGGACAACAAGAGTCTCAAATACTTATTCTCACAAAGCAACCTCAACATGAGGTGGAGGCTCTAGCTAAGGAACTTAAAGGACTTTGAATTCACTATATAGCTTCATTCAGGCATGGCCAATGTGGTCACAAATGCCCTTAGTAGGAAGTTAGGTGGCGTGATCAGTAACATCACCATTTTCTTAGCCTTCTTGGATCAGATTTTACATACATAGTAATCTTGTGAGGAGACACAGGCTTTATGTAGTAGAGAGGGTTTTCACAAGGGACAGTTGGTTGAGTTAGGTTCTATGGTAGATTGCTCATGCAAAGCTACTTTAGGACCAAGACAGGAGTTGTTGAAGGTAGCTCACCATTCCAAGTTTATCATGGCAAGGGATGACATGTCAGTGGGTTAAGACAAAGCACCAGTGGCTTGCGAGTTTTCTTTAGACTTAAGCTTCTAGTTTGGAAGTGGGACCACGTGATGATAAATTTTGTGGTTGGTCTACATAGGACATCTAGTGGGCATGATGCCATTTGCGTTTTAGTGGATCGATTCACCAAGTTGGCTCATTGTCTACACATCAGACAAAGATAGTCCTTAAAGAGCCTGGTCAAGCTCTATATTAGGGAGATAGTTAGCCTACATGGCATTCCTTTGGTGGTAGTTTGTAACAGAGATAGCAAGTTCACTTCTCATTTTTTATGGAGTGTGTAGGAAGGGTTAGGCACCTTTACATGCTTCAACATATCATTTCATCCTCAAATTGACAGTAAATCTAAGTGGCCAGTACAGATGTTAGAGGACATGTTGGGAGCCTATGCATTGGACTCAAAGGGTTATTGGGATGAGCATCTACCTTTGGTGGAGTTTACCAACAACAATAGCTACCACTCTAGCATTGACATGGCTTCCATATTAGGTACTGTATTGCAGACACTATCACACACAAACATGCTAGAGTAACATCAATGAGAGGTATTTTGTTGGGTCAGAGTTGATAGAGCAATGTTCAAAGAATGTAAGACTTGTTCAAAGGTGTCAATCGGTGGCACATAGCTAATAGAAGAGCTATGCTAATCTGAGAAGGGTAGATTTAGAGTTTTAGGTTGGGGACCTGACTTTTTTGAAGGTATCTCCAACCAAAATTGTGATCAGATTTGGGGTGAAGGGTAAGCTAAGCCCTAGATTTGTGGGTCCATATGAGATTCTCGAGAGGCTAGTTAGAGTTCTTAAAGACTAGCACTTCTACCCTTAATGGCAGAGGTGCACGATGTATTTCACCTATCTATGTTAAGGAAATATGTGCCGAACCCTACACATGTCTTGGATCAGGTGCCAACTAAGCTATTGCTAAACCTTATATTTTTGGAGCATTCGGTATAGAAATTAGATAAGAAGGAGAAGACCTTGTGAACCAAGATGACCCCCCTTGTCAAGGTTCTATGATAGAATCATTCATTCGAGGAGACTACATGAGAGGTCAAGGATGACATGAGGCATAGATTCACAGAATTATTTTGATCACATACTCATGAATCCAATATTGGGGATGAAATCTTTCTAAGCGGGAAGAGTGTAATATATGTAAATATCAAATTACATGAATAATAAATATAATTACAAAAAAAGGGTAATCTTTTTATCTCATGTTGATTGCTCGCTTTTTTACTCTCTCTATGATTGTCATGAAGGATAATCTAATTGAAAGATGGAAGAGAGTGTGAGAAAAAGTGGAATGATGCTCAAGGATGGAGCTTCAAATAAGTGTGAATGCTAATTAATTGATGGATGGTTAGATCACCAAGGCCCCATCAATAGATCTCCATGCTAGGGGGATGATGGATTTTACTAAAGATTAAGGGAATAATGAAAATACATCTTAGGTGGAGTGCTAATCATGGTAAGTTGGTGCATCAACTGAAGAGATCAAGTAGTTTGACATAGGTCTATGTAGAGAATAAAGCTAAGTTACTAATGGATGAGAAACTAAACAAAATGCATAGGTTTGGATGAACATTTGATGAGTGTATGATAGGCCACCACATGGGATGCGAGTGTGGGGACATCTGGTAATTATATTCAATGAACCTATCTCTTGTGTGAATTGAGTTAAGATTCAATTTGGAGGGTATGATTGCAAGTATACAAATCTAGGGGTTTTAATTGAGGAGTTAGTGATGGCTAGCCATCCCATGCATGAAAAACCAGCCACCACTTGATTCAATAGAAGGGGGGCAGTTGATCTCATACATGGGGATCGGCGTAGCTTTAAAATTATCATAAGCATACAAATCAATATAGTAATTGCATTCAAGAGAGGTTGATCCCAAGAGGATTCTCATGGAATTTTCAATTGATTGTATCTTATTTAATTTGCTTGTCTTAGCCAAATAAAGAGAGTTTTGATTAAACTAGGAATTTAAACAACATGAAATGAGAAACATGCATAAAATTAGAAATATGAACTCAAGGAAACTTTCTAAAAATAAATATCTTCAATGGAATTAGAAACTTTCCTAACTAACATGCATTTAATAAAAGAAACTAATGCAAACCTAGAATGAACTAATCTAGGAAACTTAATCTAAGGAAACTTGTTAAGTTGAAACTTTCTTAAACTACAACTTTCCTAATCCTAAAACTTTCTAAAACTAAATTAAGAAGCTTTCTAAAGCTAAACTAAGATGCAAAAACTAAACAAGTAATGCTAAACTATCATGAAACAAGGAAACAATCAACCAACTAAAAGGAAAATCATCCAATCACCATGTGCATGACCCATGGAGTTGTGTGCATGGTTCATGAGCGAGAAAATGATTGGAATGCATGGACTAAAAGATTACTAACATGTGATATAATCAAAATCAATAACTAAACCATCTAAAATGCTAAATGGGTTCCTAAGAAATCAAGCAAATAAGGTGCATTGACTTCTAGAAATTATGCATGAATCATAAAAGGTAAAATTCTAGAAACATGGTGCTCATGAAACTTAAATCATACGAGCATGGACTAATATGCTCTGTATAATTCAAGGCATGAAACATGATCATAAAACCAGAAATTTAATGAACTTGAAGCATAGAAATAACTAATAGAAACTTTGCATGAATTATAAACTTTATTGGATGGAATCTAGTACATGAATTGTGTGCACGTACATAGATGAACGAAACTTGAAAATTGTGAACTATTCTAGTGCCTAGAACTTGAATCAAAGAAAAGCTTAAACACACTCCAACAATCTCAAACTAATCTCAAATATTATGCATGTGAAACCCAAAAGAGAAATCAAGAGAGTAAGAGCATGAAGATGGAAAATAAAGCAATAAGAACTAGTCCTAAACCTCAGTGAGAAACAAGGAAAAGATGAATGGGAAACAAAGAGATTCAAAAGCTACTATCCTCTTTGAAGTCACTACTAGAGAAAAGATAACTAGGATTTTGATGATATAAGCAAGAAAAGTAAGAGAAGTGGAAGCCAAGAAAGAGGAAACAAAGAGAAACCATGCATATAGAAGTGTGGCAAAGAGATAAAGAAGGGAAGCAATGAAGTAAAGAAAACAAGCAAGGCAACAAAGCAAATTACTAGCCTAGAATTTAAGTTCAAAACAAAAATAACAAAGCAATGAGAAGGTGTAGAAGACAAGGAAAGGCAGCCATGATGTTGAAGTCCAAAGCTCTAAGAATTCCTCCAAGTTGATGTGCTAGATTTCAAGGAGTTAGAAGCAACTCCTCAACTTGAATTGGGCATGGAATTCCATGGGGTATTTACAGAGATTTTTGAGTTTCTAATCTTGATGAGATGTAATCCAATGGTGAGGAAAGAAGCTAAGCATTGAAGTTTGGTGGGACTCTAAGAAGGTAAGTGGAGGATGGATTAAGAAAGTGAGGTGGAAGGTGGAAACCTTAAGGACTACAAGAGGGGGGAGGCATTGCTTTTCAAGGAGGTGCCCCCCTCCTTGTGTTTTACATGGAAAATCTTAATTGAAGTGAAAAGAGGCATAGAAAGAGAGAAAAGGATGGGAAGGAAAGATAAGGAATGTGGGTAAGAAGTAGGTGAAAGGTGGTTGATTGGAAAGAGAAAGAAAGTGAGATGACTTGGACTTTCTAAATATAAGCAAAGCAAAGGGTGAGGCATTGAATTCCAACTTAGGATGGGATGTGGAATTCCTTCTATTAAGGTGTCTCACATGATTTGATAGAAAGAAGGTGGAAAGAGATAGGAAAGATGGAGGAAACAAACAGGAAGGTGAGGTAGTTGAGTTGAGGTATAGAATTAGAAGGTAGAGTTAGTGGAATGGATGGAATTAGGAGGGAGGCACCACTTTTCAAGGACAGTGGCATGGAACTCCTTCACTTCTAAGTATGTGATATGATGGGTAGGAAAGAGAGAGAAAAGAGAGGAAAAAAGAGAAGGAAGTGTAAGGAAATTTAACGTAGTTTCTCCCTTTATTGGTTCACCTATGTATGCATATCTTACGATGTTGATTATCACCCAAATTTCTTTCTAATTATCCCTTGAAATTCACTATTTAGCATAAGATAATTGTTTCTAAATGTCCTCCAATCATGTGACTCCATGTGGCATGACTCGTGTGGCTTGGTGGCTCACTTTGATAGTTTAATGCTTGAAGTCTTGAGTGGCTAAGTCTCTTGACATCAAGACTTGAATGGCTTGGCTTACTTAGATTTCGTTGATAGACTAGAAAACTTCATGCATAGTTCCAATTCTCATGCAAAGGTGGTAGAATTGCATGGCTTTTTATGGGCCCATCTTAATCACTTTTAATGCTTCCATTTGCTTAGTTGGACTTCATTTTCTTGTCTTAAGATGATTTTAACCCTTAACTTAGCTTTGAAATGTTGAAATGCAGGACTTTGGCCCTCTTTTGCTCTTGATCTTCAAATCTTATCTTGCTTGATCTCGACTGTTGGATCATCTTCTCAACACCTATAAAAGAGTAAAAATCCTAATTAAATCATAGATAATTATGATGATTTACATACTTACCCTGGATTACTTTTGAACCTATAAAATATTAAACTTTTGAATTGTTAGGTTAGAAATACATGTGTTATGCAATTCCAAAAAATAATAATAAATCCTAGAATAGTGCCTATAATTTATAACATAGACTACTAATTAGGTATTTTTTATACAAAATTGAGCACTTATTAGGGATAGTTAGCCACCTCACATGATTCTAGTTTTCTATATAAGGGGAAGGGGTTGGGCTAGAGAATCTCCTAGCACATGCCCCTACCCTGAAAGAGTGATGCAAAAGACAAAAACCAACAAAGAGAGCTAGAGAAGGAAGGGTAAACCTTGGGATAATAAAGAGAGGAATTGTATCAAGGGGTTAGAGGAAGACCCAAGAAGCAATTCTGGTGGTTGCGATTGATTTCCAGCTAGAAGACCATGCCGAATAAGCTAGGCGTCTTCAAGCTTGGAGCACAAATTTGCAGGCAGTGTAGCTGCCATGAAAAACTGAAGGAACCCCGTGAAAAACCCAAAAAATAAGCAGTGAAACATTCAAGAAAGGGAAGATAATCAGTGGATTTGGGCTAAGCATGAAGATGGAAGAGATGGAGCGAAGATTGTTGGGAAATTCAAGGAGAATTGGTAAGTTCTTGAAGCTGGATTTGCAAGGAAGAGGAGGACGCCTAAGCTGGAAAGCATCCTGCTGTTGGGAACCTCCTTGCACCCATAAAATAGAGGGTCGAGGGCTTCAATTGCTAGGTATGATAGCATAGGAAGATGGTTAATAAAGGTTTGAGTTTTAGCCAAAAAGAAATTCCATGATTTCAATGCTTAAGCGCCCACATTATAGCATGCTACAGCACATCTTTTGCATCTGGAATTGCTTACTGTTTGGAATTTATTTCTTGATGATTCTCATGCCAATGCTTCATAATGGTTAATGGCTTAGTACGTTATCGTAGCTACATGTTTTCTTGCCCAAAAGATTTCACAAAATTAGATCCCTTGAATCATGTTTTGAATTAGTTTTGAATGGCTTGATGTGGACTGCCATATGGGTATAAACTTCTGCGAAACATGTAGCAGTAAATCACTATTATTTCCCATCTTTGGTGAAGCATTTTTACTATTACTACAATGATAACTAAATGCCTTCTTTTTAGGCTTTAATTTGACTTCGAAAGAAATAGGATTGATGGACTTATGAACAAAAAATGGCAATCAATTTTCTGCTCATTCCTACTGGAAATTTAGGCGACATTTCCTACTTACTGGAACACCTGCGGACAGTAGTGGGTTAAATGATTGTGGGGGACTTCTATGCACAATTTCATACCCCGTGATTGATGACTGTACTCTAGCATGTTGACTTTGAAATGATTGTGTTGGATGTGGAAGAGCATGGGTGAATGTGACGCTCCTCACAGAAACCCACAGGGAGGTGCCTTATGTTGATGGCCTTTTGGCCTTTGGTTGATTGGGGAATGAATGGGAATCCTTGGGAAATTTGTAACTAAGTGATAAATCTATTATTTGGTTAAGGTTTCCAAGAATGAAATGGTTGGATTAGGTAGAGTTCTAACCATGGTTAGGATGGACATGGTGGAACCTCCCTGCAGGAATTTCCAACAGGGACGTATATGTTTGTGAAAGCAATTAGGCCATGCTTTGGTGGCTAGTTGAATGAAATTCCCCATGATTGAAAGCTCTAAATTTTCATTAAGATGTTTGGTACAAGATCCAGCATAACTTGAAGGAAAACAGTAGTATAAGATAAGCTTATCACTACTGGTGTAAGGTAACTTCAAAATGGACTGGCTAAGTCAAGTAACTAAACCTATAATAAGATGAATGTTCTTATGACAAATGGCAGTAACATGAACATTAGAACTCCTAGAAATTGAGTGTATACTTTGGTACACAAGACATGGTGGCTTTGACATGCTTAAACAAGCAATTGAGTAGTTTTGGAGGTGGTTTGGATGAGGGCTAAGTGGTGAATGTGAAACAGAAAAATCCGGCAGAAACCATATAAATACCTAAACCTATTTAACATATTAAATGAACCTAAAAGTTGCTAAAACTTAGCATGGATGTTTCTGGCCACTAGTACTACCTTATCATATGAACTTTTCCAAGTTTCATGCGTTAGTCTCTGGGTTGAAGGGGGTTTATGATGTAGGTAATAGGTGTTGCTCCTGCAGAATTCCAGCAGGACAGTTATGTGTTATGCCTTAATGATGGAGGGTGAAACTACCTCAAATTGGAAGCTAACTTACATGTTAAGTATCCTAAGGTGACGCCAAGTTTCTATTCTAAACTCCACAATATGGCATTGAGTTTCAACCTGTGGCATTAGGAACTTGATGGTGAACTTAATACATCTGTAAGAAAGAGGGTGTGGGTGTTGGAAACCTACCTTTCTCTCAATGAAATGTCGTGACCAGTCCTAAGCCTTCTTCTTATCCTTAAATTTGGTGTTAGGAAATGAATTCTAAACCTAGGAATAACCTATGGAACACTTGATTGGCAACTGGGGACCTTATGACCATAAGCTTACTCACACAGATTAGAAACATGCCTCTAAGTAAGAGGACATGATAATTCCTTGGGCAAACACATGGGTCTTGTTGTTTCCAACCATGTGCATGATTCAAAAAGTGAAATGTAGCCTGATACAATTCTTGAATGACATCCTAGATTGGCAGGTGGAACAAAGGTGGTAAACTTCTACCTATGGTTAACTATATCCCCTAGAAATGTAGGAATATCCTACCCATCTTACCATGAAAAGTATTACCTTGAAAGGGTATTATGTCACCAATTAGGTGGTCGTTTTAAAGTCAAGGGAATCTTATAACCTAAGGATTTTACCTAAAAAATGAAGAAGGAATGGTATAGAAAAAGAATCAATAAGTTGTCCAAAGTTTAACAAAATGGTAAAAACAACATCATATTGGAAACTGATAACTTTAATAGTTATCCAATAAAGCTTATATTGCTAAACCTAATGCCCTAGTTAGGTTGCTATGTATTGAAAATACATTCATATTTTAAGGGATATCAAATCTCCAATTATGACAAGGGTTACGACATAAACCACTTCCAAACAATAACATATTAAGTCTATGGAATCCAAAGGACTCAAGGCATTATAAGCAGGAAAAGATGAATGGATTCACATATGGCATCAACTTGCTTTCTCACCTTGTACCGTGTTGTAGTTCATCAATGTTTTAGGAAAGTGCTCTACAAGCAACTATAAGCCCTAATGGATATGATTTTATTTTTATTTTAGGCAAACACTCTACAAGTAGCTGTAAGCCCTAATGGATTTGGTCTCATCAATCTTTAGGCAACCACTCTATGAGGAGTTTGTAAGCCTTGATGGATATGGATTTTTTTTATGATTTAGGTGAAAGCCCCGATGGATATGATTTTCATTGATGTTTAAGAAAGCGCTCTACGAGCAGCTGTAAGCCCAAATGGATATGATTTTCATTGATGTTTAGGCAAGCGCTCCATGAGCAGTTGTAAGCCTTGGGAATGCAATTTTCATCAATGTCTTAGGAAGGCACTCCATGAGTAGCTATAAGTCCTTGGGATGAGATTTTGATTATTGTTTTGGTAGGTGCTCTACGTACTATAAGACCTAGAGGCATACACACCCAGGGGGATAGTAAGTCCTGGAGGAAAGCACGCTTGGGGTAGCTATAAGACTTGAGACATGGGTGCTAAACACCTCTATAAGTCCTATATAACCTATGATAGGACGTGCAGTTGGCCACTGATTTCTGAGATAATATTGATACCAACAATGCAATAGAGACAATAGACAATAGGAGATAGCTTCTAATTGATCTACTCTGAGGTAGCTCGGTGCCCCATGAGGTCTGGTGAGGATTAGGCAGTGAGGTATCCACAATCAATGTAGAAGCTACAATTGTTGCCGGGGATGACTATAGGGCCCTACAAACATAGGAGTCTGGGTATGGATTTTAGGGCATGTTGAACATGTCGGTCACTCTTGAGGGTTTAGACCGGAGTCCCTGATGGTAGCACTGTATGCCATTCTATTTCTCATTGATTTGTTTTCCAGTATGACATTGACATGAATTTTCATATTTGATAGCGAATTGTCCACATAATCTATGGATTGCCAATTGTTTACTAAGTTGATTATTTACCAATTCTTGGTTCATGCATGACTTGGGTTTGATATTCTTTTCATGTGACTTGCTTCTCACATATTCTCACTTTATTTTAAGAATGTATATTTCAAGTATTTGTGAAATAAATCCTAAGTTATGCCTATCTTAACTCAAGCCCATTTACTTAGCTACTTATGGATATATTATAGCACTGTTACCTTATTTTCATCGGGCATGCTTGTATTAGCTTTCTTCAATGTGAGCGATTGATATGCTCACCCCCTACAACCAACATTTTAGGTGATATTCCTTGGAGACTGATAGTGAAGGATAAGGGAAAGGCAAAGGCTTTGAGCTCTTCTTAGATATATGGAAGAGATATCCTTTGTGGGCATATTTGATAGATCTCACGTATAGGGATTCATTATAGGATGTATATATTTTACTTTTCTTGATGTGTATAGTCAATGGATGTGTGATTTTTAATTGTGACAATATGATTCTATGGCATGTACTAACTGTATTTAGGTTAGATCTTTATTTTACTTATATGTAAAGGTTTCAGGAAGTAACACCCTGCCAAAGTAGGATTATTTCACAAAATACGTATATAATATCACACTAACTATTCTTCCAAAAATAAGAAAATTTTCACTACTTTTAAAATAAATGCTATAAATATTTCAGAAAAACTGGAATGTTACAGGTGGATCGCTGAAATTAGTTAGATAGGCAGATATATGGAATTATCTCAAAAATAAATTTGGTTCTTGCTCAAAAGACATGACCTAAAAACCGAATACCATCTGATATAAATTAGGTGACAATGAATATTCTGCCCACATCTTAACCACAAGGGTAGGCTGTTGAAAGGAAAGCTATTGGGTGTAAATTTTAGATTTGAAATGTTAGAAAAGGCAGGTGGATCAATGAAATTAGTTAGAAAGGAAGGTGGATCTATGAAACTATCTAAAAAATGCATTTGGTTCTCGCTCAAATGACATGACCTAGGCAGAACTTATGTCAAAAGTACGTCTACATTTTTTCAAATTAGGTCTTCCAGGACCCCAAAAAGGATGCAGCTAATGCAACTCCATCCTATCTTGGATGATCTAACATGCTCATCTTGTTTGGGAGGGGGCAGCCCCGGTGCATGAAGCTCCCGCCTATGCAGGTCCGGGGAAAGGGTGGAACTCATGCTCATCTTGTTCAGCTTTGCCCTATTTAGGTTACCTACAAAATGCTTCTAGCTACGCGTTTTCAAGTAAATAACTCCAATTGTCGTTATTTAAAATCTAACACTGCATAAATCGACTCGTCCAAAAGTTCATAGATTTGATGCTTGGCCAATCTAAGGCAATTGAACGTGATGGTTGGATCAGATTATCCAAAAGGAGGGTCTGGCAAGGTTGCTTCCTTTTCATCGTTCCAAAGCATTTTCCTTTTAAAATGTATCATCCAAGAGTCTCGATACCCAAACCGTAGTAAACAAAAGAACGGACAAGATGAAAGAGAGCCCACTGTGTAAATGTGGGGTACCTCCTAGTAATCAAGGAATATAAAAAACAGGATCAGTCACGTACAACAGAATAATATATAACACACTGAGGAGAGAATGCAACCTTTAATTACCGGAGGCCGATCATCTCTTTCGTTCCAACATACAACGCGACAAAAATTGGCGCAAGTGATAGAAAGCATCATGCTTTCTCAATAATACTCGAAAAACAGAAAACCAAATGGTCTCTAAACCCAAAAACAGAAGCCGGGGAGGAAAAACAAGAACAACAAAAACAAAAGAATCCTTCACTAATCGCAGTGAAAGTCCCTCCCTTGCTCAGAAACTCTGTACATTTATTTCTCTCAACCATCCAAAATCTCGAAGCTCTCCCTCCGTTTTCGCCTATTACCTCTGCCTCAATTACAGCTTCAGTAAGTCCAGGAAAAATCGAAATCTCCTCTCGCTAGCACAGTTATACGTTCGGTTTCAAAATGAAGAAGTGTCTCGGAAGCACCCAAAAGAATCCGTCAGCCACTCTTCCCTCAATATAGTTACTAGAAATTACAGGGGAAAAAAAAAACACAAAGAACTGCAGGAGATGTACTAGTTTTATACTTGTTTTGGTTGTGAAGTATACTAGGCCCGGAAAAAGCTGCCTCGTCACTCCAAATCCTTTCCAGAAACGGATGAAGAGTCTGTTCCATTAGAATATTCCTCCCCATTGCCAGAAGCTGATGGGCTTCCTTGGTGGTTCTCCTCATTGCAGCTGGTTCGGGATTTGCTGGGTCGAGACCGGATATTGACACCCATTGGGAAGGGCTCCTGCAAAAATGAAGAAGAAAGACGGGATAATCATTATTTAAGGGCTAGTTTAAGACAATTGAAGAGAGGAAACAAAAGGAACAAAAAAGGTGCGTGAACCCAACAAGCAGCATTGATGGGAGAATCATGCTCAAGTAAATGAGTACAAAAGCAAAGGTAATTCGCACACAAGAAGTTAAAACACTGCAAATCTATATATCAAAACACAAAGTTTAAGTACCATGTGATGATTACCTGATCCCCTGCATTTGGGCCGTCAGAATGGAAAAGAATAGGACGGCAACGTTTATCCTCATTCATCAAGCTTGAATTCTGGAAATGAGCAATCAGAGCAGCCTTCCCTTGGATCCGTGCATATGCAAGTGATGCCACCTTTTCGCTGTTGAACTTCTCCCATTTCTTCCCATTAAATGCCTGTGGAACTTGTAGCATTAAAGATGACAAAAGCTTTTGAAAATTTGAGAGCAGAAAGATGCAATAATGCAAATAAACTGATGACCCCAAACTTTGAATGCACAGGAAATTTTATAATTAAAAGATGACAGCATAGCTTTTGTAAATTTGAGGGCAGAAGGATGCAATAGGCAAATGACCCGATTCCCCCGATCTTTGAAGGGGCAGAAAATTTTGTAGTTAAAAGATGAAAGAACATATTGTGTAACAAACCTGAAAGAACGGAACAATCTGCATAGGATCAATCATGTTGATAAAGGCATAACCCACATTGCATTTGTTCTACGGGAAAAGATATTAAATCCGAGTCAACAAATTGATAACGTAAAAGCATAAAAACTACCACACTAGGCTAAAAATGTATTTTGACAATTGTAAAAATAGCCATGCACCTTAAAATCAATTGGCAAATAAATGAAATCATAATTTCCTCGATTGTGTTCGTCAATTGCAGCCAAGAGCATCTTGGAAGTGTACCTTTAACAAAGATTAACCCAAATGATGAAGAGAAGAAACGTAAGTAAAGCTCTCCACAGATGATGTCTTCTACCAACAGCAGAGCTAAGCTGAATTTAGTGGTAACCATAGCCAAAAATTAAAGAGCATAGTAAACGATAGAAGCAAAGGTTACGTTACATACTTGTTAGGGATGTTTTTTATCATCAGAGTTGTTCTGGTATCTTCCCCGCGTAATATGCAGTCAATATCAAGTTCGTACTGTTTCTTGTTGTTGTCAGCCTGATTAGTAGCTTCACTTCTCCGGCTTCTAACCCGCTCACTCGGGGCATCAAAAGGAGCCATGGGAATCAAATGGTTTCTGCCTGGAATCATGCGGCATCTTTGCTGTGGGGAAGGCATTCCGACATTAGGAGAGGACATTGATGAGTCCATTGAGTTTCCACCAACATGTGGAAAAATGTTATGAGAAGCAAGTTCCAGAGGATGCAGTATGGAGCTGCTAGAAAAACCCATACTTCCAACAGAACCTGGGTGGAAAGCAGACGGCTCAGCAGAGTCTCCTGCATAAGAACGTTGCCTGTCCCAGAGAGAGGGATTGACAGTGGGAGCCGAACCCACATGATGATGGTGGTGCTGTAGAGGTAAAACTGTATTCAGCATATGAGATGGTGCTCCAGGAAGACCATGCATTTGATGTGTGGGATGGGCATAAACTCCATTTACAAATGATGGCGAGTTGGTCCACATCATGGGGCCTTGGGGAGGAGGGTGATGAGAGTTGGAATTACCCCATACATAATGTTGGCCATGAAGAGGGCAACTTCCATTTCCAGATGCACCAAACACTGCAAAAGAGAGGACATGTAAGCTAAAGAAAGCAAACAGCAGGAAAGAAGAATATAGAAATTCTCCTCCAAACAAAAATCAACCAGAACTAACTAGCACGTCTCTTTCGATCTGGCCATGCCAGCTCAACTCAGGACGTTAAATTTCTGCACTTACCATCTTCATTAAGCTCAATGGAGGAGTGACTGTTAAGTCCACCCGAACCTACTCTTCTATGCATGTGCCTGTTATCAATTCCTTCAGATGTTCTAAAATTTATGCTAGCTGCAATGCCTGATATGGTGCCAGGGGAGTTGTAGGAAATACCATTTGTTAAACCATCACCATACTCTGGAAGTGAATGAGGGTGAAAGCTTGGCATGGACTGAAAGCCAAATGTTATCTGACCCAGTGAGTGACTGGGCTCAACAAGCCCAGGTTGATTGCTTTGAGGGCCCACAGATGCAGCTCTGACTGGAGAGGACAAACTATGAGGCAAGCTAGAAGAGATTCTGTGAAAAGCATTGTCAATGAATGGGCTAATCGGAGATCTTATTGCAGAATGTAGACCCTGTATTGCTCCATTTTCAAGGAAAGTGGATGTATTTGGTGCACAGACGGCTGATCCTGAAAATGCCCATGTGTTACAAGAAATTTAACAAATCAATAACATAACCTAATTGTCTATTAGCAGGTACTTTCAGCAAAAGCATCATACCTAAACAACCTGATGGCGATCTGTTAGGAGGACTTCCCTGTTGCCGGCATCCACTGCCTTCTTCCTGCTCCAATTCTGGAGAAAATTGTTGCATTACACTGGTAAACAATGACACTGTCAGAGACTGACTGTAGATAGGAAAACAGTTACTACAACTGGCATATAAAGGAGCAAAATGGTAGAAGACAATAAAATAACACTCCAGATATTTCTGTAGATGTAGATCGGCTTCCCAATTGCAAAAGGTAAATGGCCAAAATGCAAATCCATGAACAAATTTATCAAGGAATGTTCTCCAAATTATCAGACAGACAGTCAAACGCCTCGGTCCAATTTGAGTGCAATGAGGAATACTATAAATGATGCTTAATTCTATAGTAGAACTGAAAAGTACCAACAGCAACAGGCATAAACGAACCATATTTAATTGCAAACTCTACATTCAAATGAAGCAAATAGGCAATCTTGGTGTGCATCCATAGCTGCTTTCCATTGCCTATCATATCTATGAGAAGTTACCAGAGTTTTTGAAACAAAAATTTATTTTTTCATATGCATCATTTAAGTGTTATTAAGTCCTAGTATGTTACACCATCAGGGATAATACTAGTCCATTGTCCTACACACAAAGAAGCACAATGTCAGCTTTGATAATTGATATGCATGTACTACATTTAACAAAGGAAGAACAAAGAGATCAGCAGGGCAGCCCCCTTTACCATCAATCCTTCGTGTTGACTCGTATCCATACTTATTAGGACCAGTTTGAGTAGAGAAAGGGTGCATCTCTTCTGTAAATCCAGAGAGAACCAATGATGTAGCCAAGTCTCAACTAAAGAGGAACGCACAAGGCCATTGTCCCTCCCAAAAAAAAAAAGGTGCCACACTTTCTCCCTCTCTCATTATGTACACCATGCTGCATACTATCTAGGCGCCTAAAATGTGTGTGTCAGCCCATCTCCCAATGATCCAAACTTCTCAATTTCTTGGCAGTTGGGAATTACACCCCTCAAAAATGCATATTTATGCCACCATTATTAGCGTATTAGGCAGTCAATTAGACAAAAAACCTGAAGAAGGAAAACATTCCTCCTTGACGCAATGCCAGAAGAGAAAAAAATTTCGAATTTCAGCTAGGAATCAGATGCCAACTGGCCCAGCGATGCACCAAAAAGTCAATGCAATAGCAAACTTCATCCACTGTCTCCTATTACTGAACAAGATCTCAGCTTTTATTGGTACAAGAAAGTAGGAAATCAGGCATCTACAACTATCACTAAATGGAATCATATTAGCACTAACAAGCATAATGATGTTTAGGAAGAAGTTCCCAATTTAAGACCTTGAGTTTGTAAGAGCCCAAAGGTTCAAGCAACATAACAGTGCAAACGATGATCCAGGACTGAAATTAAAAAATAAAGAAGGAAACTGGAGAAACTTAAAAGCAAAATACTTAAGCCAACAGCTTTGCTGGAAGAAAAGACAAAGCACGTGAGCATATTTGGACAATACCACCAGCTCGCACCCCCAGGGCGGCTAGGCTCAAGCTTGATCTGTTTCCCTGCAATATCGCTCCTATTCAAAGCACGAAGAGCTGCTTCAGCAGCTCTGACATCATAGAACTCAATGAATTTATGATGACATTTGTGTGGAGTTTCACGAATCTGTAAATAAAAAGTAAGAGTCAGCAACATACACAAAAGTTTGCGAATGAGACTGCAACCCTAGAATGTTAGACAGCTCACCTCTTTAATTTCTCCATAAACACCAAATATCTGGCGAAGCTCATCATTTAAAACAGAAGAATCAAGATTGAATACAACAAGCATACCCTGGTTAATGTCTTTCTCTGAGAAATTATCCTAGAAGGAAACAATCCACAGTCAAATCATTCACCCCAAACTATATCAGCAGAAGCTATACATGGATGTATAAATTTTATACAGAGAGAACCATAACATATGAAATTAATAACACGATTATGCAAGTGTTGCACCTGCAATGAAACTAAAATAACATCCTTGAGAAGTAAAGCAGTGACACTGAAGATGATGATTGTGGACATAGTTTAGTCGAACATTTTCATTATAAATGTTGTATTTGGCAAAGAGAATTTGTTTTGATAAGTGAACATGAAATTTTGCCACCAAAGAGAACAGGACATGATACAATCTACCGAAAAAGAACATTTCTTTCACTTTGGCAAAGAAAGAAATCAAAAGAATAAGACATAGCAAATCTTAATATGAGAGTAAGATTGACTTTAACAACTAGTAGCCCCTGGAAATAAAAGATTGCACCATATACAGGTAACCAGAAACAAAAACATCATTCCATTCGGATGAAAGAGTGATGTTAATGTGGAACTTCCTACAGATTAGCACCAAACTTGAAGACCAGAAACTGGGTGGAGAAGAACCAGAGAGACGAATACCTTTGGAATTGAAAAATGTATGTCAAGTTTCCTCCGTCTCAATGGCTTGTTTTGAAGAGCTCGCATCGCATTATGCGCTGCCCTTATATCATAGTAAGAAATCATAGCAAAACCACGATGTTTGCTGGCTGTATAAAGTGTACGGATATCTCCATATTGCTGAACAGAAGACACACATGTCAGGACTTCAGAAACTCAGCATTTGACAAGATCTTTTTTTATATCTGAATGGCAGCACTTGATAAGACATCAAATCATTTCCATAAGTGACAAATAAAATATAATAAATACCTCAAAAAGAACCCTTAACTCAGAATCTTCAACATTACTGTTAATATTTCTCACAAAAAGTGTTCTAGAAGGGTGTTCTCCAGCAAAAGGACTATCTGATCCTCCCTGCTGGCCGCCTTTACTACCTCCAAAGCAACTTAAATCATCTCCTTCTAGTTCCATCCCTCCCATGCTGCTAAAAAGATCAAATTCTTCCGTGTCATCCCCAGTATGTGGTCGGGCAATGTACTCCAGCTCATCAATGACTCCAGAAAGAAGATCATCATCATCAGGAAGGAGGTTCCCAATAGTTTGAGCCTCAAGTTCTTCAAGGGATTCAAATGGCTCATCTTCTTCATAGTGGGTGGTAGCAGTATTGACAGACTTGATAAATGGAACATCATTTGATGATAATCTCACTGCAATATCAATAGACCAGGCAAAAGTTAATATATCAGCAGGATTATTGTGCTGCTCGAAATATCGCCTTGTTTGGATGCAAGACTGTGAAATTCCGATAAGTGAAGATCACATATCCCAACACTATAAAATAAAATCTGAATTTAATAAATCATGATTTTATCAAGTTCGGCGGTCTGCCATCTACAGAAGTACAAAATCCAAAAAGGGATTTTAGCACTGAAAAAAATGCCTTTACAAAATATTTTGTCTTGAGTGAATAATGAGTGCTTTTTGTCCTTCTATCTATTTCTTCTCAGCTCAAGGAGAAAATCAAGGAGATATGTTTTGCCCAAATGTTTCTCCTATAAAGTTTCGTGATTCAGTGGAGAAATGATGATTTTTTAGCATTTTGAAAAGTCACCTTCAGGTTGTCCAAACATGTTAAATCGCAAAACAAGATTTTCTTTTCTTGCAATCTTAGAAAATCTCAGCAAATCATTATTGTGGGTGGTATCCAAATATTATATGAAGGAAAACAAACTATTATAGGTCCACATAGCTGACTGATAATCCATAGCCATTAACTCTTCAGATCTTTAAATTAAGGTGAATACTGTAAAGATAAGTATGACCCACCCTTTTTGGTAAATATTTCTGACAAAGAACTTGAGAAGAGACCACTCTCATATTGGGGCCCACCAAAATTGACCTTGTTCCCTTCATGTAGAGATCTTGGCTGTGCATACAGATTCAAGCATGCCCCTGAATCCTGATCCATAACTTTCCAAGAATTCATTGACAAAGTGGCTGTTCTCTCAGAACCTACCAAGTGAGTATCCTGGATAACCTTCGTTTTCTGGTCTTTAACAACAAAAGGCTGAGTGATTTCTGAAAAGTCCAAGGAACGTGATCCCATTCGGCAACGATTTTCTAATGGAGATGAATCGGACTTACTGCCAGACAATGTGATGCCCTCAATTCCTAGTCCTGAATATAAATTGAGAATAGGTTCTTATTGGCTCAATCAAACACAACATAAAATAGGAGAGTTCAAAAAAGATGATCTAAACATAAAATAAATAAATAAACTGAAGTAATCCTTCCGGAACAGATGAAATCCAGAAAAAAAAGAAGACGTTAAAAGATCAATACAATCAGTGAGCGAGGCATCTTAATCAGGATATGGTTGCAGGTAATGAAAAAAATGACATGTCAAAACCATTGTAGCCAGCCAGGTTAAGAGAAACCTTAAAATAGGACACCCCTTATGACCATAAAAGCTTTCTTCATTTTAGATGTACAGAGACCATCTTATCTGCAAGGACAACCACAGAAGATCTGGAATTCCCCACACAAAATGACAAGGATAAATGTAACAGCCCAAGGGCCCACACCCTACAACAATATTGTCCGCACTGGAGACTGGGGCCCATATCACCCAGCCCCCCCACGGTTTTGTTCTTCCCCTGTGGGGAAAAGGCCTCGTTGCAAGGGAAGTCCTCACCACTCTTATCAACAGCCCAGTAACTTTCCCCTTAGCGATGTGGGACGAACTCTCAGTCCCTCACCCCCCTCGAAGCCTGCTAGCCCTTTTGGCCTGCCCTCATTGGGACAGGGCTTCACCTTTCCCCCTTAGGGGACACGCATCCCCACGTGTCACACGCGAGCGCCCACGTGTGGTTAGCCACCCACACCGGGTCAGGGGTTGGATTTGATACCATTGTAACATCCCGAGGGCCCACATCCTACAACGATATTGTCTGCTCTGGAGACTGGGGCCCATATCACCCAGCCCCCGCACGGTTTTGTTCTTCCCCTTGGGGTAAAGACCTCGTTGCAAGGGAAGACATCACCACTCTCATCAACAGCCCAGTAACTTTCCCCTTAGCAATGTAAGACTAACTCTCAGTCCCTCACCCCCCTAGAAGCCTGCCAGCCCTTTTTGGCCGGCCCTCATCAGCACAGGGCTTCACCTCTCCCCTTAGGGGACACACATCCCCGCGTGTCCCATGCGAGCACCCACGTGCGGTTAGCCACCCACACCAAGTCAGGGTTGGCTCTGATATCATTGTAACAGCCCGAGGGCCCACACCTTCCAACGATTTGTCCGCTCTGGAGACTGAGGCCCATATCACCCAGCCCCCACACGGTTTTGTTCTTCCCCTATGGGGAAAAGGCTTCGTTACAAGGGAAGTCCTCACCACTCTTATTAATAGCCCAGTAACTTTCCCCTTAGCGATGTGGGACCAACTCTCAGTCCCTCACCCCCTAAAAGCCTGCCAGCCCTTTTTGGCCCGCCCTCATCGGCACAGGGCTTCAACTCTCCCCCTCAGGGGACACGCGTCCCCGCGTGTCACACGCGAGCACTCACATGCGGTTAGCCACCCACACAAGGTCAGGGGTTGGCTCTGATACCATTGCAACAGTCCAAGGGCCCACACCCTACAACAATATTGTCCACTCTGGAGATTGGGGCCCATATTACCCAGCCCCCACACAGTTTTGTTCTTCCCCGGTGGGGAAAAGGCCTCATTGCAAAGGAAGTCCTCACCACTCTTATCAACAGCCCAGTAACTTTTCCCTTAGCGATGTAGGACTAACTCTCAATCCCTCACCCCTCAGAAGCCTACTAGCCCTTTTGGCCTGCCCTCATCGGCACAGGGCTTCACCTCTCCCCCTTAGAAGACACGCATCCCCAAGTATCACATGCAAGTGCCCATGTGCAGTTAGCCACCCACACCGGGTCAGGGGTTGGCTCTGATACCATTGTAACAACCTGAGGGCCCACACCCTGCAACGATATTGTCCGCTCTAGAGACTGGGGCCCATATCACCCAGCCCCCACACGGTTTTGTTCTTCCCCTGTGGGGAAAAGGCCTTGTTGCAAGGGAAGTCCTCACCACTCTTACCAACAGCCCAGTAACTTTCCCCTTAGCAATGTGGGACTAACTCTTAGTCTCTCAGCCCCCTAAAAGCCTGCCCGCCCTTTTTGGCCGACCCTCATCGGCATAGGGCTTCAACTCTCTCCTTAGGGGACACGCGTCCCTGTGCGTCACACGCAAGCACTCACGTGCGGTTAGCCACCCACACCGGGTCAGGGGTTGGCTCTAATACCATTGTAACAGCCCGAGGGCCCACACCCTGCAACGATATTGTCCGCTCTGGAGACTGGGGACCATATCACCCAGCCCCCGCACGGTTTTGTTCTGCCCCCGTCGAGGAAAAGGCCTCGTTGCAAGGAAAGTCCTCACCAATCTTATCAATAGCTCAGTAACTTTCCTCTTAGCGATGTTGGACTAACTCTCAGTCCCTCACCCCCCTAAGCCTACCAGCCCTTTTGGCCCGCCCTCATCGGCACAGGGCTTCTAGGGGGTGAAGGACTGAGAGTTTGTCCCACATTGCTAAGGTGAAAGTTACTGGACTGTTAATAAGAGTGATGAGGACTTCCCTTGCAACGAGGCCTTTTCCCCATGGGGGAAGAACAAAACCGTGCGGGGGCTAGGTGATATGGGCCCAGTCTCCAGAGCGGACTATCATTGCAGGGTGTGGGCCCTCGGGCTGTTACAATAAACAACTTACCTAACTTTTCTAACAGAAATTCATATTGACCACATATAACTACAACAATTCAATTGGAAGAAATTGACTAAGAAACAGTGAAGTCAGAAGGATGACTAGTTCTGCTCCAAAGCGTCTAAATTATTTTATGAATTGCCCATTATACCAAGAAAAAGTTCAACTAGTTGAGAGCTGAGGCAAACAATAGCTTGGACAAGACTATTCCAGTTTGTTGTTTGTAGAAGCTTTACATAGTACTCCTAGCTTTCGTGTTTTCTCCAAAAACAAACAACAAGGATGATGTTAATACAAGCAAATTTCTTCTTCAGTTCTATGCAATATCATTTACTGGATTGACCCAAACCAGAGGTAATTATGCACATAAGACTTTGCAGAAAGTCTCAGTTGTTTGCATGCTCAGGTGCTCAGTTCTGAGTTCTCCACATACAAAGAAAAACCTTTACATATTCTCTTCATCTTATTGTTGCTTATGTCACATTTACCAAAGAGCACCCAGCCCAGAACAAAGTGATGGTGTCTCCTTTCCTCTCAGCACAACCACATCCATGAAGACGCTATCTTTCAATGGGTAAACAAGCCTAGAGATCACTGAAATTACCTTACACAAAACACCATGCAACCAGCTTGCTAAAACAAATTCTTTAACACTTTTGCAAGGAAAGAAAACTCACAGAAACTTGTAAATGTTTTGTTCAGAAATATTATATCTAGAAAGAAAACAAAATGGAGTTTAGGAGCTAAGATGTTAATCTTAGATTAGTTTCCACACTACCTCTGAGGCTGCAAAAGAAGCACAAAAATGATTATGATAATATTCAAACGACAATGTAAATGGAAGAAGGCAGCCACAAGAAAACAAAATGGAGTTTAGGAGCTAAGATGTTAATCTTAGATTAGTTTCCACACTACCTCTGAGGCTGCAAAAGAAGCACAAAAATGATTATGATAATATTCAAACAACAATGTAAATGGAAGAAGGCAGCCACAACAAAGGTCTTCAAAGACATAAAATGTGGGGGCAAACAACAGCAAACTGGTTTCTGCACACCAATTGAGTTATACAATCATCAAGGCCATTTAATGTGCGGAATTACTTTTAAAGACAACTGCAGGAGTTGTTGATGTAGAATCAGAATGTGAAGCAAGGGACAAATGCCAATTAAAGATTAAATGCATGCAACAAGTAAAACATGTAATCTGTTAAGGCTGCAAAATGATCCAGCAGTACACGCTGCAGACCAAGGTTAAGAAATTTATACATTATTTTCAGATCTTCCAAATATATGTCTTGAGTTCGAATATGGAACCTGACCGGCAGATCCACAATATTAAAGCAAACAACTGCTTCCAGCTCCAGAAAGACCAAATTCTAACCCTAGAGATTACCTTATCCCCAGAAACCTACTATAAATTAAGATATGATAAATACAAAGGGCTGGACAACAAATAGCACTCGGAGGCTGTTGCATGCTTATTAGCAATTGTACATACCAAAGCATTGCAATGGTATATCTTTGAAGTGATATTGAGCAAGCATAAGGGACCACTACATGTCAAATAAATTCAAATCAGCCAATCAAGAATGATTTCTGGACAGTAGAAAATTTCGATCTTTTCTTTGGTTTCTTGGACTTCTACTCAAAATAACTTCAAACAGTTGTATCTTGAATGTCTCAGATTATTTCCTTGTAAAAGGTACAAAGTAGATTTAGACACAAACATTCAAACCAAAAATACAAAATTACTAACTGTTCAGGCTTGATAAGGGAATTCGATAAAATTGTTCCAGAAGCCAACTTGGTGCCATCATATTAGCCAAGAAAAAATATCAAAAGAAGGAACATTAGTTCCCTACCAGTCAATCATTCATTAAGAGACATAATGTTTTGCAGTCACTGTAGGTTTCCAGTGCGGATCTATCAAAAGTTTGAAGTCAAACCCGGAGATAAACATGCCATTCATAAACTAAACCCTCAAACCGTTAAGGCAGAAAAGGAAAGATACTCACTGTGATGACCTGGCACAGATTCGGGCTTCCAAAATCCTATCTGCCTCTACAAAAGAAAATAGAAAGTTCTAAACATCAACATAAAAACAAAAATGTAAATTGCATACACGAGGAATTATATCAAAGTTATAACCATATAAATGAATAGGAAAGGTAAAAAATAAAGATAATTGCACAACCTTAAGATAATACATGACGAAGGCATATCCTGATTTGAAACACAGACAAATTTCCAGAAGTTATGGATTCAGGGAAAATGCACATCATAGATTCAACCCAACCATTTCAATAGAATGAAATCAAAATGCAACCACAGGAATGATACCTCTGTGGGAAAGCGATTTTCCTCAGAGAAGAAGGATGACGGCACTGATGGTTTGTACATTGCACAAAATCTTTGGTCCATAACTTCAGATGGCATCCTGAAATTTGAAAACTACAAATTTTAAGAACTAAAATTTACATCAAAATTTCCTCATCCCCTTGACACAACAACACAAATTGAAATATGCACTCCACAACACTTCTGAATTCTCCTGTCAAAGATATATCAGGTGACGGAATAGAAAATTCAATTCCCAACAGAATTAAATCAGAGCAAATAACCTCAAAGTGCCTGAAAGATCTCGAGTTGAAGGAGAAAAAATGCTGCCAGATTCTTTTTCCAGAGAGCTAAATTATGATCACGAAATTTACAAATGAAACCAAACACAAAACCAGAAAAAAAGATGCGAAACAGAGACGAGAAATCACAGTTAAGTGCGTGTTTGGAAACTTGTTGAATTCCATGCAACGATTACACAATTCGGCAAGCACAGAGAAATAAAAATAAAAACAGAAAGAAAAGAAACTTTTACCCCTCTGCATCAGGAAGATCGCTTGAAAGAAGAAAACTTAAGAGTGACAAACACTGCGCAAAAAGAAAATGGTAACCAGTAGAGAAGAATAAGAAAAGCAACAAATTCAAGCCCCAGATCATTTTGAAAACAGAAAAATAAGAAAGAAAGAGAGGACGGGAAACAAGAGAAGAAAAAAAGAATTCTCCAAATTATAGAGCAAACAAACAGATCGCGAATCAAGATGAAGCAACCACAAAGAGCAACCTCCTCGATCAAAACAAAGACGATCAGCACAAAATACACGAAATTCGAACAAACGAGCACGCAAGACACATCCAAATGTCACAAAATCCTTCAAAAACCGGAAAACAACAACGATGGGCCAATAAAAACAACAAAGAAATTCAAAAAGAGAAAGGAAAGGAAAACCGGAAAGGATGGCAAAATCCTCTCACCAGATCACGCCTGCTTCTCTCTCTCTCTCAGAGGAAGCAGATGATGACGCAATCTCTGTGCAATTTCTATCGTAAGTGGAAGAGTAGGAAGGGGGCGTGAATGTCATTAAGAAGGTGGAAGCTGAAACGGAATGGATTACGGCATAAGGAAAGGAAGGGAATTGAATTGAAGAAAGGATCTAGGCATCTGTGCGTGCAAGAACCTCCAAAGCGATGCCCTTTTTCTCTGCATTGTAAGGAAACGAAAAATATTCGAGAATATTATATTATTACAATCATCACAGGAGAAAACCAAAAGTTTTCGGATCACCGGGAGACGGATTTTCCGGCGACGGAAGGAGCGAAAGCGAGAGAAGGTTCGAAAGTTTCTAACCCTCTCTCGCTCGCCCCGAGGAAGGAGTGAGAGAGCGAACCGGGAGAAGAGGGTGGAGGGAGAAAAGAGAAAGGAAAAGGGGGTGGAGGGAACAAAAATGGGGGGCGAAGGAGAGACAAGTTGAGCTTTTGGGGTCGGGGGCGTTTGCGTGGATGCTCGGAATGAAAATCGGCGGATAAACGGCGTTGGTAGAAAGGACTTTTGTTTTGTGATTTGTAATCTACCTGTCTATTACCACATCCGACTTCATTTCCTACAATCACGAGTCGAGAAGCGGCGACGACGCCTGCCGTTAAATGGTTAACGGTGTTTCCATGGAATTCGGGAATTTGGCTGCGTCTTAGCAAGTCGTCTGATTAATACAAGTTTTTGGCTGTCTTTTTAGTGAGACGACTTTAGATTCGGCTAGGAAGTTGGGAAGCCGGGCTCTTTCTTGGATTGAGCCGGCTTGAGATTGGCCCTTTGGTTTTACTCGGATTTACAATAATGTCCTCCAATTATGTGACTTCGGCATGGATGAGCTTTCTACCCGGTGCGTTTGTACACATGCAGCTACAAGTACATGCAGGGACTTGACGTTTGATGCTTACTGACCGTTCACTTTGCAGATACGTCTTAGATTAGTAATTCACCAAATGCATCGTCTTCATCTGATGATCCTAACCACTACCTTCTTTTAGTGGATGATCCTAACTGCTATTTAATGGGATTTGATACTGACCCTAGGGGTTTGGGAACTGCCCTGTGCTTGGACGAATTTACAATAGCGTCCTCTAATAATAGGATTCGATCTGGATGAGCTTTCTGTGGTTTGTTTAGTTGTCGAGGGACCCAGGTCGTCGCTTTGTTTTCTCTCATGAGGGAGGCCATGAATGAACGATGATACCCCCATAAACAATCTCCAATTTTTTTATTTTTTATGTTTACTTTTTACAGAAAAGACTTATAAAGCATATTACCTAAACCCTGTCTTACCAAAAAGCGAAAAACAAAAAAGGGGCTACCTAAAATCTATTAACATAATTTTTTTATATAATTAAAATTTCTTAAAAAAAGAGAAAGTATAACCTCGAACCTCGAACCAAGCACAACGACAACACGCTATCCGATCCCAATTACACTATCCTTTTGGCTTTATATATATATATATGAAAACAATGTCCTCAGGTGATGCGAATGTGGGGCCATCAATCTAATTCCGTGCTGCCAACCGTTCATATTTCCAGCCACATCTTGGATGAGTTATTCACCAAGAGTCGTCTTCATTTGATGATCCTACCCTGCTACCTAGGGTGTAAAATTGATGGCCGGGAAAGTTAAAAATGAGGATAGCAAGATCCTGACCATTACGAAGGTTCCCACCTTCTCAAGCATGAGATTTTTGGATGCTGTCCTGCATATGATGTGGTCCAAGAGACAAATGATTTGGATAGCTCAACTTTAGCCCCACATGTCCTCTTTGTCGTGCGTTAAATATTTGACATGCCTAAGTTGATAATAAAAATGGGAATAACACTTTTCAAAAACTAATAATAAAACGATGAATGCTAGGCGGAAGGCCCTTTAGAGCCCTTATTGAGAAGCTTCATATTTTTCTCCTCATCTAATTACTTTAGCTAAGCAGATTGATTGATTTTACCATCTAAAAAAATACAATATTTTGTATTTCAGGTAACGAATGATTAGAAACTTTATATAAATAATGGTTTAAATTCAAATCCCAAATACATGGCTTTTTAAAATGCTAAGCTGGTGAAGTTGTTGTGAATTCTGTGCATGACATGTCCAAGGCTAAAGCAAGTAGATGAGTGGGTCCAATTATGCAAAGGTCGCCCTTCGTGGAAAAGATGAAGGACGCTTCTAGGCAAACAAGGACAGATGATTTGTTAGCCCCCGCCTGACCACTCAAATGGTGGCTGAGAATTAGAGAGCACGATTGATTCACGTGGTAGTGCGGGCTAAATTTCTTAGCATCAAAGGAGAAAGGATCATTATGTTATCATGGTACCCTCGAGATTATCTGACTGCAGATGCCTTTACGCCCATTCATGCAAGCATGTCGCCTCTTTCCTCTCCGAGTCGTTGGAGTTCTGATACGGTAGTTGTGCATAATTTTCACTTGGAAATGTGCCCCGCGCTCATACCGCTTCTCTTCATGTATGGTGAGACAATTTTAGTAGAAGTCCCGAGACTTTTAAGAGTCCAAGTAAGTATAGACGCTCTAAGCATCTTATGGAGTAGATGCTGGTCTTAGTGCTTTTTTTTTTTTTGGAAGATCTGATCTGCCCATCATGTACATATACTGAAATTAAGTAACTTAGAGAAATCGTTACATTTGGACAATTGTAGCAACTTGTTTTAGGTCATTAAAAATTAAATAAAAATGAATGGTCTTGATTTCTAATAGAAAGAAACATAGGCAAAAATATTCAATAGTCATGAAATTTGATTTCTAGCCTAAGTCATTCCAAACATGATGAATGAATCTAAAAAACACAATCACCAAGATTGGAGAAAAGGTCGTCTCTCCTCTTTAGGACACTAAAAAGCATCTACACCTATTGAGACTCTTTTAGTAAATCCAATTCACTAATCATGTTCAATGTGGCTTAGATAGGTAAGGGATAAAATTTAATGCCCATTGAATACTTTTAACCTATGTTTTCTTTGAGTCAAATATTAGAATAATCCATTTTTAATAATTTATGAAGACACAAAACAAGTAGTTAAGATAGTTCAAGTGAATTAATTTGTTGTGGTTTCCTATTTCAGCACGGCAAATATAATAAACTACTTATTACCCACAAAAGAGAGTCTCACCATCCATGTGAAAAGAGGCATGGACTTGTTTCACACTCTCGAAGGTGAACTCCCAAAAAAAAAAAAGAAAAAGGTAGCTAATAGAAGTAAAATTGGGAAGCACCTTTTCTTATTGGTAGACACACACACACACACAGCCTCAAACCCTAGTCACCTAGGTGAGCAATTTCTTGTTATGCCATTTTTCTATAAGGCTTTGGTGTACAAGTGGGAAGCACTTTTTGAATGATCCAAACTGTTTATTGAGTACAACCATGTTTATGAATAGAATTTCTCAACCATGGAATCCTTGATCGTTCTTTGTTATTAAGTACCTGCCGAAAAAATAGCCAGTTCAAATGCATGGAACCAAATAATACTAATAGTATTACAATTGTTGTTATTATTGTTATTGTGCATATATATGTGTGTGTGTGTGTGTGTGTGTGTGTGTGTGTGTGTGTGTGTGTGTGTGTGTGTGTGTGTGTGTGTGTGTGTGTGTATAATCTTTCATGCTAAGTAATGATTAGTTAATATATATATATAAGAACTATTATTTTACTAAAATTTGTATTTGTTAAAAATTTAGGTGATCAATTTATTTCTAAATTACAGGCCCATGTTGTCTAATGATGTTCTAAATACCTAATCAAAAGTAAGGCTTAGGACCAAATTATTGTAGACCATGTATTGAAGTTTTTAATCAACTAGTATAAAAAAATAAAAAATTAACCATAATCAAAGTAAAGATATGCTACACCAATAAATGTCTAATGCAATTGATTGTATACAACAAGATATCTCCCTTGAAGTACCCTTGATCATAGGTTTGAGTTGCCACTTTCCCTAGGATTAGATTCAAAAGAATGTGTGAGTGTGAGTGATTTGTTTTGTAATTCTTCACTTGTAAAAAGCAAAAACAAGAAGGTAAAGATATACTACAAAATTGGTAAAAGAAATTGATGGAATACAATAAAATAATTAGTAAATGTTGGTAAAAGGAATTTATTTTACAAAAATTTGTATAATGTGTGTGTGCTAGTGTATTCTCATTCCTTGGATAGATTTGCATAGTTGGATAATATAGATGACATTTGTTGAGTTCTTTGACTTTTCTAAAAGTAAACCTTGTACTATCATTTGTACTTCGAAGAAAAAAAGGAAATAGTTTCAAGAGTGTGGAGAGAGAAATTAACCAAAAAGGATGAATTTTTTCATGGATGAAGTGTGATAAAGAAATGAATAAAATGAGTTATCAATAATTTTCTCATAAGGAAACTACAATTATGATAATATGATGCCAAGTAAGAATGTAGAAGGAAAGATTACCCTATGAAGATGGTAAAAGAGAAAGAGGATTAGGGAACATTATCTAGGGAAGAATATTGGGAGAGGGAGAGATTAGGAACATTC
Organism: Warburgia ugandensis; assembly: GCA_035236585.1. Classification (NCBI taxonomy): domain Eukaryota; kingdom Viridiplantae; phylum Streptophyta; class Magnoliopsida; order Canellales; family Canellaceae; genus Warburgia; species Warburgia ugandensis. The sequence goes on from CP141130.1 coordinate 45,167,906, forward strand.
ATCCAAGGAAGAGAGTGAGAGAGATTGAAAATTTGAAGTTGTGAAAGGGAGTGAAGTAATATTTTAGAGGGGAGGGAGGATAGTTGTTGGCATAATATCAATGTTCAAGAGATAAAGAAATAATATTTGAAATAAAAATGACATGTGACACTTAAAATTCAAGTGAAAGCAAGAAAAGTAACAAATTTTTTATTACTATAAGCATATATTTTTGCCTTTTGATTATACCTATTCAATTTGAAGGCAAAAGGGAGGCTAATGCTTCAATGATGGATCATCCCTAGCATGATCTAGGACATAACAAATGGGGATCCACTTGTCCTTTTAACCCCTACCAATGCCCAAATTGCAATATATGTGCATCCACCATATGATAACTTAGTTTCTATATGATAGTTACTAGATGAAAGGGAAATGATGTTCCCACCCATTGCATTTTACCTACTCTTAGCCCCTACTCTTTTTTTTGGGTATTTGTAGTTGTAAAGTGTTGACATTTATGTAGAAAACTATAAAAGATAAAGTGGATGCCCAAAAAACCCAATAGGGGTGGGAATATCATTTTGCTAGATGAAATAAAGACAAATCTACTATGATGGCTACAACTAGAAGTAAATATAGATTTGTGTAATTCAAACTATTCATCTTCCAGTTGACTCATCATAACTATTATTATTCAAAGCACAAAATGCCCACTCAAAATGTTATAAAAGAAAATAAATTATTTGATATAATATTCCAAAGTTTTGTATCATTTTATGAGCAATAGAAATCCAAAGTTTATTCAAATTTTTTAAAAAATGAGATTTTAGAAACTAAATAATTTGACAATGAGACCTCTACTAGTGGTTAAAGCCTAAAGAGAGCTATCCAATGATAGTAAGTTAGTCAAGATCCAACGATGGAGATCTAAGTTACAAGCAAGATAGGATTTTATAACAACATCCCTTTCTAAATTTTGATTGAAAACAATATGAATGGTGGACTCACTTAACTAGCAAATTTAACAACCAAGTCAGCTAAACATCCAAATTCATTGAACCATAAGGAGATGTTTTTAGCTGATTTGGAATATTGGATAATAAAAAAGTAAGTGAAATTAGTAAGTCCATTCAAAGAATAAGATCAAGTAGAATTTGAGAATAATAGCTTTAAAAAAAGCCTAGGATTTCTTGGATAATAAAAAATTAGAAGGAGATCTAGATTAAAGGAGAAATAAATTAGAAAATATTTGATTTAAGAGAGAAATAGACCAAGACATCTAATAGATTGGGATGTCTTGGGTTGGGGAAAGAAGAAGAGAGAGAGAGAGAGAGAGAGAGAGAGAGAGAGAGAGAGAGAGAGAGAGCAGACACCCCCTTGGTTGCTTAAAAAAACTGATCTAAGAGGTTGGAAAGAATGGGAAGAAATGAAGGAAAAGCTAATGAGAAAAATATAGTAGATTTGTCAACAAGGTAGGTAGATCGGGGCTACTAAGTCTTCATCGATTTTACTAAACTTTTGAAGATAAAAAAGCCATACTTTTTTCTAGATCTTGAATGATTGAATAATTTACAAGTTGAGAGTATCAAGTTGGATACTTTTGAGCATTTTTAGGATATTTAATATAGATTTTCTAACATGTTCCCTCTTTGCAAATTGATGTGTATCTTGAGCATGGTTTATGCCTTGCAATGTATGATCTATGGACTAAAACTACATGACTAATCTTCCACTCATAGTACTGTGTGCACAATCCATAGTACTACTCAATGTGGTAAATCCTTGATTAATGTAGATGAATCTTCATGAGTGATTAATATGCGCATGATCTAATGGGCACCCTCTAACATTGTTAAATGGATCAATTTAACACATACCTTTTAAATGAAAAGGGTATACTCATGATATGTTGACATTTTCCTAACTTTTTTGATGAATTGATGTAATATAGAAAAATGGCATGAAGGGAGTATGGACATGACTTGTAAATACTATTTATCAGAATTAAGAACTTTGTATCTTGTTTGTTCTATGGTGAGAGTGCACAATTATTGAATAATAGCAAGTGGCGTCTTGAATGTTACACGTGTGTGTACGATTTCATCTCTAGAATCAGCCCAAACCTTGACAGGTTAGGATTAAACTTGATAAGATATCTATGATTAAAGTATTTTTAATAGGTCAGGTTAGCCATGTTGTATACAACTTAAAGATTAAAAATGTATCTTTATAGTACCTGATCTAAGGTTTAATCATGAGATTCATGCAATCAAATATGATTTTCCAACATATTAGATATTTAGAGAACTTATTTTGCATGGGAAGGATCATTTGTATGTTTGACTAGAAGAGAATTTGTGATGTGTTTCACTTGAAATAAAGTCACGTTAATGAGTATAACAACTGCTATTATTACTTTGATTCAATGTTCGAATTGTGTATTTCTTGAAACATATTTCAAAACGTTGGATCAGATACGATATGAGTAGTACAATCTTAGAAATAGCCCAATGATTTATTGGTGACTATGTGTAATATCCTAAAAATTTTGTAACAAAATTTTAAAAGTTTAATGAAATTCAAAACTTATTCAAAGTTCCAAAATCTAGTTTTCAAGATGTAAATAATCTGACTATGATATCTTTGTCAATGGATAAAGCTTGAGGAGAGCTCTCCAATGACTGTAAGATAGAAAATATCCAACGATAAAAATCAAAATTATGAGCAAAAATGATTTTTATGTTGATAATGGCACCTTGCATTAAAATATAAAGAGAAATCATGTGATGCTGGACCCATGCCAAGTAGCTAGCTTGTTAAACATCCAGATGTAATGAATCTCCCTAATTAGATGTCAATTTCCTGAATTAACAAGGAAGCCAGGGAGAGAAAAATGTCCCAATACATTGAACCACGTAGGAGATATATTAGGTTATCAAAGTTTACGACAATTTAGGAGGAGAGCTCAGTATTTATGGGTTGAGGGACAATGAAAAAGAAAGTAGATGCCTAGAATCATGTGATTCATGACGCTTATAGAAATATGACATTGTGAGCTGCTGGGAAGGAAAGAGAATGATGCAGAGGCAGCGAGAAAGGGTGAATGACAAAAGAAGAGAGAGAGAGAGAGAGAGAGAGAGAGAGAGAGAGAGAGAGAGAGAGAGAGAGAGAGAGAGAGAGAGAGAGAGAGAGAGAGAGAGAGAGAGAGAGAGAGAGAGAATGGAGGAAAATGTAACAAATCGACCATTGAGGGTACATCTAGACTACTAGGCTTTTTTATTTCAAACTTCTTTATTCTATAGTTTTTCTTTGGTTTTTACCTTGCTATTATTTCTAGTAGATTAGCATGTTTGCATGAATCTTTATGTTGTTATCAAGTTCTTATTATTAATAGTTCTTGCTTAAGAGCTGCGAGAATATGCTCTTTTTCTATACGGTTTAGATCTTATTTTATTTGGTGATGATTTACAATGAAATCTTGTTCCTTATACATGGTTTTATATGGTTTTGGGATCATGTTATTCATCCTAAAGAATTACATGCTTAGATCTGTATGCATGAGAGCTTTTGGCTTGATCTTGCCATTTATTTAAGTAAACCATGTTAGATCTATATGTGCATGGCTGATATCATGTCATCATGGATAGATAAATCATAGTTTGGATCTATATGCACATGGTTTCTTGTACTTGGGTTTTTCACCATCAAGGTAAAAAAGTATATGTGCATGGTTCACATAGTTTGTATCTATCAAATTCATGTATGTTTCACGTGTTTTTAGCATTTGATAGGTTTTCTACATGCCTAAAACCATGTTATTATCAACGATTTAGATCTAATTGACCTATGTACATTTTGCATGATTTTAGTACATGGGATTTGGATTTTTTTGTATGCCTAAAACCATAATAGAATTGATGGTTCAGATATAACTAATCTATGTGTTTTTCATACCCTTTTAGCACTCGTGATTCTCAATTTTCCATATGCCTATAAATCGTGTTTAATTAACAGCCTAGATCTCAATGATTTATGCATTTTTCATGTGATTTCAACACTTGAAATAATAGTTTTTTTATGTTCCTAAACGTCATCAAAGTTCAATAGTTTGGACATAGTTAATCTATACCCTTTTTTGCTTCATTTCAATGCTCAGATTAACATTTTTTTTAGATGCCTAGAGGTTAAGTACATTGATGGTTTTTATTTTAATAATCCACAAATTAATGGATCTTGTGCATGAAACTAGAATCAAGTTTTGACATTTTTAGATATTAAGCCATCGTGCTAAATCATCTATTCATAGTTGTTAAATGTATGTGTCCTACTTGTGATCTAGTACATTGATTTTGACAGTTTCTATGTGATTATTTTAATCATGGATCAATGGTTTAGATCCGCCAAAAGTAAGTATGTTTTCTCATTATTGTACATACTGGATTGATGGCCAAATTTTAGTATGATGTGAATGGATCATTTACTAATTAAACTATGATTATCCTCATAGATCCATGGACTAGATCTATCATATATGATCATGGAATTATTGTAGCCTTACATGGCTACTATTCTTGATGGATTGATGGGATGGATTTATTATTCGATGTATACCTCATACGATTATTTTAAAATCATATATGATTTATAACTTTAGATGTTGGGCGTGAAACATCAGTATATGATATTTCATAGGCTAAATCCTAGCGGGAACTATGCTAGGAGGTGGTGTGGATTTGGCCTCCCAGCCTCCAACCACCTAAGGATGGGATGATATCTAACACCAGAAAAGGGCATGTTTCTCGATTGGTGGTAAAGACTTCAATAGGTGACTCATAGCATCCTTGAAATGCTATCAAAATATCAAAACTATAGTTGCACTATCAGTGCACTATCAAAAATGAAAATTGCTATAATTTATATTCTAAAATGCAAAAGCAATTAAGTACATTTTTCACACGTGTATTTCTATACCATAAATGTGTGCTCATTCGATCATTTAGCATATGCAAAAATACCATTTGCAAAAAGTATTTTATGTTGACCATAGAAATCCATATCGACTTGCGGGTTTGCACCTCCTTATGCATCATATGCAATCATTTACAAAACTATAATTTACTTGTGCATTACATGTGCCTCATTTCAAATAGTATAAATCATCAAGTAACATATTCAACTCTTAATACAGGTACATGTTGGATGTCAATTCAAAACTATTCGCATGCACACACACATATGTATATCCATGAGTTAGAATTTTAAAAACTCATGAGATATCAAACCCATCAGAGCCCTATGTGCCTGTACACCACAGTGTACACTAAGGTTTGTGTATATTTATAGTGCTCAATGCTACACATCCTGTAGCCTATGCTTGTGTACAGTGCCCAGTGCTGCGCCCCTTGTGGCCTATGCCTGTGCACAGTGCCCTGTGCTATGTGCACTGTGGACCGTGCCCTTGTGCAATGCCTAGTGCTGCATGCACTATGGCATATGACTATGTACAGTGCCCAGTGATGTGCACACTATGGCATGTGATCGTGCATTGTGCACTTTGTGCAATGCTTATGCACATGCCCAATGATATGTGCACTGGCATGTGCATGTGTACTATGTGAAGTGCTTGTGCGCATGCTTAGTGCTTGTGTGCATGCTTAGTGCTACGTTCATTGGCATGTGCTTATGCATAGTGCCTGTGCGCTGTCTACATGCCAATTCTATGTGCCTGTGTGATCTGCGCTATGTGCATTAGTACGTGCCTGAGTGCTATGTGCAATGCGTAATCCTACATGTGCACCGATCTTTGCTTGTGTATTGCTTGGGGCAGTGTGCACAGGGCTACGGCTGTGTGCTAGGTGCAATGCACTTTGTTTGTGTGCTAAGGATTGTGCTTAGTGCCATGCTTGTGAGCTGTGCTATGCTTGTGTATTGTGCACTGGGCGAAGTACATTGTACTCTGTGCTATGCCTATGCATAGTGCTTCTGAATTAAGTTTTGTGTGTAGTGATAATGTGCTAAATGCTATGTGCAGTGCCCATCTACTAGGTACTGTGGGCAGGGCTCAAGCACTAGGTGCTTTGCACAATGCTTATGGCTATGTGCTTAATATCCATGCACTAGGTGCTATGATATTCCACGATTAGATCTATGTAAAACAGTAATTCATACCATGTTTAGATCTATGTAAAATGTAGATCATCCATGCTTAGATCCATAATAAAACCAAAATCAACATGCTTAGATCTATAACTAAAATTGTGAATCATCCATGCTATAATAGAACTATAATCATAGAATGCTAGATCCATAATAACAAAGAACAACAAAACATGTTAGATCTATAAAATAAAATCAAACTTGCTAGAGATAAAATGAAATCAAAGCATGTTAGATTTTCAATGAAATGGAATTAAAACATGCTGGTTCTATTAATAATAATATTCTGCTTGTTTTTTAAGATAAAAATGTGATCTGGGTTAGCTAAATTCCTACGCCCTACCTTTATAGTCTTCTTTTCCCAAAACACAGTGTGCTAGTGTTTTTCTGCGGTTAGTGTTTTTCCCTTTGTCTCTTTCTCTCTCTCTATGACATCTTGATTTTATAAAACATATTTTGGAAATCATGGATAATGTTAGAATTCCTATTTAAAAACATATAAATAATATAGGTAATTTAAGAAATCTCACACTCATCAATAGGGCCACCCATCAAACTTCATTCATAGCATTAAAATAAGCAAAAAATAATAATGTATGCAAACAAGAATCAAACCCCTGGATTTCCCTTGTCACAGCAATGTCCACATTCATAACATTAATATAAAGTTTATGTCTAAATATTACATTCCCAAAATATAAAGTGCTAACATGACTAAATATTACAATCATCCATAGAGTTCATTAAGATGTTCATAACCAACTAAGTAATTCCTCCTAGACCTACGTCTGTATCAAGTCGTAGTGACCTTCACTTTCCCTTTCTCCTCCACACTTAGCCTCTTAGAGCTCTCTTATGAAATGTTGGTGAGGGGCGAGCACAACCACTTGGTTGGAAAAACACTAATAGGGCCAACAGAGAAGTATGCAACATGGTTTCATGTCTATGGTAGCATGTGATTCAATTCAAGAACATGGATAGCTGCCAATCTAACAAAGTCATACTGATAAGTTCTAGATATCCAAGTCTAGCATTATTGTTCAAGTATTTAAGTGTGTAATGTAGCATCATTCTTCCCTTTTTACAATTTACAACTTATACATGTGTGCATATGCAAATAGTTGACAAAAACTATCTCTGTTAAACTGTATCAATTAAACTGCATTGGTGGAAATAATGTTGATTAATAAAACATTTTCATAACTATTGCATCAAAATCATTTATAATAGATTAGGGGTTTTAGTCCTAGGAGCTTCGTATGTAATAAAAATAGATACTCCAACTCAACTTGTTAGTTGATAACTGAATCTAGTACTACTCTAGCTCAACTCATTACTTAATAATCGAGTCAAGTACTACTCACTGAATGCCACAACCATCCTGCCACTAGTTCTAGTCTAACTTTCGAGAATGACCGATGCATTAGACCACATCATCTATGTACTAACTCTCTGCTGAGTGGCATAACCATTATGCCATAGGCTCTAATCTAACTCTTAAGAATGACTAACATATCAGTCCATGTCAAGTTATAGATTTTTGCACTTACATATAAGATCCATCCTAGAACTCCTCTCCATCAATAAGATGAAAGGATTCTTATGCTCATGCCAAAACTAGGTCAATATGTGCCGTATTGCCCTTCACATTTCTTTTTATTTAGAACTGGGGCATTCTACATGCTCCCTTTTCTATGGAATTTCAATGCAAATCCTTGCAACATTTTTCAGTGCATCTCTTTCAATACTTTTTCAATTATTCCTTTTTCATGCATGGGTTTTATATATTTTTCTAAGTATTTGCTTTTCATAGCTTTGCTTTTCCATGTTCTTTCATGTAATTCTTTTCAAGGGCATGGATTCTTCGAATAACATAGTCAAACTATAGTGGAAGTATAGTTTTAAATGAGTTTTCACACAATAGATCTATCAATCCTTAGCTAATCATGCTAGGTGCTTCATGAACATGTTTCATGTCTTATGATAATTATTTAACTAGCCATGTTTCTCTAATTTCCACTTTCATAATCATTGTCATGATGTTTTGTATTTAATACTTGGTCACTAATGTATAATCTAAGTATTATCACATTATTTCATGGCTTATTTGATTGTTATATGTTTCTTACACAGCATTTCCATAGCTTCTTTCATGTCAATTTTCAAGACATATTCATGGGATTTAGTTCATTATGTCATTTCCTTAGCTTATGTGATATTCGTCTCCTTCTCACATTCATGGTCTAGGTACAAAATCTTATGGCAATTTTCCTTCATTTTAGTACCATGCCAAGTGTCATTTTCCTATGTCATATACTTGTTCTCTTCTATGGTACTTAATGGTATCCATGGGTCATACTTAGCATTTCAAGTGGCATCTACATGATGTACACAATGTTACTAACCATGTAATTTCATTTCATTCTTAAGGCATTTATATAACAAGTCTAATGCTCTTACATAGCATAATCAAATGGGATACATTTGATATATACGTGTAGTAAATAGAAGTATCCCATAGCATCACTATGACATAGTATTACCATGATGTTGTCATAGTATTCAAGTAACATGTGCATGTCATAAGCATATCATTAATTTGGGCATCTCATGGAATTTCATTGGAATATCATTTCCATCGCCTTTTCCATAGCATTTTAAGTGGGCATGGCCACTTGTTTACATTAAGTGACATTTCCTTAGTTCTACGGGATAATTAGGGCATTTTAATTCACTTTCTTTGAGGCTCATGTCCTTATCAGATGTATTCATTTTTAATGTTAGAAAATGGTCTAGAATCACTTGTCTAAGGTCCTGTCCAATTATTAGACGTCCATAAAATCCAAATGTCACCAAGGGTAAAATCTCACTATAGTGGCCTAGGGTCTTAAGTTCATTTCCACCTGACTTGGGTACAAACTTTATACATTATCAAGGCTCAATCTTACCATCCTTCTTACTAATATTGGCATGTCTTGAATTACACTTTTTTAATGAAAATTCAGAGTCTAAATAGTACCTCAATAGTAAGCTACACGATCCCATATTCAGTAGTTTTCTAGCTTGCTTCTATGGCACTTCTGGGTGCACCTTTTACTTGATGTCCTAACCAAGGCCTTAGGGTACATATTCTCATTCCTGGCCAAGTCACATCCTCATCCTATGGTCATCAGAAATACTAAAGGCCTAATTGGCAGTCAAATGGTCCCTTCATTTAGGTAGTTATAGCAGCCCTTAAGTTCTTAGGTGTTTCCTTAGGTTTCACCTAACAAAACTCATCATTTAAGGAGTTTTCACTTAGGAATATTAATTTATCCCACAACTTAGTTAGGATTATGAGTATACATGAATTTTGTCAAAATTCTACGTCTTAATCCCCTTTAGTTACAGCCCAAAATAGTGATCGTACTAGCATCATTTTTGCAGGGAATGCAAAGAACAACCCAACAAGAGTGGGCTTAATCTAAATCAGTTCCTTATTATTTTCCTAATCAAAACTATAGGATCATAATTTAACTTGATAAGGACATTCAAATGTATAAATACCCAAATTTATAGGTAATTTGATCCACCAATGATGGCCATATATTTGGTCTATTTCTACGCCCAAAATTTGGCCTAAGAACATAACAAATCTTTGCATCATTTTTAGGGAAAATAAAGGCCAATTTCTCAATGTTAAAACTAATGATAGTCTTATGAAATATCATTCTAATTATCCAAGAATAATCATGAGAAACAAAGGCCTCTAATAGTAAGCATGTATCACCCAAAGTGGCTTGCAAAATGAAGCCATTTACAAAGCAGGAATGCATCTTCTGATAGCTTCACATTTCATGGCATATCAATGACTTAAACTTGATCAAACATGGCTAAATGGAAGATGATGAAACATTCATGAAATCATGTCCAAAATAGGTTTCCTAGAATGAAGGAAAAACATAATTCACTCAACATGTTAAGCCCTCAAAGGAGATGCCATTTGCCCCATTGCAATTGGTCATGAAGTTAAGCATACATATAACCACTTTCCCCTTACATTTCATCCGAATAATCATAGCATAAGGGCATGAATTGAAAGAATGATTGGAGTATACATAATACATGAAAGTTCTAAGCCATTATGTATGAAAAAAAGCATGGCAAAATAGTAGCTCAAGCATGGATTTCTCATCAAACTCCTAAAGGGGTGTCCTAGAGTAAGCATGACGCTAAGACCACTACATGGATAATCCATTGATCCTATTAGTGCTTTTCTTAGTTCTTGTACCTAATTTGAAGCTCAATAATGGTGAATTTTTGTGGGGTTCAAGGCTTTGGGCTACTCCACCCTTCAACGCTTTCTCCTTGCTTCCTTTCCTCTTGCTCTCCTCCACCACTGTCTCTCCTTGCTTCCTCCTCATCTTCTCCTACTCTCCTCCTCTTCTCCCTTTGGTTTTCTTTCCTTTCCCTAGTTGTTCTCTCTCTAATATTATTTCTCCAAGTTCCCCCTAGGATGTACACATGAAGCAATGTAGCTTAGGAACATGCTTCATGTTTCCCTTTTGTTCTCCTCACTCAAGCTAACAAGATCAGCCCATCATGGCATGGGATGGCTGCCACCTTGCATGGGATCTTCCTTGACACATGTTAGTCTTAGTCCATGCAAGGGTGGCTGTCCCATGAACTCCCCTAATACATACATATGGAAGCTCCTTAATGTAATCATTCCTATGTTGAATGCATGAAGCATGCAGCCTAGGGAACTCTCTTTACCTGTCACTGCAATCTATCTCTAATCATGCTTGATAGTAGCTTATCGTGGCCTCTTAGCTAGGTGTCCTTGCATGAATTCCCTTTCCACATGTCACATTTGTTCCATGAAAAAGGGTAGCTAAATTAGCCTTTCTCCCAAGTGTATATAGTATCATTTATTGGCTTTTATTTGGATGGGAATCATCATGACATGGGAAGGAAGATTGAAGCCAAAGAGCTATTAAATGATGACTTTGGTTTATTGGAGGTATCAACACTACTCCCTTGCATGGCTTAGCCTCCCCTTCATGTGTTGGGTTGAGGCTTCGTGCATCTTCCATTACATAACAAATATTCTAGGCCATACACACTCTCTCACTTTATCATTACTTTTCATATACACTTGCTTGGTGTATGTGTTTTATTTCCTACCTATTTCTAACCTAGGTGATATACAACACAAAAATGTGTTAATTTATTATCCATTTTCTATCTATTAGACTATTACGTATATTTTTGATCTATGGAGCATAACCTTGGTTTTATATTTCATTCACCTAGGGTCTCATTAATGTGTAATAAACCTTAGTGAACTATCTCTGCATCTTATTTCACCATAGTACTTGCCTAGGCTTTACTGTATATTAATCATCTTATAGCCTAGTACAGATTTATTCATTGTCTATGGTCTCTTTCTAACCCTAAGGTTTTACACTCTTCTTTATTTAAGACTTAGTAACTTTCTTAGCTTTCTTAAGTTAGTCAATTGACCTTGCTCCTTAGTTTAAAACTTGATATCACAATGGATATCTATCACTTGATACGAATAATTCCAGATTCCCCATTTTGATGATAATATAATTGGATTATAAAGTTGACTATATTACACTCTCTTTCCCTCACATTATTTACTTTCTTTTTCCCTCTAGCTAGAGACTTTTAGTACTATAAGGAGACATCATGACTAATTTCTTTGTTAGCATGGGTCCCATCCTTCATGTCACAAATCTAGTAATTCCCTTCTTTCCAATTTTGTTATTACCTATATCCTACCCTCATTCCATTATGTGTTGACGTTCCTCACTTTCAAAGATTCTTAGAATTGACATCTATTAATTTGTATATGCTTGAAATCCTACCTTAAATCACAATTTTCTTAGAGATTTAAATCAGGGGAAAATGTCCATTTTTGAGATAGTTGTACTTGGATGTCTCCTAGTTTGTGACCTAAAATTCTATTTCAAAAGACAGTTTATTTGCTATCATTGAGACTTGAACTTTGGACCAAAGGCATACTATTTCACTCTATAACTAGTTGAGCTAACTTGTTTCGTTGATAAATCCTTACAAAAGTAAGTATTTATACCACAAATAATTTAAATCATTACATGTACTCTTGTAGGTACCAATAAAATTGCAACCTGATCTCACTTTCGAGGTGAAAGCAATAAATATTCTAGATTGAATAGAGAAGTCATTGAGAAACAAGACCATTTCATTGGTGAAGGTCCTATGACAACATCATTCAACTAAAGAGGGCACTTGGGAGATAGAGAGTGATAAGTCTCCAATTTTACATAAAAACGAACCAATTAGTCACCCATGTGTGTAAATTAGGATTTTTGACCAAAATTTGTAACACATGCATTTTTTACCTAATTACTAAAAAATTTGATATTTTTTAGGTTCAAAGGCTAATCTAAGGTAACTATGTGATTAATCATATTTTTTTAGGATTTAATTAGAGTTTTTAACTTTTTGTAGGAAGTGAGATGTTGATCCAATGGCCGAGATCGATCAAGATGAACATTGAAGATCAAGTTCAAAAGATTAAGTCAAAGCCTAAGAATCATCATTCCAGCATGAAATTAAAGGTCAATATCATCCTTAGGACAAGTAATTGATGCAATAAAAGGAGCTAAAGGTGGTCAAAGTGGGCCCACAAAGTAAGCCATTCAAAATCCACCATCTTTGCATGGGTTTCACTTAAGCCACTTAGCCATATTCAAGCCATAAACCTGGTGACAAGCTAAGGAGCCAAGTCAACCACCAAAGCTAAGGATTTGATCCATCAAACTAAGCCAAAAAAGTCATCTAAGCCAGCCATGAAGCCCTCAAACTTAGCCATCAAGTCACATAAGCTATGCTACATGGAAGGGCATGATTGGTGGAGAATCTAAAGACTTATCCTTGGGATTTTGTGGGGATATTTTGAAGACAATTGAGAAAATTTCACTAGGATAAGGTCGCATGTGGACTAATAGGGAGAGACCCTTTTATTTTTCATGTTTTCCCCACTTTTCGCTCACTTTCCACCTCACCACAAAATATCACCATGAATTTCACTTTCCATTCAAGTGTCCTACCATTCTAAGACGTCACCGCCTTCCTAAACTCCCATTCTAACCAACCAACCATTCCCAACTTCCTATGAAATCACTTAGCCAATCAATCTTTTCCAACTTACCTTACTTTTCTATCCTTTTCCTATCCATCTCTTTCCTCCCACTTTCCTCTCTCTTTCTTACCTTATCCCATCCACCTACTTACCATAATTGAAGGGAGTCAACAAATTTTGAATGAGGGAGACATCTCCACTTAAGAAAATGGCATCTCCCCACCTACATGAAACCAAAGGTAGCCACTTATCTTATATTGTTTCCTCTTTAAAAACCCTAGCTTACCCACTTGTTTTTCATCTGCACCACACCTTTATCTTAGGTTACCCTTGAAAATATAGGTGAAAAAGTATAAAAGACCCAAAAATAAAAGTTGGGAGCTTTTTCATTAAGAGGAAAAAGGCGCCTCCTTCACTTGGAAGAGGGCGTCCTCTTCCTTCTTCATTTCTCCCACCTTTTTGCCTTGAACTTTCTTCTTATTTTGGGTGGCCACTTTTCTTCCAAGGTGTGTTGCATCTTCCCCAGGTGTTCCATGCCTTGGGGTTGTCCTTTAAATCTCTTTTCAAAGGTTAGTTGTTTCCCTTATTAATCATCTCTCTTTGCTTGACCTTACTTCTATTATTGCTTAGGTCAATTCCATTGTTCTTCTTTAGTTATGTACTTAAGATCCAAGGTTGGTTTTTCCCTTAAAGTGACAGCCAAGGGAAGCTACCTTGAATCTAATCTTTATCCTTACTCTTCATTGGCCATTCAGATCTCCTTTAGTTTCATTACTTGTTAGCCTTGAGTTTAGTTTCATAATCCTTTGATTTAAGAGTTATAACTCTTTGGTAGTGACAAACAAAAGAGTATAACTACCAGATCAAAGTCTTTTTCCTTGATCTCTTGTTGATCCTTATTTCTTGATTGTTGTTTTCTTTGTTTATGTTCCTTGTTTATGCTTGTTGAAGTGACTTTACTTGAATTCTTAGATCCTTGAGTTTAAAGGCCACTAATCTCTTGTAGTGACATCCAAGAGATATAGGGACCTTTATATCAAGTTATTCATTCCTTGAAATCCTTAAGATGCTTGCCTTACCTTTTCTCTTATTCTCATATTTGCCATATCTTTTTTCTTGTTCTCTTTTGGAATCACATGCTTTCTAGCCTAGATTGGGATACATTGATGAAGAGCGAAGAAGTTAGTTGGTTGATTATTGATTTTTGTATGGTGTCCACACCCCTTGGAGGGTGCACACCTCACTTGTAAATTTGCTATTTAATGCATCTTTGTTTCAATGTTAATGGTGCAAAGTTCATGAATATACAACTTCCTTTTGTTTTTATGATTTACAGCTATTTAAATTAGTTCTTCACATTCAAGTCCAAGCATCATTCATCTCTTATTTTTGAGGTGTGATTCCTTTAGATAGTTGCTTGTCTTGGTTAGAATTTCTTCCTATAGTAGTTTCATACATTTAATAATAGTTTAGTTCATCCCTTAGTCCATAAACCTTTTCCATGTTTCATACATGCACTTTTTCCATAGTTATTTTCATGCATAATTCTCATGGTTCCATACATATCATATTTTGTTTATTTGGTTAATTCATGTTCACTATTATACAGGGGGCTTTTAAAGTTGGTTAGCTGACTTGGAAAGTTGAAAACTTTTAAAGTCGTTTACCTAAATGACTTTAAAAATAAATTAGTTTTGAAGCTGCTACAACAAACAACTTTAAACATCACCAACTTTTAAAGTCGTTTAGTCTAAGTGACTTCAAATGTATTTGACTTTTGAAGCTGTTTATTGACTTTTGAAGTTGCTTAGCCTAAACGGCTTCAAAAATCTAGACTTTTGAAGTTCCTTAGTCCAAAGACTTCAAAAGCCCAACCTTTTAGATGGACTTTTGTGATGACCTGGGTTTTCCCATGCATTTTTAAATACAATATCTAATTCTTAAGGCGGGATGCATCCCTATTTGAAAACATTTTTAGAAAAACAATGCAATGCAGTGGAAAAATCTTTTTAAACTCATTTTGAAAACCCCTAGCTTCATTTGCTTTCACAACAAAACAAAGTAGTTTTGAAAATTACTAAAATCATAAATGCCTTCCTAGGTCTATCCAGTCGCAGCTCATAGCCCAACTATAGTAAGTACAAATACATGTCCAAAGAGGTAGAGAGTTTACTTACATTCATACTTGTCTCTTCTTCATTTACTTGATCGTGACACTAACATGTCTTGGAGTTTCTTCTAATCCTTTTTGGACTAAATCTATAAAAATAATATATTTGAGTGAGTATTACTCATACTTAGTGGGTGATCTGATACTACTATTTTGAAAACATGACAGGCAACATGCATAATTCAAGGAGCTATTTATGCAAAATATCAGTGATTCTTTTTTGTATAAACATGCATATTTGTGCATAAAATGTAAGCTCATTGATGCAATTCAACCATGAAATCTATACGCAAATCTAGTCTTCTAAATATGAATAAAATCATATAATAGAAATCAATAGATCCAAGTAATAAGATCTCAGCAAGATATCAAACCAGCAAGTAAAATATAATAATCATGAAACTCTTAAAATAGTCATCATTAAAAGCAGATGCTGGCATCGCTATCAATATCATGCACATGGTCTTTTGGTTTTGTTCCTACCGCAGGCTGCCTCATTCGGTGATCTGCCCACTTGGAACTCAAGTCGATGGGTCGGTAAACATATCAAACCAACTGGTCTCGAGTACTTGTATACAACCATCTCAATGCTATATGAATATCAATACAACCGAAATCATAGGGCCAACTATGCTCATGACCAGAACACCTCTAAATCGTGTGCCTCCGGTATCTAAAGACCTGTCCACCATAGCCTCCAAGGTGACTATGGATATGTCCCCGAAAGGGTGCCGTGACACCTCCAGTGGTCGTCCCTATTTACCACAGTAGTTAGGGAAGGGACAATGCCATTTTTGGCAGTGATACCATCCACCCTTTTGGTGGTCGAGGCTAGGAGGCCAACCCTGTACATCACAACCTCTCAGCATAATGCCCACTAGGCTTAATAGCCCAAAAAGCATATATAGATTGTTAAGTGTTCAATTTTGGTCAAAATACCCCTAATTTAGTGTTCAATTAGAGCATCTAGGCCATTAATTTCAAGAATTTACATAAAATATTTCATTTTAGCTTTAATTGGCCATCAACCATTGAATTGACAGATTTAGTGGTCAGATGATCATTAAAGCTAATTAGAGGAAAACTCAACGGTTCAGATGATTCTAATTGGGTCCTGTGCATTGCAGATTAATCGACTCAGGTGTGGATGTTCAGATTGAATCAAGGATATCAGATGAGGATGATGAAGTTTCATGGAAAAAGAAGACTTTGAAGAGTCCTAGGATAGGACAAAGTTGAAGCCAGAGTTCTAACAAGACCAGGAAGCTAGTGGACCCCACTCTCTCTTATTTTTTTCTCTCTCTATCTTTTCTCTTTTTCCCTTATCTCCCACTCTTTCACGTTTCTCTCCCTCTTCTTATATTTTCACTTCTCCACTCCTCACAAATGTTGTTTTTCTTTCTCTTTTGGGGCTGGTCAACTTCCCCCATCTCCTCTTCTCATCCCTCCCTTGGGCTAATTTCTTTCCTAAGTTTTGTTCTCCATCAACTCCCTTCTCTACCGTTTCACTTTTTTCCATTTTTACTCTCTCACGCATAGCACCTTCTCTGCCAGCCCCTTTAATACTCTCCTCTGCTATCTCTTGCTTCCATCTCTATGTTCTTCTACATCTCTACTCTCTCCTCTCTTCAACGCCTTCTACGCCACCTCCACACCAAGACAGACTTCACCACCCAGGCACCCTCTGCCTCCATCGTGCCAGACACGCTCAGGGTTCCCTTTTGGTTCCTCTTCCTAGCTGCACAAAACCAGTAACCTTATTCCCTCATCTTCTCTCTCTCTCTCTCTCTCTCTCTCTCTCTCTCTCTCTCTCTCTGTAATACCCGAGCAATTTACGCTATTGAATTGGACATTCTATAGGAAATGAAAAGTTCCCTTTTTGGAGATAAGGGTATTTTGGTCATTTCACCGTTCACCCTAACTAGACCCAGAAATTTGGTCTTGAGAATGGTACCATTAGGTGCGTCTTGGAAAAAGGAATCCAACAAGACCAAAATCACCCAAAACGGAGTTAAAATGAGCAAGTAATGACCCTTTGAAGTTCAAGGGCAAAAATGTAATTTAATTCAAAAACGGGTTTGATCTTAGAAAATAGGGACCAGTTTTGATACGGGCACCCCTCTTCTTCAACCTCCTGGAGGGTTCTAGAACGACGACATTTAGGGGAGAAACCACTGCCATTGTGGAGGTCTCTCCACCGCCATTCAATGGCAGTAAGAACCCCCTCTAGAACCCTCTTCTAGCTCTATAAATAGAGCTCTTGGGCGCCTCTAATGGCAGCCCAAAAGCTTGGGAAAAACCCATCGTAGAGAAGCAAATAAGAGGAGAAAACATGGAAAAAATTCGGCCACGAACTAGGTATGCCCAAAACCCCTCCAAACCCGTCTCCCCCTTAGTCATAGGCTAAGTTTCCCCAAGTTTTTGCATGAAGAATAATGCAAAACGGGGCTCTAGGGAGCCACAAAGGACCCAAAGACGGTCTTTGGGGTGCATTGGTTCGACAAGGTCGAACTAGGGCGTCCTTAGGACGCAAGGTCCTTATCAAACCGAAACGCACCCCGTGCATTGAGGAAACCTGACGGGTGCGTTCGTGGATGTGCCTGCAGATGAGAATCATGGGCGAAAGCCTGGTGCGTTTGTAGACACGCCAGTTGGGGCACACGCCGCTGACACGGGACGCGTTAGCGTCCCGAGCTTCCACCTCTTAAAGGTCTTTTATGTACACTCGGTACTAAAAAGCCTATAACTTGAGTTCTAGGACTCCGATTGAGGCACTGTGAAAGGCATTGTGTCTGTATTGACGACGCAGACACACTCAAACCATAAAATACTTGATCAAGGCCCTATCTAAGGTGGGCATGACCCTTCAACCACAATAGTGGCGCGGGCCACTAAACCTTTGTAAAACTGACTATACCAAGGCCCAATTAGGGACCTTAGGAGACCCTTAGGCATGGGAATAAACCCTTAATGCCTAAGTAGTGTGGTAAACTACTCTAAAACTTATAGAAATAGGCTAAGATAACCTTGTTCCCCTAAACCATATTCAGGAGCATATGAGGACACGGAGATTAGCGCGATCTAGCCAGGTAGGTGCTCTATCACTACTAGACTTTTTAAAAGAACCATGATGTTTTGATGTAGGTGCTTTATCGCTACTAAACTTTTTAAAAAGAACCCATGATGTTTTGATGTAGGTGCTCTACCACTACTAGACTTTTAAAAAGAGCCCATGATTGTTTTGAGAATGCATGTTTTAAGTATAAGCTATATGACTTGTTTAGCATGACTTAATTTTATAAATGAATTCAGCATGCATATGACAAATACATTATGCATAGATATGTCTTGCAAACGATTGCATATATTGCCAAGACATGTGCTACATGCATAGATTGCATGATAAGAGTAGCCTTGGCCGATGAGGGCGAGCTAATGAGGGCGGGCCAACGAGGGCGGGCCGATGAGGGCGGGCCAGAGAGAGGTGACAGGCTTCTAGGCAGGGTTATGACTTTGAATGCGAGACTAGCATGAGTAGATTTTATGCATTGAATGCATGTTTTGCAACCGATTGCATAAATTGCATGATTTGCTACGAATATGTGTCATATGCCCCGTGGAGGCTATGACCGAGTGTCCCCAGGTACCTGGGACCACACAGCGAGGAGGTCATGGGCATAGCGGGCCCTATGTTTTTGAGGATTTACTCGCATTGCATATGGCATGACATGAGGATGGTTGACCATACCATATATCCATGAGTTGGATTCAGTTGAGCATCTTATGCATATCATTATGTTTATGATATATATGATACTTTCGACTTGGATTATGCGATTCTTTAAGTCGTCAGTATTCCAATTCAACAATAGTTTTTAATATCGATATTGAACATGAGTGTTCAAACATGCACATGTTTTAAAGAGCATATGATTTTAAACATAGCATGCATTGTAAAACTAGTAGTGATAGACTCCTACTGAGTATAGTGTATACTCACCCAATCCTTAACATTTTTCAAGGTAGCTCCATTCACGAGTAGAAGATGCCTCAGGAAATGTTAGTGCTACAAGTAAGAAAAATCAAAAGGAGACAATTATACATGTAAGTAAACACTCTACCCTTTGGACATGTATTTGTATTTATTTACAGTTGGGCTGTGAGCTGTGACTGGATAGACTTGGGAAGACATTTATGATTTCTGAAATTTTCAAAAACTAGTTTGGTTGTTGTGATAGCAAATGACACTCGGGGTTTTCAAAATGAGTTTAAAACAAAAGATTTTCTGTTGCATTGCATTGTTTTCATAAAATGGTTTTCAAATAGGGATGCATCCCGCCTTACGAATTAGATATTGCATTTAAAAATGCATTGAAAAACTTGGGTCGTCAAACTCTCTCTCTCCCGTGATCCCTTTCTCCTCTTACCCCACGTTCCTTTTCTCACTCCCATTTCTCCCTCATTTTTCTTTAGTCTGATCGACCCAAGCAGGAAAAACCCAAATTGGGTTTTCCCGACTTTCTTCATTTTCTCCCTTTTACCCCTTCCCCTTCCCCTCCGGCTACATCTCCTTCTTCGACGGTTTTTTTCACCTTCAGTCGAATGGGAGAAGGAAACTTGAATTGGTTTCCACTCCCGCGCCCCTCTCTTCTCTCGTTCATCTTCCCTAGCTTCGTCGGGTTCTGGTTTAGATGCTAGAAAACGGCGTCTCCGCGTCGCCAGTTGGATCCTGGGTCGGGCTTCCTTCCTTTTCCTCTCTTTTTCCCTCCTTCTTCTCTTCTTATCTCCCTTCTTCCTTCTCCTCCCTTCTCCAGTTTTCATCGTTTTCACCTAGTTTTTCCTTAAAAACCAAAATTATGGGAAAATTCCAACTCTGTCATTGGCAGATATGAGTTATCACACCTCTGTCCTTTGTCTGAAATACCATCTGTGTCCTCAGTTTAATTTCATCTCTATCCCTGAATATCCTGGTTTTACATTATCCACATTCTGACTATCCAGGGACAAGCTTATCCAGGACATCATATTTAGTTGCATTTTCTGTGTCTTTTAAATAAACAATTCTGTACACTGCAGCAGTTGAATAAATTGAGAGATTTTAGTTTATTGTTAGTGTAATTCTAGTATATTCTTTATTTTTATTTTTTTATTAATTGAATTTTATTGAAAACTCCATCATTTTAAATCAAGTCTCCGTGGGATTGACCCGTACTTGCATAAGCTGTACTACAATAGCCCGTGCACTTGCAAAAAACATCAAACAAGTTTTTGACACCGTTGTCAGGGACTTGCAAAAGAGTTTTTATAAAGTTTAATTAAAAAATTCAAAAAATTAAAAAAATCCAAAAAATAAAAAATATTAGGAATTGCATTTTAGGCATTTTTAGGTGCATATTTAAATTTTTTTAGTGCATAACCACCTAATTTCCTAGAATTGGTACTTATTTCTAATTTTCTTTTTTAGGAAACAAGAAAGTGGAGAAAATTTGCAAGAAAATCTTCATCAACATGAAATTTTCCCTGCTTTCCTAGATTAGGATTTTTTTCTTTTGAGTGAAGCTTATAATGAGGCCCTTTGTAATTTGCATTTTTAATTTTAAAAGGGTTGTAATAATACATGGCAAGTTTGGGATAAGGTGGCCCACACTTGATCTTCATCAAAAATCTCATTATAAGTCTGCTCACTTATTTAAATTCCTAGATTAGGGTTTGCATTTAGAATAAATTTTCATTGTTTGGTAGAATAAATCATATCGAAAGCATCTTTTTATAATTGTTGCATTTTTAGGTTTTGCATTAGTTTATCGCTTTTATTTGCATCTTAGGACACGGTTAATGCTTTAAGGTGATATATATGCTGATGGAACTGCCATGGAGTGTGGAATTAATTAGTAAGGGCACCCTACCCCATAAGATCAAGGGTGGATTTCATCCCCACTCCTTGGCCCACTTAGGATAATCACCTCAAGTGCGCTACCCTAGCCTTCAATTCAAATTAAAATCAATTAGAAGAGACCTATAGGGCTATCACATGATCGTAGGACCCTCTTACTAAGACTCGATTTATTGTCACTCTATTGGCTTTGGAGCATTGTGGTTATTGAGGGTTGTCTAATAGAGCCTCGCTCTTCCCTCACCTCCTGTTGACGTTTGTGAGGTCTAAATGCCTCCTTACACGAGGGTTGTATTAACCACCTTGCAAAGAACCTAACTAGTAAGCAATACTCAAGTCTAAAGGAGAGGAGTGCTAGATTAGGTTAATTAAAAGCATTGTCCCCACACATATTCAAGAAAATCAATATATTGCTTATTAGCCTAAGGTGTTTGACTGTGCCTTTTTACTTGCATCACATAGAGTTAGAGTTCACATTTAGAAGTAGGACATTTTAGATTAGGAATAGTTCATGCAAGGGAGTCGATCTCATAACCTTGAGCTACTACCATTAAACTCAGAGACTCAATGCATCCAAAACCAAGGGGAAAGAAACCTAGTTCCTATCCCTATGGCTGAACCACCAATAGAGATTGAGCGCAAGACTATTAGAGATTTTTATGCCCCGCTCCAACTTAATACCCCCTCTTGCATAGCATTACCTCCAACTAATGCTGACCACTTTGAGTTAAAGCCGGGAGTAATTTAGTTACTCCCTACTTTTTATGGTTGAGACCGAGAAGACCCATACCTACATATCAAGGAGTTACTTGATATTTGTGCCACATTTAGGTTCTGAAATGTTTCGGATGATTCGATTAGGCTAAGGTTATTCCCGTTTTCACTTAAGGACAAAGCCAAGTCATGGCTTAATTCCTTGGAGGTAGGTTCTATACATACATGGGACCAATTGTCTAAGAAGTTCCTGAACAAGTTCTTCCCCGTTCACAAAACAAATGCCTTGCATCGTGAAATTATAAATTTCCAACAAAGGGATGATGAACAATATTATGAATGTCGGGAATGGTGGATTGAACTGCTACAAAAATGCCCTCACCATGGATTTGAGAAATGGCAACAAGTTCAGTACTTCTATGAGGCATTAACGCCTCAAAAAAAGACAAATGATAGATGCAGCGAGTGGTGGGACCCTCATGTTAAAAGATGAAAGTGAAGCTTGAGAATTCTTTCAAATTGTAGCTGATAATTCTCAACAATGGGATTATTCAAATATGAGAGAAAGAACTAACAAGCCCACTAAGAAAGGAGGTATCTATGGGATAGGAGCACATACTGATCTATCTGATAAGCTCAGCTTTGTCTCTAAAAAATTAGATGGAAGAATGGACAAGCTTGAAACTATGTTTCAATCTTTCATAGCTATTACATTATCTCAAAAACCTCCACAAGAGGTATGTGCTACTTGTTCTAGTCCAGCCCATTTAACCTTAGCGTGTCCATCTAATAAAGCATTCCCTGAATATCTTGTAGACCAAGTGAATGCATTGAATGCATATTGCCAACCTAGTGACAACCCATATTCTGAGACCTACAACCCTGGATGGGCTAGGCATCCCAATTTGTCCTGGTCAAAGAGTAACTAAAAAGGGGGGCCATATGTGAATCCCCCTGTCCAAAACTTTCCTCTTAGAACTACAGTTCCCCATCAACCACCTGGCTTTCAACAACCTCTGCAACAAAAGAAACCATATTCAAAGGAAAACATCCACACCATGGTGGACCAATTTGCGAAAGATAATGATTACACTAAAAAGGCCTTACACCAATTGCAAAATGAAAGTAGACATTCAGCCAATGTCAACTCTCAAACCATAGCTAAGTTAGAGGTGCAAATAAGCCAATTGTGTGCTGATTTACATAATAGAGGAAAGGGTTAGTTTCCTAGTCAACCCATCCCTAACCCTAAGGGTCAATTCGAGATAGGGTCAAGTTCTCAAAACCATAACCCTCATGAGCATGCCAAGTCCATTATCACCCTTAGGAATGGCCATCAAATCGATAACAAAGAAGGGCAGGCTACGAAAAATGTAGAGGAAAAAGAGGCAACAAAAATACAGGAAAAAGAGAAAAGGCAGAATAACCCTGTAGAACCTATAGTGGAGCACCCTATGTGCCTAAAGCCCCTTTTCCCCAATTATTGAATAAAGCTAGGAAGGGATCAAACTTCAATGAGTTAATGGAAGTGTTTAAACATGTACAAATCAATATACCATTGCTCAATGCAATTAAAGACATCCCGGCCTATGCCAAATTCTTAAAAGAACTCTACACAACAAAGTGAAAGCTTAATGTGCAAAAGAAAGCCTTCCTCACCGAACAGGTGAGCTCTTTTATTCAACACAAGACCCCACCAAAATTTAGAGACCCAGGATGTCTTACAATCACTTGCGTCATTGGAGATCATGTCATAGACAAGGCACTTCTTGACTTAGTGGCTAGTGTTAATTTGTTGCCATACTCTGTTTATGAGCAACTAAAACTCAATGAGTTGAAACCAACCACTACCACGCTGTAATTAGCTGATAGATCTATCAAGATACCTCGTGGTTTGGTTGAAGATGTCTTGATATAGGTGGACAAGTTTTATTACCCTATTGATTTCATTATGCTAGACACTCAACCTGTATCAGGCCTTGGTAGTCAAATCCCAGTCATCCTTGGGCGTCCATTCTTGGCAATGTCCAAAGCCATTATTAATTGTAGGGATGGTGTAATGAAACTCTCATTCAGCAACATGAATGTTAAGCTTAATGTTTTTAATGTCGATCAGCAGCATTTATACCTCGATGATCCTTGTGATGTCAACTTGATTGAGAATCTAATTAATGAGAGTCATTCACCATTGTCCATCTTAGACCCACTAGAGGCTTGTCTGATGCACTTTAATGGAGAATTTGATATAGACAACTCTATTGAGGAGGTAAACAATCTTTTAGATGTTGCACCACTCATGGATACTTCTAAGTGGGGTCCTTATGTGGAACCACTCCCACTGTCTAAATCTGTCCCCATACCCTCAATAGAGTACCCACCATCTTTGGACCTAATACCCTTGCCTAATAACTTGACACATTCATATTTAGGCCCAGATGAAATCTTACCTGTAATAATAGCATTCAGACTTAGATAAAGAACAAGAGGGTAAGCTTTTAGATGTTCTTCAGGAACATAAAACTACTCTAGGGTGGACAATAGTAGACATAAAAGGGATAAGTCCAGCCTTATGCATGCATAGGATACATCTAGAAGAAAATGCAAAACCTTCTATGGAGACTCAAAGGCGACTAAACCCCCACATGAAGGACGTAGTTAGAGATGAAGTCCTCAAGCTTTTAGATGTTAGTGTCATATACCCTATCTCTGATAGTACTTGGGTCAGCCCCATTTAGGTTGTACCTAAGAAATTTGGGGTTACGGTAGTCAAAAATGAGGATAATGAACTAGTCTCCACCCACATGACCACTGGGTGGAGAGTTTGTATTGACTATCAAAAGTTGAACGCAGTCATGAGGAAAGATCATTTTCCTCTACCATTCATTGACCAAATGCTTGAGAGGTTAGCCGAACATAACTATTACTGTTTTCTGGATGGATATTCCGGTTATAACCAAATTCCTATAGCACCAGAGGATCAGGAGAAGACCACCTTCACCTGCCCTTTTGGAACCTTCACCTATAGACGTATGCCTTTTGGGCTTTGTAACGCTCCAACTACATTTCAAAGGTGTATGTTGAGAATTTTCTTAGACATGGTAGAAAGATTCCTTGAGGTGTTCATGGATGACTTCTCAGTGTTTGGGTCATCATTTGATGAGTGCTTGCACCACTTAAAGTAAGTCCTTGTAAGGTGTCAGGAGAAGAATCTGGTCTTAAATTGGGACAAGTGCCATTTTTATTGTAGGGAGTGGGATAGTATTAGGCCACATAATATCACCCAATGGGATAGAAGTTGATAAGGCAAAAGTGGATTTAATAGCCAACCTTCCTCCACTAAGGACGGTGAAAGAAATTCGCTCTTTTTTAAGACATGCTGGTTTTTACAGGCGATTCATCAAAGATTTTAGCAAAATTGCCAAGCCCCTTTGTAATTTACTTACAAAGGAGGCCACTTTTGACTTTGATGAGGACTGTAAGAAGGCATTTGAGCGACTCAAGGCTGAATTGACTTCTGCACCTATTATTCGACCACCAGATTGGAACACACCATTTGAAATAATGTGTGATGCGTCGGATTATGCCATTGGAGCTGTTTTGGGGCAGCGCATTGATAAACTTCCCCATGTGATATATTATGCTAGTAAAACACTAAATGATACGCAACTCAACTATTCAACCACTGAGAAAGAGTTGTTAGCTGTAGTGTTTGCTTTGGATAAGTTTAGAACTTACCTGTTAGGGTATAAAGTTATTGTATACTCGGATCATGCAGCTTTAAAACACCTCCTTTCTAAAAAGGATGCAAAACCTAGGTTGATCCGTTGGATACTACTGCTACAAGAGTTTGACTTAGAAATTAGGGACAAGAAAGGTTTAGAAAATATAGTAGCAGATCACTTATCCAGATTAGTGGTGGAGCACACTAGTGATCAAAGGCCTATAACTGAGTCCTTCCCAAGTGAATAGTTATTGCATGTTTCCTAATTACCTTGGTATGGAGATATTGTTAATTATCTTGTTATAGGACGAATGCCTAATCATTGGACCACATAAGATAAAAATAGATTTTTAACCGAGGTTAGATATTTTACTTGGGATGAATCGTACTTATTCAAGTACTGTCCTCACCAAGTAATTAGGAGGTGCATACCTGATAGTGAACATAATCAAATAATCTCCTTTTGTCATGATCATGCATGTGGGGGCCATTTCAGCTCTAAAAAGATAGCTGCAAAAATTTTGCTGTGTAGATATTATTGGCCTACCATATTTAAGGATGCCCATGCTTACTGCAAAGCATGTGCATGGTGTCAAAGTTTAGGAAGTTTAGGAAGATGACATATGATGCCCTTAAACCCAATCCTTGTCACAGAACATTTTGATGTTTGGGGCATAGATTTTATGGGACCTTTTCCTAATTCTTTTGGAAATCTGTACATCCTAGTGGGAGTGGACTATGTGTCCAAGTGGGTGGAGGCTATACCATGCAAAACCAATGACCACAAGGTTGTGGTAAAGTTTTTAAAAGAAAATATTTTTGCAAGGTTTGGTACTCCAAGAGCCATAATAAGTGATGGGGGAAAACACTTTTGTAATAAGGTGTTTGAGAATTTAATGAAAAAGTATGGTGTCAACCCTAGGATAGCTACCCCATACCATCCTCAGACTAGTGGTCAAGTAGAGGTATCCAATAGGGAAATAAAGCAAATTCTAGAAAAGACAGTGAATCCAAATAGGAAAGACTGGTCTCTGAGACTTATTGATGCTTTATAGGCTTATCGCACAGCATATAAAACCCCTATAGGAATGTCACCTTACAGCTTAGTCTATGGAAAGGCTTGCCACTTACCAGTAGAGTTAGAGTACAAGGCATATTGGGCTGTCAAAAAGCTAAATTTTGACTTAGATTCTGCTAGAACCCATAGAAAACTCCAACTCAATGAGTTGGAGGAATTGAGGAAAGATGCATATGAGTCTGCACATTTGTACAAAGACAGAATGAAGGTTATACATGATAGAAACATTCTAAGAAAATCCTTCACACCAGGTCAAAAGGTCTTACTGTATAATTCTAGATTGCATCTATTGCTAGAAAAACTTCAATCTCGATAGACTGGATCGTATATAATACACACAATCTATCTTCATGGGGCCATCGAGATTGAAAAGGATGGAGAAATCCAAAAGGTTAATGGTCAAAGCTTAAAACCTCCTAGAACTGCTTGATCTTGAAATTGATGAGACACTTTTAGCAACACCTAAGTATCATGATCCACCTTAGGTTACACTCTAGGAGCCTTGTAGCATATCATCATTGCACTCATCATTATGTCTGGCTGAAGACGTTAAACTTAGCGCTTATTGGGAGGCAACCCAAGGGTTTAGAGTCTACATCTCTCCACTTTCATATAGAATCCTATGTTTTCAAACATTAAGGACAATGTTTCATTCTGGTTGGGGGCTGTAGATGCATTAGAGATTTTGAGTTTTCTTGAATTTTTTTTTTTTTGAGAAAAAAACAAAAAGTAAAAAAAAAAAAGAGTTCCCTTACTGTGATGAGAACTCAATGTTCAAGATTTAGTAAATATACTATTTTCACCTCTTCATGAGAATGCATATGATTAGTTTGCATGTCATGCATGTTTTGAAGCATTTTATGAAAGTTAATTCTCAGAAACCATTTGCACATAGCACATAATCAAGACTGATATAGAGATATGACTTAGAGACCTTGAGGAAAATTAGTGGAGACCTATAACCTAGTGAGAGTTTGAGACTATCTTCTTTGAGAGAGTTATAAGTAATTCCATGAATTCTTCAGCGTACATACATTAGTGTGATCTTGTTATTATTGTTTTGGTTAAACATCAAGAATAAATAGGAGTAATAGCTTTAATTCTAGAAATTTATTGAATCTAATAGGCTTTAGGAAACCTAGGAAATGATATAGGCCATCCTTGCTCAGCCCAGAGACATAAAGCCTACAATATAATATACCACTAGTTAGCCTTTTGAGCCTGTTATTAAGCCTTTTCTTTCTTAAACCCATTTACCTTAACCTAGAATAACTCAAAATAAATAACCACTACCTATCTTCAAAATGAGTAGAGTAGAAAAAGTTCAAAAATAGGACAAAAAGACAAAGAAGTGAGAAAAATTAGCTATCTTTCTTCCAAAAAAAAAAGAAAAAAAAAAGAGAAGAGAAAAAGAAAGACCAAAGTCTGAAAAGAGAAATTCACTTCAAGAACAAACCCAAAAGAAAAGTTGTCCTAGAAGATATTCATTGAAGACATATACTAAAATTTGAACCTTTGAATTCTTATACCTTTCTTTTCTAAACCTGTCCTAAGCCTACATTTTGTCCTAGTTAAAGACTTATTGATCTTAGGTGGACATAGCCTTCAAGAGGAGATAAAAAGAAAGAATTAAGGTAAAAGACCCCTAATATTCTTGGTGTTAACATCCACTCTTATGGATCACTTTCCTTTGTCTCATAAGCTTTAAAAAGAATTATGTGAACCATCAGCTTGTTGGATTCGATTACATAATGAGAGGAATATGTTAAACCCCTTATTTAAGAGTTTTATTTCTCAGCATATACCTGTGAGGATTTGAGGTCAAAGCATATTTCCAATGGAATGTAAGCATATCCAATTAAAAATCAAGATTTATGTGACTGTACACACTCATGCACTCTGAGAAATAGCTCAAATAAGATGTCTTTAATATGTGTATGGTGTGTAAAATTGTCAAATCCTCTTCATTAAGTTGTGAAAAATTAGTAAAGTTGCTAATGAATGAGGATTCTCTGAGATAAAATAAGGGACTTGACTTTACTAAATTTTGTGGGTATATTCACTGCAAACTTTCATGAGGCCTAACTCGTCCACTAGGGGTAACCTATGCGGTCAAGGGCTTATTGCATGTGCTAAATGCAATCGTGAGTATCTACGAAAGTGGCATCTTGTACCCGTTTTGTAAAATAGTTGTCTGCATGTTTTGCTCAGGATTAGCAAAATGCTAGTTGGGGTGTGTGTTAAGTGTTCAATTTTGGTCAAAATACCCCTAATTTAGTGTTCAATTAGAGCATTTAGGCCATTAATTTCAAGAAGTTATATAAAATATTTTATTTTAGCTTTAATTGGCCATTAAGCATTTAATTGAAAGATTTAGTGGTCAGATAATCATTCCAGCTAATTAGAGGAATACTGAATGGTTTAGATGATGCTAATTGGGTCATGTGCGTTGCAAATTAATCAACTCAGGCGTGGATGCTCCAGATTGAATCAAGGATATCAGATGAGGATGATGAAGTTTCATGAAAAAAGAAGACTTTGAAGAGTCATAGGACAGGACAGAGTTGAAGCCAGAGTTCTAGCAAGACCAGGAAGCTAGTGGACCCCACTCTCTCTTATTTCTCTCTCTCTCTCTCTCTCTCTCTCTCTCTCTCTCTCTCTCTCTTCTCTCTCTTCTCTCTTTTCTCTTTTCTCTTTTTCCCTTATCTCCCTCTCTTTCACGTCTCTCTCCCTCTTCTTATATTTTCACTTCTCCACTCCCCATCGATGTTGTTTTTCTTTCTCTTTTGGGGTTGGCCAACTTTCCCCATCTCCTCTTCTCATGCCTCCCTTGGGCTAATTTATTTCCTAGGTTTTGTTCTCCATCAACCCCCTTCTCTACCGTTTCATTTTTTTTTTTTCCATTTTTTCTCTCTCACGCATAGCACCTTCTGTGCTAGCCCCTTTAATACTCTCCTCTGCTATCTCTTGCTTCCATCTCTATCTTCTCTACATCTCTACTCTCTACTCTCTCCTCTCTTCAACGCCTTCTACGCCACCTCCACACCAAGATAGACTTCACCACCCAGGCATCCTCTGCCTCCATCGTGCCAGACACGCCCAGGGTTCCCTTTTGGTTCTTCTTCCTAGCCGCACAAAACCAGTAACCTTATTCCCTCATCTTCTCTCTCTCTCTCTCTCTCTCTCTCTCTCTCTCTCTCACTCCCATTTCTCCTTCATTTTTCTCCAGTTCGGCAGACCCAAGCAGGAAAAACCCAGATTGGGTTTTCCCCACTTTCTTCATTTTCTCCCTTTTACCCCTTCCCCTTCGGCTACATCTCCTTCTTCAGCGGTTTTTTTCACCTTCGGTCGAATGGGAGAAGGGAACCCGAACTGGGTTTCCACTCCCGCACCCCTCTTTTCTCTCATTCATCTTCCCTAGCTTTGTCGGGTTCTGGTTTAGACACCAAAAAACAGCGTCTCTAAGTCACCAGTTGGATCCTGGGTCAGGCTTCCTTCCTTTTCCTCTCTTCTTCCCTCCTTCTTCTCTTCTTCTCTCCCTTCTTCCTTCTCCCCCCTTCTCCGATTTTCATCATTTTCACCTAGTTTTTCATTAAAAACCAAAATTCTGAGAAAATTCCAACTCTGCCCCTGGCAGATCTGAGTTATCACATCTCTATCCTTTGTCTAAAATACCATCTGTGTCCTCAGTTTAATTTCATCTATATCCCTGAATATCCTGGTTTTACATTATCCACATTCTGACTATCCAGGGACAAGCTTATCCAGGACATCATATTTAGTTGCATTTTCTATGTCTTTTAAATAAATAATTCTGTACACTGCAGCAGTTGAATAAGCTATACTACAATAGCCCGTGCACTTGCGAAAAACATCAACATAAATAAAGCCAAATCTCGATCATCAAAATCATTCAATTTATGCATTTTTGTTCAACTATGCGAGCAATGCATAAAATCAGTTCATGATGATATCACATTCAAAGCCATAAAACATGAAGACAATTTCGCATGCTTGTATAAGGACATCACATCTCAAAGAGCATGCTAAATATGGTGATAATTTCAAGTACTCCGCATACTCGTATAAGAACATCATATCTCAAAAGCATGCTAAAAATGGTAATAAAGGCAAGTTAGTGTTTAAGATGCATTTAAAAACTTAGTAGTATCAAACTACCTACCTCGATGTCTCATGAATCACGTTCTTCATTACTCAACCCTGACCCATCTTTGTGAAATCCTGGATATTAATGAATAACAAGGATTCAAAATCATTTTCTATCCACTAATTAGAATTATAGCTTAATGGCTAGATCTGCCCTTTCTAGGTCATTGCTTAGTACATCTCCAGGTTAGATCTTATGTATAGTACTATCATTTAATGATTATATTGACTTTAATCTCTTCCATGTCATCAAGACCGTGTATTTGAACAGTCAGATCTCCTAGTCAGATTTCTTAGGTCGCCTGTCTTGATGCCTAGAACAGGTCTGCACTTAATTTAATCAGATTTATAAGTTCAAGGTGGATGTGTGTAACTTAGACTGGATCTAGGCACATTGGTCTCCTAATAGACCCAACAAATCAATCTATGAAGTTTGATCATCTTTGATCTTGTAGATCTATGCGATCTATAGTGTTTAGGCTATAATTATACTAAATAGGCCTCTAACTTTAACTTTTATAGTCTCATTAGGTCCTTGTCATCAATACGAACACAACGGTTATTTTGGATCGTCAATCGGAGTCCTACAGCCCCTATAATTGCATTTTTTAGTGTCGCAACATCACAAGCAAATCAAATTAGTCCATATCAGTCCCGCACGTCACGGTTCCCAGGACGTGTGCTTGTCCCAGTTGAACCGCGACCGCATTAGTATATTGGCACACACCCACGCGGTGCACTATAGCGCGCGTCCCAAATGGCGTCACGCAGACGCGTCTTCGACGCGGTGCGGGCTGCGTCTTGGATCCCAGGGCGCCCTGTGCATCTTGGTAGAGTAAAAAACCCATTGCATGCGGCGTGCGTCCAATGGTTGCCCTAGGGAGCTTGTCACGGGTGCGCGTCACGCTTGTGCACCCCTGGGTCATTGTCTTTGACGGGTTTCAGTCCGTTTGGTTTGGGACCAGTTCTGTGTTGGTGCTTTCCAGCCAAAAAACACAGATCTGGCATGGATTTGGGCTAGGAAGGAGAGGGGAAATGAGAGAGGAGGAGTGAGCTTACCTGGGTGGTCTAAGAAGGTGCCCATCACCTGAGGTGCGCCCTTTTTCCATTCTGAAACCCCAGCTCGCCGAAAAATACGTAGAAGAGGAAAAGCCAAAATGTCTGGCGAGACTGGAGGAAGAAGGGGGAAAAATGGGGAAGAACAGAGAGGGGAATGGCCAGCGTCGAAAGTCACAGAGGAGGTCTAGAGAAGGGTTTTTCGGTTTTGCCGAAAACCTTAGCTCAATAGCCAGAGATGGAGAAGAGGAGATGATCAGAGAGGAGGGAAGTGGGCTTTTTATAGCCCTGCAAAGGTAGTGTTGCCCATGGCAGTGCCGCCGTTCCTTGTGGCTCCATACAGGCATGGTGGTTATCAAAATGACCCCCTGCATTCTTGGGTCTTTCTTGTTTTAAAGTTCAAATTACAAAACTACCCTTGATCTTTAAACGCCCATAACTTTGTCATACGAGCTCCATTTTTAGTGTTCTTTAAGGCGTTGGATTCCATTTTGAGTGTAGAATCTAATGAAATTGATTTTTATTAAAAATTCCTTATTTTCATATTTTAATTAAAATAAAACATCTAACCACCTATTAAGGTGATTTAAGCGTATATTAATTTTCAAAATAAACAAACCAAACATCCTGATTGTAAAAGTGATATAATAATGTTGAAAATTTTGAATCATTACAACTTTTGAAGTAGTTTAGCCTAAACAACTTTTAAAATTAGTGACTTTTGAAGTCATTTTATATAAGTGACTTCAAAAGCCCAACCTTTTTGTTGGACTTTTAAAGTCACTTAGCCTAAATGACTTCTAAAGTTGGTGACTTTTGAAGTCGCTTACACTAAACGACTTCAAAAGGATTTTTTTATTTTTTTTCAATTTTATATTTGAGCACTACAACTTGCATACAATTGAATAACACACATCCTATGTACACTTGATACTCAAACAATCTTTATAAAGATTCAAAACTTGTTCCAATACAACATGCATCCACTTCTTTATACAATACCACCTATATACATTGGATAACAAACATCATATACAACTAATACTTCAATCTCCACAATCATTAAAAACCAACATCCACTATAATACATCCACATCTTTCTTGATACACTACCACCTATGTATACATTGAATAACAAATAGTCTATACACTTGATACCTCAAACAATCTTTATAAAAATGAAAAACCAAACATTATATACACCTAATACTTCAACCTCCACAAACATGAAAACCCAACATCTACTACAATGCATCCACATATTTCTTGCTACACTACCACTAGTGTATATTGGATAACAAACATTCTATACATATGATACTTCAAACAATCTTCATGAACATGAAAAACCAAACATCTAATACAACATGCATCCATATCTTTCTTGATACACAGAATCATTCTTATAATATAACACCTAATACATCTATAATGGGTACAAAACATCCAAACGCATTATTATCCATCTACATCTATCTTTAAAATAATTTATAAAAGAAACTACAACACATGCATTCTCTATAACATCCACATTCAGTTCATTTGTAAATCCATAGACATTCACATTTGTAAATCCGTACACATTCTTCATCTCATAAAAGTTATATAATTCAATGAATATATTGAAAACCAACCACCACATATTCACTTCATGTACAAGCTCTAAATTCACTTCATCCATACTCATTTATTCTGACACTCCAAATTTTCACTTATTCATAGCTTAAAATACATACATACACATGTATATTTCAAAGAAATAATAAAATATAAAGGAACACACACATGTGAATGAAAAAATACTTTATTATGCATTTCAAGTTTATGTAGTTACTCTGATCTAATTAAAACTCATTACATACTCAGACCATTTAGTTCATATTTTATTGAGATTTACTCCAGAGTAACTCTTCTTGTTTGCCCACTTAGAAAGTACAGTAGTCAGAAAATAACATATTTAATTAAGCTCAAACTTTTTAATTAGATCCATAAAAACTATAGAAAAATATAAGATTATGAAAAGTAAAAAGTGTTCTACCTCTTTTTAATTGGGAGACAGGAATATTATTGAATATGAGGGTCCTCATGTATCTCAAGACATAGCACCCGCATTGCTAGTTAGGCTATTGTTTAGGGCACTATGCAACATGGACAACAAAAAAAGAACCCATAAATATCATTTGTAATAATATAAGTTTAATTAGTGCTAACTTAGAGTAATTAACTATTTCATATACCTTGACATTCTTCCAAATGTCTTTTGCTGGTTGTACAATCTCGATGATATTAGCCCATTCAAACCAAACTCTACAAATATAAATTTCAAATGCATTATAGATGAATAGAAAATTACTTATCTACACATAATAGATGAAAAAATAATTTCTGCTTATTTATAATTTTTATGAGGGGGGATGGATGTGCAATCCATAAGAATAAAAAAAGAAAGCATGCCCACCATCCACATCCAAAACGAGCAGCGTCCAATGAGACATATACAAACAGTCATATGAATTGTAATGGAAGTTGACAATCTCTAAGTATAGAATAAGTTGGCAAGAAAACAAGAAAATTAAAACTTACTTACCATTATAGGGAATCATTAAGCCTTGTCCTTGAGAGCAGTGAAAGAAGCTTGGTAAAATATCCAGAACATGTCTCTCTATCGGCCATTGCTCTGCCACTCTAGAAATGATGCTAAGGTCAAGGAATTGGTAAAGTGTACCCTTACCCTCAAAAAAACTAGTCACATCATTCAAGAAGCTACATAAAGAAATAATTATTACTATACATGAAAATATAATATATAAATGTTAAATATTTTATAAGCAAGTATGTTCATATACCCCATGTAGGAGATAATGTGAGGGTGCTCAAGTTGATCCCATAGCCAAACTTGTAATAGGTCCTCTGCCATAAGTGGCACTTCAACAATGTTCTCAGCCAGCACTTCCTACTTGATTTGTATATTGGAGATTGTCATATCATCGTTGATGAGACATAGATTAACCTTAGGGATTGAGGCGTGTTAGGTGGGACTTTCACACGCTCCTTGGACGGCTATTATAAAATATGTAAAAAAAATTATCTAAATAATATTAATCAATGAAGAGGACCTCATTTATGATGAAAAAAGAAAAACAAAGATATATACAATTACCTGCTCCATTGGTGCAGCAGCACTAGGTGATACTAGAAAGGAGGTCAATGGGTTCCATAGTCCTAGCTTTCTTTTGCTGTCAAGCAAAGACACTATAGTTAGAGAACAATATGTATATAATTATAGTAAGCATTAAAATGAAAGGAATAAATTGTCAGAGATTCCTACTTTACAATCTTTTAAACGAGCATAGCCCAACTTGGACAGGTAGTGCTGCATATTTCTTTCATGCACCTTTCTTCCCCTTGCACTCTTCACCTACACATTTGTACATGCAAGATCAAGTGCAATAATCGGATGTTACATGTAATTAATTAACTGAAACAATATTTTTGCACATACCTCAAATTCAGTGGAGGTGCAGTTCTGTACAAATACATGTACTTAATGTTTACATACCTTCACCATTTCC
This sequence comes from Warburgia ugandensis, assembly GCA_035236585.1. Lineage (NCBI taxonomy): Eukaryota > Viridiplantae > Streptophyta > Magnoliopsida > Canellales > Canellaceae > Warburgia > Warburgia ugandensis. Next base: position 45,203,547 of record CP141130.1, read on the forward strand.
CATATTGAATCTTTTGTTGAGGATGGAACAAGTCTCCAATTCTCAAATGTGATAGGAACCATGCTTCTTACTATAGAGTAGGGGAAACTACTATAAGCGAGTGCACTCTCACCAATCTCTTGCCCTTTGTTGTTATATTGGACAGTTTCTTTAATTCCCTTAGACTTTCTCTTGATAATCTTTTCCATTGTTGTTTGCCCTTTGCCCTTTCTCTTTAGAGTAGTGCTCATGTTGGCCTCTTGATCATGCTCTGCATCGTGGCCATAATCTTTAGTTTGATGTTCTTCTCATTCCATCATTACTACAAAAAAGAACACATTGATATTAGAACTCCAACATAAAAAAAGGCCATGTAATTCATTTAGAGATACCAAACTGACATGATATATGCAACAAACAAACCAAAAGCAAATCAAATAAGACATGCATAAAAATAGAAACTTTATAAAGAATAGATATTTCTAATATTAAAATTCCCTAAAACTAAACATAGAAACTAATTTGCATGATTATAAGTAAAGGAGTGTTAACTTGCATGATTCTAAGTAAATCAGGATATAAGTAAAGCAATGTTAACTTGCATGATTCTAGTCATCACATAGCACATCTATATACACATTCATTTACATTCATATAAATATGACTGAAACAACTTAGCTTTATGTAAGCAACTACGACTACCATTCGACAATCAAGAGATACATCTTAAGGCATTTACTAGTAAGCCTTCATGTATGTCTTGTTGCGTCTTATTCATGCCCATTTCTAAAAATGCATTATAAGTCATTCTTATTAAGATGACCAAGCATGTACTATGACCACTTGTAATTCTTAAAAATTTAGTTACCACTTGTCCTCAAGCACATACACACACCCATCTTTTGTTCTTAAACACGATTAGGTGTTTCTTTTCTAAAAATCAAGATTTTTAGAGAAATTATCTCTACATTTCTACCAAAAATTTGGCAAAGTCTCCTTTAGTCTTTAGACTTATGCATTTTAGATGTCTTTGATAAACACAATTTAGGTAAATAAATAAATAAAGGAGACTCCATCTCCATCTATTTACATAAACATACAATATCTAACATATGTGACAAACAAACCACAAGCAAAACAGATAAAGGATGCATGGAAATGTAAGCATGCTTAGTATGATATCTGTAAAAAGGATACAAATCGCATTGACCTTTCACTAGTCTTTAAGTCCATTACTTTGAGTTCACATCTCTTAGTGGGAAATATGCATCCCACATTGAGTTTGTGAACATAACTAGGTTGATAATGGCCATTCATAAGATTTCTTAAGGGTAGAACTTCTTAATTCTAAACGACTATATTTATTTGATTGACACTAAGCTTCCAAAGTTTACTTCGGTAACAAAATATTGGAGAAACACTCCTATAGACCTAAAGAAATGTGATAAACAAAGAAGTATAAGAACTGTAGTAATAAAACAACTTTAAGCAAAATAAGATGATTAAATTATGAGGTGGGAAGTGTGTGTATTAGCTTAAATTTCCGTATCCATTTCATGAGGTGAGAAGTGTGTGTGTATGTGTGTGTGTGTGTGTGTGTGTGTGTGAATGTGTGTGTGTGTGAGTGAGTGAGAGCATAGTTCTTAAATTAAGTACATTTCCATCTTTCTCTTTAAATTTCCCTATCCATTTTGTGTGATATTTGGATGATTTAAGATAGATAAGAAGTTGATTTTGGGAACTGTAATTAGTTCTAAGTAGGGTGCGCACTCCCCTTGGAGGGTGTGCATTAGCCTTGTAATTAGTTTTTCATGGCTGTTAGTTGTTCCTTTCAAGCTTATATACTTGTCTTTTATCTTAGGTTCATCTCATAGTCATGTGCACCATGCTTTCCATTCTTACTTGTAATTCATGCATTACCAATGTAATAAATCATTCACGTTCTAATTTGGATTAGTGCATATTAGTTGGCTCTTAATACTTTATTTTACTTGTTTAGTTTAGGTTTCCATGCATTTCATATCTAGGTTAGTTTACATATTGGTTCATGCATACTTTCGTGCTTAATTCATGCACTTCCCATGGTTCATGTGCATAGTTTTGAAGTGTTTCTTCTTAAAATTTTAGTTTGTTTTAGTTAGTTGTCCATGCATTCCATTCATGTATTCTATCTAGGATATTTTATAACTTATTCCATGATTTTAGATCTCATAATCATGTGCACCATGCTTTCCATTCTTACTTGTAATTCATGAATTATCAATGTAATGAATCATTTACATTCCACTTCAGATTAGTGCATATATATATGTTAGTTGGCTCTTAATACTTTATTTTACTTGTTTAGTTTAGGCTTCCATGTCGATTAATTTCATGAATTCAATGTTTGTTTAGTTTACATCATAGCTTATGCATACTTTCATGCTTAATTCATGCACTTTAAGTTTATTTCATGTAATTTCCAAGTTTAAATCATGCATCATGTTAGGTTTGCTTATATATCATCCATTTTGTGTAGTTATACCGCTTATCATAGTAAAACATGCTAGGATAGCCTATTCAATGTCCTCTTTAGCTAGTCCCTATTAAAACATACATGTCATCCTAATAAAATCACGTTTCATCTACTCAAATCATGTTCATATATCCAAACAAAATTAGAAATATTCAATCATACTCATCCATGCAAAATCCATCAAAACCATGAACTAGATTTGGAATATCTACCTAGAAAAGTTTTTTTTTTCCTCCTCTCTTCCTCTTCTTCTTTTTCCCCTTCTTCTTCTACCCTTCTCACTATGGGGTTTTTTCTCGCTTACGCACACTTATCTGGGTGTTTCCAGCAACCTAGTCGGACAATTCCTGGTCGGTCCTCTCTTCCTCTTTTTCTTCTCCCCTTTCTCACTGTCAAGTTTTTTCTCAACAACACACTTATCTGGGCATCGTCAGTGGCAGACTAGTTGCGGCAGCCTGATTGGATGGTGCCTGCTTGGTTGGCTAATGGTCGGTCCTCTCTTCCTCTCCTTCTTCCCCTTCTTGTTTTTCCTCCTTTTCTTACCTTCTTTCTTCTCTCCCTACTCTCCTATCCATTGATTTGGGCATTGTCGATCGACATTGTCCTAGTTGGTGTCGGTCAGTCCTCTCCTCCTCACCTTCTTCCCCTTCTTCTCTGTCATCTTTTTCTTCCCCTCTTTCTTCTCTCACTTCTCTTTTCACTACTGATCTGGGCATCGTCGATTGGCATCATCAGCATCGTTTTGGTTGATGTTGGTTGATCCTCCCCTCCTCTTTTCCTCTCCTTCTTTCCCTTTTTCTTCTTCCTCTTTTTCTTCCCCCCTTTCTTCTCTCCCTTCTCTTCTCACTGTTGATTTGGGCATCATCAACCGGCGTCATCCTAGTCGATGTCATTTGCGTCGGTTGGTCCTCACTTCCTCTTTGGCTGGCTCTACTAGGGTTTTTCCTCTCTATTAGGTTTTTGAGAACAAACTTAGCTCTATTGTTTCCATTGACTAAGAAAAGAGGGAGGGGGTGCCATTATCAAAGTCATTTACAAATAAACAACTTTAAAAGTTATTACTTTTGAAGTCATTTATTTATTAATGACTTTATATTTATTTTTAATTGAAACAAAAAAAATTATTTTAAGAGGGACGAGTTGCCATTATCAAAATTTTCCTTCCTTTAGTTTATTTAATAAATTTAATTTTGAAAAATTTTGCACTTGAAAATTATATTGTTTTTACTACTTAAATTTTTAGTTATATAATTATAGTAAAAAATAGATGAGAGCTACTCAATTCTCAAATTTTTGCACGTAGGGCCTCATCATCATCATCATCATTAGCATCATCAAGACCTTATCCTAATTAGGGGTCGGCCACATGAATCTTGTTCTTTCATTCCTCTCTATTAAGTACAATGGCTTCATTTAGTCCCAAAGTTTTTAAATCTTTCCTCACCACTTGTATCCACTTTCTTTTGGGCCTTCCCCTTATGCTTTTAAAACCTTCTATGTGCATTGCCCTACTCCTTCTAACTGGTGCCGTTTTCAGTCTCCTTTGGGCATGTCCAAACCATCTAAGTCTAGTCTCCCTCATCTCATTACCTATTGGTGCTACCCCTAGATTTCTTCTAATATTTTCATTCCTAATTCTATCCTTTCTTGTCTTACCACTCATCCATCTCAACATCCTCATTTCTGCGATGCTCATCCTATGAGCATGATGTTCCTTAACTGCCCAACATTCTGATCCATAAAGCATGGCCAGCCTTATGGCCATCTTATAGAATTTTCCTTTTAGTTTGAGCAGCACCCGCCAATCACACAAAACTCCAGATGCACATCTCCATTTGTTCCAACCCGCTTGGATTATTTGGGTAACCTCTCTCTCAATCTCTCCTCTCTCATGAATCATTGATCCTATGTACTGAAAGTGGTCTTTTATGGAAACTTCTTGGTTATCAATCATGATTGGTGTTCCACTCCTACTCTCCTTGCTAAAATTGCATTCCATAATTTCTGTCTTAGTTTTGCTGATTTTAAATCCTTTAGATTCTAATGCTTCGCTCCATAACTCTAGCTTTGCGTTTACACCCTCCCTTGTCTCATCAATTAAGACTATATTATCTGCAAATAGCATGCACTAGGGAATCTCCTCGTGTAAATGTTTTGTTAACTCATCCATAACCAACATGAAAATGTAGGGACTCAATACCGATTCTTGGTGCAATCCTATAAGGCAGGAAAATCACCAATCTTGCCACTACTGGTCTTAACATTTGTTACCACTCCCTCATACATATCTTTAATTATGTCTATATACCCCCACAAAACCCCATTCTCACCCAACACCCTCCATATTAACTCTCTAGGGACTCTATCATAAGCTTTCTCTAAGTCGATAAAGAGCATATGGAGGTCTTTGCTCCTCTCCCTATATTTCTCTACCAATTATCTTAGTAAGAAAATTGCTTCCATGGTAGACCTCCTAGGCATGAAACCAACTAATTCTTCGATACACTTGTCTCATGTCGTAGCCTCTTCTTAATCACTCTTTCAAAAAGTTTCATAGTATGGCTCATAAGTTTGACCCCTCGATACTTAGTGCAGCTCTGTATGTCTACTTTATTTTTATAAATTGGTACAATAGAGCTTTTCCTCCACTCATCAGGCATTTTTCTTGGATTTTATAATCTTGTTGGATGAATTGGTCAACCAAACTACCCCAATATCTCTCATATGCTTCTAAACCTGCATTGGTATACCATCGGGCCCCCTGGCTTTCCCTGATTTCATCTTTTTCAAGGCCTCTTTCACTTTAGCTATTCTAATCCTATGTTCATATCTATAATATCCAATGTTATTTAGGTTTATACTATTTTCAATCCCTATGTTCTTAGAGCCATTGTCATTTAACAATTTTTGAAAGTATGTCTCCCAACCTTGTTTAATCTCATTATCTTTGATTAATACCCTTTGATCATCACTTCTAATGCACTTAACATGATTTAAGTCCCTACCCTTATGTTCTCTTACTTTTGAAAGTTTAAACACATCTTTCTCACCTTCTCTTATTCTTAGTCTATTATATAGCTCATCATATGCCTTAAGTTTAGCCTCACTTACTATTTTCTTAGCAACCTTTTTAACATTCTTATATTGTTCATAGTTTTCATTATTTCTAGTCTTCTGTTATACTTTAAAATGCATCCATTTTTCTTTAATAACTTTTTGCATTGTTTCACTCCACCACCATATTTCCTTTACTAATTGCCTTTTACCTTTAGATACTCCTAAGACATCTTTTGCCACTATCTTAATGGACTCAGCAATATTAATCCACATGATATTTACTTCTATTTCATAGTTCCAGTTTCCTTATACCATCAACTTATTTTTGAATGAGGTTATTTTCTCTCCTTTTAAAGTTCCACCAGTTAGTTTTTGGATACCTATTAAGTTCATTTCTTTTCCTCCATCTTTTGATATGGATATCCATAATCATTAACCTATGTTGTGAGGTTAAACTCTCATCGGGTATCACCTTACAATCCTTAGACATTAATCGTTCAGTATTCCTCAATAGAAAGAAGTCTATTTGGATTTTATGAAGTCCACTTTTAAAGGTTATTAAGTGTTCGTCCCTCTTCTTAAAGAGCGTATTTGCAATGTCTAGGTTATATGACAACACAAAATCAAGGATAGTTTCCCCCATCTCATTTCATTCAACAATACAATACCCTCCGTGTATTGTATCATATCCTTCCTTTTCTTTTCCTGCATGACCATTTAAGTCTGCTCCTATAAATATCCCCTTAGTGTTGGGAATTTCTTGCATGACTCACTTCATATCTTCCCAAAACTGCCTCTTGATTATATCTTCTAACCCTACTTGTGGTGCATACACACTTATAACATTTATGATCTGCTCTCTTAGAACAAGTTTTATTATTATAATTCTATCACTAATTCTTTTAACATCCACAACTTTATACTTTAATTCTTTATCAACTATTATTCCTATGCCATTTCTGTTATTATCCTTTCCTACATACCATAATTTATACCCATCAATTTCTTTAGATTTAGCCCCTTTCTACTTGGTTCCTTGGATATAAGCGATGTTGACTCTTCTACGTTTCATCGTGTCTACTAACTCTAAACTCTTACTTGTCAATGTCCCTATATTCCATGTGGCAATATGAATCTTATGCTCTGGAGATATCCTATTTACCAACGCACTTCTTGATCTTCATGGCATGAACCTATGTCCACTTTTCACTGCACCTGGATTCTGATGCAGCGCATCGCTTTTGAGGGGACATTTTAGTAGCCCTTGCCCATTTTTCACTACAATTGAGATCCGGTGTAGCATGTCACTTCTGAGAGAATGCCCTAGCAACCCTTGCCCATTTTTCATCACACTTGAGATCCGATATAGTGCGTCACTTATGGGGAACCCCTAGCTTGAGGGAATGCTAGTTTTCGATTCATGTCATATTAGGATTGTCATAGTTTTAAGAAGATGGTGATGATTTTCATTTCTTCCTTGCAAGCAAGAAAGAAATAACAAAATCATCTTCAGCTTCTCCCTTGTCGGTTGGCACCTAACACAAGGGTTGCCATATTTTAAGAAGCTGGAGATGATTTTCATTTCTTCCTTACAAACTAATATGCAAATGCATATTCATTTGCAAGAAGGAAATAAATAACAAAATCGTCTTCAACTTCTCCCTTGCCGGCTGGCACTTGACACAAGACTCTCCTCCTTTTTCATCCGAGCTTGGGACCAGCATTAGCATCAAGAAAATCAAAACGTATTCATTGAATTTTGATTACAACAAACTTATGTCATTGGAATCATTTTTTTGAGTACAATCACAATGTTGAGGTATTAACATCAGATTTGATGTCTATAAAATTTTCACTTTCTATAACATAAAAAATTTAGAATTTCAAAATAATTTTCTTTTAACGCCAATTTCACATAATTCAAATTTTTTGTAAATTTTTATTTAAAAGTGAAAGATGTTACATAATGATTAGTGTAAATTTGATTGATTTTTTTGTGCTAAACTTGATTGTAAATAAAGAAGTCATTTAGGTAAACGACTTTAATAATATCAACTTTTAAAGTCCTTTAGTGCTAAATGACTTTAAAAGTAGAATGTTTCAAAGTCGTTTATACTAAATGAATTTATAAATTATATTTTATTAATATATATATATATATATTATGTTGGTACTTTACAATATCTAACAATTAATACACAATGAAAACGATTTTTTATGATAGTAAATATTGATTCATGCATTCTTTAAAAACACATATAACTCACTTATCAATCCATATAGCTCATGATAAAAGAGCTATTATAAATATGAATATATATATATATATATATATTGCAACTCACTAATACATTCCACATACACCCCAAATATATATATATATGTATATATAATTTTCACACACAAGCACCCTCCTCACCATTGTCACACATAATCCTCATTTTCACCGAGTACTATTGATTGATGGGATTGTTTCGGTAATAGAAGGGTACTTTATTTCAATATCTTCTAGGTTGTCTTCATCATAAAATCTCTCAGGCAGGATGATAAAATAGTTGACCATCTCTTATCATGTTCATCTTGAATGTAAAATACTTGTTTTGCTTAAGATGCCAAAATAAATTGATCATTTTTATAGCCAATCCTATTGAGGTCAACCAATGTCAATCTAAGGACATCAGTTTTGATATTGTCTTTGTTGTGTTCCACCCAATCACCCTTAAACACAACCAAAGTTCTGAAAGTATAATCCAAGGCCCAAATCTCTCTTATAACCCCATAATAAATATCATTCACCACTATTGGCCTATTATCCTTTGAACTGGAAAAGAATGTAGCATTGACAACTAAGCTAACTACACTATTCTGTTGCACTCTTGAGTTACCACATTCTTTCATGTAAAAGTGATAACCATTGATGATGTGATGACCTGGGCTTTTGTAACACATTTTGTAATACATTTTTCAAAGGTAGGGTGCCCTTAGTAGTAAAATTTTTTTGCCAAACAAAGTAGCAAAAATTCTTTTCTTTAGAACTTGTTTTGTAAAACCCAAGTCATCACTTCATACATAACATAAGTAGAATTTTGTACATGATAAAATTCCATTGAAGCAATATACTTTTATTAAATTCCAGAATCCATCCAGTGGTTTACAGTACAGCCCGAGTATCAGTACAATACTTGTTCAAATTACATAATCCAAATTTCAAACGTCACCATACATTAAAAACTCTCAATACAATGCAATGCTCTAAAAAAAAATACATGTCTTCAAGAGATATACCTTGATTGATTATTCTTCCAAGTCTTCTTAAGTCTTGAGCTCCTAATTCTCCTTCTCTATATCTGAGATATTGTAAACATTCAAATATTTACAATATCTCAGCAAGCTATGCTTGGTAGGGGATTCAAGAAGCATAATAATTTGACAGTATAATCCTAATACTTCATAATTCCATCATTCATACTCATGGATCAATCTCTTTACTCTATCATATATTTACATCCTTACACATACATACTGTATATGTCGTATAGATATATATACAGTCAAAACCATGAAAAATAGTTAATATATCAAAATATCAATAGTCACACTTAGACACACTGAGTTGATCAATCTTCCAAACTCTATTGGCAAATACTTCCTCATTTGGGCAGTATCATCACACTCAGCCATAGTGAGTTGATATAACATCCAGATTCTACAGGGAAAATACTCCCTTATTTGGGCGGTATTGGCATCTCATTATGCCATGCATCATAATGAAAAATACTCAAAGGACTACTATGCTGCAGTCTGATCCGTACTAGTGCGCTTAGATAACTGCTTTCATACTCCACAGATACCAAATGTGGAAAATCATCTATGTCATGTCTATATGGGGAGACAAACTATCACAGTGGTGGCCTTCCCATAATTGCCCCACTCGACATTTTGCCTCTCTTTGGGCACGATATCATCATATATATCACATTTTGGAGAGTGGGTGACCAAAACCCTTATAACCCTCCTAGCATAGCATCCTCAGGCATATGCCTATTTAAAACAAAAGCCACAAGCCTCCTTGCTTGTATATAAGGTATTCTTTTACTTATCAAACATCTTGTCTGTTTATACCGTCATCCCCATATTTTGGTATTCTTATACCGAGGATAGGATTTCACTTCAAACTTAGAGATCATCATTTACAATGAATGATACCCATCTTCATATAAGTTTAGGGATCACCATTCTATATGAATGATTCCCATGCATTGATTTTTATATTTATCAGACAATTTGTTTGTTTATCTAGGGCTAGAATACCTTCCAGTTCTCTATTCACTTAGGGTTTTCCTCAATTCTAACTTAACCATTTCGTATGTGTTTTGGTTGGGTCATAAGGGTTTTTAAGGGGTTCAATACAAGTATTTACATTACACTTGTCAACTTTTTTAGACATAAGATCATGTATTCAACATGTATTTCTCATGTAGATGCATTCATAAAATCCTCCTACCTTCAAGTAGTGATCCATCTCTTCATATCTTCTATGATCCTGATTGATGTATGTAATCTGTAAATCCATACATATTGTCAATATTTATACATTCTTAATAATCCTATATTTTTTATCCTATTTATATTCTTTGTCAAATCTTGTCCTTTGATATAAAGGATTAGATCTTGTGTCCTATCATGATCTATCTACCTCAGATAGTGTTTATCATATTGATCAATAGATCTGATGATTAGAATGATCTTCTAATCTTTCAGATCTAAGTATTTTCTATTCTAAGTCTTTGTGTATTCCTTTTCTTAATCTTGATCTTTCATAGATCCTTTGATCAACAATTTATACTTGTTGATAAAGATCAAGAGATTAGATCTTCTATCATCTAGGTCTTCTTTGATCTAAGTTCAGTTGTTTGATCATCCCTAAGGAGGATGATCTTGGTTCTCTTCCTTGAATCATATTTGATCAAGGGTTCAGATCTTCTATTCTATTTAATCTAGGATCTTCTATTCTATTTGATCTAAATTACAAGCAATATATATATATATATATATCATCAAGAAGTATTTATTTCTTTTTATTGTTCTTGATCATTCAAGGTCCCATAGATCTTGTTTGATCATCCTTATCTTACTTACAATTTTTATTAGGGTTATATAATTTACTTACCTTTTATGCTCTTATTATTATTATTCAACCAGTTAATGTTTTACTAGTTGACAATAACTTATTCCATCCTAAGTCTAGACAGTGCATCTTATTTTCAATTGGCTAAGGCTTACTACCTGAATGGTTGAACATAAAGTGGTTACTTCAATCCTCACGTAAGAAGGCATTTAGACCTCACAAATGTCAACGGAAGGTAGGGGGAGAGTGAGGCTCTATTAGAAAACCCCCTTAACCACCATGTTCAACATTCACTAGAGTGACCTTAGCTCAACCTTTCATAAGGTTCCTATGAGCATTTTAACCCTAAGTACTCTCTCTAATTGATTTTAATTAAATTCATGAACATTTAAAATGTCATTTATGGGATTTATTATTCTCCTAGTTTACACCAAGGATTTGATAATCCTTATATTGTCTTACTAACTATAGCCCTTACTATCATTAAGTCCATGTCATTCATTCCATGTAAATGTCCTTCAACTCTATTTTTCTTTTAATTACATTTTCAATGTAATTTACATAACATAAGCATTAAAGCATAAATAAATAAAAAATAAGTAAATATAACAATTAAATCTACTAAGCAATAAAATGCATTTACAATATCATCCAATAATTCAAATGAAAATTTAACATGCCATAACTGTTCATTATGATCCAACGATCATATTTGATTTCTATTCATTTTCATCCCATTTAGGGTTTAGATCTTAATCTTTCATTTTCCTTTTGATCTAATATGTTTTCTTAATGTGATCACTAGATAATTAATGCATCTCATCAAATGATCTGATCCTTCTTAATCTAACCGATCAAGAAGATCTTAAGCCATTTTATCCAATTTAAGGGCATATATCTTAATCTATCCCAAATTATCATCATCAAGCCCATCAATCCATATGATATTAACTTTATATCATCATCCAAATACATCCACACTACCCAATCATCCTTGATCAAATTGATTAAGGAGATTATCATTCATTTTTATGGATTTTACTACTTTTAAGGGTCAAGATCTTAACATATGAAAAATAAATTACATCCAACCATTTAATTATTGTAATTATGCATTTAGATCATCATATAAACTAATTTGAAAGGGCCGATCATGCTTGATTAATCAGATCATGAAGATCCATGCTCATTTTTATGATTTTTGTTCTTTTAAGGCTAGATCTCTTAATTAAACACAAATAAGTCACTTCTAACCATTGATTTCATGTTCCAGAATCACAAGATCATCAGTGGATCAGAATTATAGTCTGATCATTCCAAATTTCATTGATGATAGAAATTAGTAATACTTTTCTTTATTAATAGAATTTTACATGCATCAAAATATAAATTTTTTGAGTTTAGTACCTTATACAAGTAACAAGCAATCTATAGTAACTTTCAGATCTAAAATTGGAGCTAAATTGAGCTCTCAATTGAAGAAATAAGGTTTTAGTTCAACAAATGGATGGCTCAAATCTAATCTGGGTGTACCGGGTGTTGGGACAACCAACAACCCATGCCTGTTATCGCCTTTTACCAATAATCTCAGAGGGGTGACTGACTATGGGCAAGACTGTCCAATCTAGACCGTTAGATCACCTAGCCTTGGATCACCCTCCAATCCTTACAACCAACAGCTCAGATTTCACCTCCTGGGGTTTTTGGGCCCCAAGATTCCATCCAATGGCTCAGAATTTTTATCTGAGTCGTCCAAGATGGGGATCTCAACGTTGTTGCCGGATACATCGTTCCAGATAGATCAATGGCCGGGAAGATCACCTGGAGGCTGAAAAACCTAAGGGAGGTGTCGAAATGGAATCGGAACAAAGTGGGTGGCCTACTTGTGCCAGTCTAGTGAAGGAATTTCACTAGAGGAGATTTACCGGTGAGAAAATTGTAGATTGCCAAAATAACATACAGACGCCAAGATCTCCGGTTTCGTTGTTGGAGAAGGTGGGGGTCCATGGGGGAAACACATACCATGTCATTCTAAAGATATTTAATGGTGCAAGATCACTATTTAATGACTAGATTGGCTAGAATAACTTGAAAATTCCACCAGAGATGGTACCAAGTACCGTTGATTGTCTTTATTTTGAGTTTCCCAGCAATCTAGGAGATGGATCATCTTGAAAACTTAGGGCTTTTGCAAATCTACCATGTCCGACCAGATCCAATGATGGAGATTTTATTGTAATGGGTGTAAATTCATGACTAATTGGATTAGGGTTTCCTGGGTGAAAACCTTGGTTTATCGGGGACAGCCTGTCCCTTGATGCTCCCTCATAACATAAATGAATTGTCTATCAGCTGTGTCTAGGGATACTCTCCCAAGGAAAGAGAGAGAAAGATGGAGGAAATAGGGAACCTCATGAGGGACATTGGGAGAAATTTTGGGAATTTTTATGGGATATTTATAGGTGTTTTTGAAGTTTTTTATGATTACATGTAATTATCATGTTTCAATTCTTTTTATTATTAAATTGGCATTAGATTCCCACTACCACCTCCTTCTCCACTAGTAGATGGTAGTGGTTTAACCATTCATTACATATTTTTTGGCAGTTGGATTCATTTGTGAGCACCACGGAGGTGTGAAAGGACCATTTTGCCCTTTTATGGAGAAAAATCCGTTTTATTCTCTCGAACTCGAAATTGAACATACTTAGTGTCTTTGTAATCGAATTTCTGAGTACATTCTAAATATTGATGTCTTAGATCTCGGTTATGGGTAAAATTATCATTTTACCCTTTTATTTATAAAAATGAAGAAAATTAGGGATTTTTCATTTTAACTCGAAATTGAACATACTTAGTGTCATTTCGATCAATTTTTCTAGTACATTCATAATTTATAAGTTTTAAATCATGTTTTAATCTGTATAAAAAGAGAATTTCCAATAACCTAATATTCTAGCCCAAAATTTCTAAAAATTCAAACTAAATTGATTTCCTCAATCAATTTACAAAAATTGGGGTTATTACCTATGGCATATCCAGCATATTTGTTACTTTTGGTCGTGGTCCCATCACCATCTAGCCTAAGGTTTTTGATATGCCATTGCCTACTACTTCTCTCTAATCTTAAATCTATGTATACACATATTAAGTAGGATTAAGTAAGATTATATATATATATATAATGTAGTTTTGTATGCAGTATTAAGTGAGCATTCTTTCATTTTTACCTTCTTACACAGCCAATTATTGAAAGTGCCATAATTCTCAAATTGTAACCACTTCTATTTCTTTGCGTGACCTTGAGTACATCCATGTGTTCACTACGTACACACACAAATTAGTAGAGTAATCAAAGAAAATGTAACCATTAATCATTAAATTTTGCATAAGTGCATGCATGATCAACTTACTCAATGTATGATTGAGTTCATCAACATTTTGGAACATATAGAGCTGGTCTCATTCTTTATAGTCAACAGTCAATACATGATCACTCGATAGAGGTTTGCCAAACTTGGGATCATGAAATGCAATTAATTATTTCTTTATTAGGATTCCAATAGCATCCACTCCTGCTCAGTACACTGTGCAAAACTCCACTGCTTCCTTTACAATATAACATTTGCATATACATACCCTTTTAAAATTTTCATGTACTTCTCAAACAGGTACATCCATTGCAAGTAAACTGGCCCATAGAGTTTAACCTCATCGATGAGGTGCATTGTTAAGTATACCATGATGTCAAAGATTGATGGTGGGAAGATTGTCTTATGGTCACATAAAGTTGTCATTAGATGACCTTAAATTTCTTATAATTTTGAAACGTCCACCACCTTCTTGCACAAAGCATTAAAGAAGTAGCAAAATTTTGTAATAGCTCCCTAACTTTGTCCAGTAACTCCGAACATATTGCTAGGAGTAGTTTTTGCATCAATGCATAATAATTGTGGGACTTCATCCCCAACAATTTCAATGCTTCCATTGAGACAATGTTTTTAAAGTTTGAAGAAGGGGACTTCGAGCTTGAACATGGCTTTACACATTATTCCCCTCTCCTTTCCTCTCTATTGAGTGTATAATTTGCCTTACGCAAGTACGTTCCTCGACTGCCCTTATTCTCTAGGTGCAACCTCCTCTTCAAACCCATGTTCATAAGATCCATTCAAGTTGTAAGTCCATCCTTTGTTTTTCTTGAGATATTTTTCAAGATACTAGCCAAGCTTTCACACACATTCTTCTTAATGTGCATAACATCAAGCACATGGCATAGATGTAGTGATTTCTAGTATGCCCGCCAAAAGAATATTGATTTCTTCTTCCAACAACTTCTACAATTACTTTTACTTACACATTTACTTGATTCCTTCTTTTCCCATAAGACATTAATGTTTTCAATTTGCTCCAATACTTTTCGTCCTGCCAGCATCTTTGGAGGTGTCCTTGTCTCTACAATCTGGTTAAATTCTTACATCTTAAAATGATATGAATGGCCTTTGTGCAACCATCTTCTATGCCCAAGGAATTCCATTTTCCTACCATGTTTAAGTCGTATAGCACATGTTTGATCACTATAGATAGCACAAGTAATGTATCCCTTCACGGTGCATCTAGACAAATTATCGTATGCATATAAGTAGTGTATTGTCCACAATAGTATAGCCTTTAGGATTAACTACTCTTTCTCATATGTATCATATGCTTCAACGTCTATGTCCCATAATGTCTCAAGATCATCGATCAAGGGAGACAAGTATACGTCAGTGTCATTCCCTAGATGTTTTGGACCCAATATCAACATAGTTAACATCACGAACTTCCCCTTCATGCATAGAGATGGTGGGAGGTTGTAACAGATTAATATAATAGGTCAACAACTATACTTATTGCTCATAAAACCATGAGGATTAATCCCATCTACAGATAATGCAAGTTGTAGGTTTCTTAGTTCTTTACCAAAATTAGGCCACATGAAGTCTACAAGCTTTCATGCTGGGCTATTTACTAGATGAAGTAAAAAGCTAACAGCTACTTTGTCCTTGGGACGCCGTACTAATTTCTTCACTGTTTCTATTATATGGAACATTCTTATGAACCTTGGAATAAGGGGAAAGTACCATATAACCTTTGTAAGAATGTTTGTAACTATCTTAGTTGAATTGTTATTTAACTTCCATCCTGGCAGTCCACAAGTTGGGCATGTAGTTTTATCCTTGTGCTCCTTCCTATACAAGATGTAATCATTGGGACACGTGTGTATCTTCTCATACTTCAACCCTAGTGCAGCCACGGTTTTCTTTGCCTCCCATGTGGACCTCATCAATTTATTATCCTTCAGTAGCATCTTACCCACTACTTTCAAGACTTCTGTAAAACCTTGAACTAAAAAACCAAATCTTGAATTCATGTTGTAAAGTTCTACCACTGTGGATAGCTTGGTATAATCTTTACACTCAAGGTATATGGCTCATCAGCTTCCTCTAATGTAGTATGAAATTGTTCAGGGTCATCCTAGAAGTCATCATATGCATCTAGAAACATTGGTACAGCTGTACTGTCTTCAACACTTCCCATAGTGTCTTGATCATACCTTTGGAGGCTTGTTGAGGGCCTATGTGAAAGTTCTTCTCCTTGCCAAATCCATGGGTGGTAGCTTTCATTGATTCCATTGAAGCATAAGTGTTCTCTCAATACCCCTACAGTTACTTTTTTCAAGTTGTCACATTTTGAGCATGGTCAATGCATGCGATTACGGTCAACACTTGCTTGAAGGGCAAACTCTATGAAATTTTCTATTCCTTATATTTTTTTATGTTCTTTTCGCAGTCATCCAAGTATGTTTGTCCATTATCACAAGGAATTAAAGCAAATCTATGTGGAGACTTGTCAGATATGAAAAGATTAGGTTACAATTAGAAGTATTTGAAATAACTACATTTCATAGACATTTTCAATTAATAATGAAAAAAATAAAAATATGATAGACACATTCATGAATGAAATTAACTTTAAAAAGAAAATTTTCAATCTCATTACCTTGTACAAAATCTTCAAATATGCGTAATACATATGAGACAAACAAAGAGACACTAACTAACACTCAAAAATTGATATTAACCTCAAATTTGCGAATGTAGTTCCAATTCCCAAGTAGAATTTTGGTTAGAGTAGTGAAATAGAAATTTGGCTTAGTTTTTGTGCATAGGTAATAAACACAGATTAAAAAGGTACGGCAAAAGTGGACGAAATGACTCTTAAAATAGATGTACAATTGAAATTGTTTGTTATAAACAACTTTAAAAGTAAGGACTTTTAAAGTCGTTTAGATGCAAATGATTTCAAAATTTTAAAAATTTTCACATTAAATGTATATTTATTTACTTTTTGTACATTACAATACCTTACATAAATACACAATGAAATTGATTTTAATAACACAAACATATATAATATATATATATATATATACATAAACAAACATATCAACAAGGAAATCAAATTATTTTTTGATTACATCCAGTGTTACATATATCAACTATTACATATTATTAGATCTTATTAATACAAGATCAAAGAGCGAGTTTTCTCTTTTTCATCCAAATCTGGCCTAGTATTTAGGTGACACCTATTCTATGGAGAGAGAGAGAGAGAGAGAGAGAGAGAGAGAGAGAGAGAGAGAGAGAGAGAGAGAGAGAGAGAGAGAGAGAGAGAGAGAGAGAGAGAGAGATTCAATTTTCTTGGCCAAAAGTTGATGGTATAACCACCACTCTTCATCAAACGCTAATTTTGGATGAGAACCACAAATCTTAATGTTCTCCCTTTCTCCAATAGTGAGGTTTAGAGAGAGAGAGAAGGAGTTGTCATTTGCAATGTAATCATACAATTTTCACAAAATCAGGATGATCTAACAGACTTCTTAACCCCATCATCTATAGTGAGAAAACCCACATGATCTACAAAAATAAAATAGAGAGAGATTTAGTAATAAGAAAGCAATTCATGATCAAAATAAGTTATGGTTTACTTACAATTTTTTTCATGACATAAACAATCAAAATATCCAAAATGGAAAGCAAGAAGGGAAAAAGAAAGAAGCATAAGGACCAAGGAGGAAGCTTTCATGCCACCCGTGAGAAGAAGAGGATATATGAAAAAATGATATGTGGTCAGCTATTTATTAATGAACAAGGACTTTAGAGGTTGTTTAGAACTAAAAAGACTTTAAAAAAAAACATATACTTTTGAAGTCATTTAATACTAAATGACTTCAAAAGCATATGCAATAATGGACTTCTAAAGTTGTTTGACTTAAGTGACTTCAAAAGAACCTATTTTTTAAAGCCGTTTATGACTATATGACTTCAAAAGTTATTAACACTTGAAGTCATTTAGAGTCAAATGACTTTAAAAGACCATTCTCGTGTAATATAATCTTCCTGCCAAATTTATTGGCATACTTTTGAAGTGCCTTTTTCTAAATGACTTCAAAAGTTGTTCACTTTTAAAGTCGCTTAGGTCTAAATGACTTTAAATATAATCGACTTTGAAGTCATTTAATTGAAAACAACTTTAAAAGTCCTTCCCACCAAAATTTTCCCCTTCACGCCAGTTTTTTAAAGACATTTATAGCTAAATGACTTCTTAAGTTTATAATTTTAAAGTCATTTATTTCTAACCCACATGTAAAATATTTGTGATGTCGGTAGTCAATATAGCTACTTCTTTATGCCGACTTTAATAGCCTCGTGTGTAGTAGTGGTTAGTCCTTCATGCTTTAGGATTAGTTTCATGCTAAGATAGTTTCCATTATGTCAAATTTTAGTTTTAGATAGTTCTAATTTTATAAAGTTTTCATTTAGGGAATTTTTTAAGTTTAGCATGTTCACTTTTAGTATAATTCCATCTTCCATATCTTGTACTTATTTTTAGTTTTTCATCATTAGTTTAGGTTAAAAGATCTCCTTCATTTTGCTAGGTTAGATAGTTTAAAGTAGGGACTACTAGTATCACATTCTTTCAATTCTAGTGGCGTCGACCTCCTCGCATGAGAATACTCAATCAAGTCATGAGCTTGCAAGTTTAACATTAAAATCACCAATAAATTTTTTGGCACCATTGCTGAGGAGTTGCAATGTTTTGTATAGTGGACCACACTTTAGATTATTTAACTCTAGTCTAAGTTCAAGGTGCATTAATTTAGAGTTTCATTATTTTTGCATTTATTTACTATTTTCCTCATATTAACCAATATGTTTGATTTTTGTGTGAGGAAAATTGACAAAGGAGCGATGCAATCCTATATACCACTTCTTTGTCAACATAGATAAGGTTTCATTGCTTTCCTAGTTTAGGATTTGAGTGAAATTGTAGTGAGGTCCATTGTAATTGTAATCGTAATTTTATTTAATTTTTAAATAGGTTTCAATCATTCAGCGCAAGTGTGGGATATGGTGGCTCACACTTGATCATTATTGGAACCCTCACTGTGAGCAATCCTCACCCAAATATTAATTTTTAGAATAAAGTGCATTTAGTTTAATTTTACATTTGTGATGATAGTATAATTCATATAGATTAGGTTCATGAATTTATAACTATTGCGTAACACTTAGGATTTTTGGTTTAGATCAAGCACCTATTTAACAAAGGTTAACCTATACTTAGCTATAACCAAAGCACAGGCTGTATGGTTATAGTGTCCCATCTGTTAAGGTGCTTGCCCCTTTGTTAAGTAGCATACAAGTAGGCAGTATTTTTCTTTATGTTTTGCATTGCACATTTACAACTTTATAGTAGAATGTAACTAAATTCTAGTAAGGACGCCATAGGAACCCTTATAAGATAAGGACTGGATTTCATCACCAGCTCCTTGGCCCGCCTTGGAATCAATCAACATCCATGTATTCCATGATTCCAAACCTTTAACATTAATTTAAAATCAAGTAGAAAGAGATTTAGGGTATCGACCTCATAGGACCCTTTTTAAAAGGATGCGATCTATTGTTACTCTAGTTGGGTTCTGCTCTAAAGTGGTTAATGTAATCCTCGTGTCAGGTTATGATTAGACCTCAATTGATGTCAATGGAAGGTGTGAAAAAATACTTGGATTTTAAGCCACCAACTATAACCACAATACTCAGAAGTTACAAAGTCAACAACCATCCATAAAAGCCTTCAACTCCAAATCTACTCTAGCCATGTCTTGCCCTTTATTACGATTACTATGGAGAGACTTCTATTGATGAAGAGAAAGAAGCCATAGAAACATCCAACCCAGATACTCTAGAATCATGTCCTGCTTATTTTTATGACTTTGATGAAGACACATCCATCATCAAGGTGAATGAGTTGTTGGATACTGTGCCTTTGATGGGCACTTCTCAATTGAAAGCTAGAGTAGGAACCCTTGCAGAGCCTGAAATAGAAATTGAACATTGCAATGTAGAAGATGTACCTGATTGGGACCTACTAACCTTATTTGAACAAACATCAGATAGTAATATAGGCTCATTTGAAACCTTGCATGTGCCAGCCAATCTGGAAGAAAAAGTCAGCTAATGTACTAACCCTACATCAACCTACTCTAGGGTACACCTTAGAAGATACTAGGAGTTTAATCTTCACCATGCACCTTTAGTGATATAGGAACAAACTTTTAAGAAATGCAGATTTGGCTTATACCCTAATTTTAGGACAATGAAAGGGAAATGGAGGACAAAGATAAACTGAGTACAATGTTATGCTTAAATTTGGTAAAAATGAGGACCATTCAATCCTATATGGTCCAATAAACTTGAAATTCACAGTGGCTCACAATATCATCATCTAACTACCACCTCAAATTTTAAGGTGAAGGAATTATATTGATTACTACAAAATACTAAAAATGGGGGATCATTAATGTGGTCTCACTAAATTTAGAATCGCAGTGGTCTACTATGTCATAATGATACCACCACCAAAAATCTCCTAGTGGAGGCAATATATAAATACTATGAGATTCTGAAGTGGTGTGAGAAATCTTGTCATTTCATTCTTAAGACTATGATTATGAAAATTTAGTTGAACTAGCTAGGTCTAGGCTTAGATGGTTAAATTAGTTATAGGCCATGTTTGGTTAAAGGCTTTAAACTTAGTGCTCATTGAGAGGTAACCTATGAATTTTTTTAGTCTCATTAGTCTACATTACCTATTCATCATTTAGGTGTCCTATATTTCAAAACATTAAGGACATTGTTTAGTTCAGGTTGGGAGGTTTAGAAATGAGATTTCTAAGTTTTCTTGCCAAAAATAATAATAAAATAATTGTTTTTTATAAGTCCTTTATAAAGATGAAAAGTTAGGTTTTCTTTATATTCAGATATCTATTTAACTTTAGCTTACATATAATTAAACTTAAAGTATTAATTGCACAAATAGCTATATATAGTTTAAGTTGAAGAGAAAAATATAACTTAGAGATCCTGAAGAAGAATTATAGAGACTTATACCATAAGTGAGTTTTGAGCCATTCCTCCTTTCTTGAGGCCTATAATATAACTTAGAGATCCTGAAGAACAACTATAGAGACTTATACCATAAGTGAGTTTTGAGCCATTCTTCCTTTCCTGAGGGCTATACATAAATTTAAAATTTTCTTTAGTGAACATTAGTGCTTATTTAGTCTCATTATTCTTCATCTTGGTCGACTATTGAGAAAATACAAAGACTATACAATCATATTTAAGTCATATGAAACCTAGAAAATGATAGAGACCATCCTTCATAAACTCAGAGCCTTTAGCCTTTCCTATATTATTTTCTACTATTTAGCCCATTGAGCTTTTAAAGTAAAAACATTGCTCTTTGTTAGCTAAATAACTTTTACCTATATTGAACTCTTATAATATATCCATTACCCATTTGTTTTGGAAATATGGAGAGAATATTGAAGAATATCTTGGGAAAATTTATGAAGAATATAATTCAAGAGATGAACATTAAAAAGGATAAAAAGAAGAAAAAGTTCAAAAAGGCTATATATAACAAGTGAAAAAGAAACAAAAGATAGCCATGAAAAGAAGAATGTTCACTCTTGCAAGGAATAAAGGAAAATTTGTGAATACATTGATAGAAGACCTTTACTTATTTTCCAGACAACCTTTGTTTACCTTTATATTCATTCTTTTGATAACCCTTACCTAAGCCTACATTTCATCCTACCAAAAGTCATAACTTGATCTTAGGAGAAGTATGGCTTGGATATGGATGTAAATGAATAGGATGTTTGGTAGAGTGTAACATTCTTAAGAGTTGATATCTTTTTATGACACCATTCTTTCTAAGTTATCATTCCTTTGTAGGGAATATCTGAGATTTTTGGATTTGATGAACAATATTCTAACTCACATATTAATGAGAGATCAACACCTTATGAGTGACTTTTGAGTATCAAGTATATCCTATGAGAATTGAAGTCAAAGCATACATTTGCAGTGTAATTTAGGTTATATTTGACCTGAAAACTATAATTATATATCAACTATAACACACACTCATCTTCTGAAGTTTAATGAAATAATAGAATATCTTTAGCATATGGGTAAGATTTTGAGCCTTTTTATTCATCTTTATTAGCTTGCTATAGTTAAGTATTTAATGTAAGTTGAATTGGAAAAAAATGTTCTCAGATGGATAAAGGACTGTCATAAAAAATTTTGGGGGTATATTTACTACAAATCCTCACGAAGCCTAACACCTCCACTAGGGGTCACCTAGGGGTTTAAGAGCTCATTGCATATGCTAAATACAATGGTGAGTACCTACGAAAGTGGCACTTTGTGTCCAATTTTGTAAAATAAATTTTCATATTTTTTGCTTTAGACTAGTAAAATGCTAGTTTGGGGGTGTGATAAGTGTCTAATTTTACATAAAAACTAACAAATTAGTTACCCATGTGTTACAACTTATAGAGATAAATTAGGGTTTTTGACCAAAATTCGTAGCACATGCTTTTTTGACCTAATTACTAAAAATTTGATATTTTGTAGGTCCAGTGGATAATCTGAGGTAGGTATGTGATTAAGCAAATTTTTTGGATTTAATTAGAGTTTTTAACATTTTTTAGGAAGTGAGATGGTTATCTAATCACCGAGATTAATCGAGATGAACATTGAAGATCAAGATCAAAAGATTGAGTCCAAGCCTAAGAATCATCAATCTAATATGAAACTAAAGGTCATGATCATCCTTAGGACAAGCAATGGAGGTAATGAAAGGAGCTGAAGGTGGCTAAAGTGGGCCCACAAAGTAACCCATGCAAAGTCCACCACCTTTGCATGGGTTTCACTTAAGCCAGTTAGCCATATTCAAGTCATAAACAAGGTGACAAGCTAGGGAGCCAATCATACCACAAATCCAAGGATTCGAGCCATCAAGATAAGCCAAGAAAGCCATCTAAGCATGAAGCCAAGCCAATGAAACCCTCAAACTTAGACATTAAGCCACATAAGCTATGTTACATGGAAGGCCGTGATTGGTGGAGAATCTAAAGTATTATTCTTGGGATTTTTTTGGAATATTTTGAAGATAATTAAGGAAAATTCACTAGGATAAGATGGCTTGTGGACCAATAGAAAGAGACCCTTCTATTTTTTATATATTTTTCTCTTTTTCCTCACTTTCCACATCACCACCAAATATCACCACAAATTTAACTTTCCATTTAAGAGTTCTACACCATTCTAAGATGACTCCACCTTCCAAAAGTCCCATCCCAACCAACCGACCAATCTCGACTTTCTAGAAAATCACTTAACTAATCAATCTTTTCCACCTTACCTCACTTTCCTATCCTTTTCCTATCCATCACTTTCCTCTCTCTTTCCTATCTTATCCCATCCTCCTACTTACCATAATGGAAGGGAATCAACAAATTTAGGTTACCCTGGAAAATATAGGTGAAAAATTATAAAAGACCAAATTTTTTTTTAAAAGTTGAGAGCTCTTTCATTAAGAGGAAAAAGATACCTCCTCAACTTGGAGGAGGGCATCCTCTTCCTTCTCCCTTTCTCCTAACTTTTTTCCTTGAACTTTCTTATTCTTTTGGGTGGCCATTGTTCTTCCAAGGTGTGTTGCATCTTCCCCAGGTCTTGCATGCCTTGGTCTTGTCCTTTAAATCTCTTGTCAAAGGTTAGTTGTTTCCCTTTTTAATCATCTTTCTTTGTTGCTTAGTTCTATTCCATTGTTCTTGTTTGCTTGTTTACTCAAGATCCAAGGTTGGTTTTTCCCTTGAAGTGACAACCAAGGGAAGTCGCCTTGAATCTAATCTTTGTCCTTACTCTTCATTGGCCATTTAGATCTCCTTCAGTTTCATTGCTTGTTAGTCTTGAGTTTAGTTTCATAATCCTTTGATTTAACAGTTATAACTCTTTGGCAGTTACAACCAAAAGAGTGTAGCTACTAGATCAAAGTCTTTTTCCTTGACCTCTTGTTGATCCTTATTTCTTGATTGTTGTTTTGTTTGTTTGTTTGTTTATGCTCCTTGTTTACACCTATTGAAGTGCCTTAGTTGAAGCCTTGGATCCTTGAGTTTAAAGGCTAATCTCTTATATTGATAGACAAGTGATAAGGACCTTTAGATCAAGTTATTCATTCCTTGAAATCGTTAAGATCCTTGCCTTACCTTTTCTCTTATTCTCATATGCACCATATCTTTTTCTTGCACTCTTTTGGATTCACTTGCTTTCTTGCCTAGATTGGGATACATTGATGAAGAGTGAATTAGTTGGTTGATTATTGATTTTTGTATGGTGTGCAAACCCCTTGGGGGGTGCCCACTTCACATGTAAATGTGTTATTCAATCAATTACATCTTTGTTTCAATGTTAAAGGTGCAAAGTTCATGAATGTACTACTTTCTTTAGACTTTATGTTTCCTGGCTATTTAAATTAGCTCTTCATGAGTCCAAGCATCATTCATCACTTAGTTTTGAGGTGTGATTCCTTTAGATAGTTGCTTGTTTTCGTTAGAATTTCTTGATATAGTAGTTTCATGCATTTCATAATAGTTTAGTTCATCCCTTAGTTCATAAAACCTTTCCATGCTTCATACATGCACTTTTTCCATAGTTATTTTCATGCATAATTCTCATAGTTCCATACATATAATGTTTTGTTTATTTATTTAGTTTGAGTTAGTCCTTCATGCTTTAGGCTTAGTTACATACTATGATAGTTTCCATTGTGTCAAATTTTAGTCTTAGATAGTTTTGATTTTAGAAAGTTTTCATTTAGGAAAGTTTTTAAGTTTAGCATGTTTATTTCTAGTATAATTTCATCTTTTATATCTTGCGCTTGCTTATAGTTTTCCATCATTAGTTTAGGTTAAAAGATCTCCTTGATTTTTGCTAGGTTAGATAGTTTAAAGTAGGGACTACTAGTATCACAATAGTTCTATTCCTCATGGGATTGAACTCCTCGCGTGAGAATGCTACAACTGATTCGTACACTTGCGAGTTTAATATTAAAATTGCAAAAGATAGTGAAGTGAGGTAGAGGCTTCCATAATCGTCCTCGGAATTATATTGACATTTTTTAGAACAAAATTCTAAACGAGGGAAGAATGAAATAACCTGAAATTGTACATTATTTAAATATATTATTTTGCAAAGTTCAATTAATAAAATCAAGTTAGCTCAACTGGTTTGAATGTTAATTTGCTAAACATAGGTCACAGTTTCAAGTCACCATGCGAGCAAGCTAACTCTCTTTTTAGAAGGATCTTACATTGAAGATATGACATTCTAGATCATGGTTGACTATGGGATGATTTAGATTGGAATGAGAGAAAATGTGGAAGGTAGCCAAGGGAGAGAATGGAAGGTAGATTGGCTTCTAACAAATTAAGAAATAATGTAAGAAGCTACCTAATCTGAGGAGATCTGTGATATGTGAATTAAAAGGTGGAGAAAATAATGGATCTACATAGAGTATCTACATGGGGCAGCAAAGGAGATGATAAATGATAGTCCAAGATGCCTCTTTATGGGACATTTTGGGTTGAGGTTGGGACAGAAAAATACATAGAAAAAAAGATAAAAGGAGAAAAAAAGAAAAGAGAAAAAGAGCAAGAGAAGAAGAAGAAGAAGAAGAAGAAGAGAGAGAGAGAGAGTGAGTAAGGAGAACACGAATTTCAGGAGCTTTGGAAAAGAAGACACTAGAAGAAAGGAGGAGAAACATACTCAGATAACGAGTTATTGATGTTTTAATGTTTTGATCTTTAGTGCGTGTACATGAACTATTTTAAATATTTTAGTTTGATTTACAACATGGATATGTGCATGTCATAGATTGTTTTAGTTTTGATTCATTAATATGATGCACTTCTATTATCATGTGGTGATTTCATATATGCATATGAGTAATTGGTTGGTTTTAAGTTTGATTTTGATGCATTAAAAAGGCACACAACTCTTGACTATTCTATTGAGCATCTAATAGTGGAATGATGTGCATGATCTTTAGTAGTTTTAATTTTATGTGATGGATGGATTGGGCTCATGAGTTTGATTTATTTCAATCATTGATACACCAATTGAATGCTTTTATATCATGGTGTTGTGAAGATATTTTTCTACATGTGTAAGGATATTTCGCTGGGTTGTTTTGATTTGATGAACTGACCTATGCACATGAACCATGTTCTTTTGTTTTGATTTATTTGATTTTGTAGCTTGATGCTTGACATTTTGTCCTAAAGAAATACTCTTTGATTAAGACATGGGTTTCATGTGTTCTAATAGCATGCTGACATATAGTGTTTCATGTTTTCCTTTCATACTAAAATAATATAAGTTTGGATGTGATGTTTGCACATGGTCAAGTATGTGAGTGGCACATCTTCCATAACCATTTTAGCGTACAAATGTATCATGCTAAGCCATGAAATTATTGACTTGTTATGCCAAGATATTAATATGTTTTTGAATGGAATGAGCATGATTGAGGTGCTCTCATTGTAGGAGCCATGCGATATGATGGTTGGAAAAAAAAAGGAAATATGTTTAGTACATGATGCAATGCACCTAGTGCACAAAGCAAAGCATGTGATACCCCAGATTTTTTAAACACTTTCCCTTTTTTCTTTGTTCTTAAAGCTCAAGTAGTAAAAAAAAAAAAAAAAGAGATTCATGAAGAGTTTTTTTGTCAAAAAACTTGAGTATTATCTCTACAAAAAAAAAATACTTTTCAAAGATTTTGAAATGCAAGATTCACATTTAATATTTTTTAGGATTTTATTTAGTCACAGCTCATAGTCCAATTGTATAAATACATATACTTACATGTCCAGAAAGATTGAATAGAAGTCACCTATTGTCCACGTCCAATGTTCCTTCTACCTTAAGCTATTTTTCCTTCAAGTTAATTTCTTCAAACTTGAGATAGTGTAAACAAATTGCAATGTCTTAACAAGCTTGTTCTTAGTAGGTGTTTGAGAATCTAGTTTAGTAATATACATAAATTCAAATACAAATGGAATTCTAAGTCATTCATAAATCTGTTCTAATTTAGCAAATACATTTATAGCGTCTTAAACATGTGATACATTATTACAATTGAATCTATATAGTTCCAAGTCACATCATGTCATAGAGTAAGCAATTTCATTATTAATCATCCCATAATACATCAGCTCATAAAGTAGGAAAATCTATGCCAAGTCAACTCAGAACATATTATAAGTATGTGTAACCTAATTAGCACAACAAAATCCATCTAGGATTAAATCTTTCAATGTACAACATCAATATAAGTAAAATCACAAGATATCCATGTGAAGGAATAACCATACCTTAGTATGCATAAATTAGCAATAAAGAAATAAAACATTAAAATCATTTCTTGATTTAATAACAGGCAAATCCATGCCAGATTAAAATCAAAGCATATCAGCTCACCAATAGGCAAATCCATATCAAAGCATATCAACTCACTATATGTAAATCCATGTCAAATCCACAATAGAGTGTATAAGCTCATCATAGGCAAATTCATACCAAAGTCCAAAATCATGAATCAAATCTTCCATGTAAAAACATCTCACAATTCTTCTCAGCCCAAATCACGACCATACCGTGAGCACCTAGAAGCCTACTAGTGCCTATTACACCCTCTCTCTTATCAATAACCCTTATCAACTGCCCTATTAGGCCACCCTCATCAATCGCCCACAAGTATAAATTGTGAATCAAACTTCAATTACATGTAAGAAGACAAACACAAGATGAAATGCAAATCATGGGTCAAATCATAGTTATACATCAAACCAAAAAGAGACATCAAATCCACCAAATGCATATATAAAATGCGAGTGTTAGTAATTATAAACCATGGATCTAATGGTGAAAGAAATCCTTCATTTCTATCAAAAATCTAAAGAGTCTCCTCTATTTTTCGGACTTACACATTTTATGCATATGATGCGATTTACCTAATAAATCATCATTCACATTTTCTAAATAAAAATAGAGACTTCATATCTTTATAATTATCATTCATATGTCTTGATAATATCCATACATCATATTAATAATATCCAATGACATCAACAAAAGGGGAATATATATCATCTATTTCATCTGTAAAGAGTGACACATTCACAATCTAATCAATTCATTAAAACCTATCATCACATGTATTTGATTAAATGCATATTATTTGACTAGACTATAAATCTAGTCATAATAAAAATATAAGGATAATTTAAAGATGTCAGAATAACCTAACTTTTGAGGTAAATTTGTCCATTTCCATAAGCTTTTTCCTTAGCTTTGGCCATATGCTCAATTCCAAGTTGATCCAACCATGTCTAAATCTTTATAGCACATAGGGATTATGCTTGTAACATACATATACCTATACTTAGATTTTAAATCTAATTATGACCTAAAGGTCTAGATAATCCTAGATCATCAAATTATTAGATTTCTTTACACTTCCAAATGCAGATCTGATTACAATCCTGCTATCAGATCTTATCCCATTTGGTAAAGTAGTAGTATGATCTTCTAATACATATATCTAATTGAGATCAATATTCAGATCCAATTTAATTTTATGTAGACAGTTTTATAACATTCAATTTCACATATCTGATTGCAATCCAAGGGTCAAATCTCATTCTAGAGAGTTGGATCTCACAAATAATTAAATCTAACACAATCCATCATTAGACTTAGGTTTAGATAGCTATATTGCTATGTATTGAGTCAATTCATAGTGAACCAATAATTTGATCTATTGTTCATGAGATTAGATGTACAGTTTATTCTTCCATGGTTGAATAGTGCTTAGATTCCTAATTCTTTTGATGATCCATAAGTTGGATTCTATGTTATTAGCCTCAAATTTTATAGATTTGTGGTTTCTGTCTTAGATCCAACCTCTGATCTTGACATTGGGGTTTAGATCTTTATAGATTACTTTTGAACTATCACGGATAGAGCCATTCGATAATTAACAGTCATCAAATTGCATCGTCATTACACTAATTTAGCATTTTCAAATTAAGATCATCATAAAACATCTAAATGGAAGTGGTATTAAGAATAGATCATCAGATTAATCTTAGATCTATGTGAAATTCTAACAAATAATATGTGCATGCTATGAAAACATAAGTCCAAGGGTGATTGATGATAGATCTTGCAAAATAGATCTAGCATTGGATTTGGTTGATTGTCCCTATCAGTAGTGCAAGTTCACAGTCCATTGCTGCTTTGGTGAGACTCTAGCCAAAACTCCACTAGTCACCAAATTACTTGAAGGGTTTTACTCTTTACACCTTAGGAGAGATGATGAATGGTTCAAATCATCCAATTTTTCTATTTATGTTTTGAACAAAACCAACCTGCATGCATCATCTTCCCTCTTCAATTTTCCAATGAGATTTGGTCACATCGAGGAGGGTGTGGGTATTGATCATCTTGTTGTGAGGAAGAAGATGGTTCACTAGGATCATTGATCTAAGTCACCATTTTCTCCAACGAACTTGGTCTCAAGTGGG
Source organism: Warburgia ugandensis (assembly GCA_035236585.1). NCBI lineage: Eukaryota > Viridiplantae > Streptophyta > Magnoliopsida > Canellales > Canellaceae > Warburgia > Warburgia ugandensis. Next base: position 45,233,274 of record CP141130.1, read on the forward strand.
TGGAAAACTCATGCATAGTCCCTTGCTGGCATCAGTGGTGTTTTCTACCTCACATTTTTTGGCATCTACTCCCTCTCCTATGCTCTCACTTCCTTCCTCTCTTCCTTCTTCTTCCTCCCTTCCTCTTCTTCCTCCTTCGTTCCCATTTTTCCTTTCTCTTTGTCTTGAGTAATAATTGGCTGATTACAGTGGACTGTCTTAAATGGATGGGGTACCGATATCAAAATGGCCCATCCCTTTTAGTAAAAATCTTTATTATTATTATTATATTATATATACTTATAGTTTATTAGTTTTTATTAATTTTAATCATCATGCTTCCAAAACTAGCATGATAATGGTCATGCACAATAATATTGTTACCTGAGCTACCCGTTGTGATTTTTATGAGTGGATAAGTGAATTTACCAAAATGCCCTTTGTTAACAAAATACCTAACATTTTCATATGGACTCCAATCTTAACATTCTTAGTGTTGTTAGTGTAACAACCCCAATTTTTGTAAATTGATTAAGAAAATTAATTTAGTTTGAATTTTCAAAAATTTTGGGTTGAAATATTAGGTTATTGGAAATTTTCTTTTTTATATAGGTTAAAACATAATTTAAAACTTATAAATTATGAATGTACACAAAAAATTGATCAAAATGACACTAAGTACATTCAATTCTGAGTTAAAATGAAAAATTCCTAATTTTATATTTTTATTAAAAAAGGGTAAAATGGTAATTTTACCCATAACCGAGATCTAAGACATCAATATTTAGTAAGTACTCAGAAATATGAATCCAACACCACTATGTTTGCTCAATTATGAGTTTGGAAGAATAAAATAGAATTTTCTCCATAAAAGGGCAAAATGATCCTTTCACACCCCTGTGGGACTCACAAGGGACCCACAAGGGGCCCACAAACGAATCCAATGGCCAAAAAATATGTAATGAGTGGTCAAATCACTACCATCTGCTAGTGGAGGATCCAATGTTAATTAAATATTTAAAAGAATTAAAACATGATAATTACGTATAATTATGGAAAATTCAAAAACACCTATAAAAACCCTTCCAAAAATCCTCCAAAAATGTTTCTTAAAATTCCCATTATATCATCTTTCTTACACTAAAAGACTAGATCTAGATTCCTTCCCAAAATTCCAAAACTCCCAAAAATCTCCCTTCTTGCACTTTCTCTCTCCTCTCTCTAATTGCAACAAGAGACCTAAATTCAATTAAGCACTCTATTCCAAGTTGAATCTCACATATCCCTCCATCCATACAATCCTAGACTCCCTTATCTACAAAACCCCCAATTCAATTTCAAGATCCAACGGTACAATCAATAGGCAATTACAAAACAAGGGACTATCGGGCTATATCATCATCAACGGGTATTTATTTCAAATTGGGCTTCAAATCTAAGTTTTTTCTGCAATCAGGTAGGTGGAACCACTTCTTATACTTATTTATTATTTTTTTAAGTAATTTTTATTTTTCTGTAAATAGGTTTAGGTTAAAATTTATAAAAATAAAGTAAGGACTAGAACCCTTCAATTCTAGATGATAGAGGGCTTAGATGGAAAATCTGAGCCGTCCAATAGATCCAAAAGGGTCTCAAAATCCTAGGGTAGAATTTTCATGAATTTTCATTGAGTTTTGAGCCCTTATTTGTAAAGGGATTGATTGGATGGTCTAAAAGGATTGTTTGATCTCCCAAATCAAGTTAGAACCTGGCACGCACGGCAAAATGCAACATGGAAACGTGCCCTGTGGGAGCGTTTTCGCACGCACGCCGTTGCTTGGACGATGTCCCAATGGGTCGACCGCGCAACAGTGCCTGTCATCGAGGGAGAGCATTATGCATGCGTCCTGGTGACAGGCGTTGGCAATCTCTTCGCTCCACCCATTCCGCCTGAATGATCTGGGCTGTCCATTCTACTGCGCCCAGATCAAATCTCGACCCTAGGAACGACTATGAACTTCACAGTTCAATTGAGTCACCTGAACTCTAAATTGTGATAAGAAAGAAGTTATGGCAAGCTTATAACTTCTATTTTCTTCTGAAATCATAATATTTAAAAAATTATTCGTAAAACTTTCTGTATTTAAGAATTAAGCTTCTAATTTTGATGATCTTCAAGATTTGAGATGATCAGATCTTGGGGATTTGATCTACTGATGATATAATGTTAAAATAAAGTGTTATCCATGAACAATTTGGATAGATCTAAGATAAATTGAGAGATTTACCCTTTATGGTAGAAAAACCCTAAAAATACAAAGAGACCCACTTGATCAATAAGATCAAGTATGATCAAACCCTTGGAATGGATTGATTGAATGATATTATGATGTAATCCATTGAAATCATGGATTGAATATGACCAAAAATAAAGGAATATGATCTTGGACCTTAATGCAGTAAAAGCCCTAAAATTAATTAAAACCTTGATTTAAAAGGAAAAGATCTAATATATAATGGTTGGATCATAAGTAAAGGTTTCTAATAATCTTAATCTCATTAGCTTCATTGTCTTTTACTTGATACTAGTATTGTAAATGTGAATTATGTTGTTAAGCATGATAGTGTAATTCTTAAATTTTAGCATGCTATGTTCTATATGTTATTAGATTGTTATATTAGGTTGATAGATTTAATTATCTTAGGACCATGTTAGTTTGCATTTGAAGTTTAAGCATGATTCCATTAGATTAGTAGTAAATATTCATGGATTTTATAACTTAGGATCCATGTTAGTATATTAGAGTATGAATGCCCTTAGAATGATATAGATGTACGATTCTCTTATGATTTAAAGTGTATGATTATTTGAATTGTCAAAGTATAGTATAAGCATCTTAATTGTCTTTGAATTAGTAGATATAATTGTTTAATTAGTGGTTATGTCTCAATATTCATAAATCACCAAAAATAAAATAAAATGAAATAGAGATTCGCGGACAATTAAGATGAGCAAATGACTTTGACTTAATATTAGTAAGGGTTATAGTTAGTAGGACAATATAAAGATTATCAAATCCTTGGCCCAAACTAGAAGAATAATAAACCCCATGAATAACATTTTAAATGTTCATGGACTTAATTAAAATCAATTAGAAAGAGTACATAGGGTTAACATGCTCATAGGAACCTTATGAAAGTTTGAGCTTAGGTCATTCTAGTAAATATTGAACATAGTGGTTAAGGGGGTTTTCTAATAGAGCCTTGCTCTTCCCCTACCTTTTGTTGACATTTGTGAGGTTTAAACACCTCCTTACATGAGAAATGAAGTAACCACTTTGTGTTCACCCATTCAGCTAGTAAGCCTTAGCCAATTGGAAATAAGAGGAGCAGTCTATACTTAGGCTGAAATAAGTTATCTTCAACCAGTACAACATTAACTGGTTGAATAATAATAATAAGAGCATAAATGGTTAGTAAATTATCTAATCCTAATAAAAATTGTAAGTAAGATAAGGATGATCAAACAAGATCCATAGGATCTTAAATGATAAAAAACAATAAGAATAATAACATTGTATTGTACTTAGTATGCATGTTTATTAGTATGTATGCTATAGATCAAATCTAGATCATTAGATTGGATAATCCAAACCCTTGATCAAATGTGATTCAAGGGAAAGAACTAGGATCATCCTCCTTAGGGATGATCAAATAAATGAACTTAGATCAAAGAAGAACTAGATGATAGAAGATCTAGGCCCTTGATCTTTATTAACAAGAATAGATTGTTGATCAAAGGATCTATGAAAGATCAAGATCCAAGAGATGGATACACAAAGGCTTAGAGATAGAAAATAATTAGATCAGAAAGGTTAGAAGATCAATCTAACTATCAGATCTATTGATCAATAGGTTAAATACCATATGAGGAAGATAGATTATATGGATGATAGGAACACAAGACAGATCTAGATCCTTTATATCAAAGGACAAGATTAGATAAAGAATATAGATAGGAGATTATCCAAAATTGTACAAATATTGACAGTATGTATGGATTTAAAGATTTCATACGTCAATCATGATCATAGAAGATTTGAAGAGATGAAATACTACTTGAAGGTAGGAGGATTTTATGAATGCATCTACATGAGAAGTACATGTTGTATACATGATCTTATGTCTAGAAATGTTGACAAGTATAATGTAAATACTTGTATCAAACCATTGAAAATCCTTATGATCCAACCGAAACACATATGAAATGGTTAAGTTAGAATTGAGGAAAACCCTAAGTGAATAGGAAACTAGAAAGTATTCCAGCCTTAAGTAAACAGATAAATCATTTGATACGTATGCGAATTACTTTACATACAAGCAGGAGGCTTGTGGTTTTGTTTTAAACAGGCATAGTCTTGGGGATGCTATGTTAGGAGAGTTAGTAGGGTTTGACCACTCGCTCTCTGAATCTTGTTATTATATGGATACCAAGCCTAAATGAGGCCAAAAGTCGGGTGGGACAATTATGGGAAGGCCGCCACTGTGACAGCCATAGTCCTCCCCATACGGACAAGGATATTATGATTTCCACTGAGGATGGTATAAGTGGATTATTAAGCAGTTATCTGAGCATGCTGGTATAGATTTTGACTGCATACATAGTAGTCCTTTGAGTATTTTTGCATTATGATGCTTAGCATAGTGAAATGCCTTATGATATGGCATGATGAGATGCCGGATAATCGTAGATTACCGATACTACCCAAATGAGGGAGCACTTTTAACAGAGTCTAGATGATTTATCAACTTAGCATAAGTTGGATATGATTATGTTTTAAGATATTAATTATTTTTTACAATTTTGATCATATGTATATATCTATACACAATATACAGTATGTATGTGTAAGGACGTACCTATATAATAAAGTAAAGAGATTGATCCATAAGTATGAATAATGGGATTATGAAGTATTAGGATTATACTGTCAAAGTTTTATACTTTTGAAATCCCCTACCAAGCATAGCTTGCTAAGATATTGTAAATGTTTTAATGTTTACAATATCTTAGAAACAGAGAAGGAGAATTAGGAGCTCAAGACTTAAGAAGACTTGGAAGAATAATCAATCAAGGTATATCCCTTGAAGACATGTATTTTATTTAAGAGCATTGTATTGTATTGAGATTTTTTAATGTATGGTGAGTTGGGAAGTTTGGATTAGGTAATTTGGACAAGTATTGTACTAATACCCGAGCTGTACTATGAACCACTGGATGGATTCTAGAATTTAATAAAAATATATTCCTTCAATGGAATTTTATCTTGTACAAAATTCTACTTATGTTATGTATGAAGTGATGACTTGGGTTTTTCAAAACAAGTTTTAAGAAAAAGAATTTCCGCTGCTTTGTTTTGCAAAATGTTTTTACTACTAAGGGCCCTGCCTTTTTAAAATGTATTACAAAATGTGTTACAAAAACTCGGGTTGTCATAGTTGGAATCCTTTTTTTGAATATAATCCAATTATTGAGGTTTCAAGGGTCAACTAGGTTTCCTTCAAAAAGTCAATTCCATGGAACTTAAAACACAAAAATCCAAATTTCCATTTCATTCAAAGATATCTCAAAAGTTATTTGAAAATAGAATTTAAAAATTGGGGTTATAACATTCTTCCCCCTTAAAGGAATTTCATCCTTGAAATTCATTTCATGTCATTCCTCAAATAAATATGATTCTAAACTTTAAACTTTAAGCCCCTTACATTACTTATTAATATAGCTTTTATGTCTAGTCTGAGTTGTAAAGATCCATTTTTTTTGCACATTCTGAAACTCATCCTTAAATTGTTAATAATGCAAACATCATTTCACAAATTCTCTCCATTTCCTACATTTCATTCTTTGTTCATAATGAAAGATAAAATCCTACTCTTTATCTATCTCAATAATTTATCTATTTGTCGTCATATTTTCCAATCTATGCTCAAATAATTCTATGCATATGAAATGAATTTCAAGATTAATCCTACTCATAATTAGGATCATCTAATTATAACCCCACACTTGTGTAAAGATTAGATTTCAAATAATTTAAGTTCACGATTTAGGTTTGAATAAGGATCATATGTGAAATACTCTCGTTTAGAGTCATAATTAGTCTTTCATTAACAACATCTTCATAAGATCCTTCCAACATCATAATATTGCAATATTATCTGTCAAATACATCAACTACTTGTACAAACTATTGCTATAATTCTCTAAATTGCAAGAGTTATCTTTTATTGTGACTATTTCCTTCTTCTTTATCATTATTATCATACTATTGTTGTATAATAGTTGTTATGTTTGCCAAAGGTTTCTATATGATATATGTAGAAATATTACTTGCATACCTCTAGATTTAGCACATTTAACTTCATAAATCACTTAATCATTACTAATTAGAGTTAATTCTCTATTTTGCAACTCTAGGGTACAAATGAAAAAACACAAAATTAACCATTTTACCCCTGATTAATGCTTATAATTTATACCACATGGACTACTATTCAAGCCATCAAAGTGAGCCACCAAGCCACATGAGAGCCATTCCACATGGAGTGGCATGATTGGAGGACAATTAGTGTGACACCCTAGGTTTTTCATGAAAATTTTTTGTTTTTATTTCAAAAGATGGCGCGCCTCTAAATTTTAAAATACAAAAATAGCAAAAGGCTTTTCTTTGAAATTCATTTTCCCAAAAACTTGAATGCCACCTTTATGCTCGCACTATACATACATACATACATACATACATACATACATACATACATACATACATACATACATACATACATACATACATATAGTTTTCTAGAAGATGGAAATTCATTTCTTAAAATAAGACCCATCCAGTGGTTCACTTGTACAGCCCCTATAACATTATATTAAATGTCCAATATCACAATTCAAATGACTAACTACACAATACAAAAGCTTTAATAAAATGTATACCTGAGTGCAAAAGTATGGTTGCTGGATTCCTCTCCTTGTGTACATCTTCTCTTGTCTATCTGTATTTGAGATATTGTAAACATAAAACATTTACAATATCTCAGCAAGCTATGCTTGATAGGAGAGTTTAAGAAGCATGCTGAATTTTAATATACATTAATTATTCCATAGTAGTTAGAATATTCATTTTCATAACAATTATATTGAATTGGATTTACTGTATGTTTCACATTTCAATAATCCATTTATAAACTAAATATCTACATGTTTCATAATCATTAACAATCCATTAATAAATCAATTATTAACATGTTTCATAATTATTAACAATCCATTGATAAATCAATTGTTAATATGTTTCATAAATATAAGTAATCCATTGATTTATCAAACATCTTTAATTATTATTTGTTATCTAAATAAACTAATCCAATTCCATGAACCATACTCTGCATAACAGCTCTACCCATTTATATACCCGTATGGAAACTTATATGAAGCTACACCGTCAATTATATACATATAGAATTACTACATGCATAATGCAATTGTCAAAAGACATACAAAATTATGAATATAATCAATAAGTCTCCTAATCTATATCCCTAGACTATACTGGGCTTTAGAATCATACCTCTCATCATGCGGGGTTCATAATCCCAGCCTCTGCTTGTATATTAATATAAGCCATATCATCCTGCCATATCATATAAGGCATCTCATAATGCCATAATATAAGCACCATAGTGCATCAAATATAAGGAATACCATGTTGCAGTCTGATCCGTACTAGCATGCTCGGATAACTGCCCTGTTCACCACTGATAACATGGTGGAAAATATTGTGTCATTGCCCATATGGGGAGACAGGACTTTGACAGTGGGTCCTTTCTATAATTGCCCCAGCCAACTTTTAGCCTCTCATAGGGCAAGGTATCATCATATAATCAAATTTCAAGAAGCGGGTGGCCAAACCCTCATAACTTCCTTAGCATAGCAACCCCAGGCATATGCCTATATAAAACAAAACTCTCAGGCCTCCATGCCCGAATGTAAAATATTCATAATAGCATGCAAATTGCCTATTCACATATTTCATAATAAGAATAACATCCTCACTTATTTGGTGATAATCCACCAAGGATGTATCCTATAAACCTAGACTCATACATCATTAATACTAACATGGTACCCATGTACCATAAACATAATTTCACAATTCACTTACATAATGTACAATTCATAATCATAAATTATAACATGCAATTCTTTTAATTAACATTATTTTCATCATTACAATTTTTAGCATGTTGAATATCCATCTTACCATTTTGGTTTCATAACATCCACAATTAGAAATAATATCATGTTTAGAACATGCATCTTACTATTTAGACATGTTGTCTTAAATTTCCACTTACCTTGTGTGACGCGTTCACTGGATTCCACTATCTTTAATTGCCCTCTTCTCCACAATCCACCACACACTTGAATCTTATTCAGGTAATTAAATTAGGTTAGAATGCACACAACTGCTTCAGCAACAAAAATAACAAAACGTGTTTTAGGATAAGCAACTTGCCTTATCCCCTTTATTGTAAGCTTTACTGCAATACCAATGGCTTTTATGCTTACAACTGTTAGTGAACCCATCAAAGAATAGATGTCCAAGTAAATTTCTCCTTCCTCCAATTCCCTTTTTTCTTTGTCTTCACTTTAGTTTCTTTAACCCCATACTCACCACCTCAATCAAAACATGACAAATCACCCTCTTATTCTTATTCCCATTCCTTCCAATACATTTGTAGTTGAACCTGACCACTTGGATATTTCTACAAATCTAAAATCCCTTCCATAGGCTTGTTTTGTATAGCTTTCGCCCCTGCAAGATTGGATAGTTCGGGCGTATAATGCTGATATTGTAACCTAACATAAGTTCTACACTTTAGGCCTTTGTAGAAGTGCTATTGTAGTGATTAGAGCAACCCCTAAAGCTTATTTGATTACTCTAATTAAGCACAAACCCACTACTTTTATCAGTGATGACCTTTCTATAATTTTGATATTGTCCATTTGGGAAAAACATCTGACTCAACCTAGAGAAAGTAGCTGGGGAAAGAGTTTTGTTCATAGCCAATGCACCTCTATAGCTCGAAATGGTATGACAATCCATAACAGCAGCTGAATGGAAAAGGAATCTCAAGCTTTGTCTCTCTATCATAGCTATTTTTGCAGTCCAGAAATCAAAAGCCCCAAAAATCAACAAACCCAGAATCCTAGGAATCTAGACAACTAAACCCAAATGGAAAATCAGGCTACCAACAAAAGAATGAATGAGAATGAGAGTTTGCTCCAAACGACCTAAACTCATAAATCATAGTGGGATATCCAAACATTCTTGCCTACGATTTCAAGAAATGAATATTAATGAACCAAAAATATTCTCAGCGATGACAAAAAACTGTTGTTTCTCCTGAAAAATAGAAGAGTAGAGCAAGCTAAACTAACCAATTTTAGATGAAAATGAATGGGTTTCCCTAAACATAACCTCATAATCTGAAATCATAGATACCAACTTTAGCAAATCAAACCCTGTCCATCAAACAACGAATGATCCCAAAATGTAGATATAGTTCATTATTTTTCAAGGAAAGTGATACAAAAAAAAAAAAGAACAAAAATATAGTAAAAAGAAATAAAGTGTATTTGCTGAAGGACAACCAAATACCGTATGCGTCTTTCCTGAACCCATCGATCCCATTGTCACTAACAGCCCACGCTTCCCTCCAATGAAATCCATCACTAGTGGATCAATTATCTTCTCATAAGCTTCCTCCTGAATGGAATTGGGTTCTTTAAGGTCTTGGAGAGGGAGTGGCAAAACTTCTTGGAAGCGACAAAGAGAATGGGACTTTTGGGTTTCGGTTGATGTTGGGGAAGAAGGTTGAACAAGGGAGTTTTCGGATCTGCGGTTTCACCGGTGAACAGTGATCGCATTTGGGAAATCGGTGTAGAGGAAATCTAGGTTGCTAGGGTTTGGAATTTCAGGTCTATTATATCAGAGAACAGATCTTATGACAGGGGATGGGGGTGCCATTATCAAAATGGTCCCCTCCTTTTACTTATTATAAAATATTTCTTTTTCTTTTTAATTTAGTTTATGTTAATGATGTTTTTCCCTTATGAAACATCATCATTTCAGTCACATTTGTGTGACCTCCACTCATGATGGGTTTTCTAATGCCCCTCTACTACCGGACCTCGAAATTCTGCACGTGGGCCCCTCTAGGAAAGTTATTAAAATACCCCTCCGTAAGAAAATTACCATTTATTCGTCCAATCTCCGATTTTAGCAAACCTAGTGATGTTGGATTCGAATTGATGAGGAGAATTCAGATTTAGTAATTTCAATTTCATGTTCTTAGTTTTAGTTTTTTTTTTTTTTTAATTTTAATTACCAAAATAGCCCTGACTTCAAAGTCCTATAACTTCCTCATTTGGACTCTATTTTTAGCGCCCTTTGGGTCGTTGGATTCCATTTTCTAAGGACAATCCAATTATGTATGTTGTAGTCCTGATTCTTATTCCATAAAAATTTATTCTCCTAGAAAACTAATACCTCGATAATGCAATAGTAAAATTTTGGGGTTGTTACAATTAGAACCAATTACCCCATGCTAAATATTGATTTTTAAGGGATAATTAGAAAGGAATTTGGGTGATAATCAATATGGTAAGATAGCATGCATTGTGATCCAATAGGAAAAGAGCCCACTCCTTATCTTTCTTTCCATCTTTATCTCTTTCCTCCTCTTTATCTCCATCTCTCTCTCACCATCCAAGGTTTCCATGTGAAACACAAAGGGGTAAGAGGCCTCCCTCCTAAAAGTGTGGTGCCTCCCACCTTAAACCACTTAATTCTTTCCTAATCCTGTTTTCCATCTCCACCACTTAAACTATCTCCCCTCTCCCCAACTTTTTTTTCCTCCTTCTTTCTACTTCTTTCCTTCTTCTTTCTACTCCTTCACAATAGACACTTTAAGGAAACAAATTTCACACCTTCCCCTTCCCTTTTGCTTAGATTTAGAAAGTCCACTCATCCACCTTAACTCACCTGTAAAATCTATCTCTTTCCACTTTCCACTCATCTTCAGAAATGCTTTTATCTTAACCAAACTCTTTCCTTACTTCCATATTACCTTCCATTCCTCATTAAGACTCTTTTAAGAAGTGCATTCAATGCCTAGGGCATAGAAGGTTGGAGATGGCTCCTCATAGTAAGCCTTCCACACCTCCTTCCTTAGGTGTTCCTCTTCAAGCTTCAACACTCCCACCTTAACTACTCCTTCAAGGTGTTCCAAGCCTCCTTCAAGTTCAACATTACTTCTTTTGTTGCACTTAAATTCAAGGTTGGTTTTCATACTTCTTTTCCTCTTTTGTTGCTTTATTTGCTTCTTTGTTCTAAGTGCATCTTTCTTTCCTTGTTTTTCCTTTGAGATTTACCTCCTCAGTTCTTAGTTTTCTTGCTTAGTTCTTCTAGATTCAAGGTTTCTTTTTTCTTGTAGTGAGAACTAGAACAATAGCAGCCTTGAATCATCTTGCTTTCCCTTCATCACTCTCCTTGATTCTAGTTTTGTTTTGGATCTATCTTGCTCTTGTTGTTCTCATTTTTCCTACATCTTTCTCTTTGATTTTCTCTCTTGAATTCACGTGCATGAAATCAAAGTTTGGATTTTTTTGAGTATGTTTAGTCATTATTTGAAGTTGAGATCTGGCTTAAGAAGAGTGCACAATTTTTTGCCTTGTTGTCTATGTACATGTGCACCACTTTTTGATGTAATTTCAAGTCAAAAAATAAACATGTTTAATGAGCATTGTTATTGAATAATTCTACTAGTAAAGGATTCCAATTCTTGAGTATTATATTCCATGAAAAGTTCTTGTAAATTCACTTTCCAAGCCTTACTTGATTTGAGTTTCATATATACCATGTTGCTGGATAGCATATAGGCAGGCATTAGTTTTCCTTTCCTTGTATTGCATTTCATGTTTATTGCTTTATGGTGAATGGAACACATTGAAGTAAGTACCCCACAGGAACCCTCATAAGATAAGGATTGAATTTCATCACCAAATCCTTGGCCACCTAGGTAATCAAATCAATTCATTGTATGTTCGTGATCCCAACCCTTAAAAGCTTAATTTAAAATCAACTAGCATGAGACTTGGCATTTGGAGCTTGTATGACCATTTTAAAAGGAGGAGATTTATTGTCACTTAATGTCTTCTGAGTGTAGTAGTTATAGTGGGTATCCAAAATCCAAGTGATTTTCCCATGCCTTTCATTGATAGTTGTTGAGGTCTAACCACTTTAAACCATAACCTATCTGGTAAGCAGTAGTTGAGTCTAAATAAAAGGAGCTATCTAGATCTCGGTCTAAAAGCTACCACCCTATAGATTAACAAATATTATCAAAACAAATTGATAGAATTAGGATTGATTGTGCATCATATAGAGTTAGGAGTCACATTTAGACTTAGGTTGCATCGTTTAGATATGTTTTTCATTATAGTGCATGCAAGGTCGTTTATCTCAACACATTGAGTTAGTACTATTAGATCCTAACATTGAGTGTATTCATAGGAAAGGGATGAGGAATCAAATTCTTAAACCCAAGGTAGACTCTTCAGCTAGAGTTGAGCACAAGGACATTAGAGATTTTTATGTGCTACTCCAACTAAATATCCATCATGCACCCACCAACATAGATCGCTTTGAACTTAAACTTGGAGTCACACAGTTACTCCCAACATTTTATCATCGAGAGAAAGAGAGAGAGGATTTGTACCTACATATCAAGGAATTCCTTGATATTTGTGCAACATTTAGATTCCAAAATGTTTTAGATGATTCTATTAGACTTAGGTTGTTTCCCTTCTCATGGAAAGATAAGGCCAAATCATGGCTGAACTCTTTAAAGGCGGCTTCATTGCCACATGGGACCTGTTGTCTAAAAATTTTAGGAACAAATTCTTCCCCGTCCATAAGACCAATGCCCTTCTTGGGGAGATTATCAATTTCTAGCATAGAGTTGAAGAACAATATTATGAATGCTTGGAAAGGTGGAATGAATTGCTGCAAAAGTGTCCTCACCATGGATTTGAAATTTTTTAGCAAGTTCAACACTCCTATGATGTAGTAACACCTCAAAATAGATAGATGGTTGATGCAGCTAGTGGAGGGGCCCTCATGTTGAAAAATGAGACAAAGGCCGGAGAGTTTTTCCAAATTTTAGTTGAAAATTCCTAGCAATGGGATTATTTTAATATGATGGAGAGAAATACCCGACTTAAAAGGAAGGAGTCCTGTATGAAATAGGAGTGGCCATAGATATTGAAATAGGAGTGACCATAGATATATCTTATAAATTTGAGTGGACAAGTGGACAAGGTAGAAAATATGTTGTAGAAAATTGATGTTAGACTTGATGCCTTCATGGCTAGAGGTGCCTCCATGAAACTTCCAAAAGAGGTTTGTACTATTTGTTCTGGCCTGACATATTTAGCTACAACTTGTTCATCTAATGGTATGTATATTGAACATTTTTTGGAAAAAGTGAATTCTTCGAATGTATATAATAATTCTAGCAATAATTCTTACTTTGAGACCTATAATCCAAGATGAGCTAGGCATGCTAACTTATCATAGTAAAAAAAAAATTGCCAAGGAGGTCCATTTGTGAAGCTCCTTGCACAAAACTTTCCTAAAGCTTCAGTTCCCTGGGAACCACTTAGTTTCAACTTCCTCAACAACTATAGAAACCATCAATTGAGGACAATATAGAGTTGATTATTAAGAAATAAGAGGAGACTAATAAGCCCTTACACAATATCTAGAATGAGAGTAGACAAAGATCAACTGTAAATTCTCAATCTATTGCTAAATTAGAAATGCAAATGAGCCTGTGTTTGTGCATTGAATGATAGAGGAGAGGGATAGTTTCCTAGTCAGCAAATTCCAAACCCTAAGGGATGGTTTGAAATAGGGTCAAGTTTAAGTAGACCACATTTAGGAAAGTCATAAGTACACTTAAGAGTGGTCATTAGGTTGATAAGAAAGTAGGGCACATGGTGAATGTTTAATTTTGCATAAAAACCACTAATTAGTTATCCATGTGTTACAATTTCTAGGGGTAAATTAGGATTTTTAGACCAAAATTCGTAACACATGCATTTTTGATCTAATAACTCAAAATTTTGATATTTTATAGGTCTAGAGGCTAATCTGATGTAAGTATGTGATTAATCATATTTTTCTAGGATTTAATTAGAAATTATCTTTTGTAGGAAGAGAGATGATGATTGATAGTCAAGATCCAAAGGGATGAAATTGATGATCAAGATCAAAATATCAAGTCAAAGCTTACATGCCATTAATATAAAGGTCAATGTCATCTTAGGGCAAGCAATGGATAAAATCAAAGGAGTTAAAGGGGGCCAAAGTGGGCCCATGAAGTAAGTCATGCATTTCCACTACATCTGCATGGGTGTCAGTCAAGCCACCTTAACCATATAAGCCATGAGAGAAGGTGACAAGCTAAGGAAGTAAAGCCACCAATGCCAAGGAATAGAGACATCAAGCTAAGCTAAGAGAGCCATCTAAGCCAGCCATGAGGCCCTCAAAGTTAGCCATCAAAGCCATTAAGCTAAGCTATATAGAAGTCTAGGATTGGAGGAAATTCAAGTGATTATCCATGAGATTCTAAGAGATGTCATGGTTTCCTAAATAGGAAACCTTAGATCTACTTCAATTCAAGCAACTTCAAAACCCTAGATCTTTTCACATCTTCAATAAACCTTATTCCTTACCTAATTTCTTGACTTTCCATCAACCAAACATTACAAAATTAGAAGGGAAAGAACTTCACTTTCCTTTTAGGAAAAAGATGCCTATATCCTTTTCAAAATTGGAAACCAGCCATTCATGCTTCTTATCTCCCTTATGTCATGTTTATGAAATACATCTTGCTAATTTATCTTTAACATAACCTTCCTCATGTAATACCCTAACCCTAGGCCACTTTTCTTATGTTTTCAACCCTTTCTAAGTTAGGAAACCACTCATCTATATATATAGCCCCATGTTCTGTACAAATTTTCTAAGTATAGGTGGGTGACACTCCTTGAAACATAGTTTCCTTTGGTGCTATTTATTGCTGGACTTTGGAACATTGTTGGTGCTTTTCTTCCTTTGGTCTTCTTGTTATCTCATCATATTTGCTCTCTAATTTATGTTAGAAACTTAGTTGTTTTACTTTATTTACGTTGCTTTAAGTTTTCATTATTTTGGCCTCAGAATTCATGCTACTTGCTAGCCCTTAATCTCTTTCTTCTCCATTTGATTCAAGCAGTTTTTATTTTTTATTCAATCAAGATTCAATTTAGTTATTATTTAGTAGTTACAACCATGGAGAGCTAGCCTAAATCCTTGATTTCTCCTCTTGAAATTCACTTTTTTTTTTCCCATAATTTTTCCATCTTAGGTTTAAGTGATTTTCCCTTAGCTAGTTCACCCACTTAGCCTTTGTTTCTCTTAAATTTCTTCATGGGTTTCCTTTGCATGTCATTATACTTTGTATTGTAAGAATTATATTGGAATATTGGTGTTGTTTAGATAGGATTTCAAGTTTTGGAAAAGTGCACAAAATCTAGAAAATTTAGACAGTTTTATGCGCATCATGTTGATGCAAATTTGGAGGTGATTCAATAAATTATTTGGGAATTTTTTTTCATCAAAGTACTTGAGATATGGGTTATTTATTTGCGTAAAAGTTATGGTTTTAGTAACTTTCTAAAGCAAGATTTATTAATTGTTCTTAAGTACCAAAATCTAAAAATTGGTTTTTCCTTAACTTTATGCTTTAATTTTTGTTTTCCTTAAATTCTTAGGTACCCATTTATATTTTCTTTTTTTTTTTATTAGATCCCATATTTATTTTTCATGTTATCTTGCATTAGAACCATCAATTTTCATCATCTTTGGGGCTTTAGAATCATGCGCACAGTCCAAAAACCATGCACACGGTTCTAAGTCCCATTCTCCTTTGAACTTTGGTTAATTTAGTTATTGGATCTTGTGTTATAATAGTTATTTTAGTCATTTTTATGTTTTTTTAGGTTTATAAAGTTCACTTTTTGAATTTTAGAAAGTTTTATTTTTGGTAAGTTTTAGTTTGGGAAAGTTTTAAATTAGGAAAGTTACCTTTTTAGGTAGTTTCTTGATTTGAATATTTCTACTTCTCTATATTTTTTTTATTTGGTTATTGTTAAGATTCCAATTCAAATTTCTTAGTTTAAGTTTTAGTATGTTTCCCTTACATTTAATTCTATATTAGGAAAGTTTCCAATTTCATTCTAGTTTTGGTTTTTGGTGAGTAGTTTTAGTTTTTAATTCCAATTATGTTTCTATTTTGAGTACTTTAGTTTCCTAATTTAATGGCAACTCTTCCTTATTGGCTGAACTTAATCAATTTAAATAAAACCCAATCCATTGCAAAGTTGTGAGATTCCTCATGGGATTGACTTCACTTATGTGAAAATACTACATTAATTCATGTTCTTGTGAGTAATTTTAAAGCTACACTAGCAGACTAAGAAAACTATAGAGGAGAATGAACCAGCTAAACCACAGGAGAAATAGAAAAGACAAAAACCTCATACTCTATCCAAGCCTATAATGGAGGTACCTTATGTGTGTAAAGCTCCATTCCCTTAGTTATTAAACAAGGTTAAGGAAGGAACCAATTTCAATGAGATAGTGGATGCATTTAAACATGTTCAAATAAATATTCATTACTTAATGCTATCAAAGACATTCTTGCTAATGCCAAACAAAGACATTCTTGCTAATGCCAAATTTTTTAAAGAGCTCTACACACAAAAGCACAAGCCTTATGTACAAAAGAAAGTCTTCCTTATCAAGCAGGTGATCCCTTTAATCCAGCACTAGACCCCTCCTAAGTTTAGAGATCCAGGTTCTCCTACCATCTCTTGTGTTATTCGAGAAGATGTCATTGATATGGTACTACTAGATTTAGGGAATAGTGTAAATTTATTATCATTTTCTGTCTATGAGCAACTTAGGCTTGGTGACCTTAAACTAACTAATACGACCTTGTAGTTAGTAGATAGATCGGTGAAGATTCCACTTGATACAGTTGAGGATGTTTTAATACAAGAGGATCAGTTTTACTGCCCTATAAATTTTATTGTCATGATACATAGCCTGTGTCAAACCTTAGTAGTCAAATCCTAATAATTCTTGGATGAACATTTTTGGCAACATCCAATGCCATCATCAATTGTAAAAATGGTGTGATGAAGTAATCTTTCAATAATACGACAATCAAGCTCAATGTTTTAAATGCTAATCATCAACATATAGACCTAGATGGTATAAACAAGTCCATTGAAGATGTAAATAAGCTTTTGGATGTTGCACCTAAAATGGATAGCTCCAAATAGGGACCTTTAGTGGAACCACTTTCTCCTTTCGATTATGACCCTGTGCCTTCCATAGAAAAAGCACCCTCCTTGATCCTTAAGCCATCACTTAAAAATTTGAAATATTCTTACTTAGGACCAGATAAATCCTTGCCTATAATCATAGCCTTAGATCTAAATAAAGAACAAGAAGGTAAGCT
Source organism: Warburgia ugandensis (assembly GCA_035236585.1). Lineage (NCBI taxonomy): Eukaryota > Viridiplantae > Streptophyta > Magnoliopsida > Canellales > Canellaceae > Warburgia > Warburgia ugandensis. The sequence continues at coordinate 45,250,935 of CP141130.1, forward strand.
TCTTGATGTTCTCAGAGAACGTGAAAGAGCCTTAAGGTGGACCATAGGGGACATCAAAGGGATTAGCTCTGTTGTGTGTAAGCATAGAATTTACCTAGAAGAGAATGCTAAACCATCAAAGAAAACACAGAGGAAACACAGTCCTAATGTGAAAAAGGTTGTGAGAGGCGAAGTACTTCAACTCCTAAATGTTGGTGTTATCTACCCTATATCTAACAACACAACCCAGTTCAGGTTGTTCCTAATAAGTTGGGAGTGAAGGTAATCTGAAATGAGGATAATAAGTTTGTCCCCACTCGCATGACTAAAAGGTGAAGAGTTTGTATAGGTTACCAAAAATTAAACTCAGTCACGTGGAAGGATCATTTTCCTCTTCCCTTCACAGATCAAATGTTAGAAAGGTTAGCCGATCATAGTTATTACTACTTTCTTGATGGTTACTCTGGCTTTTTAATCCCCATAGCACTTGAGGACTAAGGGAAGACTACCTCCCACCTATTTTGTTGGGACCTTGGCCTACCATCATATGCCTTTTGGACTTTTAATGCACCAACTACTTTTCAAAGGTATATGTTGAGTATATTATCAAATATGGTGGAGAGGTTTTTAAAAGTCTTCATGGATGATTTTTTAGTATCTGGTTCTTCTTTTGATGAATGCTTGCACCATTTAAAACTTGTCCTTGCTAGGGGTCAGGAAAAGAATTTAATATTAAACTAGGATAAATGTCATTTCATGGTACAAAATGACATTGTTCTAGGCCACATCATATCACATAATGGCATAAAAGTTGATAAAGTCAAAGTGGATTTAATCTTTAACCTACCTCCTTTAAGGATGGTGAAGGTAGTTCGCTCATTTTTAAGCCATGTTGGTTTCTATACACAATTCATCAAGGACTTAGAAAAATACTAAATCCCTATGTAATTTACTTGTGAAGGAGGCAACTTTTGACTTTGATGAAAATTGTATGAAAGCATTTGAGTGCCTAAAGGCTGAATTAACTTCTACACCTATTATTCGAATGCCAGATTTGATTACATCATTTGAAACAATTTGTGATGCTTTAGACTACATGGTTAGGGCTATGTTGGGGAAGTGTATTGAAAAACTTCTCCATGTGAGATATTATGCTAGCAAGACACTCAATGATTCTAATAAGTATTCAATTTTGTGTAAAAAGTACCCAATTAGCAGCCCATGTGTGATAAAATATAGTGTTTTTTTGAAATTTTGTAACACATGCATTTCTCAGCTATCAGAGGCTAATCCATAGTAAGTATGTGAATCATCATAATTTTCTATGATTTAATTAGGACTTTTACTCTTTTTGTAGGAATTGAGAAGATGATCCAATGGCTTATATTATGCTTCCTAGAATTTTTCATAGGTAGAGCTATGTAGTTAGCTCACTAGGGGTGCAGGGGGCAGTGTGCCCCTGCCCAGGGGTGTGGGAGTGGAGCCCTTGAAAGAATTTGGAGAAGCAAAAGGAGACTAGAAATGGACCCAAGCCTAAGTCATGCATTTCCAACACCTTTGTATGGGAGCCATTCATACCACTTAAGCCATGAAAAAGGGTGATAAGTCATATGAGCTACTCAAGCCTTGAAGCCAAATATTGAAGCCACTTAAGCCATTATGGAATGAGCCATCAAAGTGAGCAATCAAGCCAAGGAGGAGTTCCACATGATTGGAGCATCAATTCAAGCAACTTTTCTATGTTGAAAGTGTGATTTTTAAGGGATTTTAGAGATAATCGAAAAGGTAAGATGATCATGCATTAAGGGACACATCAAGAGAAAAAAACCCTACATACCTAATCCATTTGGTAAACCTAATCCACCATTCACCCTAAGGTTCCAAGTTTTTAACTCAAGGAGAGAGCCACCTTCCTAAAAGGGGATGCTCCCCTTGCTTAGTTGGAAAAATTCAAGTGGTTTCCTAAGTAGGAAACCCTAGAACCAAGTCCGTACAAATAAGCAAAAGGCCTAGGTTTTCTTCCAAAATTTTCATCTTTACTTCCTTCTTATTCTTTCACTCTTACCACCATCCAATCACCTTCCAATTAAGAGGGTGGAAAGCAACTTACCATTCAAGGAAAAAGACACCTCCCCCCTTCCTAATTTAGAAACCAACCAGCCATGACTCTCTCTCTCTCTCTCTCTCTCTCTCTCTCTCTCTCTCTCTCTCTCTCTCTCTCTCTCTCTCTCTCTCTCTCTCTCTCTCTCTCTCTCTCCCCCCCCCTGTGTTATCCTTATTACATAATCTCCACCTAACTTTCCCCCTTTAAACTCCACTTTAGCACTAGATCTAGATCTCCACCTATTTCCTAGATTAAACATTCATGAAATTAGAAGCTAAACATCTATATATACCCCAAGGCTTTCAACATTTTTTTCTAAGTAGAGGTGGGCGAGACATCTTGAAATATAGTTCACTTTTGGTTCTTATTTGCTACTACAATTTGGGACTTCTTTGATTCTTTTCTTCCTTTGGATTTCTAGTTATTGTTATTATTATTGGCTCCCTAATTCAGTTTAGTAGTTTTCTTTTTTTGGTTTAGTTTTCATTGCTTTAGTGTCACTTGTGTTGCCTTTGAGTTTTGCACCCTTCTTTCCATATCGCTTTCCCTTTCTTCTTTACCTCAATTCCATTTGTTTTTCTATGTTATTAATTCAAGGTTTAAGTTAATGCTTCTCTGGTAGTGCCAGTCCAATAGAAGAGCTACCTTGTAACCTTGAATTAGTCCCCTTGAAATTCACCTTTTTCACCTTATTTCCACCTTCGGTCCACTTTCCATAGTTAGTTCACACATTTAGCCTTATTTTCTTTTAAATTCCTTTGTGGGTTTTCCTTGAATATTATCATACTTTAAATTGGGAGTATTAGATTGTATTGTTGGTATGCTTAGGTAGGATTTTATGTTTTGGATTTTGCACATGTATTATGGCCCAGTTTTGGATGTAATTTGGTGTTGATTTGATAAACTTCTTTGAATTTTCTTGTTATAGAATGTTTCTTTTATTAATTTACTTTGTATCTAGTTTGTTTTCTTACATAAATTTTTTGGTTTCAATATCTTTCTTATGCTTGAATTGTTTGATGTTCTTAAGTAGTTGAAATCTGAAAATTTTCTCTTCTTAACTTTGTGCTTTGGTTCTAGCCATCAAAATACCTTATTTGCTTAAATAATTAGGAATTCATTTAGCTATTGAAGTTTTTTGGTTAATTCCTAGCTTAGGTTACATATTTGTTTGCATTAAAAGGGTCAAATCTGGTAACTTTTGCACCTATGAAGCATGCCATGGTACTAGATCACATTCATCTTTCATTTTTGCTTAGTTTAGTTGCATAATCTTATTTTAGAAGTTGTAAATTATTTGTTTGTATCTTAATTTAGGTTAAAAAATTTTTCCCTTTGAGTTTTAGCAAGTTCAATTTTAGTAAGTTTTAGGTTAGGTAAGTGCTAATTTAGGAAAGTTTCTAATTTGAGTAGTTTCCTTAATTTGAGTAGTTTCCTTAATTTGAGTAGTTTCCTTAAGATTAGTTGCTTAATTTGATTCATTCTAATTTAGAATTAGTTTCCTTTAGTTTTTTTAATGTTAGTTAGGCAAGTTTTCATTCTAATTACTAAGCTTTATTTTTAGAAAGATTATTTTAATTCTAGTTTCTAATTTCACACATGTTTCCTTCTTAGTTTGTTCTAATTTTATAGTTCCATTACAACTCTTTCTCATTTGCTACACTTAATTGATCTAAATAGAATCTAATACATTGAAAATCTATGAGATTCTTATTAGGATTAACCTAATTATAAAGCTACACCAGATGCCATCTCAATTATTCCACTATACAAAAATAGTTTTTGGCCGTTGTTTCTACCCTGAATAAGTTTATATCTTATTTGTTAGGATCTATGGTCGTTGTCTATTTGGACCACACAATGTTGAAATACCTTCTTTCTAAGAAGGAGGCTAAACCTAGGCTGATCCGATGGATACTTTTGCTATAAGAGTTTGATTTATAAGTTCAAATATAAAAAGTTCCAAAAATGTTATAGTAGACCACTTATCTAGATTACTTGTGGAGTCTACTAGTAAGAATGTGCTTATAATAGAAACATTTCCAGATGAGCAATTGTTGCACCTTTCCTAGTTGCGTTGTTATGTGAATATTGTCAATTATCTTGTCACAAGTCAAATGCCTAATCATTGGTCAAAACAAGAAACAAAAAAGATTCATTCACGAGGTTAAACACTTTAGATGGGATGATTCACACTTATTTAAGTACTATCCTGATCAGGTCATTAAGAGATGTTGTGACGACTCGGGTTTTCCCAATGCATTTTTAAATGCAATATCTAATTCCTAAGGCGGGATGCATCCCTATTTGAAAACCATTTTATAAAAACCATGTAATGCAGCAGAAAATCTTTAGTTTTAAACTCATTTTTTAAAACCCCGAGTGTCATTTGCTTTCACAACAACCAAAGTAGTTTTTGAAAAACTCCAGAAATCATAAATGTTTTCCCAGGTCTATCCAGTCACAGCTCACAACCCAACTGTAAATAAATACATGTCCAAAGGGTAGAGTGTTTACTTACAAGTATGATTGTCTCTTTTTGATTTACTTGCTCGTAGCATTAACATTTCCTGAGGCGTCTTCTACTCGTAAATGGAGCTGTCTTGAAAAATGATATATATTTGGGTGAGTATATACTATACTAACTAGGTGTTTATCACTACTAGTTTTACAATGCATGCTATGTTTTAAAACATATGTTCTTTAAACCATGTGCATGTTTGAACACTCACGTTCAATATTGATATTAAAAGCCATTGTTGAATTAAAATACTGACGACTTAAAGAATCGCATAATCCAAGTCGAAAGTAACATAGATATCATAAACATATATGATATGCATAAGATGCTCAACTGAATCCAACTCATGGATATATGGTATGGTCGACCTACCTCATGTCATGCTATATGAAATGCTAGTAAATCCTCAAAACATAAGGCCCACTATGCCCACGACCTCCTCGCCATGTGGTCCCGGGTACCTGGGGGCACTCGATCATAGCCTCCACAGGGCATATGATACATCGACCCAATGCCATAACACCAGTGGTAGCCCCATGTACCACATGCAGTTGATGTAGGGACATGCCTTTTTTTGGCGTGGTACCCTTTCCACCTAATAGTGGTAGAGGCTGGAAGGCCACCCCAGACCTCTCGACATAGCGCCCACGAGCTTACTAGCCCAAATAATATATAATCAATCAAGCAAAAACCTCTTTTTCAAAACCTGTCCTCTTTGGGTCCCTTACAACTACCTACCCAACGTCTTTTGGGCACTCTAGCGTCTTTTGGTAACCCTCAAGGACATGCAATTTTTCAAAACTCAATAACCACAAATCATGCAATTTATGCAATCATTTGCAAAACATGTCTATGCATAATGTATTTATCATATGCATGCTGAATTCATTTATAAAATTAAGTCATGCTAAACAAGTCATATAAATTATACTTAAAACATGCATTCTCAAAACAATCATGGGCTCTTTTTAAAAGTCTAGTAGAGATAGAGCACCTACCTAGTTTGATCATGCTAGTCCCCTTATCCTCGTACGCTCATGAACAGGGTGTAATGCTTGAGCAATTTACACTATTTTTAACGAAAATTGAACATTCTATAGGAAATAAACTGAGTTAAATGTTTCACTTTATTTAAAATATTAAATGAAGGAATTTGTTAGGGAACTTAGTACCATTAGATTCTACTCGAAAAATGGAATCCAACGTCTCAAAAATCACCCAAAACGGAGTTCGTATGAAGAAGTAATAGCCATTTAAAGATAGGGGTATTTCTGAAAATTAAACAAAAAAAGGAAAAAACGAAAAAGGAAGAAAAACGCAGGGGGCCGTTTTGATAATGGCACCCCCTGTCGTCTTCAACCTCTAGACCCCTCCAGAAACCAATTTTTCATGATTTCTCCAGAAAACCCTAGGGGAAAGGGCGGCACCGCCACTAAGGGGCACCACCTTCACCCGTCTATGAAAACCCCATCTCCCCTCTCTAAGAAACCACGTTTTCTGGCGATTTTTCCAGTTGTCTAAGACTGGGGTTTCCAGCAAAAACTGGAAACCCGTCTCTCTGCAATCTCCAGCAACGGCTAGGCCCAAGTCAGGCCAGCCATCCCGTTCCCGTCTCCTCGTTTCCCCTCTCTTCCCTTTTACAATCTTGCTCGATGTTGGGGTTTTTCCCTTCTGGATTCCGGACAACAAAAAATTCTAGCGAGCAGGTGCACCCGTAGGGCAGAAGAGCATCCTTAGGCTACAGGTAACACCCTCCTTACCTTGTCTCTCCATTTCACCTCCCCCAGGCCCAGGAACCCTGCCGGATCTGGCCGTTTTCCAGCCAAAATTCCTGGCCGGAAAACACTCCAAGCCGGCTTGGGCCGGTCTTGCACGAACTAGGCGTCTCAAGGACGCCAAGCACCACGTGCACCTGGGACTGGGTCCCTGGGACGGGTTCTAGGTGTACGACAGGGGGTACATTGTCCCAGGTGCGGCCTTCAGGTGCCCACTCGACATGGGGCACGGGTCCTGGCTCGACTAGGGTGCACGGGGTGTCCTGGGAGCTGAGATGCGCCATGCTACAAGGTGCGTCCATGTGATGATGTGAGTCATAGCGCATCACTTGAGCATGCATGTGCGGGTGAAAAACACGGTCCCTGGCATGGCCTTTAGGCGCGCACGCACCTGAGGCGGTCACTATCCAACCAGGATGCATGAGTGTCCTGGGAACTGGGACATGCAGACCCAATGAGTCTTTAAAAATTAGGATTAAAGGATAAATTACAGAGTTTAACTATTGGAAAGTAGATCCATATCATAGGATCTAGCCTGGCAATGAATTAGGCAAGGACCATTGACCCTAAAGAGCAGATTTAGCGGTCTAATATCTAAATAGATTAAAATTAATAAGGACTTCTTGTATCCATTCATACCCAGGAGTTTATAAATGAGACACATGGATAGGTTGAGTGATAAAGGACGCAACTCCAGGAGACCTTGAGGTAGGTGCTCTATCGCTAGTATACTTTTTAAAAGAGCCATGATTATTTTGAGAATGCATGTTTAGCATGACTTAATTCAGCGTACATATGATAAATGCTTTATGCATAGATATGTTTGGCAAATAATTGCATATACATTATGCATGGATAAGTTTTGCAAACAATTGCATACATTGTAGGATTTGTGAGCATTGAATTTTTTGAAAGATTGCATGTCCTTGAGGATTACCAAAAGACACTGGAGTGTCCAAAAGATGCTGGGTAGGCAGTTGTGAGGGATCCAAAGAGGACAGGTTTTGAAAAAAAGGGTTTTCGCGTGTTTGATCTGATATGATTTGGGCTGATAAGCTCATGGGAGCTATGTCGAGAGGTTTGGGTTGGCCTCCAGCCTCTACCACTATTAGGTGGATGGGTACCACGCCCAAAAAGGGCAACGTCCCTACGTCGACTGCATGTGGTACAGGGGGCTACCACTAGTGTCATGGCACTGGGTCGGCGTATCATATGCCTCGTGGAGACTATGACCGAGTGTCCTCAGGTACCCGAGGACCACATAGCAGCGAGGTCGTGGGCATAGTTTGGACCCTATGGTTTGAGGATTTAATTGCATTGCATATGGCATGATATGAGGTTGGTCGACCATACCAGATATCCATGAGTTGGATTTAGTGGAGCATCTTATGCATATCATTATGTTTATGATATATGATACTTTTGACTTGGATTATGCTATTCTTTAAGTCGTCAGTATTCTGGTTTGACAGTGGTTTTTAATATCGATATTGAACATGATTGTTTGAACATGCATATGTTTTTAAGAGCACATGATTTTAAACATAGCATGCATTGCAAACCTAGTAGTGATAGACTCCTACTGAGTATAGTATATACTCACCCTATCCTTAACATTTTTCAGGATAGTTCCGCTTACAAATAGGAGACGCCTCAGAAGATATTAGTGCTACGAGCAAGTGCATAAACAAAAGAGACAACTATACATGTGAGTAAACTCTCTACCCATTGGACATGTATTTGTATTAATTTACAGTTGGGCTGTGTGTCATGGACTTGGAAAGACTCAACGGAAAAACATTTATGGTTTCTAAAGTTTTTCAGAAATTACTTTGGTTGTTGTGATAGCAAATGACACTCGGGGTTTTCAAAACGAGTTTAAAACTAAAGATTTTTCGCTGCATTGCATCATTTTCATAAAAATGGTTTTTTTCAAATAGGGATGCATCCTGCCTTAGGAATTAGATATTGCATTTAAAAATGCATGGGAAAACCCGGGGTCGTTCCAGTTGGTATCAGAGCCTAGGTCCTATCCTTTCACAGCCAGTCCAGCATGTCCAAGGGTCATAGACAATCAAGAAAATCAAGAAGTAGTATAAATTGAAGAAGTAGAGATGACTACTTCTATTTGAGGGTTACAATATTAATGCTCAAGGCATTTCACCATAAACCAATAGGTGAAAAAGGAAATGGGTCTAGCAAATACTTATATTTTGGATGGCTTAAATCTTATCAATAAGGATTGTTGTGCAGTGGTGCAAACAGGGAAACTTATATATAAATTAGATTGTGATGAGAATGATGAATGAGGATGTTAGTGAACTTGTTAGTAGTTCTGACCTGTAATAGAGAAATCTCATCAAAGGTGAGAAAATTGAAGAACCTAGATGGCTATCTTACCATCAATAAAGTAATCTCATCAAAGGTGAGAAAATTGAAGAACCTAGGTGGCTATCTTACCATCATAAAGAATATCAGAATATGAGTACACTATCACAAGGATGTGATATAAGTATGATAGGAGATGTAAAAGACAGACTTTGAAGATTTTAATGATAATCTAAGAGGGATAGAATGCAAGAGAATATTAGGAAATAACTGTGACTCATACTAGATCACAAAGGTATGGAGCCTGAAAGACTTAGCTCAATTTTGGATACCATAATTGGAGTCTTATGGAAAGTGAAGTGCTATCGAATAATAACTACCTGAGTATTATGGAGCAAATCAGAAGATGTATACAAGTGACATGATTAAGATAAACATAACACAAATATGATAGGGAAATGAATTCGACTGAGTTATCAAAAGATTTTGATGATAATAGATTGATCCTAACTTAGCATGATCAAAACGTCAATGTCATTATTAAGACATTGTATGAATTTTATTGAGGCTACAGGAAACTGAGGATTTCAATGATCTTAAGACAGTTTAGAATTTATGAGAAGCATTCAGTTTATCATATATGTTACGTAAAGGAATAGATGAAGTATATAGAGACATTGACCCAGGTAGACCAAATAAGAATTTTGAAGAAAAGAGAGAAAGAGATAGAGATGTAACTATAAGTATTCGATGAATATTGAATATTCAAAAGAAAAAAGGTCATGACTTTATTGAGGAAAGAAGATACATACAAATCTTTCATCTTGAATCCTATAGGAAGGTAAACCGAACAAATGCAAAGGAATAATACTAGGTGAGTTGGTGATCTTATTGTAAAAGAGTATAAAAGAGAGAAAGTATATGGGGTTTAAGACTTTGAGTAGAGTATCGAATTTCAGGAGATTATGCGACAAGAAATTTTCAAAGAGGAATGGTGATCAACTAGGAATTTAATTCTACAAATGGTTTGATATCAATTATTACAATAAGATTCTTATCAGATCCATTAGCTTATGGGGAACACCAATGGATATAATAAAAAGAAAATTTTGGTGATATCTCACCTTGCCACTACATGAGTAAATAAAGTTATATTGAAAAAGGAATTAGGCCGGAGACAGTGACTTGTCCATCTATCTATCTTCAGCAAGAAGGGTACCATCAAGGATCAAATGAAGGTCTTACTATCATAAATTAGAAGACCAAATATCTTAAGACCATTATTTAGTCATTACCTTTAGAGTACCGTTGACTAAATAAAGGTATCCCACCCTAATTAGTCAAGGATGTTAGTATCCATGAGTTAGTATTCAAAGTTATATACTTAGAGGGATGTTATAAGTCTTTAGACTTGAGTTTACCTAAAAGAAGTTACTTGTTAGACTAAGTCATTTGAGGGTATAAGGTTAGTTAATGAGGACAGTTGCAACTGAGATAGGAGCTACAAGTACAATAAATATAGTAACAACTAAGACAGAAGCAAAAATAAGGAGCAATCTCCACCAATGAGACAGCTTTTCCAAACCTGAATAGATACCATGACAAACCATAAAAATTACTTTGGGTCTGAAAAATACTGCTGACTTGGATTGAAAGAAAGGTAGATAAGTACCGATCACTTTAGAGACCTTGAGCTTATGACAAAGATATATCTGGAAAGAGATCAATAGGTAATCAAATAAAGTCTTTCTATATGTCTACAAAAATGCTCCATGCTCACCTGGGTGTTTTCAAATTTGATGATTTAATAGTTTCAGCATGACTTGAGGTAATAAGTATGAGAAGGCACTTGAAGGATAAATTTTGAGGAATTGAGAAAATCACTACTTATGAGGATACCTCCTGACAATACAGACTGCATGATTGACAATAAAGCCTTGATAAAAGATTGCATGATATATTGACATAGGGATGGAAGGAGAAAAGGTGAGATGGCTAGCACACTATAAGGTGAAGATTTCAGGTTACATTGCCTTTAGACAAATAGTTAGTTGTTATGAGCATATACTAAGTACGAAAAATCAATTGAAGGAATTTTCTAAGGACTAACCCTACCAGATTGAGTATAGAACTTTTGGACTGAAAGGTTACGAAGAAAACCATTAAGCAAAGAGAGGACAACGAGGATGATGACAAAGGATTCAACCATGACCTAGTAAGGGTACTTGGTTATGAATACGAGACTTTTTGTTTTGCATAAATGGGAACATTATTTAAAATCCTAATGACAAATTGATGTGAATAGTGAGACAGGCTTCTGGACGAGAACATGTGACCCATGATGATAAATCGACCATTAACATTCGGCATGAGTTTGGATAAAATCCTCACAGAGAAAGGCGTTTAATGAATTCAATAATTATGAAACTGGATATGGAGTTAGGACATTTTACTTTCAGTATATGATAAGGTCCTCGATGGAAGATGCTACTAATTGGCTTTCATTTTCAAATGAAACTTTGGTTGGGGAATAAAGTCACATATGGAAAACGACAGACAGTTGAAACTCGAAGTTAATCAAGGGTTTGGCTGTAGAGCACATGATACCATGTCAGTTATTGAAGTATCTTAGGGACAAATATGAAAGATAAGAAGCAAAGTTAGACACAATGGAAAGAAGGTAAATTTTTGGACTCTTACTAATGACATATAACCAACCATTAGAAGGAGATATGGATGATGAAGAGATCATTAGATGAAAGATAAAAAGAAAAAGGAATGATCCTATGATATTCAAAATAGGAGAAATAAGATCATATGATTTCAAAGAAGTATGGAGTAATTTTTACATGAATATAGAAGCATGATCCTACGAGGAGACTATCCTATACACGATGAGAAAAGTATGGGCATCTAAGGATTTCAAGATAGATGAATTACAGCTAGAAACCACTATGGTTAAACTGGCACGTATAAGAGTGTGCATCAGAGCACGCAGTGAAAGCGACCCTTATAGGAAAGGCCTTGTAGAAGGAACAATAAAAATAATAAATTGAGGTTGAGCTCAGATTTGATTCCTAAGGGGAGAATGCATTCACCAAGGAGTTATCTAAGAGACAAAATACCATGAAAATGATAATTTATGGAATTTCGAGGATGAAATTCTTTTAAGGGGGTAATAATGTAATGCCTAAGCAATTTACACTATTTTTAACGAAAATTGAACATTCTATAGGAAATAAACTAAGTTAAATGTTTCACTTTATTTAAAATATTAAACAAAGGAATTTGTGAGGGAACTTAGTACCATTAGATTCTACTTAAAAAAAAATGGAATCAAATCCTCAAAAATCACCCAAAACGAAGTTCTTATGAAGAAGTTATAGCCATTTAAAGATAGGGATATTTCTAGAAATTAAACAGAAAAACGAAAAACCAAAAAAGGACGAAAAACGTAGGGAGCCATTTTGATAATGGCACCCCCTGTCGTCTTCAACCTCTAGACCCCTCTAGAAACCAATTTTTCATGATTTCTCTAGAAAACCCCAGGGGAAAGGGCGGCACTGCCATTGAGGGGCACCGCCTTCACCCCTCTATAAAAACCCCATCTCCCCTCTCCAAAAAACCACGTTTTCCGGCGATTTTTCCAGTTGTTTGAGACTGGGGTTTCCGAAAAAAACTGGAAACTCGTCTCTCTGCAATCTCCGGGAATGGCCAGGCCCAAGTCAGGTCGGCCATCCCGTTCCTGTCTCCCCATTACCCCTCTCTTCCCTTTTACAATCTTGCTCGACGTTGGGGTTTCTCCCTCCTGGATTCCGGACAACACAAAATTTCGACTAGCAGGCGCACCCGTCGGGAAGAAGAGCGTCCTCAGGCTACAGGTAAGACCCTCCTTACCTTGTCTCTCCATTTCACCTCCCCCAGGCCCAGGATCCATGCCGAATCTGGCCATTTTCCAGCTAGAATTCCTCTCCAAGCCGACTTGGGCCGGCCTTGCACGAACCAGGCGTCCCAAGGATGCCAAGCACCACGTGCACCTGGGACTGGGTCCCTGGGATGGGTTCTAAGTGTACGATAGTGCGTACATTGTCCTAGGTGCGGCCTTCAGGTGCACATGTGACATGGGGCACGGGTCCTGGCTCGACCAGGGTGCACGGGGTGCCCTGGGAGCTGAGATGCGGCATGTTACAAGGTGCGTCCATGCGATGATGCATGTCATAGCGCGTCACTTGAGCATGCATGTGCGCGTACAAAATGCGATCCCTGGCACGGCCTTTAGGCGTGCACGCACGTGAGGCAGTCGCGGTCCAACCAGGATGCACGAGTGTCCTGGGAACTGGGACACACAGACCCAATGAGACTTTAAAAATTAGGATTAAAGGATAAATTACAGAGTTTAACTATTGGAAAGTAGATCCATATCATAGGATCTAGCCTGACAATGAATTAGGCAAGGACCATTGACCCTAAAGAGCAGATTTAGAGGTCTAATATCTAAATAGATTAAAATTAATAGGGGCTTCTTGTATCCATTCATACCCAGGAGTTTATAAATGAGACACAGGGACAGGTTGAGTGATAAAGGATGCAACTCCAGGAGCCATGATTATTTTGAGAATGTATGTTTAGCATGACTTAATTCAGCGTACAAATGATAAATGCTTTATGCATATATCATCATCATCATCAAGACCTTATCCCAATTGGGGGTCGGCCACATGAATCTTATTCCTCCATTCCACTCTATTAAATACCATGGCTTCATTTAGTCCCAAAGTTTTTAAATCTTTCCTCACCACTTCTATCCACGTTCTTTTGGGCCTTCCCCTTGCCCTTTTAGAACCTTCAACTTGTATTGCCTTACTCCTTCTAACTGGTGCCATTGTTGGCCTCCTTTGAACATGTCCAAACCATCTAAGTCTAATCTCCCTCATCTTTATGCATATATATGTTTTGCAAATAATTGCATATACATTATGCATGGATAAGTTTTGCAAACAATTGCATACATTGTAGGATTTGTGAGCATTGAATTTTTTGAAAGATTGCATGTCCATGAGGATTACCAAAAGATGTTGGAGTGCCCAAAAAATGCTGGGTAGGCAGTTGTGAGGGCCAGGCAGTTGTGAGGGACCCAAAGAGGACAGGTTTTGAAGAAAAGGGTTTTCTCTTGTTTCATCTGATATGATTTGGGCTGATAAGCTCATGGGAGCTATGTCGAGAGGTTTGGGTTGGCCTCCAGCCTCTACCACTATTAGGTGGATGGGTACCACGCCCAAAAAGGGCAACGTCCCTACGTCGACTGCATGTGGTACAGGGGGCTACCACTAGTGTCATGGCACTGGGTCGGCGTATCATATGCCTCGTGGAGACTATGACCGAGTGTCCTCAGGTACCCGAGGACCACATAGCAGCGAGGTCGTGGGCATAGTTTGGACCCTATGGTTTGAGGATTTAATTGCATTGCATATGGCATGATATGAGGTTGGTCGACCATACCAGATATCCATGAGTTGGATTTAGTGGAGCATCTTATGCATATCATTATGTTTATGATATATGATACTTTTGACTTGGATTATGCTATTCTTTAAGTCGTCAGTATTCTGGTTTGACAGTGGTTTTTAATATCGATATTGAACATGATTGTTTGAACATGCATATGTTTTTAAGAGCACATGATTTTAAACATAGCATGCATTGCAAACCTAGTAGTGATAGACTCCTACTGAGTATAGTATATACTCACCCTATCCTTAACATTTTTCAGGATAGTTCCGCTTACAAATAGGAGACGCCTCAGAAGATATTAGTGCTACGAGCAAGTGCATAAACAAAAGAGACAACTATACATGTGAGTAAACTCTCTACCCATTGGACATGTATTTGTATTAATTCTGATTGGGCTGTGTGTCAGGATTCGGAAAGACACAACGGAAAAACATTTATGGTTTCTAAAGTTTTTCAGAAATTACTTTGGTTGTTGTGATAGCAAATGACACTCGGGGTTTTCAAAACGAGTTTAAAACTAAAGATTTTTCGCTGCATTGCATCATTTTCATAAAAATGGTTTTTTTCAAATAGGGATGCATCCTGCCTTAGGAATTAGATATTGCATTTAAAAATGCATGGGAAAACCCGGGGTCGTTCCAGTTGGTATCAGAGCCTAGGTCCTATCCTTTCACATGACAAGTCCAGCATGTCCAAGGGTCATAGACAATCAAGAAAATCAAGAAGTAGTATAAATTGAAGAAGTAGAGATGACTACTTCTATTTGAGGGTTACAATATTAATGCTCAAGGCATTTCACCATAAACCAATAGGTGAAAAAGGAAATGGGTCTAGCAAATACTTATATTTTGGATGGCTTAAATCTTATCAATAAGGATTGTTGTGCAGTGGTGCAAACAGGGAAACTTATATATAAATTAGATTGTGATGAGAATGATGAATGAGGATGTTAGTGAACTTGTTAGTAGTTCTGACCTGTAATAGAGAAATCTCATCAAAGGTGAGAAAATTGAAGAACCTAGATGGCTATCTTACCATCAATAAAGTAATCTCATCAAAGGTGAGAAAATTGAAGAACCTAGGTGGCTATCTTACCATCATAAAGAATATCAGAATATGAGTACACTATCACAAGGATGTGATATAAGTATGATAGGAGATGTAAAAGACAGACTTTGAAGATTTTAATGATAATCTAAGAGGGATAGAATGCAAGAGAATATTAGGAAATAACTGTGACTCATACTAGATCACAAAGGTATGGAGCCTGAAAGACTTAGCTCAATTTTGGATACCATAATTGGAGTCTTATGGAAAGTGAAGTGCTATCGAATAATAACTACCTGAGTATTATGGAGCAAATCAGAAGATGTATACAAGTGACATGATTAAGATAAACATAACACAAATATGATAGGGAAATGAATTCGACTGAGTTATCAAAAGATTTTGATGATAATAGATTGATCCTAACTTAGCATGATCAAAACGTCAATGTCATTATTAAGACATTGTATGAATTTTATTGAGGCTACAGGAAACTGAGGATTTCAATGATCTTAAGACAGTTTAGAATTTATGAGAAGCATTCAGTTTATCATATATGTTACGTAAAGGAATAGATGAAGTATATAGAGACATTGACCCAGGTAGACCAAATAAGAATTTTGAAGAAAAGAGAGAAAGAGATAGAGATGTAACTATAAGTATTCGATGAATATTGAATATTCAAAAGAAAAAAGGTCATGACTTTATTGAGGAAAGAAGATACATACAAATCTTTCATCTTGAATCCTATAGGAAGGTAAACCGAACAAATGCAAAGGAATAATACTAGGTGAGTTGGTGATCTTATTGTAAAAGAGTATAAAAGAGAGAAAGTATATGGGGTTTAAGACTTTGAGTAGAGTATCGAATTTCAGGAGATTATGCGACAAGAAATTTTCAAAGAGGAATGGTGATCAACTAGGAATTTAATTCTACAAATGGTTTGATATCAATTATTACAATAAGATTCTTATCAGATCCATTAGCTTATGGGGAACACCAATGGATATAATAAAAAGAAAATTTTGGTGATATCTCACCTTGCCACTACATGAGTAAATAAAGTTATATTGAAAAAGGAATTAGGCCAGGACAGTGACTTGTCCATCTATCTATCTTCAGCAAGAAGGGTACCATCAAGGATCAAATGAAGGTCTTACTATCATAAATTAGAAGACCAAATATCTTAAGACCATTATTTAGTCATTACCTTTAGAGTACTGTTGACTAAATAAAGGTATCCCACCCTAATTAGTCAAGGATGTTAGTATCCATGAGTTAGTATTCAAAGTTATATACTTAGAGGGATGTTATAAGTCTTTAGACTTGAGTTTACCTAAAAGAAGTTACTTGTTAGACTAAGTCATTTGAGGGTATAAGGTTAGTTAATGAGGACAGTTGCAACTGAGATAGGAGCTACAAGTACAATAAATATAGTAACAACTAAGACAGAAGCAAAAATAAGGAGCAATCTCCACCAATGAGACAGGCTTTTCCAAACCTGAATAGATACCATGACAAACCATAAAAATTACTTTGGGTCTGAAAAATACTGCTGACTTGGATTGAAAGAAAGGTAGATAAGTACCGATCACTTTAGAGACCTTGAGCTTATGACAAAGATATATCTGGAAAGAGATCAATAGGTAATCAAATAAAGTCTTTCTATATGTCTACAAAAATGCTCCATGCTCACCTGGGTGTTTTCAAATTTGATGATTTAATAGTTTCAGCATGACTTGAGGTAATAAGTATGAGAAGGCACTTGAAGGATAAATTTTGAGGAATTGAGAAAATCACTACTTATGAGGATACCTCCTGACAATACAGACTGCATGATTGACAATAAAGCCTTGATAAAAGATTGCATGATATATTGACATAGGGATGGAAGGAGAAAAGGTGAGATGGCTAGCACACTATAAGGTGAAGATTTCAGGTTACATTGCCTTTAGACAAATAGTTAGTTGTTATGAGCATATACTAAGTACGAAAAATCAATTGAAGGAATTTTCTAAGGACTAACCCTACCAGATTGAGTATAGAACTTTTGGACTGAAAGGTTACGAAGAAAACCATTAAGCAAAGAGAGGACAACGAGGATGATGACAAAGGATTCAACCATGACCTAGTAAGGGTACTCGGTTATGAATACGAGACTTTTTGTTTTGCATAAATGGGAACATTATTTAAAATCCTAATGACAAATTGATGTGAATAGTGAGACAGGCTTCTGGACGAGAACATGTGACCCATGATGATAAATCGACCATTAACATTCGGCATGAGTTTGGATAAAATCCTCACAGAGAAAGGCGTTTAATGAATTCAATAATTATGAAACTGGATATGGAGTTAGGACATTTTACTTTCAGTATATGATAAGGTCCTCGATGGAAGATGCTACTAATTGGCTTTCATTTTCAAATGAAACTTTGGTTGGGGAATAAAGTCACATATGGAAAACGACAGACAGTTGAAACTCGAAGTTAATCAAGGGTTTGGCTGTAGAGCACATGATACCATGTCAGTTATTGAAGTATCTTAGGGACAAATATGAAAGATAAGAAGCAAAGTTAGACACAATGGAAAGAAGGTAAATTTTTGGACTCTTACTAATGACATATAACCAACCATTAGAAGGAGATATGGATGATGAAGAGATCATTAGATGAAAGATAAAAAGAAAAAGGAATGATCCTATGATATTCAAAATAGGAGAAATAAGATCATATGATTTCAAAGAAGTATGGAGTAATTTTTACATGAATATAGAAGCATGATCCTACGAGGAGACTATCCTATACACGATGAGAAAAGTATGGGCATCTAAGGATTTCAAGATAGATGAATTACAGCTAGAAACCACTATGGTTAAACTGGCACGTATAAGAGTGTGCATCAGAGCACGCAGTGAAAGCGACCCTTATAGGAAAGGCCTTGTAGAAGGAACAATAAAAATAATAAATTGAGGTTGAGCTCAGATTTGATTCCTAAGGGGAGAATGCATTCACCAAGGAGTTATCTAAGAGACAAAATACCATGAAAATGATAATTTATGGAATTTCGAGGATGAAATTCTTTTAAGGGGGTAATAATGTAATGCCTAAGCAATTTACACTATTTTTAACGAAAATTGAACATTCTATAGGAAATAAACTAAGTTAAATGTTTCACTTTATTTAAAATATTAAACAAAGGAATTTGTGAGGGAACTTAGTACCATTAGATTCTACTTAAAAAAAAATGGAATCAAATCCTCAAAAATCACCCAAAACGAAGTTCTTATGAAGAAGTTATAGCCATTTAAAGATAGGGATATTTCTAGAAATTAAACAGAAAAACGAAAAACCAAAAAAGGACGAAAAACGTAGGGAGCCATTTTGATAATGGCACCCCCTGTCGTCTTCAACCTCTAGACCCCTCTAGAAACCAATTTTTCATGATTTCTCTAGAAAACCCCAGGGGAAAGGGCGGCACTGCCATTGAGGGGCACCGCCTTCACCCCTCTATAAAAACCCCATCTCCCCTCTCCAAAAAACCACGTTTTCCGGCGATTTTTCCAGTTGTTTGAGACTGGGGTTTCCGAAAAAAACTGGAAACTCGTCTCTCTGCAATCTCCGGGAATGGCCAGGCCCAAGTCAGGTCGGCCATCCCGTTCCTGTCTCCCCATTACCCCTCTCTTCCCTTTTACAATCTTGCTCGACGTTGGGGTTTCTCCCTCCTGGATTCCGGACAACACAAAATTTCGACTAGCAGGCGCACCCGTCGGGAAGAAGAGCGTCCTCAGGCTACAGGTAAGACCCTCCTTACCTTGTCTCTCCGTTTCACCTCCCCCAGGCCCAGGATCCATGCCGAATCTGGCCATTTTCCAGCTAGAATTCCTCTCCAAGCCGACTTGGGCCGGCCTTGCACGAACCAGGCGTCCCAAGGATGCCAAGCACCACGTGCACCTGGGACTGGGTCCCTGGGATGGGTTCTAAGTGTACGATAGTGCGTACATTGTCCTAGGTGCGGCCTTCAGGTGCACATGTGACATGGGGCACGGGTCCTGGCTCGACCAGGGTGCACGGGGTGCCCTGGGAGCTGAGATGCGGCATGTTACAAGGTGCGTCCATGCGATGATGCATGTCATAGTGCGTCACTTGAGCATGCATGTGCGCGTACAAAATGCGATCCCTGGCACGGCCTTTAGGCGTGCACGCACGTGAGGCAGTCGCGGTCCAACCAGGATGCACGAGTGTCCTGGGAACTGGGACACACAGACCCAATGAGACTTTAAAAATTAGGATTAAAGGATAAATTACAGAGTTTAACTATTGGAAAGTAGATCCATATCATAGGATCTAGCCTGACAATGAATTAGGCAAGGACCATTGACCCTAAAGAGCAGATTTAGAGGTCTAATATCTAAATAGATTAAAATTAATAGGGGCTTCTTGTATCCATTCATACCCAGGGACAGGTTGAGTGATAAAGGACGCAACTCCAGGAGCCATGATTATTTTGAGAATGTATGTTTAGCATGACTTAATTCAGCGTACAAATGATAAATGCTTTATGCATATATCATCATCATCATCAAGACCTTATCCCAATTGGGGGTCGGCCACATGAATCTTATTCCTCCATTCCACTCTATTAAAT
The DNA here is from genome assembly GCA_035236585.1 of Warburgia ugandensis. Taxonomy (NCBI): domain Eukaryota; kingdom Viridiplantae; phylum Streptophyta; class Magnoliopsida; order Canellales; family Canellaceae; genus Warburgia; species Warburgia ugandensis. The sequence continues at coordinate 45,270,847 of CP141130.1, forward strand.
ACCATGGCTTCATTTAGTCCCAAAGTTTTTAAATCTTTCCTCACCACTTCTATCCACGTTCTTTTGGGCCTTCCCCTTGCCCTTTTAGAACCTTCAACTTGTATTGCCTTACTCCTTCTAACTGGTGCCATTGTTGGCCTCCTTTGAACATGTCCAAACCATCTAAGTCTAATCTCCCTCATCTTTATGCATATATATGTTTTGCAAATAATTGCATATACATTATGCATGGATAAGTTTTGCAAACAATTGCATACATTGTAGGATTTGTGAGCATTGAATTTTTTGAAAGATTGCATGTCCATGAGGATTACCAAAAGATGTTGGAGTGCCCAAAAAATGCTGGGTAGGCAGTTGTGAGGGCCAGGCAGTTGTGAGGGACCCAAAGAGGACAGGTTTTGAAGAAAAGGGTTTTCTCTTATTTCATCTGATATGATTTGGGCTAATAAGCTCATGGGAGCTATGTCGAGAGGTTTGGGTTGGCCTCCAGCCTCTACCACTATTAGGTGGATGGGTACCACGCCCAAAAAGGGCAACGTCCCTACGTCGACTGCATGTGGTACAGGGGGCTACCACTAGTGTCATGGCACTGGGTCGGCGTATCATATGCCTCGTGGAGACTATGACCGAGTGTCCTCAGGTACCCGAGGACCACATAGCAGCGAGGTCGTGGGCATAGTTTGGACCCTATGGTTTGAGGATTTAATTGCATTGCATATGGCATGACATGAGGTTGGTCAACCATACCAGATATCCATGATTTGGATTTAGTGGAGTATCTTATGCATATCGTTATGTTTATGATATATGATACTTTCGACTTGGATTATGCTATTCTTTAAGTCGTTAGTATTTCGGTTTAACAGTGGTTTTTAATATCAATATTGAACATCATTGTTCAAACATGCATATGTTTTTAAGAGCACATGATTTTAAACATAGCATGCATTGCAAACCTAGTAGTGATAGACTCCTACTGAGTATAGTATATACTCACCCTATCCTTAACATTTTTTAGGATAGTTCCGCTTACAAATAGGAGACGCCTCAGAAGATATTAGTGCTATGAGCAAGTGAATAAACAAAGGAGACAACTATACATGTGAGTAAACTCTCTACCCTTTGGACATGTATTTGTATTAATTTACAGTTGGACTGCGTGCTATGACTGTAAAGACCTGGGGAAAAACATTTATGGTTTCTAAAGTTTTTCAAAAATTACTTTGGTTATTGTGAAAGCAAATGACACTCGGGGTTTTCAAAACGAGTTTAAAACTAAAGATTTTCTACTGCATTGCATGGTTTTCATAAAAATGATTTTTTTCAAATAGGGATGCATCCTGCCTTAGGAATTAGATATTGCATTTAAAAATGCATGGGAAAACCCAGGGTCGTCACACATGGTTTAGGGAAAAAGGTTAGCTTGGTGTATTTTTCCTCACTACTTAGACATTAAGGGTTCATTCCCATGCCTATGGGTTCCTAAGGTCCTAATTGGGCCTTGGTATTGTCAGGTTTACAAAGGTTTAGTGATCCCGCGCCACTATCATAGTTTATAGGTCATGCCAACCTTATATAGGGCCTTGATTAGGTATTTTATGGTTTGGGTGTGTTCGTGTCGTTGATACGGACACAATGCCTTTTGCCGTGCCTCAATCGGAGCCCTAGAACTCAAGTTATGGGCATTTTAATGTCGAGTGTACATAGAAGGCCATACGAGGTGGAAGCCTGGGACGTTAACACGTCTCGCATCAGCGGTGCGTGCCCCAGCGAGCGCGTTTGCAGACGCACCTGGCTTCCGCCTGACTTTTTACTTTGTGGGGACCGGGGTGTCCTCAGGACGCCCTGGTTTGATCTTGTCGAACTAGTGCGTCCCAGGCACCGTCCCTGGGTCCTTTGTGGCTCCTTAGAGGCCCGTTTTGCATGGTTTTTCATGCAGAAACTTGGGGAAACCCACCCTAAGTCAAAGGGGAAGATGGGTTTGGAGGGGTTTTGGGCATACCTGGTTTGTGGCTGGGTTTTCTCCACATTTTCTCCTCTTTCTTGCCTCTCCACAATGGGTTTTTCCCAAGCTTTTGGGCTCCCATTGGAGGTGCCCAAGAGCTCTATTTATAGAGCTCGAAGAGGGTTCTGGAGGGGGTTCTTACCGCCATGAAATGGCAGTGGAGAAACCTCCAGAATGGCGATGGTTTCTCCCCTGCACACCGCCATTCTAGAACCCTCTAGGAGGTTGAAGAATAGGGGTGCCCGTATCAAAACGGGTCCCTATTTTTCTCAGGCCAAATCCATTTTTAATTTAAATTACACTTTTGCCCTTGAACTTCAAAAGGCCATAACTTGCTCATTTTAACTCTGTTTTGAGTGATTTTTGTCTTGTTGGATTTATTTTTCCAAGACAAACCTAAGGGTACTATTCTCAGGACCAAATTTCTAGGTCTGGTCAGGGGGAATGGTGAAATGACCAAAATACCCTTATCTCCAAAAAGGGAACTTTTCATTTCCTATAGAATGTCCAATTCATTTTTGTTAAAAATAGCGTAAATTGCTCGAGAATTACATTATTACCCCCTTAAAATAATTTCGTCCTCAAAATTCCACAAATCCTTACCTTCAAGTCAGCTGTCTTCTTGATAAGACATATTATTTCTGAGGACTCCCTTAAAACTCGAACTAAGAATAGGTCTTTGCTTCATTCCCATGCTTCTGTTGTCGTCAAATTCATTATTCCGTTATCCAATACTCTAATTGGGTTAATACTTGGAGTAATGTTGTTCTTAAAATGCTAATCATACTATCTTGTAACCAATCCTAGGCACGTTTTCAATTTATCCTCATTATAATTCCTTCCACAAGGCCTTACACATATATATCGTCAATATATCTTATCCATTTTCTTTAAGTATATATATGGACTGCTTTTGCTGTGCACTCTGATACATAGTCCCATGTGTGCCAGTTTATCATTACTGGTTTCTATTTGTATTTTGTGTTGCTACCCATCCTTAGATACTTATATTCCTCTGATCATGGATAGTCTCCATAGATGACCATACTCTCCTACTCGTATATAAATTACTTCATACTTCTTTGAGATCATATGATCTTATTCCTCCTATTTCATTTTGAATAGCATAGGATAATCCCTTTTTCCTCTTGTCTTCTATCTAGTGATCTTTTCATCATCCACATCTCCTTCTAATGGTTGGTTGTATGTCATTAGTAAGAGTCCAACAAAAAAGGTTACATTCTTTCTATTGTGTATAACTTTGCTTCTTATCTTCTTTGCTTTATATTTTACCCAAGATACTTCACTAGCTGATATGGTATCATGTGTCCTCCAATTATATTAATGATAAAGCCAAACCCTTGATAAACTTCGAATTTCACCTGTCTATCGCTTTTCTACTATAACTTGGGTCCTCAACCCATATTATATTCAAAATAAAACCATGAAACAATTCAAGTAGCATCCCCCATCAATAATACGATCTCATATTACGATTTAGGATATCTGAACTGTACATCAAGTTTCATAGATGTTGAAGCCATCAAATGCTTCTCTCCCTAAAGAGTTTATGCAAACTCATGTCAAATGTTTTATGGTTAATTCATCACCATGGGTCAAATGTTCTCGTCCAGAGGCCTTTCTCACTATTCACATTAATTAAGTCTCTTATTCATAATCGAGTACCCTTACTAGGTCATGGTTGAATCCTTTGTCATTATCTTCTTTATCCTTTCTTTGCTTGATGATTTTCTTCATAACCTTTTAGACCAAATGTTCTATACTTGATCTAGTAAGGTTAGTCCTCAGGAAATTCCTTCAATTTATTTTTCGTACTTGGTATATGCACATAACGACTAACTTTTTGTCTAAAGGCAACGTAACATCAAATCTCACCTTATAATGTGCTGGCCACCTCAACTTTTCTCCTTCTATTCCCTATATCAATATGTTGTTCAATCTTTTATTACTACATTATAGTTAACCATTCAGTCTTAATTGTCAGGGGGTACCATCATCATAAGTAGTGGTTTTCTCAATTTCTCAAATTTTATCTTTCAAGTGCCTCCTCATACTTAGCTTATAATAGCAGTTCTCCTTCGATAGCTATTACATTAAGTTATGCTGAAGCTATTAAATCATCAAATATGAAAAACACTCAGGTAAGCATGGAACATTTTCATAGACATATAGAAAGAGAATTTATTTGATTACCTGTTGATCTCTGTCCAGATGTATAGGTTATGAGCTCAATGGTCACTCTAAAGCGATCAGTGGTTATCCAAGTCAGCAGCATCTTTCAGACCCACAATGATTTCTATGGTTTGTCATGGTATCTATTCAGGTTTGGAAAAATCTGTCTCATTGGTGGAGATCGCTCCTTATTTTTTCTTCTGTCTTAGTTGCTACTGTCCTCATCATACTCGTAGCTCCTTCATGATGTGGCCTAATTAACCGACCTTATACCCTCAAATGACTTAGTCTAACAAGTAACTTAGACTACTGTCTCATAAATACTAACATATTTGATTAAATAGGGTGGGATACCTTTATTTAGTCAATAGTACTCTAAAGGTAATGACTAAATAATGGTCTTAAGATATTTGCTCTTCCAAATCTATGATAGCAAGACCTCAATTCGATCCTTGATGGTACCCTACTTGCTGAAGAAAGACAAATGGACAAGACACGGTCCCGGCTTAATTCCTTTGTCAATATACTTTATTGGCAAGGTAGGATATCACTAGATTTTCCTTTTTATGGACTATATCCATTAGTGTTCCCATAAGCTACTGGATCCGATAAAAATCTAATTGCAATAATTAATATAGACATCAAACTATTTATAGAATTTAATTTCTAGTTGGTCACCATTCCTCTTCGAAAATTTCTTGTCGCATAATCTCCTAAAATTCAATACTCTACTCAACATCTTAAACCCCATATGCTTTCTCTCTTTTATACTCTTTTACAATAAGATCACCAACTCATCTAGTATTATTCCTTTGCATTTGTTTGATCTACCTTCCTATAGGATTCAAGATGATAGAATTGTATGTATCTCTATAAAGTTGTGATCTTCTTCTTTTGAATATTCAATATTCATCGAATACTTATAGTTACATCTCTATCTCTTTCTCTCTTTTCTTCAAAATCCTCATTTTTGTCTACGTAGATCAATGTCTTCATATGCTTTGTTGCATATAATCGATACTACATCTACTCCTTTACTTAACAGATATGATAAACTAAATGCTTCTAAGAAATTCTAAACTGTCTTAAGATCATTGAAATCCTCAATTGCCTGTAGCCCCAATAAAATTCATAGTGTCTGAATAATGGTATTGACGTTTTGGTTATGCTATATTTCTCTTATAAGTTCCTATTAGGATCAATCTATTGTTACAGATATGTCAACCCTAGTATTATCATAAAAAATCTCCTGGTAACTCTGTCAAATACATTTCCCTATCATAGTCATGTTATATTCCCCTTAATCACCTAACATATCAATTGCACACATCTTTTGATCTACTCCATTACACTCAGGTTGTCCTTATTAGATAGCACTTTACTCTTCATAAGACTCCAATTAAGTTATCCAAAACTGAGCTAAGTCCTTCAAGATCCATACCTTTGTGATCTAGTACGAGTCACAGTTATCTCCCAGTATCATCTTCTATGCTCATCCCTATTAGATTATCATCAAAATCTTCTCAAAGTCCGTCTTTTACATCCCTTATCATATTCATATTCTGATATTCTTTATGATGGTAAGATAGCTATCTAGGTTCTTCGATGTTCTCATCTTTGGTGAGATTGATCTATTACAGGTCAGAATTATCTACTAACACATTCACTAACACCTTCCTTCATCATTCTTATCATAATCTGATCCATATATGAGTTTCCCTGTTTGTACCACTGCACAACAATCCTTGTTGATAAGATTTAAGCCATCCAATATCTAAGTATTTGTTAGACCCACTCCTTTTTTCACCTATCTATTTATGGGGAAATGCCTTGAGCATTAATATGCTAGTCATCTCTACTATTTCTATTTCTACTACTTCTTCTTAATTTTCTTGATTGTCTATGACCCTTGGACATGCTGGATTGGCTGTGAAAGGATAAAACCTGGGCTCTGATACCAACTGTGACGACCCGGGTTTTCCCAATGCATTTTTAAATGCAATATCTAATTCCTAAGGCGGGAAGCATCCCTATTTGAAAACCATTTTATAAAAACCATGCAATGCAGTGGAAAATCTTTAGTTTTAAACTCATTTTTGAAAACCCTGAGTGTCATTTGCTTTCACAACAACTAAAGTAGTTTTTGAAAAACTCCAGAAATTATAAATGTTTTCCCACGTCTATCCAATCACAGCTCACAGCCCAACTGTAAATACATGTCCAAAGGGTAGAGTGTTTACTTACAAGTGTGATTGTCTCTTTTTGATTTACTTGCTCGTAGCATTAACATTTCCTGAGGCATCTTCTACTCGTGAATGGAGCTGTTCTAAAAAATGATATATATTTAGGTGAGTATATACTATACTCAGTAGGAGTCTATCACTACTAGTTCTACAATGCATGCGATGTTTTAAAACATATGTTCTTTAAACCATGTGCATGTTTGAACACTCATGCTCAATATCGATATTAAAAGCCATTGTCGAATTAGAAAACTGACGACTTAAAGAATCGCATAATCCAAGTCGAAAGTAACATAGATATCATAAACATATATGATATGCATAAGATGCTCAGCTGAATTCAACTCATGGATATATGGTATGGTCGACCAACCTCACGTCATGCCATATGCAATGCAAGTAAATCATCAAAACATAGGGCCCACTATGTCCACGACCTCCTCGTCGTGTGGTCCCCGGGTACCTGGGGACACTCGGTCATAGCCTCCAAGGGGCATATAACACATTGACCCAGTGCCGTGACACCAGTGGTAGCCCCCTGTACCACATGCAGTTGACGTAGGGACATGTCTTTTTTTGGTGTGGTACCCTTTCCACCTAATAGTGGTAGAGGCTAGGAGGCCACCCCAGACCTCTCGGCATAGTTCCCACGAGCTTACTATCCCAAATCATATACAATCAATCAAGCAAAAACCTCTTTTTCAAAACCTGTCCTCTTTGGGTCCCTCACAACTGCCTACCCAGTGTCTTTTAGGCACTCCAGCGTTTTTTAGTAACCCTCAAGGACATGCAATTTTTCAAAAATCAATAACCACAAATCATGCAATTTATGCAATCGTTTGCAAAACATGTCTATGCATAATGTATTTATCATATGCATGCTGAATTCATTTATAAAATTAAGTCATGCTAAATAAGTCATATAACTTATATTTAAAACATGCAATCTCAAAAAAATCATGGGCTCTTTTTAAAAGTCTAGTCGCGATAGAGCACCTACCTAGTTTGATCACGCTAGTCCCCTTGTCCTCGTACGTTCCTGAACATGGTTTAGGGAAAAAGGTTAGCTTTGCCTCTTTTTCCTCACTACTTAGGCATTAGGGGTTCATTCCCATGCCTATGGATCTCCTAAGGTCCTAACTGGGCCTTGGTATTGTCAGGTTTACAAAGGTTTAGTGGCCCTGCACCACTATCATAGTTTAAGGGTAGTTCCTACCTTAGATAGGGCCTTGATTAGGTATTTTATGGTTTGGGTGTGTCCATGTCATCGATACGGACACAACGCCTTTCACGACGCCTCCATTGGAGCCTTAGAACTCAAGTTATGGGCATTTTAATATCGAGTGTATATAGAAAGCCATACGAGGTGGAAGCCCGGGACGTGTTAGCGGCGCGCGCCCCAGCGGGTGCGTCCACGGACGCGCCGCTGGTTTCTCTTTAATGTGGTCGACTCATTTTCATCCAATGGGGACTGGGGCATCCTCAGGACACCCTGGTTCGACCTTGTCGAACCAATGCACCCCAGGCACCGTCCCTGGGTCCTTTGTGGCTCCTTAGAGGCCCATTTTGCATGGTTTTTCATGCTAAAACTTAGGGAAACCCACCCTAAGTCTAAGGGGAAGATGGGTTTGGATGGGTTTTAGGCATACCTGGTTCGTGGCCGGGTTTTTACCACAGTTTTTCCTCTTGCCTGCCTCTCCACAATGGGTTTTTCCCAAGCTTTTGGGCTCCCATTAGAGGTCCCCAAGAGCTCTATTTATAAAGCTCGAAGAGGGTTCTGGAGGGGTTTCTTACCGCCATGAAATGGCGGTGGAGAAACCTCTAGAATGGCGGTGGTTTCTCCCCTGCACACCACCATTCTAGAACCCTCTAGGAGGTTGAAGAAGAGGGGTGCCCGTATCAAAACGGGTCCCTGTTTTTCTCAGTTCAAATCTGTTTTTAATTTAAATTACACTTTTGCCCTTGAACTTCAAAGGGCCATAACTTGCTCATTTTAACTCTGTTTTGAGTGATTTTTGTCTTGTTGGATTCCTTTTTCTAAGACGCACCTAAGGGTACTATTCTTAGGACCAAATTTTGGGGTCTAGTCAGGGTGAACGGTGAAATGACCAAAATACCCTTATCTCAAAAAAGGGAACTTTTCATTTCCTATAGAATGTCCAATTCATTTTTGTTAAAATAGTGTAAATTGTTTGGGAATTATAGATGTATACCAGATAGTGAACATCATAAAATCATTTTCTTTTTCATGAGAATGCATGCGAGGGCCATTTCAATTCTAGAAAAACAACAACAAAGATTTTGTAGTGTGGTTTTTATTGGCCCATTATTTCAGGAATTCACTTGCTTATTGCATAACATGTGCTGGATGTCAATGGATAAGGAGCATAGGAAAAAGAAATTTGATGCCTTTAAATCCCATTCTTATAAGTGAGCCTTTTGATATGTGGGGTATTGATTTTATGGGACCTTTTTCCAACTACTTTAGTTATTTATACATTCTTGTGGGAGTAGACTATGTGTCAAAATGGGCGGAAGCTATATCGTGCAAGACCAATGACCACAAGGGGGTAGTCAAGTTTTTAAAGGAAAATATACTTACTCACTTTGGTACTCCTAGAGCCAAAATTAGTGATGAGGGTAAATACTTTTGTAATACAAGGTTTGAGAACTTAATAAAGAAATATGGTATTACTCATATGATTGCTACCCTTTACCATCCTCAGAGCAGTGGATAGGTATAAGTGTCAATAGGGGGATAAAGTAAATTTTAGAAGAGACAGTTAATCCAAATAGAAAAGAATGGTCTGTGAGACTTAGTGATACCTTATGGGCCTATCATATTTTATTTAAAACCCCTAAAGGCATGTCACCCTATCGTTCGGTCTATGGAATTGTTTGCCACCTACTAGTAGAACTTGATCACATAGCATATTGGGCCATAGAAAAGCTCAATTTTGATTTAGATAGTGTTGGAACCCACAAAAAGCTCCAACTCATTGAGTTGGATGAACTATGGAAAGATGCATATGAGTCTCGTAAGATATACAAAGACCTAGTGAAAAGCCATCATGATAAAAATATTATGCAAAAACCCTTCACCTCAGGATAAAAGGTCCTCTTGTATAATTCTAGATTACATCTATTCCCTAGAAAACTTCGATCTTGATGAACTAGACCCTACATAGTACAACATGTCTATCCTCAAAAGACCATCAAGAAAGAAAAGGATGGAGATATTTCTAAAGTAAATGGTCAATTGAAACCCTATTTAGAGTTGGTAAACCTTGAAGTAGAGGAAACCTTGCTAGAGGAACCAATCTATCAGGACCCACCTTAGCATATCCCATGACACATGCATCCATCATGAGTCCAACATTCATCATTAAATCTATATCCATCATGAGTCTGGCATTCATCATTAAATTTGCATTTATCATGTACCGTATGTTTGGCTAAAGACATTAAACATAGTGCTCACTGGGAGCAACCTAAGGTTTTTAGAGAGTCTCATTATTCTGCATTGCACATTTATCATATAGGGTCCTATGTTTCAAAACATTAGGGACAGTGTGTAGTTTAGGATTGGGGGGGCGGGTGGTGGGGGTGGTGGGTGTAGATATGCATAAGATTTCTAAGTTTTCTTGTATTATTGTAAAAAAGTAGAGAAGAATTTTTTTTATTTATTCAAAAGTATTATGGTCAAAGTTCATTTACTATGATGAGAATTGGATTGTTTGAAGCTTAGTATTTCTCCTACTTTAACTTCTGATTAGAAATGCATATGGTTAATTCTATATTATTCATGTCTTGAAGTATTTTATGAAAGCTAAATCGCATAATACACTTACACATAGTGCATAGTCTAAATTGATAAATAATTATGACTTAGAGACCCTAAGGAAAATTAGTAGAGACCTACAAACCAAAGTGAGTATTAGATACTATCATTTTTCTAAGGGTTATATATAATTCCATAATTTCTTCAATGTACATAAACATTGAAATATCCTAATGATCTTTATTTGGTCAATTGCTAAGAAACAATATGAGTACTAACTTTCTTTATTGAGCATTTATTGAATCTAATGGGCTTTTAAGAAACCTAAAAAATGACACAAGCCATTCTTATTTCACCCCAGAGACATAAAGCCTACCCAATATAAAGTACTGCTAGTTAGACCCTTTGAGCCTCTTAGTAATAGCATCCATTCTTAAGGATCATAATTCCTTTGTCTTATTGGAACTTAAAAGAAATTATGTGAACCATCAAATTGTTGGATTCGGTCACATAAAGAAAGAATTTGATTTGAATCCTTTCTTTGAGAGATTTATTTTTGAGTGTATACTAAAATGAAATTGAGGTCAAAACCTCATTCCAATGGAGTATAAGCATATCTATTTAGAAATATGGACATTAGAAATTTTCGTCCATCTTTATTAAGTCGTTAAAGTTAGTAGAGTGTCAATTGAAGAGAATTCTTTGAGATAAAATGAAGGACTTATCACGAGGCTTAACTTGTCCACTAGAAGAAACCTAGGTGTTTGAGGGCTTGTTTTATTCTTATGAAAACAACAACCATTTTTGTTTTCATGATTTTTCACATGTTTGCTTGGGACTAGCAAAATGCTAGTAGGGGGTGATATAAGTGTTCAATTTTGTATAAAAAGTGTCTAATTAGTAGTCCATGTGTTATAAATTATAGGCATTATTTTAGGGGTTTTTTAAAGATTTTATAACATATGCATTTTTGACCTAATAATCCATAAGTTTGATAGTTTGTAGGTTCAAAAGCTAATTCAGAGTATATGAATTATCTTAATTTTCTACGATCTAGCTAAGGTATTTACTCTTTTGTAGGTGTTGAGAAGATGATCTGATGGACTAAGGTATTTACTCTTTTGTAGGTGTTGAGAAGTTGATCCAATGGCTAAGATAAAGAAAGTTAAGATTTAAAGATTAAGATTGAAGGAGGGTCAAAGACCTAAATTTCAACATTCCAAAGGAAAGGAAATGAAGTTAAGGTAACCAAATGAAGTTTGAGGAAGCAATTAGAAGCATTAAAGGAGACTAAGATGGGCCTATGCAAAAAGCCATGCAATTCCACCACTTTTGCATAAGAATTTGAGCCATGCATGAAGTTTCCTAGTCTAACAAGGAAACCTAAGTAAGCCAAGCCATTCAAGTCTTAAATCCAAGGGACAACTATTGAAGCCATCAAGCATTAAACCATTGAAATGAACCACCATGTCACATGAGATCCATGCCACATAGAGTCATAGGATTGGAGGGCAATTAGAAGCAATTATCCTATGCTAAATAGTGAATTTCAAGGGATAATTAGAAAGGAATTTGGATGATAACAAACATGGTAAGGTGCATGCAATGTGACCTAATAGGAAAAGAGTCCACTCCTTATATTTCCTTCCCATCTTTATCTCTTTCCACCTCTTTATCTCCATCTCTATCCCTCACCATCTAGGATTTCCATGTGAAACACAAGGGGGGAGACGCCTCCTTCTTGAAAAAGTGGTGCCTCCCACCTTAAATCCACCTAACACATTCCTAATCCTACCTTTCATCACTATCACTTTATTAAACTCTCTCCCCATCTTTCTTTTCCTCCTTCTTTATGCTCTCTTTCCTTCTTCTTTCTAATTCACAATAGACACCTCAAGGAAATGAATTTCACACCTTCCTTTTGCTTAGATTTAGAAAGTCCACTCACCCACCCTAACTCACCTTCTAAATCTATCTCCTTCCACTTTCTACTCACCTTACAAGATGTTTTATCTTAACCAAACTCTTTCCTAAGTTCCCTATTACCTTTCATTCCACATTAGGACTCTTTTAAGAAGTGCCCAACATCTATAAATACTAAAGGAATTCAGCTCCTAGGGCATAGAAGGGTGGAGATGCCTCGTCCTAGTAAGCCTTCCACACATCCTTTCTTAGGTGTTCCTATTCAAGTTCAGCATTCCTTATTTTGTTTGCACTTAAATTCAAGGTTGGTTTTCATACTTCTTTTCCTTTGTTGTTGCTTTGTTTGCTTCTTTGTTCTAGGTGTATCTTTCTTTTCTTGTTTTTTTGTCGATATTTTTCTTTTAAGTTCTTAGTTTACTTGCTTAGTTCTTCTAGGTTCAAGGATTCTTCCTCTTGTAGTGATAGCCAAAGAATAGCAGCCTTAAATCATCGTGCTTTTGCTTTATCACTCTCCTTGTCTCTAGCTTGTTTTGGATCTATCTTGTTCTTTTTGTTCCCATCTTTCCTACCACTTTCTCATTTATTTTCTCTCTTGAATTCATATGTATGATATTTGAATTTAGATTAGGATCTTTGGAGTATGTTTAATATTTGATTTGAAGTTGAGGTCTTCCTTAAGAAGAGTGTGCAATTTTCAGCCTTGCTCTCTATGTACAAATGCATTACTTATGTAATTTCAAGTCAATGGATAAACATGTTTGATGACCAATTTTATTGACTAATTTCTATATTAAAGTACTTCAATTATTGAGTGTTATATTCCATAAAAAGTTCTAGCTATGTTGCTTTCCATGCCTTACTTGATTTGAGTTTCATATACACCATGTTGATGGAATTTTTCATCTGATGTTTCATGTACAATGTCTAGTAGTCCATATACTTTATTTGCTTGAAATCTTAGTAACAAATTTAGAATTTTAGTTAATTTAGTGAGTGATTTAATTAGTTGGTGTATTACTTAGCTTTTAATTCATAATTTCTAGTCAACTTTCACTCCATATATCATGCACACACTTTCATGTTCATGCACATGGTGAGTTAAGTTCATTCCCATATTGTTGGTTGATTCTTTGATGAGAGTAAGTTTAGATTTTAGTTGTTACTTGTTTGGCATCTTAGGACAGTTTAGAAATTTTATAATTTATTTTTATAAAGTTTTAGGATTAGGAAAGTTTCATTTTTAACAAGTTTCCTTGATTAAAGTTTCATTCATTCTAGTTTTGCATTTGTTTCTTTTATTAAATGCATGTTAGTTAGAAAGTTTCTAATTTCATTGAAATTTTTTAATTTTAGAAAGTTTCCTTTAGTTCATGTTTCTAATTTTATGTATGTTTCCCATTCCATGTTGTTTAAATTCATAGTTTAATCCAAACCATCTCTCTTTGGCTAGGATAAGCAAATTAAATAAGATCCAATAAATTAGAAATTCATGAGATTCCTTAGGGTATTGACCTCTCCCACATGCAATTACTACTTTGATTTGTTCCCTTGAGGGTATATTTAAAGCTACACCACCACCTTGGGAAGCTTATGGAGGAAGTTCAATTCATATACAATGAAAGGTTCTTAGAAATAAAAGAAGATTGAGACTTGTATGAAAACTTAATACTTACTTTATCTCTCTTACTCAACCAAATGAAGAAGATCACACAATCATTGGACATCTTATCCATGGGAAGATGGTGATGTCTACTTGGGGTCACGTGAAACACATGAAGAAAATTTCTAAGGAATCAAGGCCATTCATTCTAGGGTACTTCAATCCAACAGTGGACAGAAAATGAAGCATTATGGAAGATTTACATGTTGTACTTGGATCTCATCCATTATGGAGAGGATAAGCATGATCTAATGGCTAGGAATAAAGAATTGAAAAGATAGAAACCTAGCCACCTTTCTCATCTTGAAAAGTCAACCCAAAACCTTAAGGAAAGGAAAATCTCTTGCACCCACGTTAATCCTATGGTTGACATGCACCTCACACACCACACACACACACACCCGTGGAGAATCACATCCCTCCTTGGACTTTCTAATTTCAAACTCTCCTAAATTCCATCCACTTCCTTTTATTTCTTTTCCCTTTCCTTTCTACTTATTTTCCTTCCCACTTATTCCTTTCCTTCCCTAGCATATTTCCTTGCCCACTTTTTCTCTTCCATCTTATCCCCTTCTACTTTCCTCTTCCATACCCACATATCGACAAGATGCCTCCCACCTTCTAAATCTAACCAAATCCCACTTAACTTCCTAGATTCTCTCCAAATATTCCTCACTTCCTTCTCTCCCAAGTAATCCCCTTTCTTGTAACACCCGTAACTTTTGTAATGAAATTGAATAAATAATGAAATTGAGAATTTCCAGGAAAAATCAGGCTAGAATATTAGAGTTATTAAAAATGCACTTCTCAAAGAAGTACAATCGCAACAAACCCTTCAGAATGACTATAAACATGGCAAATTCTGAATTTGAATAAAAAATCCTCATTTTTCTACATTTTTATGAACAAATAGGTAAAATTTTGATTTTACTCATAACCCAGACCTAAGACATAAAACTTTGGAATGTACTCAGAAATAGAAATCCAACACCACTAAGTGCGCTCAATTCCATGTTCATGGGAATAAACACTATTTTTCTCCATTTTTAAAATTAAAAGGGAAAAATGGTCTTTTCATACCCCTGTGGGGCCCATAAGGGACCCACAAAGGAATCCAATGGCCAAAAAATGTGCAATCATCAATCAAACCATCACCACCTACTAGTGGAGAAGGAAGGTGGTAGTGGGAATCCAAGGACTATTTAATAATAAAAAGAATTTAACATGATAATTACATATAATCATGAAAAACTCCCAAAATGCCTATAAATATCTTAGAAAAAAATTCCCAAAAAAATTCCCCACAAAATTCCCTAGCTTCCACCAAAAATTCAGCTCAAAACTCCTCATCCTTCTCTCTCTTTTCTTCCTCCTTTTCCCCTCTTTATTTTCTTCTATTAGTGCGTCCACAGATGCACTTGGGTGAATATTCCTCCTGAACCATTGGGTGCATCTGTAGATGCGTCGTTTGCGACGAGCAGGGTTTGCACCCTGCTACGGTTTTTCAATTAGACATTCTTCCTAGACCGTTGAAACCTTAATCCACTCTATCAAAAAGGTTCAGCTCCTCCAAATACACAAAAGCCTTATAATTTTTCAACAATCAGTGGAGTATTCACCAACCAAATCGTCAAAAAATAGTAGCTCTAATGATTAATAATTAGTCATGGATTTTCTTATTTTCTAGTCAAGTTTCCAGACTCTGAACACACTAGGTAGGTGCATCTCCCTCCCCTCTTTCCATTCCAGCATTTAGGTTGGGTTTTCCAGCATCCAAGGGATCTCCCTGGCCCTTGATACATCAGAGATGATGGATCTGGCAACAGGGTTGAGATCCACCATCTTATATGGCTAAAATGAAATCTCTGAGCTGTTGGATGGATTCTTGGGGCATAAAATTTGGGTCATTGATGGTCAAAGATGGAGGAGATACTGCCATGGGTGATCCGACAGTCCAGATCTAGACTATCTTGCCCAACACCGATCACCTCCATCAACCACCTACAATGGGCAGTAACAGGCAGGGGCCGCTGGTCGTCCCCTCACCTATAAGCCCAAATTTGATCTGGGCCATCCAAATTTTGAACTAAAATATTGTTTTTACAATTAAGAGCTCAATATAGCTCTGATTTTAGATTTGAAAGTTTCTATAGGTTCCTTGTATCTTGTAGAAGTTATTGAACTCATTAGATCTATGTTTCCAATTGTATTTACATGTGATAGTTAGTGAAATCCACACCAAAGGTAGTACGTCATGATCCAAATGACTTGAAATTGAAAATATGAACTGATGGATGGGTTCAGGAGGTATCAAAAACCTATGGATCATGATCACAATAAAATTTCTATATATCTAGATCAAGAAATTAAACAAAAATAGTAAGATTTAGTATTAGCCCTTAAAACAGGCTGAACTCTTAAAATCCCAATTATGATCTCAATTTAACTCCAAATTGAGTTCAGAAAGATGGGTTGGATTCCTTTTGATGAGTAGAACTTACTAAACTTAGAAAATTTATGTTTTGATGCATGCAAAATTCTATTAATAAAGAAAAGTATTGCTAATTCTCATGATTAGTGAAATTTGGAATGATCAAACTCTATAATTCTAATCCACTAATGATCTTATGATTGTGAGACATGGAATCAATAGTTAAAAGTGACTGATCTATGTTTAATTAAGAGATCTAGCCTTAAAAGTAGTAAGATCCATAAAAAATGAATGATAATCTCCTTGATCTAGTTGATCAAGGTTGATTGGATAGTATGGATATGTTTGGATGAAGATATGAAGTTAATATCATATGGATTTATGGACTGGATGATGATGATTTGAAATAGATTAAGATCTATACCCTTAAATTGGATAAAAGGCCTTAAGATCTTCTTGATCGGTTGGATCAAGAAGGATTGAATCATTTGATGAGATGCATCAATGATCTAATAATGAAATCACATTAAAAAGATGTATTAGATCTATAGAAAAATGAAAGGATCAAGATCTAAATCCTAAAAGGGATAGAAATCAATCATGACCGTTGGATCATGATGAATAGTTATGGCATGTTAGATTTACATTTGAAGTATTAAATGTTATTATAATTGTCATTTATTGCTTAGTAGATTTAACTGTAGATTTATTTACTTAGTTATTTGTGCTTTAATGCTTATATTATGAAAATTACATTGAAAATGTAATTAAATGAAAATAGAGTTGAAGAACAATTATATGAAATGAATGACATGGACTTAATGATAGTAAGGGCCATAGTTAGTAGGATAATATAAGGAATAATGAAACTCTATGAATGACATTTTAAATGTTCATGGATTTAATTAAAATCAATTAGAAAGAATACTTAGGGTTAAAATGCTCATAGGAATCTTATGAAGGGTTGAGTTAAGGTCACCCTAGTGGATGATGAACATGGTGGTTAAGTAGGTTCTCTAATAGAGCCTCGCTCTTCCCCCACCTTCCGTTGATGTTTGTAAGGTCTAAACGCTTCCTTACATGATGATTGAAGTGACCACTTTGTGTTCAACCATTCAGCTAGTAAGCCTTAGCCAATTTGACATAAGAGGAGTTGTCTAGACTTAGGATAAAATAAGCTATCCTCAACCAGTAAAACATTAACTGGTTGAGCAATAATAATAAGAGCATAAAAATTTAGTAAATCATTTAACCCTAATAAAAATAGTAATGAAGATAAAGATGATCAGACAAGATCCAGAGGATCTTGAATGATAAAAAACAATAAGAATACTAGTGCTGTATTATGTATGTATGTGTAAAAAAATATAGATAGAGAACCCAAACCCTTGATCAAACATGATTTAAGGAAAATTAGGGCATCCCTTATAGGAATACATGAAGAAAGAATACTTATATAAAAGAATAACTTGATATGTATGGTTTGACAGATGTATGAATCAAGACCATGATACCACTTTGAGATAGGTAGATGTATAAGAATGTATTAAGAATTCATGTGTATACATACATGATCTTCTGTCTAGAATTATAGACCTTCATGATATAAGTATATTTGGTACCTTGGCATGATAATGATCCAACCACATGATGTAACTAAGTGGACCAACCCCATGATCTAATTCAACTGATCCAATCTATGATCTAATCAAATGAGGTGAAAGTAATGAGATGTGTAGACTAAGGAAACCCTAAGAATAGGGCATAGAAAATATTGCAGCCTTAGTTAAATAGACACATCGTCTGATATGTACAATGTATTTTACATATAAGCATGATGGCTTGTGATTTTGTTTTACATAGTACTAGGACTGGGGATGCTATGTTAGGAAAGTTATGAGGGTTTGGCCACCTGCTTCTTGAAATTTATATGATGGATACCATGCCCAAAGAGAGGCTAAATATTGGGTGGGGCAATCATGGGAAGGCCGTCATTGTGACAGCCACGGTCCTCCCCATGTGACATGGAGTTGTTATTTCCATAGTTGGTATCGTGGATGGCTATGCAGTTATCTGGGCGCATTATACGGATTGAGACTGCAACATAGTAGTCCTAATGTGTTTTGCATTATGATGCACTTACGATAGGCATAGTGTAATGCCATGGCACGATGAAATGCTACTACATGAGTTCTTGGAAGGAATATCCCTATATGAGAATTGGTTGAATATGGATCTCCCAAGTGGAGTATATAGCCAAGGGAAGGAACAAGTTTTGACCAATTTTCACTATTTTAACATATTTATCCTATACTACATAAATAACGTATATACTCTATGTTGGGATAACTCATGAGTAAATAACCATGATGGAATAATGACTGAGGTAAGTATTCTTATATTAGTGAAGTAGTATATTTCTATATCCCCTACCAATCTTAGCTTGCTGAGAGATTGTAAATATTTGGATGTTTACAATATCTTAGAAACGGAGAAGGAGAATTAGGAGCTCAAGATGGTAGAAGACTTGAAGAGAATAATGAATTAGGGTATGTCCCTTGAAGACATGCAATTTTTATTTGAGAGCATTGTATTGTATTAAGAGTTTTAATGTAAGGTGAGGTTTGAAATTTGGATTATGTAATTTGGACAATGGTTTGTAATTATAATACAGGGGCTGTGTAGGAGTGAACTATTGGATGATTCCTATTATTCAATAAAAATTTATTTTATACAAAATGTCTATGTGTATTATGTACCTTGAGGTAAGGCTTGGGTTTTGTTACAAACGAGTTTTAAAGAAAAGAATTTTTGTTGTATTGTTTCTGAAATTTTCTTACCATTAAGGGCCCTGCCTTTGAAAAATGTATTACAAAATGTGTTACAAAAACCTGGGTTGTCACATTTCCTATCCACCAAATCTAATTTCCTAACCATCCTTATTACTTTCCCTTCTCACTTCCACATGCCATCTCTCACTAAAGCATCCAAGACCTTCCCATAATGGAATTCATGCCCCCACCTCCTCCGCCTCTTTAATTCCTTACATCTTAATATCCTATCCTCTCTTCCATCTCAAACTTTCAGTCTCATTCAAACTTTATGATCCTAGCCATTAATTCCTTAAGGCTTTTACTTTGAAAATATTATAAGTATAGGATAATGAGATGGCTTGGGGATCTCTTACCTTACCCATGAACTTGAAAGCTAAATTTAGGAGAAACATAGGGAGATAGTTCACCTTTGCCAAAGCTCCCATAAGATCAAAGTCAATCAATAAGAGAAGAGGTAAGCATGATCATCCATTCCTAGTTTTGTCCTTTCTTTCTTCCATTCTCTTCATCATCCCCTTTCTCTTGTTCTCACTCAATCCTTGCACATCCCCCTTCTTTCATCCTTGCATGCTCTTCATGCCTTGCACAACTTTATATGACATGCACCTCATCATTCCTGTACGCTTTACATGTCCTCTCTTTCTTTTTTTCTTCTTCCATCTCTATCTTCTAGCCAATGCACACACCACACAATCCATCTTACTTTCTCCCTTACAAACCTTTCACCATTGCCCTACACACATCCTTCCAGCCCATCTCCATCCTAGCTTAGTTTCACATTCACACTCACCCTTTTCCTTTAACTTTCTTTTCTTCTTTGGGATTTGAGAATCTAAGGAAAGGGAAAAACACCTTGTGTCCTCCTATAGTAGCCATGGATTCTTCCACTTCTTAAATCCTAGTTGAGAGTTATTTAGGGTTTGTGGCTTATTGGATTAAGGAGATGAGAAAAGAAAGGTTATAGCTTACTGTACATTGAGTTGAAGAGAAGTGTATAGACACTTGTTAAGTGACATAACAAAGTAAGCAGTAAGTAGAATTCAAGCCCAAAAGAGAAGAAGAGGATGCATAAAGAGCCTTGTTGAGTGACACAATGAAGGACTCCTATAATGGCCACTTTGATGTAGCCTTTTCTTTTTTTTACTTTGTTCTTTAATTGCTTACTTGTTTCCTTACTTTGCCTTATATACTTGCTTTGATTTAGTTTAATTGATTAGTTTAGTTTCTTTAGTTTTGAATTCTTTCATTCTTTGAAGTTGGCTAGGTTAAAGTAAATGTAACTCAAGGTTTTAATTAACTCCATTTATCAAAAAATCCTTGTGGGATCAACCTATATTTGCTGATTTTATACTCGATTGGAGCAATGCACTTACTATAATTATTAAAGCACATAATACACTACCCAAGTTAGAACTTGAACTATTAGAAGGTCGCCCATGGCAATAGATCTTTTGTCATCTGACAGTTCTCATTTAGAGATACAATTTATTATACTCTTATACTCTGGTCCTTTACTCTAAGAACTATAGTAATCCCATAAGACTACTCCTTCTCTTACCCATACAAGGGTAAAAATTCTCCTTGATTTCTTAAAACCTACTAACTCTTATGGGTGACATCTATTTTCACTTTCATCAACATTCCTCATATGAGTCATCTCTTTAACTCATATTTAGAAAAACAACTCACTCATTAGACTATACATGACTAATGGACATGTAGGATTGGCTATGAGTAGATTAAAATGAGCTCTGATACCAACTATGACACCTCAAGTTTTTTAAACACTTTCCTTTTTCCTTATCCATTAAGCTCAAATAGCAAAAACTTTTTTTTTTTTTTTTTTGTGAATAGATTTTTACAGAAAAACTCAAGTGTCATCTCTACAACAAAAATATATTTCACAAATTTTGAACTACGATGAATTTCTATTTAACATTTTCTAGGATTTTATCCAATCATAACTTACAGTCCAACTATATAAATACATATACATACATGCCCACAAAGATCCAATAGAAGTCATATACTTACATTGTGAGTACAATCTTGTATTACCATTGTCCATGTTCAAGGTTACTTCTACCTCGAGCTATTTTCCTTCGAGTCAATTTCTTCAAACTTGAGACAATGTAAACAAA
Organism: Warburgia ugandensis; assembly: GCA_035236585.1. Taxonomy (NCBI): domain Eukaryota; kingdom Viridiplantae; phylum Streptophyta; class Magnoliopsida; order Canellales; family Canellaceae; genus Warburgia; species Warburgia ugandensis. The sequence goes on from CP141130.1 coordinate 45,292,058, forward strand.
TTACAATGTCTCAATAAGCTTATGATTTGTAGGTATTTGAGCATCTACTTTAGCAATATACATAAAGCTAAATACAAATGGAATTCCAGGCCATTCATAAATTTGTTTTAAAGAATAGAATACATTCATAGAGTCTTAAACACATGACACATTATTATAATTGAATCCATATAGTTCCAAGTCACATCATCTCATAAAGTAAACAATTTCATGATTCATCATCTTGTTATACATTAGCTAATAAAGTAGGCAAATCTATACCAACTCAACTCAAAACATATCATAAGCATGTCTAACCCAATCAGCATAACAAAATCCATCCAGGATCACATCTATCCATGTACAACATCAGTATAGGTAAAATCACAAGATATCCATGTGAAGGAATAGCCCTACCTTAGTATGCAACCCCACAAGTATAAATTGTGAATCCAACTTCAGTTACATGTAAGAAGATAAAACACATGATGAAATACAAATAGGCATCAAAACAAAATGAGAGATTAAATTGACAAAATGCATATATGAAATGTGAGTGTTAGTAACTCTAAACCAAGGATCGAATGGTGAAATAAATCCTTCATTTTTATGAAAAATCTGATAGAGTCTTCTCTGTTTTTCAAACTTATGATTTTACACATGCGATGTCATTCATCTAATAAATCACCATTCACATTTTTAAATAAAAATGGAGACTGTATGTCTCTATCATTATCATTCATATGTCTTGAAAATATTCATATACTATATTAATAATATCCAATAACATCATCAAAAGGGGAATATATGTAATACATAATTACACTATTATAATAAAAATATCACCCTATAATTGTTTAGAATTTTAACATAAGGGTAACTTTGTAATTTTCTAGGCTTAGGATGATTACCTATTTTTCCTTCTCAATTTTTTTAGTTTAAAAGAGGTTTTATATTATTCATATCATCAATAAGGAGGGTTATTAGTGGTAGTCACATTCCTAACTTGAAAAGGTTTAAATTTTACAGATTTTCCTTTGACTAAAAATCTAAAATTCCTAGAGTTCCTTATTAGTGCTAATTTTTACACTTGCTATGGGACTCAAGAACTCTAGTGTAACACCCTGGGTTTTTATAACATTTTTTATATAAAAATAATTATAGTTGAGACCGCAAAATCAAAATATTCTATTAATTATTTTATTAGAACATTTTCTAAAAATCCTCTGGGTGTTATCTCCTTTTTCCAAAAACATCATGACCATGATTAAAAGATAAATATAAGTACGCAGCAATAATTTAAGTCAATACTAACATCAAATCCAATGTCAAAATCAATGGCGCCTTTATTTTTAAAATAATAATTTCCAAATAGCATAATAATGTGGCCCAGTGTTTATCCATCACAATATTTCACCATACTTAAGGACATGTCCATAATATATATAATGTCATAATCAAATCCATCTAATGAAGGTATATAGTCCATAAAATAGGTTTGAATTATAGGTCATCTAATCACTCACGTTGAGCTATCTATCAACCAAGTCAAAGTGGTCACCACTACTATCACTGTCCCTCCACAGCCTTGCCTTTCCTGCTGTCCTGCTCGGTATTTGAGTCATTGCAAAATAAAGCAATGCCTCAACAAGCTATTGCTTGTGTAGGTACATAGACATTTAATGTACTAACAAGGGAAAACAAAAACGAATAACAATGTGGATATAATGTGTAGGTTAATTATCCATGAAAATATAAGTATCATAAGTAATGCCAATATAGTCTTAAAACATCATATGTGATGAAACATGCACCTCATGGATTTGAAACATGATGATCTCATGGATGTAAAATAGGATATGATCCAATGTAAATTAGCATACAATAACAAACAGGGTACCCCAAGGTACATGGGTCCCACGAGTGTCCCATACACTCGTATAACAGATCATGAGTACTCATATCAATCCTCTGAGTGTCATCACACCATCAATTTTTATGAAAACCCATCAATCTTAGTGATGTAATAAAGAAAGATAATTACTAATCATAATAAGATACATGGTATCAATCTCATAAAATAATTGATCATGAAAATCCATTCAATACACTATTGAAATCTAATATCAATCATAGCATCAAATGTTGAATCTCACAAAATCTCAGAATAAATAAACAAGTGACAATCCATCACAATCGACCATGATGCTATGATAATGCAAGGTTTTAGAAATTAAAACATAACATTAAATGTTATCACCTACCTCAATGAGAGATAACCCAAATCAAGCATGTAATCCTCTTAGCTCACATGCTCAGATGTACTTGTTAATATCATGCTACAATTTTGTGTTATTTATTTCATCTCAATGGAATCTATGCTATCCAACCATTGGATCATTCTCTGTGACTTCTATTTATGATTAGATCCTTAATCCCAATGTTACTTATTATTAATCAGTTCTATCTCATGTTCATTTACTAATTTTTGTATGCATCTAAAGTTTATACCTTAATCTGACGGTCAATCATCCTTAGATCAACAATTTCCCAAGATCTAGGTTAGATCAATGGTCTGGATCAATTACTAGAGTAAGGGATCCTCAGTTATTCTCTTATATTATCTAATTGTTCAAGTTCTAGCACTTAATCACCCTTTGATGAGCCTAATCTAAATGATTTGGTGCTGTTTTATGAATATGACCTAACTAGTTATGATTAAATCAAGATTCTAATGCTAAAATCATGTCTGCATTGTCGATACAATTCCAACAGACCTTTCGGATCAAAGATTAGGCTTCTATAGCTTCCAAAATCTTAGAAAACCCATTTCAAATCAAAAATCAATTTTTACACTGAGTTGCATTGGCGGAGGGGGTTTACATCAGTTTATACCTATGTAAACTGGCGTCCCCAGAGCGTACAGATGCCAGAATGCTCCGCACACTCCTGCTGGCCGAGACAGCGTGCATAAGCGCTTCCAAGCATGCGTGCGTGATGGGGCTCTTGGGTGCTCCATCAGCCCTTTTGCATCCTGATCGGTGTCTTGGGTGCAACATCCATCAAGGACGATGAGCCTGAGCCGTTCGATTTGGCTTGATCGGAGCCCCATATGCTCTGATTTTTTGTCTATTTTTGTCGTACCTAAGGTTTTTGGGTCCAAAGATCACATTGGATGGCTTGGATCTCTCATTGGAGATGTCTTTAAAGTGGGTCTAACCATGCTCCATTGTTTTGACTTCTTAGGCCATCCAATGGCTGCTCAGCTCAGATCCAGATTGGATCTATGAGGGGAAATTGGAAAATAAAGTGAAAAACAAGTTAGAGTGTGTGGCTTACCTGATTAGAGCTAGAGATAGACAATTGGGGTCCTCTAGTGCTTGCAAAGTTTCTTTTGTTTTAGCAACGTGCAAAGGGAAAATCTAGGGTTTTTCTCTGGTTGTTTGGTGTGGCAATGGGAAGGAAAGAAGCTTATATAGTGGTAGATCCAATTACTTTGCAGGGAAAGGCAAATCACCGCTCTCTCTCCGCCTGCTACTGGTTAGGGATGGAAAGGGGGTGCCATTATCAAAACAACCCCCTCTAATTCATGTCCTTGTCAAATTACTAAATTGCCCTATGATCTTAAAATGTTCATATCTCCCTCATCCGAACTCCATTTTTGATGCTCTTTATACTGTTCAATTCCTATCGACGTGTACTTTCTAAATTTAACAATTTTAAAATCAAATTCTATGCATATTTTTTTAATTTATTTTGTTACTAATTTAGGGTTAAGAATTGAGGATATTACATCCTGTCATCTTCTCCCTTACTCAACCAAAACCAATAGTGATATGTTATTCGTTGTTTGACTTCAAATCACTGGCAAAGCTTGCAAGTTTGGTTTTTTTTTTTCATAGTTTCCCTCCATCACCTTCTATACTTAACTAACAAATCTTCGCACCCTTAATTTGTTTCATATTCAAATGTGTACCCAAGAAAGAATGGGGGTTAAGGCATCATTTCTTGCATACATTGAAATAGGAAATGCTGTCTATGATTTTGAATTTTTCTCTTTTTCTAGGTTGAATCATTCAGTATAAAGCTTAGTAATCAGTCCCTATAACTCCTTCGATTTATGTAGATCATAACCAAAATCTTCAATTTGGCCAGGGGAACTAGTAGGTGGTAGAATTGGGTGCCATTTCCTACACGCATCATGTAGGAAATAGTGCCATTTCTCCCTATCATGGCCCCTCTATCAATAACTTTATGATGAGATTTGTGGAGTAAATTCATTTAAAAATTATAGGTGATTATGTATTCTTAAGAACCCATGCCTTGTCTTTTCCTAATTTGGCTAAATTTAGTAATTTATAATAGGGATTGGTACGTCACCTCCCTCCTTGTGTGCAGCGAAAACATAGGCACCTAGTCCCTTTTACAACTTCAATCACCAAAAACTCCATGGAAACCACGACAAAAATTCTACTCTCAAGCATCCATGTCAAGATTTACTAGCAAGGATGGAAACCGAGAGAGGATTTTAGGAAAGAAATAGATCATAGAGAGGTGTCCACCATGGAAACTACCCATGTTCTCTACCTTTACATGTAGTCAAGAAGAACATGCTATGATTTAAATCAACATACATTCAAGATAACCATCAAGAATAAGTTCTAAATTAAGCATGCACAATATACTAGCATGAATTCATCTCGTGCAATTGATAGGAAGTAAAATTGTGCCATTTAGTAACATTGTAAAACAAAATTTCCCAATGAAAACATAGTTACTAGTTTAGCTACAAAAAACTAGGACTTTGCAATTGAACATGAAGCAATCACAACATCTTTTTGCTTGGCTAAACCAAGCTTGCATTAGCAAATCATCCTAACAAAACCCCCTCACCTGAGATTTGGATTTGAATGGCTGAGTTCTATGCCCAGTTCACAGTTTTGTAGAAAGTCCCTCCTGCAGGAAACTCCTCCTAAGAGATCTTCTCGGTTCCACTCGTACAATCCTCCTTGCCCAAATTCACTCCACTCTCCTTTGGTTCTTACAAGCTCCCACTTACTCCTCCCCTCCTACCTAGCACGTTCTATCTCTAGTCTCCCTCTTCTTCTTCCCCAATTTGTCTTCCTCTCGATTCATTCAATTCTCCTCACTTCGTTAATGGCTAGAAATCCCTAAAGTTTTTAATTAAATTTTATACGTAGGGACAACTTGGATGTGGGGAAGGATAGATGGCATGGTAGGTTTGGCCAGCTGCCATAAGGACACTTTCCCATATGGTTGGATGGATTCTCCCACAAGCCCTCCTTTTTGATATTCCCCTATAAATTAGTTTTCAATAAAAAGCTCCTATTATCTTGACATTTCTCAACTATACCCTCGTTGAGGCATGTTAACAATTATACCCTAGCTAGTACTAAAGTAGAACTTTTCATTTCTAATTAACTTGTTGGTGCTTTTCCACCTTATTTGGGTGGGGCTTAGGTTAGAACTTCCATTCACTAGTGACCTATCTAATTCCCAAACTTAACTTTAATTTACATTTTAAATTATATTTTTACTTGGGAAATCATGTTAATGTTAATTAATGAAAATTCTTTTTCCTTGAAAATTTGGTTTCAAAATTTCCCAATTAACCTAAAAATCAACTTTGAGTATTTATCCTGACTTAATTTCTCAACATGCTTGATCTATTCTTCTGCTTCACCTTAAGACATGTACTTAATAAAAAAAATATAATTACCTAATTTTTGTGAACATATGGAGATTTTATTATAATAGTATAATTAAATGTATTACACTTGTATCAGAGCATGTACCACACTAATCACAATCAAAGTCATTACGGGTCAATGTGTCAACACTTGGGAAGAATTAAGTTCTGGGTACATGTAGGGAACTTGGTTATGATGATTAAGAAAGGGGTCTATTTAAAAATCTCCCTTATTTTTATAGATACATCCTTGGAGATGTATTACCACCTTGATATCACCACATGATGCACATGGCATAGTAGATGGGGCCTTGGGCAACCCAGTGGATGAGGTCCTTGATCTCTTGTTCTAGGGGATGACATAGAGGTTACAAGCCTCAGCTAGCACATTACACTACTACACAGGAGGCTTTTAAAGTTGGTAACAAGTGACAATAGAAGTCGTTTTCAAAGTGACTTCTACTGAGGTGACTTGGGAAATTCATCAACTTTTAAAGTCGTTTTCACAAAAACGACTTCAAAAGACATTTATTTTTGAAGTCGCTTAAACAAAAATGACTTCTAAACTCATCAACTTTAGAAGTTGTTTTGTTATAAGCAACTTCAAAAACAACCAAATATTAATTGACTTTTGAGGTCGCTTAGGAAAAAATGACTTCTAAAGTTGTTGACTTTACAAGTCATTTAGGGATAAGCGACTTCAAAAGAATTTCATTTAGATAAACTTTTAAAGTCGCTTATATAAAAATGAGTTCAAATGCTTGTGACTATAGAAGTCATTTTCATGTAAGTGACTTGGAAAGTAAAAACATTTAAACAACTATATAATTAATTTTAATAAAAAATTCTCAAAATTTAAAGTCTTTTTTTTTTTAAATGACTTTAAAAGTTCAAACTTTCAAAGTCATTTTTTCTTATATAAACATGAAAGACCAAACATCAAACATCATATACTCATCATCATTTATCAACATCTATCTTAAAAATAATTTATATAAGAAACTGCAACATATGCATTGTCTATGACATCCACATTCACTTCATTTGTAATTTCATACACATTCTAAGTAATCCTCTCATTCTTCATGTTGTAAAAGTTATATAATTAACTGCCTCATGTTCACTTCATGTTCAAACTCCAAATTCATTACATCTATACTCTTTTATTCCCACCCTCCAAATTTCTACTCATTCATTGCTTAAGATGCAAATATATATATATATATATATACTTTAAAGAAAATAATAAAATCTAAAGGAACACACACAAGTCAATGAAAAAAAATACTTTATTATGTATTTCAAGTCCAAGTAGTTACTTGAAGTAATCTAATTGAAACTCATTGCATACTTGGCCCATTCATTTCATATTTCATTGAGATTTACTTTGGAATAACTCTTGTTATTTGCCCACTCAGAAAGCACATCAACCTGAAATAAAACATATTTAATTAAGTTAAAACATTTTAGCTATATCCATAAAAATTGTAGAAAAATATAAGATTATGCAAAATAAAAAGTGTTCTACCTTTTTTAAATGGGAGATAAGAGTACATTCAAATATTAGGGTCCTCATGTACCTCAGGACATAGTACCCAAACTCCCAATCAGACAATTGTTTAGGACACTATGCAACAAGGACAACAAAGAACTCATAAATATCACTTTTAATAAATCAAGTTTAATTAGTAATAATTAGAGCAATTTACTGCTTCATATTCCTTAACATTCTTTCACGTAAGTTTTAGTGGTTGTAAAGTCTTGGTCACTGTAGCCCATTCCCACCAAGGTGCTACAAATTTAATTTTCAAATGCATTATACATGAATAATAAATTACTTATCTACACATAACACAGGAAAAAATAAATACTTACTTATTTATAATATTTGTGAGGGCAGGGCGGATGTGTGCTCCATAAGAATAAAAAAAGAAAGCATGACCACCATGCACATCCAAAACCCACAGCATCTAATGAGACCTACATAGATAGTCATATGGATTGTAATGGAAGTTGACAATCCCTAAGTAAAGAATAAATTAGCAAGAAAACAAGAAAATAAAAACTTACCCGCTATTGTAGGGAATCATTAAGCCTTGTCCTTGAGATCAGCTTAAGAAGCTTGAAAAAATATCCTTAATACATCTCTCGATTGGCCATTGCTTTGTCTGTTCAGAAATGATGCTAGGGTCAAGGAATTGGTAAAGTGTACTGTTGCCCTCAAAAAGGCTAGTAGCATCATTCAAGAACTTGCATAAAACAAATAATTAATATATATACCAATAAAATATAATATGTAATGAAATACCAAATGATATAAGCAAGTATGTGAATATGCCCCATGTATGAGACAATGTGATAGTGCTCGAGTTGATCCCATAAGCAAACTCGTAATAGGTCCTCTGCCATAAGTGGCACTTCAACAACTTCCTCGACAAGCACTCCCTGCTTGATTTGTATAAGATTGATTGTCGTATTGTTCTTGATGAGACCATAGATTAACCTAAGGGATCAAGGCATGTTAGGTGGGACTTCCACATGCTCCTATGTCGACTGTTGTAAAAGATGTAAAATTTTTAGCTATATAATATAATACTAATCTATGAAGATGGCCTAATTTATGAAAAAAGAAAAATCAAAGATATATACAAGTACCTGTTCCATTGGTGCAGCAGCTAAAGATGACACTAAAATGGTGGCCATTCTTGGTGCCTCATTTTATTGCTGATTAATCGTATGGAGTTGTTAAACAATTAAGTGAGTTCTTTAGCTAAAAAATATTAAGGAGAAAGGTACATAGTATGATAAGATACATACCATGGACTCTATAGGAATGACTAGTTCCTCTAACCAAGCGACATGATATGCAATTGCCTCCCTGACGTTTATAATATTTTCCATTTCTAATGGGAATGGTAGGCAGGCATTAGCATTCAAAGCCATGGTAATGGAGACCTGCTTAGTATGTGGTGGCATACTAATTTTGTGCAAAACGTTTAATTCATGCTCATAGAATGAACCAGCTACAATGATATTTTGGGGAGAATCCAAGGCCGACAAGCATTGACGCACCTGCAAATCAAATATGTAATAGAGAGGTTGAGATATAGAATTATTACAAATGGATACTGAAAATTTATGGTCTTGTTAATGTATATACCTCGTGAGCAAGAATTTCCTTTTTGAGGGGAGGTTGATTCCCTTCATTATCTTCTTTAGATGGGGAATTGTGGCTTGCATGTGATGGAGGTATTGCAGGGCACGATTATTGAGTAGGGGGATGAGGAACAATCATCATACCTCCCTCACACAACTGTCTAAAGAAATCACCCTTTATTTTCTCAATGAGCTCATTGAAGGTGCTCTCATCATCTTAAAGTCTAGGTATGTGTCCTCTACCAAAGAATTTAGAAGGAACAACACATCGACCCATTCCCCTACCTCAACTAGGGTGGTCTTGCTTATTGCCCATAGCCCTATATAGGATGTCATTCTTGGCAGCAGTGCTGAGTTCTTGTAGTAGCACTTTTTTGGGTAAGAATGTCCTGCAAAATTTAATTACTATAAGTGGAACCACTTAATATACAGGTGGAACCACTTAATATGTGTGAAGTAATTTGACCAGTAGCTTCATCTGCAAACTTGTTGCTAGTATGGCCATTGAATGCACCATCTTCCAAAGGATGGAGAGATCAATGGGTTCCGTAGTCCTAGCGCTTTTTTTTTTTTTTTTGTCAAGCAAAGGCACTACAATTAGAGAACATGTATATAACAATAATACATTAAATTGAATGGGATAAATTGTCACAAATGCTTACTTCGCAGTCTTCTAAATGAGAGTAGCCCATCTTAGATAGGTGGTGCTGCATATTTGTTTCATGCACCTTTCTTCCCCTTGCACTCTTCACCTACACATTTTTACATGCGTGATCAAGTTCCCTAATTGAACATTACATGTAATTAAAAGAACAAAGCATTGTTTTTGCACATACCTCAAACTCGGCGGAGGTGGGCAGCCTTATAGTTTATTGACATTTGGAACTATGTAATTGTAAACAGGTAGGTCTTCCATTTTCTCCATTGCTCACCTGCCCCTTGTAAAGCATGGGTCTTCTTGTCATCTATATTTCAAAGGAAAACTATAAATTGAACCCATCAAATTACTATATTTGAAAAATAAGGAAAGTTATAATGTAAATAATACATGTACTTAAAGTTTACATACCTTCACCATTTCCCATATTGAATCTTTTGTCGAGGATGGCACATATCTCCAATCCTCAAATGTGATAGGAACCATGCTTCTTACTATAGAGCAGAAATAACTACTATAAGTAGGGGTACTCTCACCATTCTCTTGCCCTCTACTATTGTATTGGATAGTTTCTTTAATTCCCTTACACTTTCTCTTGATAACCTTTTCCATTGTTGTTTGCTCTCTGCCCTTGTTTTTGGAGTAGTGCTCATGTTGGAATGTTAGTCATGCTCTTCAATGTGGTTGTAATCTTCAGTTTGATATTCTTCTTGTTCCATCATTACTACAAAGAAATTCTCGAAGATATTAGAACAAAAAAGGCTATGTAATGAATTTAAAGAAACCAAATTCCATCCAATAATTGAATTGCTAAGTACGTATGACCTATGGATATTGATCATTAAGTACTATAGAGAGAACAAGTATATGGCTTAGGAAAATGACACTTGACATAGTACTTAAATAAAGAGAAATGCCATAAGATGATGTACATAGACTACGGATGTGATAGGGAGATGAATATGATATAAGCCATGGAAATTCCATAACAAACTAATTGCAATGAGTATGTCATGGAAATTGACATGTGATAAGCTATGGAAATGCTATCAAAGAAACACATGACAATGAGATAAGCCATGGCATGATGTGATAATACTTAATTAGGTTATAAATTAGTGACCAAAGTATTAAGCATGAAACATTGTGACAATGATTATCAAAGTGGAAGCAAAATGAACATGGCTTGTTGGACAATTATCATAAGACATGAACTTGAAGTACTAAGAAAACACATTCATGAAATACCTGGCATGGCTAGCTAGGATTGATAGATCCATGATGTGAAAACTAAATTGAAACTATACTTCCAAGTAGTTTGTTTATGTTATACGTGCCTTCGAAAAGAATTACATGAAAGAATATGGAAAATCTAATCTATAAAAGGCAAATGCTTAGGAAAACATTGAAAAGCAATGCATGAAAAATTCAAGGAAATGGGAGGATCTAGAATGCACGAGTTTTGGGATAAAAGGAAATATGAAAGGCAATACGACATGTATTGGCCTAGTTTTGTCATGACCATGTTAACTGGGTAAATGGATATATATTGTATCATTAACCACTTCATAAACTCTAGAAATATGAAGCATATAACTATTGTTGATTAATTTAGTCATGCATTTGATAAGGTTCAAGTACAACCACAAAGATTGGTAGTTAATTCCATTGTTGAACTTTATAAATTCTGCTATGTGATGATTTGCATATTTCATGCTTTTGGTTATGAATACTTTAGAAATAGAATTGCCATGTCAAGCACCATGTTTTCCATCTATATATGAGATTTCTTTTCTTTTTTTGCCTAAAGCTGGGCCATATGTTCCATATTATGAAATCAATAAGAATCTCTTTCGAATTAGATTGGATTTGACTCAGCTATGAATCTTATTCACCAACTCAGCTAATAAAAAACTTACCAAAAGGTTTCAAACCACTAATAACATTGGTAAATGTAATAATAGATTTCAAAAATAGAATAATTACTTTCCATCATAAAAATATTCATAGTTATGGATTTCCTATAGGTTGTCCCAAAATTCTTTGGCTGATGTGTAGGTTGACATTGGATTGAATTCATTAATATCTAAAGCACGACCTAATGGTTTTGGCATTGCGAGTAATTTTAAAGCTACACCCCCTATCCTAAGAGAGATTTGTCTTGATTTAACTAGGAAAGCAAATTAGAATAAAATGGAAACATGCATTGGAGTTACTAGATGTTACTACCAGAAATGTTAACAAAAGAAAAGAGGAAGCAATGAAGCACACCTATAAGATCGCGCTTGTCAGCTTTGATTCATCTGAATGAATACATCCAAAGCTAGGATTTGCACACAAATCACTTAATTCTCTGTAGAAAACGATGCTAATTAGTCATTAAGAATAAATCAATCAACAATAGTAAATGGAGGTACCCCCACCCACTGCTTGGATCCCCCCTCACCTTTGCCACTCTTCTCCCTCCCTCCCTTCCTACCTCCCACCTCACCCCTTCGTTACCCCACTAGAAACGCCCTCCCTGCCCCCCACCTCCCCACCTCCCCACCTCCCGCCTCTCCGATCCCCACCCAATCCCCTTCCCTGTCCCCCACCTCCCCCTCTCTAGTCTCCACCCATTCCCCCTCCTACCTCCCACCTCCCCTCTCTCGGTTTACCCCACCCCGGCCCCCCACTCCCACCTCTTTGGTATACCCCACCCAAAACCCTAGCCTGCCCCCCACTTCGCCCCATTGTTGAACTTTATAAATTCTGCTATGTGATGATTTGCATATTTCATGCTTTTGGTTATGAATACTTTAGAAATGGAATTTCCATGTCAAGCACCATGTTTTCCATCTATGTATGAGATTTCTTCTTTTTTTTTCTTTTGCCTGAAGCTGGGCCATGTGTTCCATATTACGAAATAAATAAGAATCTCTTTTGAATTAGATTGGATTTGACTCAGTTATGAATATTATTCACCAACTCAGCTAATAAAAACTTACCAAAAGATTTCAAACCACTAATAACATTGGTAAATGTAATAATGGATTTCAAAAATAGAATAATTACTTTCCATCATAAAAATATTCATAGTTATGGATTTCCTATAGGTTGTCCCAAAACTCTTTGGCTGATGTGTAGGTTCACATTGGATTGAATTCATTAACATCTAAAGCACAAACTCAAAGTTTTGGCATTGCAAATAATTTTAAAGCTACACCACCTATCCTAAGAGAGATTTGTCTTAATTTAACTAGGAAAGCAAATTAGAATAAAATGGAAGCATGCATTGGAGTTACTAGATGTTACTACCACAAATGTTCACAAAAGAAAAGAGGAAGCAATGAAGCACACCTATAAGATCGAGCTTGTCAGCTTTGATTCATCTGAATGAATACATCCAAAGCTAGGATTTGCACACAAATCACTTAATTCTCTGTAGAAAATTATGCTAATTAGTCATTAAGAATAAATCAATCAACAGTAGTAAATGGAGGTACCCCCACCCACTGCTTGGATCCCCCCTCACCTTTGTCACCCCCTCCTTCCCTCCCTGCCTCCCTCCTCACCCCTTCGTTACCCCACTAGAACCCCCTCCCTGCCCCCCACCTCCCCCCTCTCCAATTCCCACCCAATCCCCTTCCCTGCCCCCACCTACCCCTCTCTGGTCCCCACCTGAACCCTTTCCTTGTCCCCCACCTCCCCCCTCTGGTCTCCACCCATTCCCCCTTCTGCCTCCCCCTCTTTGGTATACCCCACCCAAAACCCCACCGTGCCCCCCACTTCCCCCTCTTCACCAACCCCCTCCCTGCTCCCTACCTCCCCGTCTTCCATCCCCACTCAAACCCCCACCTTCCCCTCTCTTATACCCCACTCGAACCTCCACCCCGCTGCCTCTCAAGCACCCCACCCGAACCCCCACCCCGCCCCCTCTCTAGTACCCCATGCAAACCCCTCACCGGTACTCCCCACCCCGCCCCTCTCTCGGTCCCCGCTTGAACACACCCCTCTCTTATGGGAACCCATACCCCCTACCCCCAACCTCATTAGAACACATCCACTACCCACCCCCACCCCGTCATCAACCCAAGCCCCCTCACCGCCCGACCAAAGCGGCTCCCCTACCCGCTGTGCTCCCCCACCTTCCCCCTTGACCAGTTAGGTACGTACTGCCTTTTCCCTCCTTGATCTTCTTCTTCTCTTCTTTCTTCTCCCTTTTTTTGGTCTAGGGCGGAATTATATTTCATGGTTTAAATATGGGCAAATAAAGAAGTCATTTATATAAAAAAAAAAATGACTTTAAAAGTGTAGACTTTTAAAGTCATTTATATATAAAACAACTTTAAATGTCAGACTTTTAAAGTCATTTAGAGAAAAATGACTTTAAAATGTTCCACTTTTTTATAAATTATTTATTCAAAATATATACACTTTTTGTGGTACTACTTCATATATAACATATAGTTAATTTTAAATAATATATATATATATTTGATTGACACTATAAGCTTCCAAAGTTTACTTGCACCACAAAATACGGTGATAACCAAAATTAAGAAATAAAAATATGTGATAACCAAAGAAGTACAAAAAATGTAGTAATAAAAGAACATAAGCAAAATAAGATGCTAAATTATTAATTTTGAGGTGGGAATGTGGGTGTGTTAGCTTAAATTTTCCTGTCCATTTCATGAGCTATATATATATATATATGCATGTGTGTGTGTGTGTGTGTGTGTGTGTGTGTGTGAGAGAGAGAGAGAGAGAGAGAGAGAGAGAGAGAGACCGTGGTTCTTATATATATATATATATTAAAGTTTTCTTGACACTAAATTCACATAAGTTAAGCTTTTATAGATTGTTATTTAATGTACATACACTAAAAATGTACACTTTTGAAGTCAACATATAGGCTCATGCATATAGTCTTTGTATGCACACATATAGCTAGCTATCAATCCATATATATATATATATATATAGCTCATGACAAAAGAGCTAATTAAAATTATAAATATGGAATTAGGGTTCGAGTTCAAGATTCAAGGTTTAGTGTTTAGGGTTATGGTTCACGACACAGGGTTAATTAGGTTAGGGTTCTATATACTTAATTTTAAATGAACTTATTGTAGAAAGACTCCTAAAGAAATAAAAATATGTGATAACCAAAGAAGTACGAAAGCTATAGTAATAAAAGAACATAAGCAAATTAAGATGCTAAATTAATTCTGAGGTGGGAATGTGGGTGCGTATGTTAGCTTAAATTTCCCTATCCATTTCATGAGCTATATATATGTGTGTGCGTTCGAGAGAGAGAGAGAGAGAGAGAGAGAGAGAGAGAGAGAGAGAGAGAGAGAGAGAGAGAGAGAGAGACTGTATATATTAAAGTTTTCTTGACACTAAATTCACATAAGTTAAACTTTTATAAATTGTTACTTAATGTACATACACCAAAAATGTACACTTTTGAAGTCAACATATAGGCTCATGCATATAGTCTTTGTACGTGTACATATAGCTAGCTATCAATCCATATATATATATATATAGCTCATGACAAAAGAGCTAATTAAAATTATAAATATGGAATTAGGGTTCAAGTTCAAGATTCAAGCTTTAGGGTTTAGGGTTAAGGTTCACGACACAGGGTTAATTAGGTTAGGGTTCTATATACTTAATTTTAAATGAACTTATTGTAGAAAGACTCCTAAAGAAATAAAAATATGTGATAACCAAAGAAGTACAAAAGCTATAGTAATAAAAGAACATGAGCAAATTAAGATGATAAATTAATTCTGAGGTGGGAATGTGGGTGCGTATATTAGCTTATATTTCCCTGTCCATTTCATGAGCTATATATATGTGTGTGTCCGAGAGAGAGAGAGATTGTGGTTCTTATATATATATATATATATATACATTAAAGTTTTCTTGACACTAAATTCACATAAGTTAAACTTTTTTAAATTGTTATTTGATGTACATACTTAAAAGTGTACACTTTTGAAGTCAACATATATAGTAGTTTTATGCATATATTCTTTGTACGTACATATAAATATGGAATTAGGGTTTAGTGTTGGGGTTCGGGGTTTAATATGTACGTATTTGATTGACACAAAGCTTACAAAGTTTACTTGCATACAAAATATTGTAGAAAGAATATGTGATAACCAAAGAAGTACAAAAACTATAGTAATAAAAGAACATTAAGCAAAAAAAGATGAACAATTAATTATGATGTGTGTTATATTTTTAAAGTCATTTTTAAAAAATGACTTTAAAAGTATTAAATTCTAAAGTCGTTTTATTAAAAATGGCTTTAAATGTCTTAGCTTTTAAAATCATTTTTCTTAAAATGACCTTAAAAGACTTAACTTTTGAAGTCATTTTATTGAAAATGACTTTAAAATTATACAATATTTAAACTTTTTTTGTAATTTTTATAATTTAAAATAATACACTTGTTGTGTTAGTACTTCATAATATCTAACAAGTAATATAGAATTAAAAGACCTTTTTATGATAGTGAACATTGATTCATGCATTCTTTTTATGCACACACACACACACACACATGCATATGTATATATATAACTCATTGTTAATATTGATCCATATAGCTCATGACAAAAGTAGAGCTAAAAATTATAAACATGAATTTATATATATATATATATATATTACAACTAATTAATATACATATTCCATGTACCCCAACCCAAGCACCTTCCTCACCATTGTCACGCACATGATCCTCATTCTCGCCAAGCAGTGCATTGATTGATGGGATTGTTTTGGTAATAGAAGGGTAATTGATTTCAACATCTCCTAAGTTGTCTTCCTCATAAAAAATCCTTGAACAGGATGATAAAACTATTGACCATCTCTTATCACATTTATCTTGTACGTAAAATACATGTTTTTCTTGAGATGCCAAAATAAATTGGTCATTTTAATAGCCAATCCTATTGAGGTCAACCAATGTCAATCTAAGGGCATTAATTTTTATGTTATTGTGTTCCACCCAATCACTCATAAACACAACCACAGTTTTGAAAGTATAATCCAAGGCCCATATCTCTCTTATAACCCCGTAATAAAGATCATCTGCCTTTATTGGCAACTAAGATAACTCCACTATTCTATTGCACTCATGAGTTATCATGGTCTTTTGTGTAAAAGTGATAACCATTGATGGCATATCCAGCATCTTTTATTACTTTTGGTCATGGTCCCATTTGCATCTAATGCAAGGTTTCTGATATACTGTACCCCGCTACTTCTCGCTGATCTTGAATATGTGTATATTAAGTAGGCTTAAGTAAGATTAATATATACATACATATATATACAGAATGTAGCTTTTTTAACTTAAGTGAGTTTTCTTTTATTTTACATTCTTACACAACCAATTATTGAAAGTGCAACAATGCTCATATTGTAGCCACTTCTATTTCTTTGTGTAACTTGGACTCTTTGCCTTGAGTACATCCATGTGTTCACTGCATACACTATGTACACACACACACACACACACACACACACAAATTAATAGAGTAATCATGGAAAATGTAATTAACCATCAACAATTAAATTTTACATAAGTGCATGCATGCATGATCAACTTACTCAATGTAAGGTTAGACTTTATCAACATTTTGCAACACATAAAGATGCTCCTAGTCTCATTCTTTATAGTCAACGGTCAATACATGACCACTCAATAGAAGTTTGCCAACCTTTGGATAATGAAATGCAACTGATTATTTTTTTCTTGGGATTCCAATGGCATCCACTCCTGCTAAGTACTTTGTGCAAAACTCCACTATTTCCTCTGCAATATAACATTCAGCTATACACCTCTCTGGCTGGCTGTGATTACATACACATCCTTTTAAATTTTTCATGTATCTCTTGAACAGATACATCCATCACAAGTAAACTAGTCCACAGAGTTTGACCTCATCAATGAGGTGCATTGTTAAGTGTACTATGATGTCAAAGAAGGATGGTGGGAAGATTGTCTCAAGCTCATATAAAGTTGTCACTAGATGACCTTGAATTTCTTATAATTTTGAAACATCAACCACCTTCTTACATAAAGCATTAAAGAAGTAGTAGAATTTCGTAATAGCTCACCTAACTTTATCTAGTAACATAGAACATTTTTCTGCAGTCAATAGTTGTTGCACCAATGCATGGAAATCATGAGACTTCATCCCCAACAATTTTAGCTCTTCCATGGAAATAATGATTTTAAAGTTCAAAGAGTAGCTGTCTAGGACTTTGAGCTCGAACAAGGTTTTACACATTATCTTCCTATCCTCTCTATCGAGAGTATAATTTTCCTTAGGAAGGTATGTTCCTTCACTGTACCTATCCTTAGAGTGCAACCTCCTCATCAAACCCATGTTCATAAGATCCATTCAAGCTACAAGTCCATCCTTTGTTTCTCCTAGAATGTTAGTAAGGTACCGGTCAAGCTTTCACACACATTCTTCTCGATATGCATGACACCAAGTACATGGCACATATGCAGTGATTTCTAGTATGGTAGACAAAAAAATATTGATTTTTGTTCCAACAACTTCTACAATTATTTTCACCTACACGTTTACTTGATTTCTTTATATTCTTTCCCCACAAGATATTACTAATTTCAACCTGCTCCACTACTTGACATCCTGTCAACATCTTTGGAGGTGTCATTGTCTCTACACTCCTGTTAAATTCTCCCTTCTTAGAACGATACGGATGGTCTCTGCGCAACCATCTTTTGTGCCTAAGGAATTTCATTTTCCTACCATGTTTAAGTTGTATAGCACATGTTTGATCACTACAGATAGGACAAGCATTGTATCCCTTCATAATGCATCCAGAAAAATTATCGTATGTAGGGAAGCCACTTATTTTCCACAACAATATAGCTTTTAAGGTGAATGCCTCTTTTCTCTATGTTTTGTATGCCTCAATGCCTACGTCCCATAATGTCTCAATATCATCGATCAAGGGAGATAAGTACATGTCAATGTCATTCCCAGGCTGCTTTGGACCTTACATCAACATAGTTAGCATTATGGACTTCCTCTTCATACATAGAGATGGTGGAAGGTTGAAACAAACTAATATAATGGGCCAACAACTATACCTGCTACTCATAGAAGCATGAGGATTAATCCCATCTACAGATAATGCTAGACATAGGTTTCTAGGTTCTTTACCAAAATTAGGCCACATGAATTCTACGAGTTTCCATGTTGGGATATCTGCTAGATGGCGTGAAAAGCTATCAACTACTCTATCATTGGCATGCTACACTAATTTCCTTGCTGTTTCTGTTATATGAAACAGTCTTTCGAACCTTGGAATAGGAGGAAGTACCATAGAACCTTTGCAGGAATGCCTATAACTATCTCAATTGAATTTTTCTTTAACTTCCATCTTAGTTGTGCACAAGTTGGGCATCTAGTTTTATCCTTGTGCTCCTTCCTATACAAGATGCAATCATTGGGACACACATGTATCTTCTCATACTTCAACCCTAGTGCAGCCATTGTTTTCTTTGCCTCCCATATGGACCTCGCCAATTTATTTGTAATAACCCCCATTTTTTTGTAAATTGATTGAGAAAAATCAATAAAGTTTGAGTTTTAGATATTTCGGGCTGAAATATTAGGGTTATTTAAAATATACTTTTTATAAAAGTATAATCAAATCATAAGACATGTAAAATTGAAATTAAACTTAGCAAACCCTTCAAAATGACCTGTAAGTTAACGACAAATTTCGAATTCGGATGAGAAATCCTTAAGTTTTTCATTTTTTGGACAAAAAGGGTAAAATAGTAATTTTACCCAAAAATCAAAATATTCCAAAAATCAAAATATGAAACATCAAAATTTAGAATGTACTGAGAAATACGAATCCAACGCCACTAAGTACACTCAAATCCGAGATCATGGGAATAAAACCCAAAGTTTTATGCATAAAGGGCAAAACGGACTTTTTACACCATGTGGGGCCCACATGGGGCCCACATGGGGACCACCACGTCCCCAACAACCACTTTGATCAGCAGCCCATGTGAAACATGGGTCAACAAAGATCAGCTAGTCATGGGTTAGGTATGGGAGCATTAAAGACTTTCATGCCATTTTATATTAAAAAAATACATATTATAATCATGAAAAAAGACCCAAAATGCCTATAAATACAACCCCAAAAATCTTCCAAAAATCCTCATACAATCCCCACGAAATTATCTTCAATCCCCTTGAAAAATTAGATCTAGGATCCCTCCCAAAACCCCAAAATTTCCAAGAGCTAAATCTTTTTCCAATTTGTTTTTTTTTTTTTTAGATTAGAACAAGAGACCTAAATTCAATTAGGCACTCTGTTCTAGATCTAATTTCATCAATTCCACCGTCCAAAACATCTCAACACATCTATTCTACAAAACCCCGGAAGAAATTTCAAGATCCAACGGTTCAAACAACGGTATTTGCAAGAAAGGTGGATTTTAGGCTATATCTTCATCAACAAGGTATTTTTTTAAATTGGGCATATAAATGAGGTTTTCTCTCCAATCAAGTAAGTGGAAATCCTTTTCATATATTTTTAGTATTTTTTTATGTAATTTTTATTTTGCTGTAATTAATTTTGGTAATAAAAAGGTAAAAATAAAGTAAACAACAGAACCCTTAATTCATGATGATGGAGTGCTCAGATGAAAAATCTGACTCCACCAATCAATCCAGAATGTTCCAAAACCCCTAGGGTAGAAGTTTCAGAAAGATCGGACCAGTTTTGGACCCTCAATTAGAGAGATTAATTCTGGTGGGCCTAGATCAAACTGGACCCTAGAACGGCTGAAAACTTCAATTTAGGATTGTGGAGTCATATGAACTCCAAATTGAGATCCAAAAGAAGCTATGGAAAGCTTGTAATGTCTAGTTTCTAATGAAGTCATAATATTTCTAAAATTTATTTCTGTATTTTTCTGTATTTTGGAAATAAGCGTCCAATTTCTAAGATCTTCAAGATCTAAGGTGATCAGATCTTTGAAATTTATTTTAGCGATGATATAATAATGTAATAAAGTAATATCTATGGTTAATTTGGACAGATCTTGGATAAAATAAGGGATCTACCCTTTATGGTAGAAAAACCCAAAAAAAAAATAAAATACAATGGGACCCACTTGATCAATGAGATCAAGTGTGATCAGATCTTTGGGATGGAAAGAATAAATGTTTATATGATGAAATCCAAGGAAATCATGGATGGATTATGATAAAAATAGATCAATGTGATCTTTTGACCTTAATAGAGAAAATTCTCTAAATATAACTAAAGTCCTTAATCAAAGGAAAAGATCTAAGATCAAATGGTTGGATCATAAGTAAAGGTTTCTAAAAATGTAAATATAATTAGTTTCATTTTATATTATTATGTTATAAAGCATGCTAGTATAACATTTAGAGTTTAGTATGATATGTGTTCATTCTTATCATAAGGTGCTAGAGTTAATTTAAGTACCTTGCCTCATTTTCATTGAATGTTAAACTAAGTAGTTTTATGCTTTAAATTTATAATTCATTTATAGTGGAATGTTAGTAGTAGATTTACTTGTTATGTGATAAAAAGCATAAAACATCAAAAATGTATTCTAATGAGAAAGTAGAGTTTCATGACACAAATAAGAATGGAGTACTTTGGACTTAATTAGTAAGGGCTATAGTTAGTAGGACAATATAAGGATTATCAAATCCTTGGCCCAAATTAGGAAAAGAATAATAAACCCCATGAATGACATTATAAATATTCATGGACTTAATTAAAATCCATTAGAAAGAGTACTTAGAGTAAACATGCTTATAGGAACCTTATGAAAGGTTGAGCTATGGTCATTCTAGTGAATGATGAACATAGTGGTTAAGGGGTTATCTAATAGAGCCTCGCTCTTCCCCTACCTTCTGTTGGCGTTTGTGAGGTCTAAACGCCTCCTTACATGAGGATTGAAGTAACCACTTTGTGTTCACCCATTCAGCTAGTAAGCCTTAGCCAATTGGAAATAAGAGGAGCGGGCCTAGACTTAAAGGCTTGAATAAGCTACCTTCAACAAGACATTAATGGGTTGAATAATAATAATAAGAGCATAAAAGGTTAGTAAATTACCTAACCCTAATAAAAACAGTAAGAAAGATAAGGATGATCAAACAAGATCCATTAGATCTTGGATGATCAAGAACAATAAGAATAAGAACACTATATTGTACTTAGTATGTATGTTTAGTAGTATACTTATTATAGTTCATTAGATTAGATAATCCAAACCCTTGATCAAAGGTGATTCAAGGAAGAAAACCAAGATCATCCTCCATAGGGATGATCCAAGAACTGAACTTAGATCAAAGAAGAACTAGATGATAGAAGATCTAGGACCTTGATCTTTATCAACATGAGTAGATTGTCAATCAAAGGATCTATGAAAGATCAAGATCAAGGAGATGAACATACAAAGACTTAGAGATAGAAAAATACTTAGATATGAATGATCTAAAGATCATTCTAAACATCAGATCTAGTGATCAATAGGATTGTTCATAATTTATATATTGACAATATGTATGGATGTACGTATTACATACATCGGTCAAGATCATAGAAGATTGGGGAAAAGAGATCAATCCTTAAAGGTAGGAGGATTTGATTAATGCATTTACATGAGATATTCATGATTGTACTCATGATCTTATGTTGACAAGAGTAATGATAATACTTGTAGTAAATCTCTTGAAAACCTTATGATCCAACCAAACACCTATAAGATGGTTAAGGACTAAACTATAAGTGAATAGGGAACTAGAAAATATTTCGGCCCTAAGTAAACAGACATATGGTCTGATATATATATGAAATCTATTTTACATACAAGCTTGGAGGCTTGTGAGTTTGTTTTAATAGGCATGAGCCTAGGGGATGCTATTGCTAGAGGAGTTATGAGGGTTTGGCCACCCGCTCCTTGAAATTTGATGATATGATGATACCTTGCCCAATGAGAGGCTAAAAGCTCCGTGGTGGCAATTATGGGAAGGCCACCACTGCGTGAAAGTCTTGCCCCCATACGGGCAAAGTGACATAATATTTTCCACCGTGGTATCGCAGAACAGGGCGGTTATCCGAGCGCGCTAGTACGGATCGACCGCAAGATAAAGCAACCTTTCTCGATTATTTTGCACTATGATGCATATGGGAACAGTGCATAGTGAAATGCCTTATGTTATAGCATAATGAAATGCTAGGTAATTGTATATTACCAATGTTTCCCAAGAAGGGAAATTCTCAAGATGAGATTACTGTAATACTAAATTCTCAAAATGAAGAGAATTGATCAGCTTAATTGGGAATGATATTTGACTATTTTCACAAATTTAATTGGTTTACCCATGAAGGGTATGTATGTATATAGATATACATAACTTACAAAAGTAAAGAGTATGTTTAAGGATAATGAGATTATGAAGTATTGGAATTACATTGTCAATTATTATGTTTCTTGAATCCCCTACTAAGCATTGCTTGCTGAGATATTGTACTTGTTGCAATATCTCAGATCCAGGGAAGGAGAGTTAGAAGTCTGAAGACTATAGAAGACTTGAAGAGAATAATCTTCAAGGTATACCCTTGAAGACATGTATTTTTATTTGTTGAGAGTTTTATTGTATGGTGAGCTTGAGTTTTGGATTATGTAATTTGGACAAGTATTGTACTAGATTTGGCTGTACTGTGAACCACTGGAAGGATCCTGGAGTTTAATAAAAGTATATTCCTTCAATGGAATTTTATTTTGTACACAAATTGTACTTATGTTATATATGAAGTGGTGACTTGGGTTTTCAAAACAAGTTCTAAAGAAAAGAATTTCCGCTGCTTTGTTTTGCGAAAAAATTTTACACTCTTAAGGGCCCTGCCTTTCAAAACACTTTACAAATCATGTTTTCAAAAACCCGGGTCGTCACATTATTATCCTTTAATAGCATCTTACCCACTACTTTCAAGACTACTGTAAAACCTTGATTTGAAAAACCAAATCTTGATTCATGTTGTAAAGTTCTACCATTGCAAATAGGCTAGTATAATTTTTACACTCAAGGTACAACGGCTGATTTGCTTCCTTTAATGTAGCATGAAATTGTTCAAGGTCATCTTGGAAGTTGTCGTGTGCATCTCAAAAAATTAGTATAGCTGTACTACTATCTCCAACACTTCCTATAGTGTCTTGATCATATATTCCAGGTCTTGTCGAGGGCTTATGCAAAAGTTCTTCTCCATGCCAAATCCATGGGTGGTAGCTTTCATCGATTCCATTAAAGCACAAGTGTTCTCTCAACACCCCTACAGTTAATTTTTTCAAGTTTCCACATTCTAAGCATGGACAACGAATGCAATTATGATCAACACCTTCCCTAAGTGCAAACTCTATGAAGTTTTCTATACCCTCCTCATATTCTTTTGATCTACTTGTCATAGACATCCAAGCATATTTGTCCATTATCACCAGAAATCAAAGCAAATTTGTAGCAGACTTGTAAGACATGAAAATATTAGGTTAGGAATTTTAACAAACATTAAATATACGTGGATAAGAATCTTCAAAATAACAACATTTCATGGAAATTTTCAATTAACAATGAAAAAAGGCAGATTATGACAGACACATTCACGAATAAAATTAATTTTCAAAAGAACAATTTCTAACCCACAACCTTGTAAAAATTCTTCAAATAAGCATAATACTTATGAGACAAACATAGAGATACTAACCAACACTCAAAAATTGATATTGACCTATAATTTTTTAAAGTAATTCCTATTCACATGGCTTGGATTTGGTTTGGAGTAGGGAAACTAAAGTCTAGTTTAGTTTTTGAGTACAAATAATAAATAGAGAGTGCAAGGCAAAAGTCAACGAAATAATTCTTAAAACAAAAGAACAATTGAAGTCATTTAAAAAAAATGACTTTAAAAGTCTATACTTTTAAAGTCATTTTGTTGAAAACTAATATAATAATTTTTAAATTTTTACTTGAAAATTTTATTTATTTATCTTTTGTACATTACAAATTTACATAAATACACAATGAAACTAATTTTACAACACAATCATATGTATATATATAAACAAACACATCAATAAGGAAATCAAATTATATTTTGATTACTTCCAATGTTACATATATAGCAAAATGTTACATAATATTAGATCTTGGCAGCCAAGATCAAATGGCCAATTTGCTCTTTTTCATCAAAATCTAGCCTAGTATTCTAGTGACCCCACTCTTTTTCTTCAAAATAGGCCAAAAGTTGATGTTATAACCACCCTCTTCATCAAACCCTAATTCTGGGTGAGAACCACAAATCATATTGTTCTCCCTTTCTTCAAAAATTAGGCTTGAGAGAGAAGTACTTGTCATTTTCAATGAAATCATATGATTTTGGTGAAACCAAGATGATCAAATAGATTCTTTAACCCTATGATATGTAGTGTAAAACCCACATGCTCTACAAAATAAAAACACAAAAAAGTTAGTAATAAGAAAAGAAATATTCGTGTGATTTAAAAGAAGTTGTGGTTTCGTTATAGTTTTTTCCATGACACAAACAGTCAAAATATAAAAATGGAAAGTAAGAAGGG
Source organism: Warburgia ugandensis (assembly GCA_035236585.1). NCBI lineage: Eukaryota > Viridiplantae > Streptophyta > Magnoliopsida > Canellales > Canellaceae > Warburgia > Warburgia ugandensis. The sequence continues at coordinate 45,317,246 of CP141130.1, forward strand.
AAAAAGAGAGCAACATAAGGTCCAAAGACAAAGCCATCATGCCAAAACCATGAGAAGAAGAAGATAAAGGAAGAAAAAGTACTTTGATAGCTATTTACTTTAGAAGTCGTTTAGTGACAAACAACTTTGAAAATATCTAACTTTTGAAGTTGCTTAGCACTAAATGACTTTAAAAGTCCATTCCTACTAAATAAAATATTTTTGCCATATTTATCGCAATACTTTTCAAGTTGCTTCTTGAAAATGACTTTAAAAGTTATGCATTTTTAAAGTCATTTTAATGAAAATGACTTCAAATAATTTTTAAATTTTCAAATGAAAAATATATATTTTTAGCTTTTGAATATTACAATTTTACATAAATACACAATGAAACCAATTTTACAACACAATCATATGTATGTATGTTTGTATGTATGTATGTATATATATATATATATATATATAAACACATCAATATGGAAATCAAATTATTTTTTTATTACATCCAATGTTACATACATATCAAAATGTTAAATATTAATAGATCTTGTCAGCCAAGATCAAACAAAGAATTTTCTCTTTTCATAAAAATCTGGCCTAGTGCTTAGCTGACACCACCACAAATTGTACTGTTCTCCCTTTCTTCAATAGTGAGGCTTGAGAGAGAAGTAGTTGTCACATTTAATAAAATCATATGATTTTGGTGAAATTAGGATGATTAAATAGACTCTTTAACCCATGATATGCATTGTGAAAACCCACATGATCTACAAAATAAAAAAACAAAAAATTTAGTAACAAGAAAATAAATATTTGTGTGATTTAAAAGAAGTTGTGGTTTACTTACAGTTTTTTTCATGACACAAATAGTCAAAATATAAAAATGGAAAGTAAAAAGTGAAAAAGAGAGCAACATAAGGCCCTAAAATGTAGCTATCATGCCAAAACCATGAGAAGAAGAAGACAAAGGAAACAAATGTACTTTGCAGCTTATTTATAAACCATTGAAGACTTTTTAATTTGTTTGGTACTAAATGACTTTGAAAATATCTAACTTTTGAAGTCACTTAGCACTAAATGACTTTAAAAGTCCATTCCCGCTAAATAAAATATTCTTGCCAAATTTATCGTGATACTTTTCAAGTCGCTTCCTTAAAATGACTTCAAAAGTTATGCATTTTTAAAGTCATTTTTATAAAAATGAATTCAAAAGTTTTCAACTTTTGAAGTTGTTTTCATAAAAACGACTTTCAAAGTTCTTCCCATGAAAAATTCCCTCCTCGCACAATTTTTTAAAGTCGCTTAGGCTTAAATGACTTCTTAAGTATACATATTTAAAGTCATTTATTTTCAAATGACTTCTAAAATATTTATAAAGTTGGTAGTCGTATAAGTGACTTCTTTATGTTGACTTTAAAACCTCCTATGTAGTAGTGTTAGGTATAGGTGGGGTAGTAGATTCTAAGGGAGAGGGGCATCCCCCAGTGGACAACCTCCTTGAGAGATTTAGGACGATAACTCTTAAGTTTTTGGGAAGAGATGGCCAGAGACGGTCAACATGTGGCTATTTGATATGCAAAGGATCTTTGAGGCGATGGTAGTGCTTGAGGATTGTAGAGTATCGATAGCCACTTTTGTTCTCACATGCAATGTAGCGTAGTGGTTTTCAATTGCTAGGAGGAAATTTTTTGAGGGCGGTGTTGTTATTACTTGTGATGACTTCAAGGTTGTCTTATGGATAGGTTTCTTCCTCCTCATCTTTAGGATAAAATGGAATTAGACTTTATGATGCTCATGTAGGGAACAAGAACTAACGCATTGTATGAGATAGAGTTCTCTCAATTGGCAGGTTTACTCGGGATGTATGTTCTATGAAGTTGAGGGTGGCTCTAAAGTTTGTCGAAGAATTGAACTTTGATTTGAAGCATCAGATACTAACTTCCTAGCCCACTAGATTATCATGGGTTGTAGAGCTTGCCTTTGTCCTAGAGCGTGAACTAAGAGACCCAAGTACATACATGAGTAGATTCAGTGCTCCTGGGCCCATGTCAGGAGGGGTGTAGAAGAAGAAGTTTGCCACCAAGAAGACAATTGCATAGTCGACCCGACCAGCACAGGGGAAAACCAAAGGCAGGGGCAATGATCAGGGGGTATGTTAGAGGTGTTGACCTTAGTTTCCAAGCCAACTTCTTTATGGACTAGGTCGATGTTATACTTGTGGCCAATTTATCTATATTGCACCAGATTGTCCTAAAGTAGGTAGAGTGGGACAGCCTTAGCAAGATTAGGGTTGGGATTAGGCAACATGGTACGGATAGGTGCTCAGAAGATAGGGGCAAGTGTTCACTACTACCACCAACCGAGAACAAACATTGAGCGCCATTGTGGAAGGTACTATTCTTATTACTATAGATATGCATTTGTTCTTGTGGATCTTGGATCCACCCATTCATTCATCTCGAATAGTTTTGTCGCATGCATGGATGTTCCATTGAGTAGACTGGGATTTTTTTGGTGATTAGTATGCTAGTAGGGCAATAGGTGATGGTATGCAAGTTCATTCAGGGTATACCTATGGTTATCTTGGACAAGAGGCTAAGCATAGATCTCATTGTCCTAGACATGGGCTGATTTTGATGTGATATTAGGCATGGACTCTGGCTAGCTGAGCATGGAGCTCCAGTCGACTGCATGAAGAAGCAAGTCACTTTGTGTGCCTTGATGGCAAGTTGTTGTATTTTCTTAGGAGACTAGGTATTGCTGACTTGAGTATCATCTTAGCGATTAGGGTGATACATCTTATATCCAAGGGTTGCTAGGCCTACTTGGCCTATGTAAAAGCTCAGGAGGGACAGAATCCTAGTTTTGAGGGGATTGATGTGGTAAGTGATTTAGGGATGTATTCCCTGATGAGTTGTTAGGGTTATTGCCTAGGAGAGGGATAGAGTTCATTATCAAGCTACTACCTAGAGCAATTCCCATGTTCAAGGTTCCTTATCGTATGGCACCCACTAAGTTGAGGGAGTTGAAGGTGTAATTATAGGAGTTGTTAGATTAGGGTTTCATATGCCCTAATGTTTGACCTTTGGGAGCACCAATCCTACTTGTTAAGAAAAAGTTTGGCTCTTTGAGACGTGTAGATTATAGGGCACTCAGTGGGATAACGATGAAGAACAAGTAGCCCCTTCCTCGCATTGATGATCTATTTGATTAGTTACAGTCATCCAAGTTCTTCTCCAAGGTTGACCTAAGGACTTGTTACTATCAACTAAGGATATGGGATGAAGACATCCCTAAGATAGCATTTAGAACTCGATATAGCCACTATGAGTTATTAGTGATGCCATTTGTGTTGGTGAATGCACCAACAACTTTTATGGACTTGATGAATAGGGTGTTTAGAGACTATCTAGACAAGTTCATGATCATGTTCATAGATTATATTCTGATATGTTCTAGCAGTGTAGAGGAGCATAGAGAGCACTTGAGGACTATCACTCTTCAAACACATCGGTTGTACACCAAGTTCTCCAAGTACAAGTTTTGGTTGGATCATGTACATTTCCTTGTACATGTTGTATCCAAGGATGCCATTGTAGTGGACCCACATAAGGTTGAGGCAGTAGCTAATTGGAAGCGACCCAAGACTGTGACATAGGTACATAGTTTTCTAGGTCTTGTAGGCTACTATTGCAATTCATAGAGGGATTCTCTCATATTTCTTAGCGATTGACAACCCTTACTAAGAAGGACCAGAAGTTTGATTGGTTTGATATCTGGTAGAGGAGTTTCCTGGAGCTCAAGAAGAGACTTACCTCAATGTCAGTGTTAAAGCGACCTCAATATGATGCAGAGACACTGATTAGAATACTTGAAGGACTTCAACTTCACAATTCAGTACCATTCGAGCAAGGCTAATGTAGTGGTCGATGCCCTAAAAAGGAAGTTGGGTGGCATGATCACCAATCTCACCCATCTAATCAGCATTTATGGATCATATTTCACAGTCATAGCAGTCATGTAGTGTGACATAGGCACTATGTGATGGAGATGGTTTTGTGAGAGGAGAAAATGGTGGCACCAAATGTCAGTGTAGATTAGTTATGCCAGTTCTAGCAAATTTGAGATAGGAGCTATTGAGGGTAGCTCATCACTCTAGGTGGGCCTTGCATCTAAGGGGCACAAAGATGTATCATGACCTAAGAAGACTGTTTTGGTGGCAAGGCAGGAAGAGAGATATAGGACAGTGTGTAGCCAAATGCATTATGTGTTAGCAGGTCAAGGCTGAGAACTAGAGACCTATAGGTTTACTATAGACTATCGAGCTTTTAGTGTGAAAGAGGGATCACATGACCATAGACTTTACAATCGGGCTACCCAGGACAAATAGTGGGCACATTGTGATGTGGGTAATAATAGACTGGCTCACCAATTCGGCACATTTCCTCCCCTTCAAATAGGTACAAACTTTATAGAGCCTTGCTAAGCTTTACATTGAGGAGATAGTCAGTTTGCATGGTGTCCCTCTAGTTGTCATTTTAGACAGGGATATTAGGTTCACATCTCAATCTTGATAAAGTGTACAGGAGGAGCATGGTACCTCTATGCATTTTAGCACAACATTTCACCCTTAAACGGATGGTGAAGCTGAGAGGATGACTCAAATGCTAGAGGACTTCTTGAGAGCATGTACAATGGATTAGAAAAGTTGTTGAGATGAGTATCTACAACTAGTAGAGCTTGCCTACAATAATAGCTATCACTGAAGCATTGGGATGACACCATATGAGACATTTTATGGTAGACCTTGTGCCATCTAGTTCACCTTTGATCTAAGTTTAGTTGTTTGATCATCCTTGAGGATGATCTTAGTTCTCTTACTTGAATCATATTTGATCAAGGGTTCAAATCTTCTATTTGATCTAAAGATCTTCTATTTTATTTGATCTAAGTTGCAAGCAATATATATATATCATCAAGAAATATTTGTTTCTTTTTATTGTTCTTGATCATTCAAGATCCAATGGATCTTATTTGATCATCCTTATCTTTCTTACAAATTTTATTAGGGTTAGATAATTTACTAACCTTTTATACACTTATTATTATTCAACCAGTTAATGTTTTATTGGTTGAAGATAAGTTATTTCAGCCTAAGTCTAGACTGCTCCTCTTACTTACAATTAGCTAAGGCTTACTAGCTGAATGGGTGAACACAAAGTAGTTACTTCAATCCTCATGTAAGGAGACATTTAGACTTTACAAACATCAACAAAAGGTAGGGGAAGAGTGAGGCTCTAATAGAAAACCCCCTTAACTACCATGTTCAACATTCAGTAGAGTGAACGTAGCTCAACCTTTCATAAGGTTCCTATGAGCATATTAACCCTAAGTACTCTTTCTAATTAATTTTAATTAAGTCCATGAACATTTAAAATATCATTCACGGGGTTTGTTATTCTCCTAGTTTGGGTCAGGGATTTTATAATCCTTATATTGTCCTACTAACTATAACCCTTACTAATTAAGTCCAAGTTAAATAATTCACTCTTATTTGTGTCATGAAACTCTACTTTCTCATTAGATTCCATTGTTGGTGTTTTATGCTCTTTATCTCATAACTACTTTAACAATTAAATTTATTAATAAAATTTAACCATAAATGACTTATAACCTTCAAGCATAAAACTACATAATTCAACAACCTAATGATAAAGATACAAGGTACTTAAGATTACACTAGCATGATTTCTAACTAATGTACTTTATCTAATAAACTCAAATTAAACTATCATGGACCTAAGGTACCATCTCATACCATAGTTTAATCTAATGTGAAATCATAGCATTGTCCTAAGTTTTAATTGCATGAAATCATACCAACATGGTCCTATGTTACAATTCATCAGTCATGAATAATTTTATGGACATTTGAAAAGAAGTTATACTAAAATAATCTATCATGGATCCTATAATCATGAAATAAATCAAATGAAATCGATGCATAAGCTAACCCATTTCTCATTATTAAAGCTTTTACTTATGATTCAACCATTAGATCTTAGGTCTTTTTCTTTTTAATCAAGGGTTTTAATTAATTTGAGGGCTTTTACTCCATTAAGGTCCAAGATCATATCCCTTTATTTTTTGTCATGTTCAATCCATGATCTCAACGGATTCCATCATAATATCATTTATTCAATCCATTCAAAGGTTCTGATCATACTTGATCTTATTGATCAAGTGGGTCCCTTTGTATTTTTAGGATTTTTCTATCATAAAGGGTAGATCCCTCTATTTATCTTAGATCTGTCCAAATAAGTCATGGCTATCACTTTATTTCAACATTATATAATCAATAAATCAGATCCCCAAGATTTGATTATCTCAGATCTCGTAGATCATGAAAATTAGAAGCTTAATTTTTAAATACAGCAAGTTTCATGAAGAATTTTCTAAATGTTATGATTTCAAAAGAAAATAGAAGTTATAAGCTTTCCATAGCTTCTTTCTGATCTCAATTTGGAGGCAGATGACTCCACAATTGAACTGTGAAATTCATAGTCATTCTTAGGGTCCAGATTTGATCTGGGCCTAGTGGAACGGATGGCCCAGATTAATAGGGCAGAGCAGGCTAGTTGGGCAAAAGGGTCGTCGTGCTCCTGTCACTGGGATGCAAGCGTGACACGATCCACCTGGGACCTATGTTGTCGTGCGATCATATCATCAGGAAGACGTCACATGTGGTGTGGGCAGCAGAAATGCTACCGTAGGGCACATCTCCATGTGGCATTTCCCAACACATCCCACAGTCCGATTCAATTTGGGGAGATCGGACAGTTCGTTTTGGACCGTCCAATCAATCCTCTTCAATCAAAGGCTCAAAACTATATAAAATTTCTTGAAACTTCTACCCTAGGGGTTTTAACCCTTCTAGATTAATTAGACAGCTTAGATTTTTCATCTGAGCCCTCCATCATCCATAATTGAAGGGTTCTGGTCCTTACTTTATTTTTATAATTTTTAACCTAAAACTACTTGTGGAAAAATAAAAATTACATAAAACAACTTGAAATAAGTATCAGAAGTGGTTCTACCTACCTTATTGGAGAAAAAATGTAGATTTGAAACCCAATTTGAAATAATACCCTTTGATGATAAGATAGCCCGATAGTCCCTTATTTTGTAATTTTCCATTGATTGCACCGTTGGATCTTGAAATTGACTTAGGATTTTTGTAGATAAGGTACTTTAGGATTGTATGGATGGTGGGATTTGTGAGATTCAACTTGGACCAAAGTGCCTAATTGAATTTAGGTCTCTTGTTCCAATTAGAGAGGAGAGAGAAAGTGCAAGAAGGGAGATTTTTGGGTGTTTTGAAATTTAGGAAGGAATCTAGATTTGGGTTTTCAGAGTAAGCAATATGATTTCATGGGAATTTTAATGAACATTTTTGGAGGGGTATTTATAGGTGTTTTGCATTTTTTCATAATCACATGTAATAATTATGTTTTAATTCTTTTAAATATTAAATTAACATTGGATCCTCTACTGCCACCTCCTTCTCCACTAGCATCTGGTAGTGGTTTGACCACTCATTACATGTTTTCTAAGTGTTGGATTGGTTTGTGGGCGCCACAGGGTCTGAAAGGACCATTTTACCCTTTTATGGAGGAAAATTCATTTTATTCTCCCAAACTCAAAATTGCGCGTACTTAGTGGCTTTGGAATTGTATTTTTGAGTACATTCCAAATATTGATATCATAGATCTTAGTTATGGGTAAAATTATCATTTTACCCTTTTATTCATAAAAATAAAGAAAATTAGGGATTTTTCATCTTAACTCAAAATTGAATGTACTTAGTGTAATTTCGATTGGTTTTTCCATTACATTCATAATTTATAACTTTTAAATCATGTTTTAATTTTTCTAAAAAGATAAATTTCAATAATCTAATATTCCAGCCTGGAATTTCTGTAAACTCAAACTTTATTGATTTTCTCAATCAATTTACAAAAATTAGGGTTATTACATATACCTTAATGAAAATAAATAAAACTAGAAAATGACATGCTTATTAAGAAAATAAAATCTCCACATTCACATCATTTACAATTCCATAGACACATACCCATTTAATTCCATACTCAAGTTCCCCTCATTCATCTCATAAAATATACATACTTCATTGAAAATAATGGAAACTTGAAGAACACATGCATATCAATTAAAATGCATGCTCCACATTCACTTCATTTACATGTCCATACACCACACCCATTTACTTCCACTCTAGTTATTCTAATTAAAAGTCATTACATACTCAGCTCATTCACTTTGTATTTTGATTAAGGTTTACTTAGAGTAACTCATCTTATTTTCCCACTCAAAAAGCACAACATTCTACAATACAATAATTCAGCTGGTACATTATTTGAGTTGGAATCCATTAAAAATTATAAAAAATTTAATATTATGACCAGTAAAACATATCTTACCTTTCCTAATTAGGAGACACTAACACCATTGAGTATTAGGGTCTTCATATATCTCAACACATAGTATTAGACTCCCAATCAAACTATTGTATAGGGCACCATGCTATAAGGAAAATAGAAAGGATTAATGAATATCATTTGTAATATTGTAAGTTTAGTTATAAAATAAAGTAATTAATTGTTTTCTATACATTGACATTCTTTGAAGTGAGTTTCAGTGGTTGCACAATCTTGATCACATTAGTTCATGCTAACCATGCTCTACAAATTTAAATTTTAAATGCATTAATATGAATAACAAATTACTTATTAATATATAATACATCAAAAGATTAAAAACTTACTTATTTATGATTTCTATGATGGTAGGATGGACATGTGATCAATAAGAATAAAAAATAAAGCATGCCCACCATGAACATTCAAAATGAGCAGCCTCCAATGAGCTATATATACACAATCATATGAATGCAATTAAAGTTTACAATCTTTATGTATAAAATAAGTTGGTCAAAGAATAAAACTTACCTGTTACTATAGGGAATCATAAATCCCTGACCTTTAGAGTCTCAAAAGAACCTTGGTAACATATCATCTACATGCCTCTCCATTGCCCATTGCTCCACTACCCCACAAATGGTGCTGGGGTCAAGGAATTGGGAAAACACATCCTCAATCTAAAAAATGGTCATTAGATCATTCAAGAAGTTGCATAAAATAAATAATTATCCTATCATGAAAAAATAACATGTATAGCCAAGTTTATAAAAGTAGATAGTTGTATGTACCCCATGTAGGAGACAATGTGAGAGTGCTCGAGTTGATTCTATTGGAAAACTTGTAATAGGTCCTTTGTCATAAGTGGCATTTCAACAACAACATTAAGAAGCACATTGTCCTTGATCCTCATGAGATTGATTGCCTATCTTTGTTGATGAGTCCATAGAGTAACCTTAGGGATCAAGGTGTGTTAGGTGGGACTTCCAAAGTGATCCTTAGGTGGGAATGATGAATTCCTCTAGCCAAGCAACGTGATATGCAACTACCTGCCCAATGGTTACAATATTTTCCATTTCTAAAGGAAGCATAAGGTAGGCAATTTCATTAAAAACTATGGTAATGGACATGCATTTAGTATGTGGAGGCATACTAATTTCATTCAAAATGGTTGATTCATACTCATAACCCTAACCAACTGCAATGATGTTTTGATAGGTATCCAAGGCCCGTAGGCATTGAACCACTTGCAATCATAAATACATCATACATTAGGGAGGTTGATATAGAAAAATTATATAAGGATAATAAAAAAGTTCAAGTTTCTATGTGTATACCTCCTTGGCTGAAATTTCTCCTTTGAAGGGTCCAAGTTGTCCTTCATGAACTTCTTTGGTAGGAGAATTGCAACTAGTAGTTGATGAAGTTATAGGGGCTATATGAGAATGAGGATCATGAAATACCTCTTAACCTCCTTATAAAATAGCTTAAGTACATCCTTTTTTATCTAGTCACATGTGTCCTTTTATGCCTCATCATCAATCATTATTATTTTTCAACAAAAGAATTTGGAAGTAATAAGACCTTCTCTATGCCCCTTGCTCGGTCTAGGTGGTCCTTAGCCCTGCACAAGAGGTTATCGTTCATAGTAGTGTTGCTTAGAGTTCCTGTACTTGTATTTTCATGGGTAAGAATGTCCTACAAAATTTAACTAGAAGTACACTATCAGTTTGATTAATTAATTATATAAAATTGAAGGTAGTCAAGGGTAGGTAAGTGGAACTACTTATAATGCAGGAAGCAACTTCTCAATAGCTTCATCTGAGAATGTTTAAGTGTTGTAGCCTATTGAATGTGCAATCTTCCTGAAGAGGATGCGGTCAATGGGATCCATAGTCCTTGCTTTCCTTTATTGTTAAGCAAGGCACTATAGCTAGGTAATGAAACATATATAACTATACTATAATTTGAAAGGAATAAATTAACATAGATACTTAAGTTTGCATTCTTCCAAACATGCATAGCTCAACCTAAAGAGGTGGAGCTACATATTGGTTTATGCACCTTTATCCCTCTAGCACTCATTACCCACACACTTATATGTATGTAATCAAGTGCACTTATCAAATGTTATATATAATTAATTGAATTAAACATTCTTTTTGCACATACTTAAAATTTAATGGATGTGCGGTCCCTTACAAATTCATTCCACATGTCCTAGTCAATGACGTAGGAATAAATGGCAGCACTGAGTATAACCTCGATGGATCATTGACATATGTAGCTATGTGAGTGTGAATAAGATAGTTCTTCTATTTTCTCTACTATTCACCATCTCCTTGCAAAGCATGCATCTTCTTGTGCTCAGGTACCTCAAAGGTAGTCTACAAAGTATAAATCACATTACTATATTTAAAAATAAAAAGATATGGAATGCTATAAATTATATAATACATAATATTTTTACATACCTTCACCATCTCCCATATTGAATCTTTTATTATTGGTGGCACACCTATCGAATCATAAATCATGATAGGCACTATGCTTCTTATTGTGGAGTAGAGAAAACTACTATGATGCACTATCAACTATCTCCTACCCACTACTATTATATTGAACAATTTATTTAACTTCCTTTAACTTTCTCTTAATAACCTTTTCCATTATTGTTCGACCTCTACCCTTTCTCTTTCAAGTACTACTAAGGTTGGCCTCTTGTTTATGTTCTTGATGTTGTTCATATTCTTCATTCTAATGTTGTTCACCTTCCATCTTTATTGATAATTAGAGCAATGAAATCAAATAGTCCATGTAATGCATGTAAAGGACACAAAAGTGGAACAAAACATAAGAAACATACTTTTTTTAGTACAAAGGTGGCATAATCCAATGAATTTATAGTGACAAGGCATTCTTCCCAGTAATAGTCTTTCAAGGTAACCATAGGGTTGGTTATTCTTACCACGAGGTTTTCAGCTAAATTAACAACCTAGGTTCAATCACTTTATTATACTTATTAGTTTTGAAAGGTTAATTAGAAGTTATTTAGTGAATTTTCAACTTGGTTATTAAAGCACACACCTAGCTGCCAATACCAAGTTCCCATAGTTTGTCTTATGTGATAACATGTCCTCTTACATAGAGGCACATTTTTAGTTGAGTAAGTTAACTAGAAAATCTAAGTTTCCCACATTGTAGCCAAGTGGACAATATGTTATTCTTAGGTTAGGAGTCCTCCTCCAAACTCTAAATCCAATTGAAGGATTACAAATTTGAAACTTAATAAAAAATAAGTCCTAGACTTAGGTAAAGGTCTTAGTTAGAATCTTTACTGAGGAATCTCATGGAATTTTGTTTGGTCTATCTGCAAGAACACATGAGAATGGAATGTGAATCTTTTCAAACATTATTTTTGAGATTGATTGAGAGATTAAGATATCTTCATCCTAGATTCCTTACACTTACCATTACAATAATCAAATAACCAAGATACAACAATGTAACAAATAATAAGAATTGTTTCAAATATTTTTTTGTGAGATTGATCAAGATATTAAGATATCTTCATCCTAGATATATCCCCTACACCTACCATTACAAGAGTCACATAAATAAATAACAAAGTTAAAATAACATAGCAAATAAGAAGAATAATTTCAAACATTCTTTGTGAGATTGATCAATATATTAAGATATCTTCATCCTAAATCCCCTACATTTACCATTAGAAGAATCATAGAAACAAATAACAAAGTTAAAACAATACTTGGAATAGTAAGAATCATTTCAAACATTCTTTGTGAGATTGATCAAGGCTAAAACAATGTAACAAACCAAAATAGAATAAGGGTAGCACACGGCACCGCAAGTGACTGGGACAAAGAGAGGCTGGGGGGAGGGGGTTTCACATGCATGGTAGGCCAACAACCAAGAGAGAGAGAGAGAGAGAGGTTGTTTGTAGGCTAGTCAATGACTACAAAGAATAGGGAGAGGAAGAGGAAGGGGGACAGGGTCATGTGCATTGTCAGTCGATGATTAAGGAGGGGAGAGAGAAGGGAGGGGTTCAATTGTAGGCCAATATTCAATTGAGGAGGATCGAGAGAGGGGGGGGGAGAGGGAGGGAAGGGGAGAAGGTTTAGCGTATTGCTAGCCGATGACCAATGAGGAGAGAGACAAAGATAGTGAGAGGAAGAGGAAGAGGGAGGAGGGATGGTATCACGTGCATGGCAGCCAATAATTAAGGAGGACAAAGGGAGAGAGGGTGCGGACAAGGCCAAGGGAAATGCCAATCAGTGATTAAGGAGGACGAATAGAGAAGGGGCAATTGGGGACGTGTGTAGGGTCGACCAATGACCATGAAGGAAGGAGAGAGAGAGGGAGGGGGCCACGCACTGTTTGGTTGGCCACTAAGGAGGAGAGAGAGAGAGAGAGAGAGAGAGAGAGAGAGAGAGAGAGAGAGAGAGAGAGAGAGAGAGAGAGAGAGAGAGAGAGAGAGAGAGAGAGAAGGGGATCGAGATGTGCACAATGTCAGTTAACAACCTGGTTGGCCGACGACCGAGGAGAACATATAGTGAGAAAAAGGGAGGGGGTCCAGGACATGGGCATGGTGGTCGGTTATTGGTGTAGCTTTAATATTACTTGCAAGTGAATGAATCAATGTATTAATTGCATGAGATGGAGGTCAATCCCATGAGGAATCTCACAAAATTTCTAATTACTTAGATCTTATTTAAACCATTTATCTTCAGCCAATGTGAGATGGTTTTGATTAAACTAGGAATTCAAACACAATGAAAAAGTAAAGAAAAACATAAAATAGCAACTTGAACTAAGGAAACATGCTAAAATTCAAGCTAAGAAATGGAATTAGAAAGTTAACTAACTATCAAATAATCAATAAAAGAAACTAATGCAAAACTAATGTGAATGAATCTAGGAAACAAGAACTTAACGAAAACAATTACTCAAAAGAAAACTTTCCTAATTTGACACTTCCCTAATTCTAACAATTTCTAGAAATAAAACTTTCTACAGCCTAATAAGGAAAATTTCTAAAACTAAACTAAGATATAAATTCATTGAAAAGTCCTATTTGCTCAAAGAATGACTCCAACACTTTTTTGTTTATCCATTTCTTCTTATCAATGGAAAAAATAGGTTCCAATAGTCTTGGAAAAGAGTAGTCTTGAACAAATAGGATCAAGAATCATTATTATTTTGACACAAGAAAAGGGCAGCAAACAAGCAACTAAATTAATCTAAACTAAGATCAAACAATCAAACAAAACAAGGCTTAAAATATATTTACCCAACTTCCATGTGCATGATGCATGGGATGCTGTGCGTGGTTCATGGCTTATAATTAGCCAAAATTCTTGAATGAAAAGCTTATTAAGATGAAATTTAATCAATACACTCACTAAAAATCCTAAAAACCTAAATGGGTTCCAAAGGAACTAATGAGTGTTCAATTTTGCATAAAAATTACCCAATTAGCAGCCCATGTGTTATAAAATATAGTGTTAGTTTAGGGTTTTTTAGACTTTTGTAATATGTTGTTGTTGTAAATAAACTCACAAGCGTACGAATCTTTTGCAATATAGCACGCTAGTGAGGTTGATCCCACAAGGAGTGAATTATATTGATGTTAGTGGTCTCTACTTTAAACTATCTAACCTAACCAAAATTCAAGTGATTTTTTTCCAAAACTAAGCATGGAAATTAAAACATGAAGTTGGAAAAGAAGTAAAAACAAGAAATGGAAACTAAGCAAAAACAAGAAATGCAAACTACGTAAAAATAAGAAACATGCTAAATGGGAAACTTTCCTAATCTATAATTAAAAGTAAGGAAAATTTACTAAAACTTCAACTAAGCAATTGGAAGAGGAAACTAAACTAATTAACAGTAACAAATAAAGAAACCACAAAGAATTAGAAATATTCAAATTAGAAAACTAAACTTATGGAAACTACCTCAAAAAACCATTCCTAATTTACAACTTTCCTAAATTAAAATTTATAAAAAAGGAGAACTCTCTAACATTCTAAAAGGAAATTTTCTAAACCTAAAAAATAAAAAAAACAACTAATTTAACTACTGTAACTCAAGATCCAACCACTAAATTAACTAAAGTTCAAAGGAGAATGGGACTTAGAACCACTCACATGGCTTTTGGACTGTGCACATTATTCTGGAGCCCTAAAGATGGTGAAATTTAATGCATCTATAGGAGTTACTATGCAAACTAACTAAGGTATCTAATAAAAAACATGAAAATCTAAATGGGTTTCTAAGGATTAAGGGAAATAAGATGTTTTGATGGCTAGAATTAAAGCACAACGTTTAGGAAAAACCAATTTTCAGATTTCAGTAGTTAAAAACAATCAATAAATCTTGCATTAGAAAGCTATTGAAACCATAAATTTTATGCAAGAAAACAACTCAGATCTAAATTACATTTATAAAAGAAACATTCTATAATATGAATTCCCTCAAAATTATGCGCATAAAACTGTCCACAAAATATGAAAATTGCACACTTTTCTAAAGCCTAGAATCTTATCTAAATGACAACCAAATTCCAATCTAAAGCCTAGAATCCAAAATATCAAGAAATACAAAGAAAACCCAGAATTTTTTTAAAAAGAAACAAAGGCTAAGTGGGTGAACTAGATAATGAAAAAACACCTAAAACTAAGGGAAAATTTGTAAATTTCAAGAGGAGATATGAAGGATTTAAGCTAGCTCTTCTCATGGTTGTCATTACCAAAGAATAACTACATGAATCTTAACTGAATAACAAAGAAAAATGGATGGAATGGAGTGAAGAAGAAAGAGAATAAGGGCTAGAAAGTAGCATGAATTATAAGGAGCAAATTAATCTTAAAGTAATGGAACTAAAGTAAAACCACTAAGTTACTAACCTATATAAAGATGAGTGGTTTCCTAACTTAGGATGGGGTGAAAACATAAGAAAATTGGCCCAAGGGTTAGGGTATTGAATGAGGAAGGTTAAGTGAAAGATAAATTAGCAAGATGATGTCATAAACATGATATAAGAGAGAGATAAAAAGCATGGGCTGGTTAGTTTCTAATTTTGAAAAGGATATGTGTCTTTTTTTCTTATAGAAACAAAATGGGGTGACATGGAGAAAATTGATTGGCTAAGTGGTTTTCTAGGATGTGGGAATTGGTTGGATGGTTATGAAGGGATTTTAGGAAGGTGTAAGAGTTATGGAATCATAGGACTCTTGAATACAAAGTCAAACTCGTGGTTGTCTTTGATGATGAGGTGAAAAGTGATAAAAAGGTGGAAAAAAGTGGGGAAAACATCAAAATTTGAAGGCTCTCATCCTATTGGTCAATATGCTAACTTATCCTGATAGATTTTCCCTTAATCATCTTCAAAATAACTCATGCATAACTCTCTTGAATCTCCTCCAATCCTAGCCTTCCATTTAGCCAAGCTTGATGGCTTAAATGGCTAACTTTGAAGGCTCCATTAGTTAGGCTTTTTGGCTGGCTTAGGAAACTTCCTTGGCTTGTTTCTTAACTTCAACCTATGGCTTGAGTGGCTTGTATGATTTGGTTTGAATACCTTAGCTGGCTACCTTCTTTCATGGCTTATATGGCTAAGGTGACTTGGACGGTTCCCATACAAAAGCTAGTGGAAATCTACGGCTTACTTCATGGGCCCACTTTGGCTATCTTTAGCTCCTTTAATCACATCCATTATTGGTCCATAAGATGATCTTTCCCTTGATCTTTTGATCTTGGTCTTCAATTTTCATCTCAATTGATCTTGAACATTGGATCATCATCTCTCTTCATACACAAGATAAAAAATTCTAATTAATTTTAAAAAAATAAGATTAATCACATACTTACTTGGGATTAGCCTTTAGATGCATAAAATAACAAAAGTTTACTTCATTAGGTCAAAAATGCATGTGTTATGAATTTTGGTTTAAAAATCCTAATTTAATGCTATAAGTTATAACACATGGGTACTAATTAGGTGATTTTTGTGCAAAATTAAATACTTATCATAACACATGCATTTCTAGCCTAATACATCAAAAGTTTGTTATTTTTCAGGTTTAGAAGCTAATCCAAAGTAAGTATACAAATCATCATAATTTTTTGGCATTTAATTAGTTTTTTAATCTTTTGTAGGAAGGGAGAAGATGATCAACGGCCAATATTGCACTTCACAAAGTTTTTCGGGAGTCACGTTAAGCAATTAGCTAATTGGCAAGGGACGGTGCATCCTTTCTGAGGGCGTGGGGGTAGAACTACCCAAAGAAATTGAAAGAAAGAAAAGGTGATCAAAATGTTCCATGTAAAAAGTTCATGCATTTCCACCACTTTACACGAGAATTGAAGCCATACCTAAGGTTTCCTAGTCCAACTAGGAAACCTAGGGAAGGCAAGATACTCAAGTCTTTAATCCAAGTATTGATGCCACCTAAGCCATCATGGAATGAGTCATCAAGCCATGGATGAAAACTTCATGGAGCCACATGATTGGAGCATCAAAAGAAGCAACTTTCCTATGTTCAAAGTATGATTTTTAAGGGATTTTGAGAGAGAATTGTAAAAGGTAAGATGATCATGCATTGAGGGACCCGTCAAGAGATAAATCCCCACTTTCCTAATCCATTTTTCACTTTTTTCTTTAGAACTTCTTAGGGTTCCACAATTTTATCTTAGAGAAGGAGCCACCTTCCCAGAAGGTGATGCCTCCCTCTTGCTTGGATGCTTAATTTAAGTGATTTCCTAATTAGGAAACCCCTAAATATCTTCATCCAACACAGATAAAAAACTTGGATCTATTTCCATTTTTCCTACCTTTCTCCATCACCACAGATCTCTCTTTTCTACCATTCAATCGCCATCCAGCTAAGGGAGGTGGAATTCCACCTAGCATACTAAGAAAAAGATACCACCCCCCTTTCTAAAATAGAAAATCAGCCATGTGACTAGCTTACATCATCTTCTACCTAATATTCCTCCTTCACTCTCTACCTAACTTTCCTAATGAAATTCTTAGATCTAGATCTAGATCTACCTCCATTTCCTATAACGTGCCTCATTCAAATGGAAACAATTTATCTATAAACACTCATGGATTCCACATTTTCTACCAAGTAGAGGTTGGGTGAGACAACTTTGAAACATAGCAATCTTCTTTAGAGTTCTTTGGAGTTAGAATTTGGATTTCTAGCTATTTCTCTTCTTAATTTCTCTCCAATTTAGGTTAGTAGTTTGCTTTATTTGCACTAGTTTCGTTGCCCTAAATTGCTTTTGTTTTGTTCTTGAATTCCGTAAGCATAATTCCAGCCCTTAAGTCCTTTGTTTATTGCTTCAGTTGTTTAGTTTTATTTGTTTATTCAATTAAGATCTAAGTTAGCTCTTCTTTAGTAGTGACAGCCAAGAGAAGACAGCGCTTAGAGCCTTGGTTTCTTTCCTTAGTTTTGCACATTTTCTACCTTAGATTCATCTTAATTTGGTTGAACATTCCTTGTTGTAGTTCATCCTATGAGCCTTGTTTTCTCTCAAATTCCTTTTTGGGTTTTCATTTCATGTCATCTTACTTTAGATTAGAACCTTTAGATTGAGTTTTCATTATTGTCTAAATTAGGTTTTAGGGATTAATTTCCTATCAGCTTTTCAACATTCTTTTTGTGCAAAATTTTGACTTATTTTGGCATTGATTTAATGAATTTCTTTGAGGATTATTGTTATTGAATGTTTTCATTATTAAACTAATTTATTTATGGGTTGTTATCTTGCATAAAATTTATTATTTCTATTGTTGTTTTTGCTTAATTTGATTTGAAGTTTTAAGGGTTTAAAATTTGAAAATTTCTCCCTTCAATCTATATGCTTTGTTTCTAGCCATCAAAATATTTTAATTGCTTGAATTCTTATGAACCCATATAGGTTTTTAGGTTTTTTATTAAGTGCATATCTTAGGATGCATTTAACACATCAAATTTCACCATCTTTAGACCAACGAACCATGCACACCATCCATATATATTGTGTATGGAACATTCAGTTAATTCTCTATGATTCTTGATTAGTTTAGTTGCCTAGTTATGTTTTGGTAGTTTTTAGTCAATTGTTTGCATCTTAGTTTAGGTTTAGAAAGTTCCCTTTTTGAATTTTAGAAAGTTTCTTGTTTAAGAAAGTCTTAAATTAGGAAAGTTTCCTTTTCAGGAGTTTCATTAAGTTACTTAGTTTAACTCATTCTAGTTTTGTATTATTTTCTTTACTAATTCATTTTAGTTAGCTGAGTTTCTAATTCCATTGCTTAGTTTTAATTTTAGCAAGTTTCCTTTAATTGTAGTTTCTAATTTCATGCATTTACTTTCCTAGTTTAAATTCAAACCAATTCAATCTCACCCTTGGCTGAAGTTAAGGACTTTAAATAAGGTCCATCCAACATACAAATTTGTGAGAGTCCTTATGGGATTGACCTCTCCTGCGTGCAATGCTACCACTGCTTACCAATTGATCTTGCCCAAGGTGGTTAATACAATTCTCATGGAAGGAGACATTTAGACATCAACAACTCTCAAAAAACTTTATGAAGCACAATATAGGCCATTGGATAATCTTCTCACGTCTTACAAAGGATTAAAAAACTAATTAAATCCCATAAATTTATGATGATTCATATACTTACTCTAGATTACCTTCTAAACCTACAAAATATCAAACTTTTTGAATATATAAGTAAAAAATGTATGTGTTACAAAATTATGAAAAAACCTTAAAAATGGTATTATATTTTATAATACATAGGCTACTAATATGCTACTTTTTTTGAAAAATTGAATACTCGTCACATCCCCAACCAACATTTTGCTAGTCTTGAGAAAAATATGTGAAAAATCATGAAAATAACATGGTTTCTATTTTCATAGGTATGCATGATTGCATTTAGCATATGCAACAAGCCCTTAAATTACTAGGTTACCCTTAGTGGATGAGTTTGGCCTCATGAGGATTTGTAGTGTATATACCTAGAAAATTTCATAAGGCCATGTCCTTTGGTTTATAGAGAATTATCATCCATTACTACTCTACTGACTTTAACGACTTAATAAAGCTGAATGGAAAATTCTACAAGCTACCCACATACCAAAGCCATTTTATTCTAGCTTCATCTCAGAATGCATGTGTGTGTATAGGCTACATAAGTCAAGATTTCTAAATGGACATGGTCATTGCTCCATTGAAAAGATGTCTTGACCTCAAATTGTCACTAGTACACACTCAGAAATGAAGCTCTCAGAGAAAAGGTCAAACAACTTTTACTCACTATGTGACCAAATCCAAAGATACTGATGGTTCACATAACTTTTTTAAGCACTGATAAGACAAAGGAATATGATCCCTTTGAATGGATGTCATTACTTAGACTAGTTGGGGTAGTTCACCTTAATTCCTTCCTATTTATATCCTCATTAAGACTATGTTCCACTTAAGATCAATAGGTATTTAGATAGGACAAAACGTAGGCCTGGGAGAGGTTCTAAAAAGAAGGGTATAAGGACTTAAAGTTTCAAATATGAGTAGAGGTCCTCAATTGATGTAGGACAATATTTTGACTCTTTACTATGCTGAAGTAAATATCTCTTCTATATTTTTGTTTCTCTAATACTTTTTCACTTTTCCCTATATTTTTGAGAAAAATACTTTTCTTTATACTTTTTATATGTTTCACTTCTTTAACATTTTTCCTTTTTCTAACATCTTGCTATCAGCCCTATTGATTTTTGAAAGGTAGGTAATGTTCCTTATTGGGGTTTTTGGGTTAAAGTAAATTGGGTTTGAAAAAGGAAAAGACTTTTTAAAAAGGCTCAATGGTCTAAGTAATGGTATATAGTAGACCGGGTAGGCTTTATATCTCTGAGATAAAACAATGATGGCCTATATCATTTCCTAAGTTTCTTAAAACCTATCAAATTTAATAAATGTTTATGAACCAAAGGTAGTACTCCTTTTGTCTCTTGGCATTTTGACCAAAACAAAGAATATTGGGATATTTCAAAATTATGTTTGTTAAAGAAAATAGGGAATTATATATAACCCACAAAAAGATGATAGTCACTAAAACTCACTTGGGTATATAAGTCCCCACTGATTTCCTCAAGGCCTCTAAGTCATAACCATCTATTAGTTTAGATATGCATTGTGTGTAAGTGTGTTCCAAGACTTAACTTTCATAAAAACTTTAACATATGAATAAAATGCAGAATTAACCATATGCATTTCTATTATGAAGTTAAAGTAGTTGAAATACTAAGATTTTGACAATCCAATTCTCATCATATTAAAAGAACTTTGATCTAAAAACTCAAAAAAAAATTTTAAAAAATTCAAAAATATGAAGAAAACTAGACATCTCATGCATGTCGACACCCCTCAACTAGAATTAAAAATTGTCCCTAATGTTTTAAAATATAGGATAGTTATATGATGAATGGGTAATGTAGAACAATGAGACTTTAAAATCCTAAGATGCCTCTAGGGAGTAGTAAGTTTGACATCTTCAACTAGATGTACTAATCTACTCTAAACCTATTGATGATCCTAATCCTAACCCTAACAATGGAGAAATTTCTCATTCCATGTCAAAACTTCACAGTAGTCAATATACATCCTCCACCTCGAAATGTTTGGTGGTGGTAACAATATAGTGTGAAAGACCACCATGAATTTAAATTTCTTAGGACCAATTTAAGATGAATGGCCCCTTTTTTGGCCAAATTTTACGTATGATAGTAACCATTGCAATTAATACATATTTTTCCTCCTTCTCCCTTATATTTTCCTAAAATTGGCGATTAAGCCGACTTTGTATTTCCTTAAAAGGTTGTTCTTATTTTACTATGGCAAAATAGTGATGGGGCTTAAATCATTATTAACTTTTAATGTGTACCATAGAGTTGGTTCTTATTGATCTAGAACATCAATTGGCACTTCTTCTTCATGTTCTTCAAGCAAAAGTAAGATTCTAGGTGAGCCTATATTGTTATATGATGTCTTATCAAATAAGGTCTGTACATCCCAATTGGGTACCTCTTCTACTTGTAGGGATTTCCATTTCTTCTTGCCATTGTTACTTGAATTTTAGGAATTGTAAGGATTTTTATTTGGTCTTGCCATTGAGAAGTATCCACTAAAGCCAGAATCTCCAACAGTTTCTACACCTCCTCAATGGATGTGTCTTCATCAAATTTATAAAAATAAGCAAGGTATGAATTGAGTGGATCCAAGTTGGATTTTTTAAAGGATTCATTCTCTTCATCAATGGATGTCTCTTCATCATAATTGTAACAAGGAGTATGACATGACTCAAGTGGATAAAAGTTGGAGGTATGCATAGATGGTTGTGGACTTTGTGGCTTAGAATGATAAGAAGCAATTTCCATCCTATTATCAGTATCAATGATCAAGGTGAAAATCTCTAAGATGCAATAGGAATAAATGGTAATTCCCATCTAGAAATTCTTTCAGTTTTTTTTCACTCTCCTCCCACATTTGTTTCATTTCCTAAGTACTTTTTATAATTTTAGTAATGTTTCTATTAGTATTTTCCCATATTAGTTTTATTTTTTGCTTCCCATTCATACTGTTCAGCCATAAATTTTTTGTTGTTAAATCCAAGAAATTGTTGAGTCTCTTCACTAATTTGCATCTTGTTTAAATATTGTTCCTCATGAAACAACTCATATTGCTAGTATCGCTGTGGCATTAGGGAAAGGGCTGAGTAGGTTGAACCCATGATGGGTGTCCTTGATATTTTAAATAGTCTTCATATAGTGGATTAGGGTGAGACCATAATGGTTGCCTAATATTAGTAACCTTGAGACCATGGTTGCTCATGATGCCGAGCCCATCCATTATAGTCTGTCTTGTGATAATAATTACTAGGGTGTGTGAATGCCATGGGTGCATCCACTTACTCCTGATAATATCCATTATAAGTGGAGCTTGATAGCCATGAAGTAGTGACATATTGTGGGTTAGAATAGGTGTAGAAATTGTTATATTGAGGCTGTTGATATGACTTAGTATCCTGCCTAATACCATTGAACCTATTAATTAAAGTTTTCATCCTCTCTGTCATAGTAGCTAGACATATAAGGAGTATCTCTTTTCTCTATCCAATAGATATCCTTATAGTGTAATGGCTTGGGAGTAGAACAATATGACATTGGTGGCAGATTATCCCTTGCATGGTAGCCTATTGCACTCAACTTTACATACAATGAAGTCAATCATTATATACAAGGAATGAGTACATTTTTTTAAGGGAGGCATAATCAATCCCTAATAGTCGACTAACAAGCTAAATTATTGATCTTTGATAATGAGTAGGGTGGTAGCTTTTGGACCTAAATCTAGACACCTTGTCCTTTTGTCTAAGCTTAACCATTTCTCAACAACTATCGATAAAAGGCATGGGAGAAACACTTGAATTTTGGATACCCACTATAACCACAATGCTTAGAAGCCACTAGATTGGCAATAATCTCCACCTTCTAAAATAATCTTACAAGCTCAAAACCCTAAGTCTCTTCCTACGTGATTTAAATTAAGTTTTTTAAGGGCTCAGATCATGAACGTAGAAGGAATTGATTTGATTACCTAGGTGGGCTAAGAATTTGATGATGAAATCTTGTCCTTATCTCCTGAGGTTTCCTGGGGGACCCTTACTAACATTATGTTCCATCCCCCATAAAGCAATAAATGTACAATGCAAATACAAGAAAGCAAATTAATGCAACCTATATGCTATCAAACAAAGGGTTGGATAAGTGCAATATAATGAAACAACCCTAAATAAGATGCAATAATTAATATGAATGACCCTAAACTATATGAATTACTTTGTCATCCAAGATGCAAATTATAATAAATGCAACTACACTAAAGAAAAAAAGAAAAGAAAAAAAGAGAGAGTGAAGAAGGCTTACAATGAGGTTTTTGATGAATATCAAGTGTGGGCTACCATACCCCACACTTGCCTTGTATTAATACAACCCATATAAAATTGAATAAAGAAATTAAAAGTTACAATGGTGCCTCACTACAAGTTCATTATAAAATAAAATGTCCTAATCAAGGAAAGAAATAAAAATTGATGAAGCTCCTCTTTCCAATTTCCCTTCACACAAAACAAGTAAGATGGATAAATTTATAAATAATTAATAAGATATGAAAATGCAAAGAAGATCCTAATATAATGCAACCTAATACTATGAATAAAGATTAAAAAAAATTATTAAATAAAGATCCAACCACAAATTAGATACAATTCCCTTACAATGGTGCCAAAAACTTGGTGTAACTTTAATATTACTTGTAAGTGCATGAATCAAGGTAGTACTAGCATGCGAGAGAGGTCGAATCTGATGATGAATCTCACAAATTCATATGTTAGATGGATCTTATTTAAAGTGCTTCACTTCAGCCAAAGATATAGATTGAATGGTCAGAATTTAAATTGGGAAAGTAAATGCATGAATTTAAAAACTACAATTAAAGGAAACTACTAAAATTAAAATTAAATGATGGAATTAAAACTTACCTAACTAACACACAATTAATAAGGAAACTAATGCTAAACTAGAATGAATTAAACCAAGTAACTTACTTAAGGAAACTACTAAAAAGGAAACTTTCCTAAGAAAGACACTTTCTAAAAATGAAACTTTCTAAAAATTCAAAAAGAAAATTGTCTAAGATGCAAACAACTAATAAAACATGATTAAGCAACTAAACGAATCAAGGATCAAAGAGAATTGACCCAATATTCCATGCCCATGTATCAATCAAATAAGATGAATAAGGTGCTAGAAGTTAAGCATGAAGATTGAATGGAAAAATTCCAAATTTCATGCACTTAAGAAACATAAATCAAACCAAGAATGGAAATAAATTGAACTAATACTTTTATGCAAGATAACACTCAAGATTTAAACTACTTAGCTACTAGAATCAAGCATCAAAAATTAACTTCAAATAGCTTTATTGATTGAATGGAAAATACATTAGAAATAGTGCACATGAACATAGATGTAAAACAAGAATAAAAAGCAAACTACTAACCTAGAATTGAAGTGTAAAGAAAAGAAAAAAAAATACTTAGGAATCTAAAGGAAGAATAGCCCAAAATAAATCCAAAGTCCAATGCTCCAAGAATCGTCAATTAAGAGTGCTATTGTCAAGGTTTTCTCAAAAAACAACTACTTGAAAAAAAAGTGGAATTCCATTGGTTTTGTAGATAGATGGATTTCAAATTGAATGAAGATTATTCTAATGGAAATTAGATCTAGATCTAGGGTTTCAATGAGAAAAGTTAGGTGGAGGAATAAAGGAATCAAGTGACATCATCGTGAGGTAGTGTGGCTGCCATGTAATTAGAGAGTGGGGAAGGTGTCACCTTCTCAAGAAGGTGGCATTGAGCTCCTTCCATTCTAATTAGGTGGTCTTTTGTTGTAAGAAAAGTGAGAAGAGTGGGATGGGAAATGGTGGGAAGGATTGGGAAAAGATGTAGGGTTTTTATGTGCTTTGATTTGAAATAGATCTACGGGTTTCCTAATTAGGAAACCACCAAATTTGACAAATAAGCAAAGGGGAGGCGTCATTTTTTAGAAAGGTGCCTCCCTCTTAAAACACTAATTGGGGTGGGTAAAATGATGGAAAATGGAAATGGAAAGTTGGGCTTTCTTTCTTGACTGGACCTCCATAGCATAATCATCTTACGTTTTACTAATATCACCCAAAACCTTTCAATTATCCTTTAAAAATAATCTTTTTAACCTAGGACAGTTGCTTGAATTGATCCTCCAATTATGTGACTCCATTTTGCATGGATCTCATGTGGCTTGATGGCTAATTTCTTTGGCTTTAAAGCTTGAATGGATTGGCTAGACAAGGAAACCTTATGCATGGCTCCAATTCTCATGCAATGCTGATGGAATTGCATAGCTTTTTACATGGACCCATTTTAATCACCTTTGATGCTTCTCATTGCGTTCTGGCTTGCATTAATATAGCCTTGAACCTTGGTCTAGCTTGGAAATGATGCCATTTTAGGCCTTGGCTTGATCTTTTGACCTTGATAATCAAATCTCATCTCACTTGATCTTGGCCTTTGGATCACATTCTCAAGACCTACAAAAGAGTTAAAATTCCTAATTAAATTTAAGAAAATTTTCACCATTCACATACTTACTTTTGATTAGCTTCTGAGCCTACAAAATAACAAACTTTTAAATTATTAAGTAAAAAATGCATGTGTTTCGAAATTTCAGAAAAACCCTAAAATAACAAAATAATTTATAGCACATGAGTTATGATTGAGTATGTTTTAAACAAAATTGAACACTTATCATACCCCCCAACCAGAATTTTGCTAGTCTTGAACAAACATGCATAAAATCATAAAAACAAAATGGTTTGCATTTTCATTGGTACTCATGATTACATTTAGCATATACAGCAAATCCTTAAACTCTTAAATTACCCTTAGTGGACAAGTTGAGCCTTGTGAGGGTTTGTAGTGAATAAACTCACAAAATTTAATATGATTAAGTCCTTTATTCTATCGTAGAGAATTATCATCCATTACCACTCTATTGGCTTAAACAACATAATAAAGGTGAATGAAAAAGTCTACAAGTTATCGACATACCAAAGCTATTTTATTCTAGTTATATCTCAGAATGCATGTGCGTACATGGGCTATGTAAGTCAGGACTTCTAAGTAGTAATGCTTATGACTCCATTGGAAAGATGTCTTGGCCTTAAATTCTCACTAGTATAAACTCAAAACTAAATCACATAGAGATATAGGGTCAAACAAAATTCAGTCGTTATGTGACCAAATCCAATAGGACTAATGGTTCACATAATCTTTTAAGCATAGATGAGACAAAGAATTATGATCCAAAAAAATAGATGTTAATACTAAGACCAATAGAAACATTTCACCTTAATTCCTTCCTATTTAATTCTCATCAAGGCTATGTTCTATAGAAGATCTATGATGACCCGGGTTTTTAAAACACATTTTCATAAATATTTGCAAAGGTAGGGCTCTGATTTTGAAATTTTTTTAAAATACAAACAGCGAAAACATATTTTCTTTGAAATTGATTTGTCAAAAACCCAAGTACCACCTCAAATTACTTATCATACATAGATTTTTGTATAAAATAAAATTTCCATTGAATATCAATAAAAATACTTTTATTAAAATTAGGATCAATCTAGTGGTTCACATACACAGCCCCAGTAGTCATTACATACATTGTCCAAATATTACAATCCAAATTATAAAACAATCAATATAATCTTCCACAAAGTAAATACCCTAAGCAGTAGTTCGGTGATGATTATCCTCAAGTCTTGAGCTTTCAATCTTCCTTAACTGTATCTGAGATATTGTAAACATTCAAAATTTACAATATCTTAGCAAGCTATGCTTGGTACGGGATTTAAGAAATATAATAATATATCTTAAAATCAATAATTCTTTATATCCATGATATGAATCAATTTATACAATTGGATAACCATTTCATCCTTCACTCATTATATGAATTATATGTATATATTACATATACATAAAACCACTAAAAATCATGAATATTGTCAATATCATGAATAATATCTTATTTCCAAACTAATTTCAATATTAACACTAGGTGTTAATATATAATCATACCATATTGGGAATCATTCTCTAATACAACATCGGTAATAACTTTTGCTGGGAATCTCATCATGCCATAAAATAAGGCATCTCATCATGCCATAACATAAACATAAGGTATCTCATTATGCCATAACATAAGGCATCACATTATGCCATAATCAATTTCATCATAATGCAAAATAATCTCAAAGGACTACCATGCTTGCAGTCTCTATCTATACAGCATGCCCGGATAACTGTTCAATACTCCACTGATACGACGATGAAAAATACAGATCCATGTTCGTATGGGGGGAACCACGTCTGTCACAGTGGCAGCCTTCCCATAATTGCCCCACTTGACATTTTGCCTCTCTTTGGGCATGGTATCATCATCATAATTAGCTTTAGAACTGGGTGGCCAAACCGTCATAACTCTCCTAGCTTTGGCATCCCCAGGCATATGTTTGTCTTAAAACAAAACCATAAGCATCCATGCTTGTATGGAAAATAATATTTCATACTTACAGACTATGTGTCTGGTTATAATAGCATAGCACATGCCTATAACTTATTTCCTTAAGATTTGGGGGTCCAACTTATATAGTTCAAATCTTTTCATTCTACCCATTAAGTAATTTATAATTACTTAATCAATCCCTTTGTATTCATTTCCACATCATTTGTTGCCTTAAGTAAATTTATAATTACTTTAATCAATCACTTTGTATTCATTTCAACATCATTTGTTGATTCATAAACAATTCTAAGGCAATTATAATCAATCTCTAGTTATCAGGATAAGATCATGTGTAAAATACATGTATCTTCTATATTGAATATATTCTTAAGGTCCACCTACCTTTACTTTCAACAATCAATCTTCTCATTGATCTTGATCAACATATCCTTCATGTATCTGTCAAATCATATATATACAATCATTCCTCAACTCATTTATACGTCCTAGTTGTTTTTTTTTTTATCATCCTTACATAGGATGATTTGGATCTTTTTCCTTGGATCATATTGATCTACATTTGAATCTAATATTCATACTAATTCAAAAACATACATACTAACGCAGTATTATGTTTCTTATTATTCTTGGTCATTCAAGATGTCTTTGTGGATCTTTGATTAGCTTAATTACCAATTTGATTAGGATTAGATAATTTACTATCCTTTTATGATCTTATTATTATTTAACTAGTTAATGTTTTACTGATTGAAGATAATTTATGCACTCCTAATTCTAGACAGCTCCTCTTATTTTCAATTGACTAAGGTTTACCATATAAAAGATATTCACGGAGTGGTTGATTCAATCCTCATGTAAGAAGGCATTTAGACCTCACGAACATCACCAGAAGGTGGGGGAGAGTGAAGATATATTAGAGAACCCCTTCAAGCACCATGTTTCTCATTTACTGGGTTGATGTTAGGTCAACCTTTATAAGGTTCCTATGAGCATTAAACCCTAAGTACTCTTTCTATTTGATTTTAATTAAATCCATGAACATTTAAAATGTCATTCATGAGGTTTATTATTCTCCTAATTTGGGCCAAGGAAATGATATTCCTTATATTGTCCTACTAACTATAGCCCTTACTATCATTAAGTCCATGTCCATATTCATTGTAAATGTTCATCAATACCTATTTTCATTTAATTACATTTTCCATGTAATTTACATAACATTAACAAATAAAGTGTAAATAAATAAATCTAACAATTAAATCTACTAAGCAAATAAAAGAACATTTCCAATAACTTACATGCTCATTTGAATACACCATATTTATTCATTTTGATCAAATGATCATATTTTGATTTCTATTTAGTTTATATCTTGATCTTTCATTTTTATTTAGATCTATTACATTATCTTAATGCAATATCATCACTAGATCATTGATTCAAAATAAGATCTTAAGCCATTTTATCAAAATTATAGGCATAAATATAAATCTATTCCAAATTAGCCACATCAGGCCATTCATTTTTCATGATCTTATCATTAGATCATCATCCATAGTGATTCACAATTTCTGATCATCCTTGATCAATCTGATCAAGGAGATTATTATGTATTTTTAAGGATTTTGTTACTTTTAATGTTCAAGATCTAAAGATCTGCCAAATCAATTACATCCAATCCATTTCTTTAAGTTATCACATCATTAAATCACTAACGGATCATAATTCTAAGGTCTGATCATGTCATATTTGACTAATCTTGGGAATTAGTACCACTTTTTCTGATTTATAGAAATTTACAGTGAATAAAACTTAAATTTTATGTCTCCATTAGCCTCTACTCTTCACTAGAAACCATGAGCTTCTTTTTTAGCTTAATTTGGAATTAAAATGAGCTTTGAATTAGATTTTTAAGTTTTCAGTCAAAATAAGGGCCTAGATTGAATCTGGGTTATTCAGATCAATGGGTGGATTAGCTACCTGCCCTCTTTATTAGTGATTACTGATGTATGGGGAGGGTGACCTAGGATAGGTGAGACTGTCCGATCTAGATCGTCGGATCACCCTTTTCCCCATATCTCCCAGATCTAAACTAGCCACCATCTTAGATTTCATCCCCTAGGGTTTTTAGATCCCAGGAATCCATCCAATGGCTCAAAATATCCAAATAACATTGATTTATTGAACTTTTCAAATAAGTCACTGGTACTGGATCCACCAAAGAAACCTTCCTAGAAAATTTAGTTCAGTGATCTTCTTGCCATAAAAACTACCAAAATAGACAGAGTGGAGGATGAGGAACCTACCTGTAGCATCCATAATCAAAGAATAAAGCCAGAAAAGAGAGATCCATGCCAAAAAAATATAGGGTTGCTGGACTTCCTATTTTTCAGTGAATACACCTTTGATCAATCTAAAATCTTAAGGCTTTTATAGATCAGGTTAGCTCGAACCCATCCAACGGTGGAGATTGAATTCTAATGGCCAAATTGGGATGGCTAATTGAATTAGGGTTTTTAGGGCCAAATGAGTCCGCAGACCCACCTGATGCTTTGTGAGGGATTTTTCCCTCCGATGATTTTGCCGATGTGCTCTGTGGCTCTAAAGGGAAGAGAGAGAAAAAGAAAAGAAAAAAAGAAAGAGAAAGGAGAGAAGAGAAGGAAAGGGAGAGGTAGAGAGCGAAAGCTTGGGAATTTTTTATGCAATTTCGTGGGAATGTTAGGGGGTATTTATAGGTTTATTTGTGGATTATTTTAAATACATTTTTAATTATTTTTCATTTTAAATGATTTTTCAACTTTTCTTATTTAATTCAAAAGAGATTGCTCATCATGTTTATTCTTCATCATTGATATTCCCTAAGCTGGCTATCCACCAGTTCACCTAACAGTTTTGGAACCCACACAAAAGTGAAATGACCATTTTACCCATGGGTAAATGTAAATTCATAAAAATTACAAAAAATAGGGATTTTTCACTCGAGCTCAGATTTTAGTGTGCTTACAGTCATTCTGACCAATTTCTCATGAATGATTCCAAATATCTATGTTTCAAGACCTTATTCCTTTTCTTAAAAAATAATATTATATTAAATATAATATTCTAGCTCAATTTTTGTAAAAATTCCAAATAATTCTAAATAATTCCAAAAATTTTGGGGTTTTCACAAGATCAGTAGGACTTTAGATAGGACTAAATGTAGGCTTGGGATAGGTTCTAAAATGAAGAGTATAGGAATTCAAAGGTTCAAATATGAGTAATTGTTGGACAACTTTACTTTTTGTTCTACTTGAAGTAAATACCTTCTCTATTTTTCCTTTCTCTTTACTCAAAATTTGTTCCCTTTTCCTTATATTTTTGAGGTTAAAAGGACTTTCTTTGTATTTTTTATATGTTTCACTTTTTAGACTTTTGCCCTTTTTTATCTCTTTTTCGGTTAAGGTAAATGAGGTTTTGAAATGAAGAAGGCTTACTAAAAAGCTCAAAAGGTCTAACTAGTGGTATAATATACTCGATAGGCTTTATGTCTTTAGGCTATAATAAGGAAGGCCTCTATCATTTCCTAGGCTTCTTAAAGCCTATCAAATTCAATTTATGTTCAGGAAAATAAGTTAGTACTCCTTTTAGCTCTTAGTATTTTGACCAAAACAGAGGAACTAGATCTTTCAAATTTGATATTCAATGAAGAAAATATTGTACTACTTCTATCCCTCAAAAATATGAAAGCCTCTAAAACTCACTTTTGTACATAGGTCTTCACTATTTTTCTCAGGGTCTTTAAGTCATAACCATCTATTAGTCTAAACTATGAATTGTGTATAAGTATGTTATGAGATTTAACTTTCATAAAATACTTCCAAGCATGAATAAAATGCAGAATTAACATATGCATTTCTATTAAGAAGTTAAAGTAGGAGAAATACTAAGCTTTGAAAAATTCAATTCTCATCATAGTAAAGGAACTATAACCTTAATACTTTGAAAAACTTGAAAAAACATTTTTTTTTTCAATGAAATTGAAAAATCTCATGCATATCTATACGCCCAACCTGAACTAAACATTGTCCCCATTATTTTGGAGCATAATGCTTTTATATGATGAATGTGTAATGTAGAACAATGACTCTAGAAACCCTTTGTTGTCTCTCAGTGAGCACTAAATTTAATATCGTCAACCAGATGTATTATACAATGATAATGATGAATGCATCTCATGTGATGTATGCAAGCATTATGGGATATGCTAAGGTAGGTATTGATATACTAGTTCCTCAAGTAATGTTTCTTCCACTTCAGGGTTTACCAAATCTAGATAGGGTTTTAAACTTTGCCCATTCACTTTGGAGATCTCTGCATCCTTTCCTATCTTGATGGCCTTTGAGGGTAAGTAGTACATACTATGTAGGGTCTAGTTCATCAAGATCTATTTTTTCCTAGAACTAGATGCAATGTAGAATTATACAAAAAGACCTTTTGTCCTAGGGTAAAGGACTTTATCAAGATCTATCTATTTATCATTGCTCTTCATGTGCTCTTCATACAACTTTGTGGATTCATATGCATCTTTCTTTAACTCATCCAACTCATTCGGTTGGAGTTTTCTATGAATTCTAGGAGTATCTACGTCAAAATTGAGCTTTTTATTGGCCCAATATGCTCTATGCTCAAGTTTTAGTGGGAGGTGGTAGGCCTTTCCATAGATCTAGTCTTTTCTATTTGGATTGATTGTCTTTTCTAAAATTTGTTTTATCTCCTTATTTCACACTTCTACTTGTCAACTCATTTGAGGATGACAAGGAGTAGCAATTTTGTGGGTAATTCCATATTTCTTCGTTAGATTCTGAAAACTTTATTACATAAGTGTTTTCACCGATCATTAATTAAGGTCCTAGGAGTATCAAAGCATGCAAATATATTTTCTTTGAAAGACTTGACCACCACCATGCGGTCATTTTTTTTGCTTGGTATGGCTTCCATGCATTTAGACACATAGTCCACTCCCATTAGGATGTATAGATAGCCAAAGGAGTTGGGAAAAGGTCACATAAAATTAATTCCCCAAATATCAAAAGGCTCAATGATAAGAATGGGGTTTAAGGGCTTCATGTTTCTTTTTTCTATGCTCCCTAATTGTTGACATCTAGCACATGTTATGCAGTAGGCATATGAATCCCTAAAAATGGTTTAGCAACGATCTTTTTAAAAACTAAAATAGCCCTTGCATGCATGATCATGACAAAAGGAAATGATTTTATGATGTTCATTATTCTACATGCATCTCGTACTGACTTGATCAAGATAGCACTTGAATAAGTATGGGTCATCACATGTAAAGTGTTTTACCTCAACGCTAAATTTTTCTTATCTTGTTTAGACCAATGAGTAGGCATTTGACTTGTGATAAGATAATTGACTATATATGCATACCAAGGCAAGTGGGAAATGTGTAATAATTGTTCATTGGAATTTGTTTATGTTATAAGCACATTCTCACTAGTAAACTCCACAACTAATTTGGATAAGTGGCTTGCTACAATATTTTTGAAACCTTTCTTACCCTAAATTTCTAAATAAAACTCCTATAGAAAAGTATCTACAGGATTAGCCTAGGATTATCATCCTTCTTAGAAAGAAGATATTTCAATGTTGCATGGTTTGAGTAGACAGTGACTTTAGATCTTAGCAAGTAAGATCTAAACTTATTCAATGTAAAAATAACTACCAACAACTCTTTTTCTATCGTAGAATAATTGAGTTGGGCATCATTGAGTGTCTTGCTAGCATAATATATTACATGGGAAAGTTTACCAATACCCCGTTGCAATATAATCCCTATTACATAGTCCGAAGCATCACACATTATTTTGAATGGTGCACTCCAATCTTGCAATCGAATAATATGCACAAAAGTTAATTCAGGCTTTAGGGGCTTAAATGCTTTCATACAATTTTCATCAAAGTCAAAAGTTGCCTCCTTTGTAAGTAAATTACATATAGGCTTAGCAATTTTACTAAATCCCTAATGAATTGTCTATTAGAAGCCAACATGGCCTAAAAATGAGCAAATTTTGTTCACCATCTTGGAGGAGGAAAGTTAGAGATTAAATCTACTTTGGGTTCGTCTACTGCTATGCCATTGTGTGATATGATGTGGGCTAAAACAATGCCATTTTTAACCATAAAATGACATTTTTCCTTGTTTAACACTAGGTTCTTTATCCTACACCTAGTAAGGACAAGATTTAAATGGTGCAAGCATTCACCAAATGAAGAACCAAACATTGAAAATTCACCCATAAACACTTCTGAAAACCTCTCCACCATATCTAATAGTATGCTCAACATACTCCTTTGAGAAGTAGTTGGAACATTACAAAGTCTAAACGCCATGCAACAATAAGCGAAGGTCCAAAAGGGTAATTGAAGGTAGTCTTCTCTTGGTCCTCAAATTCTAAGGGGATGTGGTTATAGTTAACATCTAGTTTGACACATAATCCACCCCCACAAGATGTACAGATAATCAAAGGAGTTAGGAAAAGGTCTTATAAAATCAATGCCCCAAGCATCAAATGGCATAATGTTTGAAATAGGATTCAAGGGCATCATTTTTTTTTCCCCCCCTTTGCTTCCTAATTGTTGACATTTGGCACATACTATGCAGTAAGCATGTGGGTCCCTGAAAATGATGGGGCAATAAAAACCACACTACAAAATCTTTGCACCTAGCTTTTTATAACTAAAATAGCCCCTAAATGTATGGCCATGATAAAAGGAAATGATCTAATGATGCTCATAATTTGTCTTAATTATTTGATGAAGATAGCGCTTAAATAAGTACGTATTGTCCCATGTTAAGTGTTTAACCTCAGCAATAAATCTTTACCTACCTTGTTTAAACTAATGATTGGGCATTTTGTTAGTGACAAGATTTGCAACTAGGAAATGTGAAACAATTGTTCATCTAGAAAAGTTTCTATTATAAGCACATTCTCCCTAGTAGACTCTACAATTAGTCTAGATAAGTGGTCTGCTACAATATTTTTAGAACCGTTCTTATCCCCAATTTCAGGAGAAAATTCATGTAGTAATAGCATCCATCAGATAAGCCTAGGTTTTATATCCTTTTAAGAAAGCAGATACTTTAGAACTGCATGATTCAAGTATACTATAACCTTATATCTTAGCAAGTAATGTTTAAACTTATCTAATGCAAAATCTATTACCAATAACTTTTTTCTATAGTTGAATAATTGAGCTAGGCATCATTAAGTGTTTTGCTAGCTTAATATATCACATGGGGAAGTTTATTAATATACTTCCCCATCATATTCCTAATCGCATAGTCTAAAGCATCACCCATATTTCAAATGGTGCACTCCAGTCTGGCAATTGGATTATAGGTGTAGAAGTCAACTTAGCCTTTAGATACACAAATGCTTTCAACAACCATCATCAAAGTGAAAAGCTGCCTCCTTTGTAAGTAAATTACAAAGGGTCATAGCAATTTTACTAAAGTCTTTGATGAAACTTGTATAAAACCCATCATGGCATAAAAATGAACAAATTTCCTCCATCATTCTTGGTGAAGGAAGGTTAAAGATTAAATCAATTTTGGCTTTATCTACTTCTATGACCTTATATGATATGATGTGGCCTAAAATAATGCCATTTTGATCCATAAAATGACACTTTTTCTAGCTTAGCACTAAGTTCTTTTCCTGACACCTACCAAGGACAAGTTTTAAATGATGTAGGCATTCATCAAAAGAAGACTCAAACAATGAGAAATCATCCATAAACACTTCTAAGAACCTCTCCACCAGATGTGAAAATATGCTTAACATACACTTTTTAAAAATAGCTAGAGCATTACAAAGTCCAAAAGGCATGCGATAGTAGGCAAAGGTCCCAAAAGGGTAGGTGAAAGTAGTCTTATCCTAGTTCTCAAGTCCCATGGAGATTTGGTTATAATTAGAATATTCATCAAGAAAGAAGTTATATCTATGATTGGCTAACCTTTATAGCATTTGGTCAATAAAGGGAAGAGAAAAGTGGTCATTCCTAATGATCGAATTTAGTTTGCGGTAATCTATACAAACTCTCGACTAGGTGGTCATGCAAGTGGGGACTAATTCATTCTCCTCATTTTGGATTACCATTAATCCAGGCTTTTTGGATACAACTTGAACTTGTGCTAAACCAAGTGCTATCAATTATGGGGTAGATGACACCAACATCTTAGAGTTTAAGTACTTTGTCTCTCACTATCTCTTTCATATTAGAGTTGAGTCTCCTTTATGTTTCTCTAGATGGTTCAACATTTCTTTTCTAGGTGATTTCTATGCATATAAATTGTCGGCCTAATCCCTTTGATGTCTACTATGGTCCACCCTAAAGTTGTCTTATGTTCTTTGAGAACATCAAGAAGCTTACCTTCCTATTCTTGATCTAGATATGAGGCTATGATTGCAGACAAGGTTTCCTTTGGTCCTAAGTAAGAATATTTTAAATTTTTAGGTAAAGGTTTAAGGATGAAGGTAGATGATTTTTCTATTGATGGTACTGGGACAGAATTGGAAGGAGGAAGTAGTTCCACTAGAGGTTCCCATTTGTAGTTGTCCATTATAAGTGTAGCATTCAAAAGATTATTTACCTTATTAATGGACTTGTCTATATCAAAATCATCGTTAAAGTGTACTAGACATACCTCAAATGGATCTAGGAAAGATGATGGTGCACTAGCATCTTGAAACCTTCAATTAAAAATACTACACAAGAATCCTCTAGGTCTAGATGTTGATGATAAGCATTAAAAACATTGAGTTTGACTTTCATATTTTTGAAGGATAATTTCATGACAATATTTATATAGTTGATGATGGCATTGGATGTGGCCAAAAATGGATGTCCAAGAATTATTGGGATCTAACTACTGGGGTCTGAGATATGCTGGGTATCTAAGACAATGAAATCTACAATAGAGTAAAACTAGTCCACTAGTACTAAAACATCATCAACAATACCATGTGGAATTTTCACTACTCTATTTACTAATTACAAAGAAATATTGCTTGGTTTAAGGTTACTAAGACCTTATTGATCTATCTATGTTTTCCTTAGACTTTTCCTCTACCTACCTACTTTGTTATCAACCATACAACAAGTCTTAAGGCTGGTTATGAACTTTGCTTCTCATGGATTCTTTGTGAATTAGAAGATGATCCCTTTTCAAACTGGCCCTTAGGGTTTGGGATCGGCTGACTAGGGAATTGTTCTTTCCTCTTTCATTAAAGGTAGCCTCCATCTGGCTTATTTGCACTTCTATCTTAGCAATAGTTTGAGAATTTTTATTTATATTCTCTTCATTCTCATTCTATGATTGGTATAAGGCTTTGGATAATTCATCAATTTTGTTTGAGAGTGACTATGAATGATCAAATGTTTTCTTTAGAAGCTAAAAACTAGGTGGCTGCCAAGAAACCAAAATTCTAGGAAAGTTCTAAGCAAGGGAGTTCATAGATGTACCTCCATAGTAATTGTTCTTTGACCATGACAAATTGGAATGCCCAGCCCATCCTAGGTTATAGGTCTTAGAGTATGGACAATTGCTAGGATTGTGATGTGCATTTGTTGCATTTGCTTTTTCTAAAAAAAATTCACTATACATACTATTGGATGGACAAGTAGAGGTTAAATGTACTGGGTTGGAACAAATAGGACAAACCTCATGTGGAGATTTCGTGGATGCCTTGATAGCCATGAAGGTTTGGAACATATTTTAAAGCTTGTCTACTATTCCACCCAAGAATCAAACTTATCCATTCCATTAATTACTGAGTAGAGCTTATAGGATATATCCTAGATCACTCCTATTTCATACAAGCCTCCTTTGTTTTAAGACTAGGTATTTCTTTAGCACCTATTGGAATAGTCCCATTGTTAGGAATTATTAGCTAAAGTCTAGAAAAATTCCCAAGCCTCTATTTCATTTTTTAACATGAGGGCCCCTCTACCAACTGAATCTACCATTTGTCTATTTTGAGGTGTAAGTGTCTCATAGAACTACTGAACCTGCTACTATATTCAAATCTATGATCGGGACACTTTTGCAACAACTCATTCTACCTTTCCCAACACTCATAATATTGTTCAAGGAAATTAATAATCTCTCTACAAGGGCATTAGCCTTATGTGAGGAAAGAACAAGTTCAAAAACTTTTTAGACAACTAGTGCCACATGGAAATGGATTCAACCTCAAAAAATTAAGTGATAATTTGGCTTTCTATTTCAATGAGAAAGGGAATAACCTTAGTCTAATAGAATTATCTGAAATATTTCAGAATCTGAATGTAGCACAAATATCAAGAAATTCCTTGATATGTAGGTATGGATCCTCTCTATCAGGACCATAGAATGCGTGGAGTAACTAAATGACTCTAGGTTTAAGTTCAAAGTGGTCTGCATTGGTGATGGTAAGGTGATGCATGATGGAGTATTTAATTGGAGTGGTGCATAGAAATCTCTAATACCCATGTGCTCAACTTCTACTAGTGGTTCTACCATTGGGTTACAATTTTGATGTCTTACCCCTTACCTATGGGTATGTTCAATCTAATGATCTAATAGTACTAACTCAGTGTTTTGAGATTGATGATCTTGCATGTACTAAAATAAAAACCTATCTAAATGACACTACCTTACTCTAAATGTGACTCTTAACTCTAAATGATATGGAAACAAACAACCTCTCATGGTAGCAAACTTGATTTGATTATCTATGTTAATCTATGAGGTTGTAGCTTTTAAACCTAAGCTAGATAGCTCCCCCTTCAATCCAAACTCAATTGCTACCTACCAAATAGATCTTACCCAAGGTAATTAATACAATTCTCATTGAAGGAGGCACTTAGACCTCATCAACCATTAACAAAAACTGTGGAAAAATTAGTTGGCATTTGGATACTCATTATAACCACAATGTTCAATGGCCACTATAACCAGATAGATTGCCTCTTTCAAAAATGGTCCTATGAGCTCAAAACCATAGGTCTGATGCTACTTAATTTTAGATTAAGATTAAAGGCTCTAATGGCAAGTAAACAAGGATCAATTTAATTACCTAGATGGTACAAGAATTTGGTGATGAAATCCAGTCCTTATCTGATGGGGGTTCCTATAGAGCCTTTACTATCAATGTGTTCTATCCACCATAAAGTAGTAAACATGCAATGAAATTGCAAGGAAAGGGAAATTAATGCTTACCTATATGCCTCTTAACCAAGGGTTAGACATGTGCACAAATAATGCAAAAACCCTTAATAAGATGCAATAATTATAATAAATGGCCTAAACTATATGAATTAGACTACCAATCAAGATGCAAATTATATTAAATGCAACTATACTAGGAAGAATAAAGTAAAGTGAGGGAAACTTAGAGTGGGGTTTCTAATGAAGATCGTGGGCCACCATTCCCCACAGTCACCCTGTACTAAATAACCCATTTAAAATTTGAATAAAGAAATTTCAAGTTACAATGGGACCTCACTATAAGTTCACTCAAAAATTAAGAACCCCAATCTCAAAAAGTAAGATAGTCATATGTAGTTGATGAATCACCTCTTACCAATTTCCCCTCACACAAAAACAAAGAAAGATGTGTCAATTTTTGAGGAATTATCAAGATATGTAATTATGATGTAAAAATCCTAACCTAATGCAATTTAAAACTATGACTAAAGATAAAAAATCTAAATAGAGATCAGACCACAAATTCATTGTGATTCCTTTGTAACGGCTTCAAAAACATCATGTAACTTTAATATTACTCACAAGCACATGAATCAATGTAGTAATTGCATGTGAGAGAGGTCAAACCCATGAGGAATCTCATAGAATTTTCAATTGATTGGATCTTATTTAAACTTATCTTGATCCAAGGAGAGATGGTTTTGATTAAGCTAAGAATTCAAACACATTGAAAAAGTAAACATGCATGAACTAGAAACATGAGATGAGGTAAGGAAACATGCTAAAAATAAATCTAAGCAATGGAATTGGAAACTTAACTTACTAACAATCAATCAACAAAAGAAACTAATGCAATACTAACATGAACGAATCTAGGAAAAAGAAACTTAGTAAAAGGGAAACTTCCCTAATTTAACACTTACCTAATTTAACACTTTCCTAATTCAAACACTTTCTAAAAATCAAAATTTCTAAAAGTAAACTAATATTCAAAAAACTAACTAAATTAATATAAACTAAGATCAAACTATTAAATAAAACAAGGCTTAAAGAGGATTTACCCAAGTTCCATGCGCAAGATCCATGGGATGGTGTGCATGGTTCATGGGTTATGGATTAGCCAAAATTCTTGATTGAAAAGCTTATTAAGATGAAATATAATCAATGAACTCACTAAAGAACCTAAAAAACTAATTGTTTTCCAAAGAAATCACTCAAATAAGATGAATATGGTATTAGGAATTAAGCATGAAGACTGAATGAAAAATTCCAGATTTTGAGCACTTACAGAACTCAAATCAACCCAAGCACTAAAAGCAATTGAACTAACACCTTTTATGCAAGATAACACTCAAGATCTAAAGTAATTAGCTGTAATGCCCGAGCAATTTAAGCTATTTTTGCATCCATTTAACAAAAATGAATTGGACATTCTATAGGTTATGAACCGTGTTAAATGTTTTACTTTATTTAAAATATTAAACAAAGGAATTTGTAAGAAAAATAGTACCATTAGATTCTACTCGAAAAATGAAATCCAACTCCTTAAAGAATGACAGAAACGAAGTTCGTATGAAGAAGTTACAGTTGTTTAAAGATTAGGGGCAATTTTGTAATTTATCTTTAAAAAGCGAAAAAGATGAAAAACACAGGGGGCTGTTTTGATAACGGCACCCCGTCTTCTTCCTCCTCCCAATTTCTCCAGAAACCCCCCCTCTCCCAATTTTTCTAGAAACACCAACACTGCCTCTGCAAGGCAGTGCCAGGGGAAATGGCGGCACCGCCATTGGCAGCGCTGCCTTTCACCCTCTATAGAAAGCCCTCTTCCCCTCTCACTCCAATCTTCTTTTTCCCCATCTTCTCCCCATTTCAGACTAGGGTTTTGGCAACTTTTTCAGCAGAAAACCCTCCTCTAGCTTCTCTGCAACTTCCGGCACGGCCAAGTCATCCCTTCGGGCCGGCCGTCCTTCCCATTTTTTTTTCTCCCCCCTTCTTCCTCTCATCGCACTAGGACGGTGGGTTTTCTCCCATCTTCGAGTTTTCTGGCGACCTAGGTTTTCAGACAGGAAAGAGGGAGCCGCACAACCAAGATGAGAGCATCTCTGGCTACCCAGGTATGCCCCCATATCCCTCTCTATCTCCCCTTTGTCGTTCCCCCAGATTCAAACTAGATCTGGGCGGTTTGCCAGCCAAAAAACACTGGCCCTCTGTGGATGGAACCAGACAAGTGAGAACCCGTCCAAGGCAACATGTCCCAGAGGTGTGATGCACAACACATGCCTGGGGCACTATCCCTGGCATGGCCTTCGGCCACGCAACGTGGGGCATGGGTCTTGGCTCGACCAAGATGCATGGGGTACCCTGGGAGTTGAGACACGCCGTGCTGCGCCAAAGACCCATCTGCGTGATGCCATCCAGGACGCGCGTCATAGCATGCCGCTTGGGCATATGTGCACGTACGAATGCGGTCCCTGGCGTGGCCCTCGGGCGCATTCAACCTACGGGTGCAGGTCCTAGTTCTACCATGGCACACGCGCGTCCCGAGAGCGGTGACGCAGGGCCCGTTTTGGGCCTTTTATGTATTCTTAACACTAAAATACCCATAACTTGAGTTATGGGACTCTGATTGAGGTGCCGTGAGAGGCATTGTGTTCGTATCAACGGTGCGGACACACACCCAAACCATAAAATACCTGATCAAACCCCTATCTAGGACCGGCATGACCCTTAAACCATGATAGTGGCGTGGGGCCACTAAACCTTTGCAAACCTGACTATACCAAGGCCCAGTTAGGGACCTTAGGAGGCCCTTAGGCATGGGAATGAACCCTTAATGCCTAAGTAGTGAGGTAAACTATTCTAGAACCTACAGAAATAGGCCAAGCTAACCCTTTCCCCCTAAACCATGTCTAGGAACGCACGAGGACAAGGGGACTAGTGCGATCAAACCAGGTAGGTGTCCTATCGCTACTAGACTTTTAAAAAGAACCCATGATGCTTTGAGAATGCATGTTTTGAATCATGGTTGCTTTTCTAATGCATTGATTTATTGCTCTTATATTATCAAGTTGTTTTCATAATATATGGTCTTGAATGCGATCATTCGCATTGAGATGATTTTATGAATGCATTGCTCGCATGCTTTGAAAACAAATGCATAAATTGCCTGATTTATGAAGATTGAGATTGGATCATTTGGATAACTGCATATCCTCGAAGGTTGCCAAAAGACACTAGAGTGCCCAAAAGACAGTGGTTAGGCAGTTGTGAGGATCAGGCAGTGTGAGGGACCCAAAGAGGACATTGAAAATGATTGCATAAATTGCATGATTTATGTTTATTTGAGATTTGGACTATGTATGTTTTTGGGCTATTAAGCTTGTGGGCGCTATGCCAAGAGGGTCAGGGTGGCCTCCCAGCCTCTACCACTATAGGTGGAAAGGGTACCACGCCAAAAAGGCTTGTCCTCACTTCGATTGCTGTGGTAAACGAGGACTACCACTGGAGGTGTCACGGCACCCATCGAAGTGTCATATGCCCTGTGGAGGCTATGACAGAGAGTCCCTAGGTACCTGAGGACCACACGATGCTGAGGTTGTGGGCATAGTGTGCCCTATGTTTTTGAGGATTTACTTGCATACATATGGCATGACATGAGTATGGTCGACCATAGATCCATGAGTTGGATTCAGTTGAGCATCTTATGCATATCATAGTATATGTTTATGATATCTATGTTACTTTTGACTTGGATTATGCGATTCTTTAAGTCGTCAGTATTCTATTTTGACACTGGCTTTTAATATCAATATTGAACATGAGTGTCCAAACATGCACATGGTTTAAAGAACATATGGTTTAAAACATAGCATGCATTGTAAAACTAGTAGTGATAGACTCCTACTGAGTATAGTGTATACTCACCCAAATATATCATTTTTCAAGATAGCTCCACTCACGAGTAGAAGACACCTCAGGAAATGTTAGTGCTACGAGCAAGTAAATCAAAAAGAGATAATTATACATGTAAGTAAACACTCTACCCTTTGGACATGTATTTGTATTTATTTACAGTTGGGCTATGAGCTGTGATTGGATAGACCTGGGAAGACATTTATGATTACAATATTTTTCAAAACTACTTTGATTGTTGTGCAAGCAAATGATACTTGGGGTTTCCAAAATGAGTTTAAATGAAATGATTTTTCTGCTACATTGCATTGTTTTTATAAAATGGTTTTCAAATAGGGATGCATCCTGCCTTAGGAATTAGATATTGCATTTGAAAATACATGGGAAAACCCGGGTCGTCACATTAGCTGCTAGAATCAAGAATCAACAATGGACATCAAAGAGCTTTATTGATTGAATGGGAAAATACATTAGAAATAGTACACATGAACATAGATGTAAATGTGAAAATGGTACACTTTTCCTCATCCTAAAACTTGATTAAAATCAAAGCTAAAACATCTTCCAATGCTCTCAAACTTAACATAAATGATATGTAAATAAGACATAAGAGAGAATTAAGAGAATAGATGGCTTGAATGAAGGGATCAGTTAAGGCAAAAGACACCTAGAACTAGTTCCAGATTCAAGAAAAAATGTGGAGTTCAAGAGAAAGCAAGGATTCAAACTACTTCATCTCTTGTATGTCACTACTAAAGAAGACTTGAATCTTTGATGAAAAAATAAGAAAAACTAAGAAGTTGCAAGAAATGAACTAAGGTAAGCAACAAAACATGAACAAACAAACTATGAAATCAAGAATGTAAAACTACTAACATGGAATTGAAGTGCAAAGTAAAAGAAAATATTTTAAAAATCCAAAGGATGAACAGCGCAAATGAAATTCAAAGTCCAAATCTCCAAGAATCATCAAGTAAGAGTGCTACTTTCAAGGTTTTCTCACAAAATCTTTACTTGAAAGAAACATGGAATTCCATGGGGTTTATAGAGAGCTAGGTTTCCAATTGAATGAAGCTTATTCTAGATATATGGTTTTATTGAGGAAAGTTAGGTGGAGGAATATGGTAAGCAAATGACATCATGGTGAGGTAGGGTGGCTATCATGTAATTAGAAAGGGGGCATGCATCACCTTCTTAGGAAGGTGATATGGAGCTCATTCCCTTCTACCTAGGTGGTGTTTTGACATTGGAAAAGAGAGAAAAATGGTATGGGAAATGGTAGGTAAGATGGGAAAAGAGATATAGGGTTTCTATGTGCTTTGATTTGAAATAGATTTAAGGGTTTCCTAATTAGGAAACCACCAAATTTGACAACTAAGCAAGGGGGAGGCGTCACCATTTTAGGAAGGTACCTCTCTCCATAATAAAAAATCATGGAACCCTAATTGGGGTAAGGAAAAGGATGGAAAATTGAAATGGAAATGGTTTTTTTTCTCTTAATTGGTCATTCTTAGCATAATCCTTGTACCATTACAAATATCTCTCAAAACCTTCCAATTATCCTTTGAAAATCATGTTTTTAGCCTAGGATAGTTGCTTGAATTGATCCTCCAATCATGAGACTCCATTTGGCATGGCTCCCATGTGGTTTGATGGCTCATTCCTTGATGGCTTTAATGGTTAAATCCTTTGACTTCAAAGCTTCAATAGATTGGCTTCTTTATGTTTCTAGGTTAGACTAGGAAACCTCATGCATGGCTCCAATATTTCTCATGCGAAGTTGATGGAATTACAAGGCTTCTTGCATGGACCCATTTTAATCACCTTTTTTGTTTTCCATTGCCTTGTTGCTTGCCTTAAGATGGTCTTGAACCTTAATCTAACTTTGAAATGATGTCATTTTAGGCCTTGACTTGATCTTTTGATCTTGATCTTCAAAACTCATCTCACTTGATCTATGCCTTTGGATCACCTCCTTAAGACCTACAAAAGAGTGAAAAATCATAATTAAATCCTAGGAAATTGTGAACATTCACATAATTACACTGAATTGAACTTGCAAAAATAGCAAACTTTTGA
This sequence comes from Warburgia ugandensis, assembly GCA_035236585.1. Classification (NCBI taxonomy): domain Eukaryota; kingdom Viridiplantae; phylum Streptophyta; class Magnoliopsida; order Canellales; family Canellaceae; genus Warburgia; species Warburgia ugandensis. The sequence goes on from CP141130.1 coordinate 45,362,182, forward strand.
ATTATTAGGTTAGAAATGTGTGTTATGGAATTTTCAAAAAATCCTAGAATACCATTGTGATTTATAACACATGAGCTACTAATTGGGTATATTTATAAATTGAACACTTTTCAGTGACATAGGAGTATGTAGAGAGATAGAGAGAGTGAGGGTTGTAACAACGCCAAATTTTATGAATATAATTGAATTATTAAAAAAAAAATTAAATTTTAAAAGTCGAACTGGAACTTTGAGTTCTAGGAAAATTCTTTATTTATAAAAATAAAATCAAAACTTAAGACCTAGATATTTTTAATGTACTCAAAAAATCGATTAGAATGACTGTAAGTACGTCAAATTCTGAGTTCGGATGAAAAATCCTTATTTTTCTCTATTTTTATGAATAAAAGGGTAAAATAGTAAATTTACTCATAACCGAGACCGAAGACAAAAATATTTAGAATGTACATAGAAATAAAATTCCAATGCTACTAAGTACGCTCAATTCCGAGTTTGGGAGAATAAAACGGATTTTTCTCCATAAAAGGGCAAAATGGTCTTTTCACACCTCCATGGGGCCTACAAATGGGGCCCAGAAAACATGTAATCATGAGTCAAACCACTACAAGCTACTAGTGGATAAGGAGGTGGTAGTGGGAATCTAATGCCAATTTAATAATAAAAAGAATTGAAATATGATAATTACATATAATCATGGAAAATTAAAAAATCCCTATTAATAGCCCATAAAATTCCCAAAAAATTTCCTAATGTTCTTCATGTGTTCCCCTACAATTTCCTGAAATCTTAGCTCTAGAATCCTCCCTTATCTCCCCTATTTCCTCCTTCTTTCTCTCTTATTATCTATGGGCGTGTACTAAGAAGCACCCGGGTAAACAACCCTGTGTCTGCATCAGGAGTGTCTAGGGATGCATCATCCCTGATGAACCAGGGTTTTCACCCAGGAAACCCTAATCCAATTAGCCATGGATTTTCACTCATTAAAATCAAATCTCCACTATTGGATCTAGTTGGACAGGGTTGATTTACAAAATCCCTAAGTTTCCATGATGATCCACCTCCTGGATCACCGAGAAACTCAAAACGAAAGACAAACACGATACTAGTACTATCTCCTATAGATTTTACAGCTTAATTCGGCCAATCTAGTCAGTGAAAAATGATCTAGACCCATTGGATCTCTTCAGTGCATGGTGATCTATGAAAGCCCCATGGTCTCCGATCTTCTCCAATTACAGAACCAGAGAAATCACAGACTAAATGTCTTTTCCGGTGTCTAGGGTTATTTTTGGATTTCTTTATTTTACAGCATTATTTCTTCATCTCCAGTGATCTTCACTTCACTAGACCATCACAGGTAGGTGCACTCTGCCACCCCTTTTAAATTTCTAGCACCTCTCTTAGATTTTTCAGCCTCCAGTTGATCTCCCCAGCTGTTGATCTGTCGGGAATGATGGATCTAGCAACAAGGTTGAGATCCCCATCTTGGACGGTTCAGATGAAACTTATGAGTTGTTGGATGGTTTCTTGGGGCCCAGAAACCCCAAGAGATGAGATCTCAGCCCCTGATGTTTAGAGATGGATGGTGATCCATGGCAGGGAGATCTGATGGTCTAGATTAGACCCTCTCGCCCATAGTCGATCACCCCTCTCAAATCACAAGTGAAAGGGAGTAACAGGGGCAGGCCACTGGTCGTCCCTGCACCTAGTATGACCAGATTTGATATGAGCCATCCAATAATTGTACTGAAACCTTGTTTCTTCAATTAAGAGCTCAATTTAGCTCCAATTTTAGATATGAAAGTTGCTATAGATTCCATGTTACTTATATAAGGTATGGAACATAGAAAATTTATGTTTTGATGTGTGTAAAATTCTGTTATTAAAGAAAAGTGTTACTAATTCCTATGATCAATGAAATTGGAATGATCAAACTTTATAACTCTAATCCACTAATGATCTTGTGATTTTGGAACATGGAATCAATGGTTAGAAGTCATTGATCTATGTTTACTTAAGAGATCTAGCCTTAAAAGAAGAACAATCATAAAAAATAAGTATGGATCTTCATGATCTAATTAATGAAGCATGATCAGACCTTTCAAATGATCTAAATGTATAATGGCACTAATTAAATGGTTGGATGTAATTTATTTTCCATATCTTATGATCTTGACCCATAAAAGTAGTAAAATTCATAAAAATGAATGGTAATCTCCTTGATTAGTTTGATCAAGGATGATTGGATAGTGTGCATGTATTTGGATGATGATATAAAGTTAAGATCATATGGATTGATGGACTTGATGATGATAAATTGGGGTAGATTAAGATCTATGCCCTTAAATTGGATAAAATAGCTTATGATCTTATTGATCGGTTGGATCAAGAAGGATTAGATCATTTGATGAGATGCATCAATGATTTAGTTATAAAATCACATTAAGAATATTAGATCTAAAGGAAAATGAAAGATCAAGATCTAAACCCTAAATGGGATGAAATATGAATAGATATCAAATATGACCGTTGGATCATGATGAACAGTTATGGCATGTTAAAATTTTATTTGATTTATTGAATGATATTGTAAATGTCTTTTATTGCTTAGTAGCGATAATTGTTAGATTTATTTATTTATTTATGCTTTAATGCTTATGTTATGTAAATTACATTGAAAATGTAATTAAATAAAAAATAGAGTTGAAGGACATTTACATGGAATGAATGACATGGACTTAGTGATAGTAAGGGCTATAGTTAGTAGGACAATATAAGGATTACCAAATCCTTGGCCCAAACTAGGAGAATAATAAACCCCATAAATGACATTTTAAATATTCATGGACTTAATTAAAATCAATTAGAAAGAGTACTTAGGGTTAAAATGCTCATAGGAACCTTATGAAAGGTTAAGCTAAGGTCACTCTAGTGAATGCTAAACATGGTGGTTAAGGGGGTTTTCTAATAGAATCTAGCTCTTCCCCTACCTTTTATTGATGTTTATGAGGTCTAAATGCCTCCTTACATGAGGATTGAAGTAACTACTTTGTGTTCAACCATTCAACTAGTAAGCCTTAGTCAATTGGAAATAAAGGGAGCAATTTAGACTTAGGATGAAGTAAGCTTTCTTCATCCAGTGAAACAATAACTAGTTGAATAATAATAATAATATCATAAAAGGTTAGTAAAATATCTTATCTTAATAAAAATGGTAAGTAAGATAATCATGATCAAACAAGATCTATTGATCAATAGGATAAAATACTATCTGAGGAAGATAGATTATACGAATAAAAGTAAAACAAGATAGATCTAGATCCTTCATATCAAAGGACAAGATTAGATAAGGAATATAGATAGGAGATTATCCAAAATTGTACAGATAATGACAGTATGTGTGTATTTACAAATTACATACGTCAATCATGGAAGATCTGAAGGGATGGATCACTATATGAAGGTATGTGGAACTTTAAGAATATAAGACCTATGGTCTATGGAATACATAATAAATACTTAGGTATCATTTATGATTACACCTAAACTTAGATAAGAATCTAATAATAGTAGATATATTGTATCAAATGAGTATCCTTACACTTAATAACATTTGGTATATGAATACCAAATTAAAGGAAATGGGTATCATTTAAAATAAATGATTAATCCCTAAACTTATAAGAATATGGGTATCATTCATTGTAAATGAGGATCCCTAAATCTAGAAATAAAATCATATCCTTAGTATGAGGATATTGAATACGAGAATGATAATATAAATAGGCATATCATCTAAGATGGACAACAAGTATTTTAAATACAAGCATTGAGGCTTGTGGTTTTCTTTTAAATAAGCATAAGCCTGGGGATGCTATGCTGGGAAAGTTATGAGGGTTTGGCCACTCGCTTTCCCGAAATTTGATGATATAATGATACCTTGCCCAAAGAGAGGCTAAAAGTCGGGTGGGGTAATTATGGGAAGGCCCCATTGTGAAACTCCTATCTTCCCATACAGGTAGTGACAATATTTTTTACCGTGGTATCAGTGGTGTACTAGGCAGTTATCCAAGTGCACTAGTATGGATCAAACTGTAGCATGGTAGCCCTTGAGTATTTTGCATATGATGTGTGGCATAATGAGATGCCAATCTGCCCTAATAAGGGAGTGTTTTCCCAGCAAAAGTGTGGATGATTTATCAACTCAGTATATTTGAGTCGGGTTATTAATGTTTAAGATATTGACTATTTTTCACAGTTTTTGACCATATATATATATATATACGATATAGTGGTGAGTGGTTTGAAATTATCATAGTGGATGTTACATGATATATTTTATGATTGAATGATCATATATGGTATGGTTCATGGAAATTGAAGTATGTGATTAATATGGAATATGATGAGTATGTACATTTGAATTATACAACTCCATATGTTTTTGAATCCCCTACCAAGCATAGCTTGATGAGATATTGTGAATGTTTGAATGTTTACAATATTTGAGATATAGAAAGAGAAGAATGGAGGAATACAACATGAGAAGACGAAGACCATACTGTTGATCAAGATTATGTACATTTGTGAAAGGATTGGATTGTATTTTGATTTGTGTATTTTGGACATAAGATGTAATAAAAGAGCTGTGTATGTGAACCACTGGATCGATCCTGCAATTTTAATAAAATAAGTTTCTTTGGAAACATATGTTGTGCACAAATTTATGTATGTATATGTGAGTGGAAGGTGGCATAGGGTTTTTTGAAAAGAATTTCAAAGAAAAAAAAATTCCATTGCTTAAGTTTTCAAAATGTTTGCAAAATTGGTCGACCACCATTTGAAAATGATTAATAAAAATGTATTTCAAAAACTCAAGTTGCCATAGTTGGTATCAGAGCAGGTTCATCCAGTCACTTGCAGCCCCTTATGTCCAATATGATTATGACAATCCAAGTTGAAGATTTGAAATAGTAGGTGAATAGGGAAATAGGAGAGACTTATTAGTTAAGAATGAGTATAGAAAGAGTAGCCTTATTAATTGAGAGTGAGTATAGAGAAAGTTTACTCATTAGTTAAGGATAAGTCTAAAAAGAGTAGCCTTATTAGTTGAGAATGAGTATAGAAAGAGTTGACTCATTAGTGAAGGATGAGTATAGAAATAATTGACCCATTACTTAAGGATGAGTATAAAAGGAGTTAACTCATTAGTTGAGGAAGAATATAGAAAGAGCTAATGTAATTAACTTATGAAGGAATAGTATAGTACAAGTAGATATTACTTAGTAAAAGGATTAGGAATACTACTTAGTAAGTAAGAATCCCATAGAGGGAATAGTAAGTTATAGAAATCAATAAGGAAAACATTATAATGGATAAAGATGTAATATATGATATTGAGGTATAACCTGAAGTCTTAGGTAAACATGTATATATGTAGAAATAAAGTACACCAATATTAGTACAAATATAACCATTATTAAGTAAAATAATAGAGATTACAAGAAAGAAGTGATAATTGGAAAAATATGATGGAAATAGTGTAGAAGGATCAACTTCAACCTTTATAGGAAAGTGAAATAGAAATTTATGAGAAATAGGTGCTAAAGATGAAACCTTAGAGTTATTATAAAATTTGAAATTAATAATAAATCTATAAATAAATATAAATGAAAGTGTTATAATTGCTACATATATAGTATCATGGCAATTAGTTAAATAAAGATGAATAAGGAGATAAGGAAGGATTTTCTCTCCAGACTTAGTAAAGGAAATGGGTTTAATAAAAAGATGATAAAATTTTAGAACATGAAGAGATGATCTTTAAAATTAGAATGAAATGAAAAGGAAGAAGAGAGTTAGATATGTTGAAAGGGAAAAAATATAATCCCAAACTTATTAAGAAAGATAATTAAACCATGAGAATATATGGTTAACAAAGAAATTATAGCCCTATATATGGTACAGTAAATATGAAATCACTAAGCTAGAAATTATATTGGTATGATAAATCAATTGTGGAAATTAGACCAAAAGGATTATCAATGATTAGAGGGATATTTATATGATAATTTTGGTGATATTGAAAATAATTTTGGGACTATAGTAAAGAGAAGTACATTTGGTATAGACAGTGAAATGATCATGGAAGATAAAAATAAAGAGAAATATTGATATGATGATTTCGGAAAATATCGTTATTGATTATCATAAAGAGGAGTAAATCTTATTGATTATGGAAAATGAAGAGCTATATAAAAATAGAGATATTAATTCCACTTGTATGATAGAGTTGGTGATATTGAAAGATTTGAGAAATATAGTAAGGAGAAATATATTTTGGAGGAATGGTGAAATAAAACAAGAGAAATGAAGACTTATAAACAAATATTGGTTGCTAAATTTAAGTTTAAAGATGATTATGAATGAGGTATGAATCCAAATTTTTGGAGAAATAAGTGATTAGAAATTTTAAGATATTTTGAAGATTTTCAACCTTACATGAGATTGAGTGAGGAAATATCTATATTAGCCGAGGAAAAGAACATCAAATTATTTGAATGAGTTAAAAGAACAAATTTTAAGGATTAGGTGTGATTATAGAAATTTACATTAGGAAAGTAACAAATTTCCTGGAAAAAGAAAAAGGAAGAATCAATGTGAGGGTGCATTTAACATAAATGATATTATTGAAGAAATTAAGTACCCTTTTACTCTATAAGGATGAGCATTTTCAAAGTTAATTATCATCAATTGGGAATTGGAAATGAAACATCATAGTATGAAATCAAAACAAATTTTAAGTTATATGAGTTGGATAAAGGATATTCATGAATTTGGGGAGCATGAAATATATTAGATGAAGTGGTAATGATATATGGAAATGGATTTAAGGAAATCAAGAGCATTTATAGAATATATGTTAGACACTTGCAAAACTTGTCAACTATTTGGTAAGGGTACATGTTGATTGAAGAAAGCAAATTTTAGGGTCATATAAATTTTAAGGATGGTATGGAATTTGGCCCAACAAAGTTGGAATATGATACTAAAATATGAAATGACAACGACAATTAGAGAAATTTATCTCTTACTAATTGTATAACATCAAGACATTCTTTTAGTGCAATCTTGCCATTGATTACATAAACCCTAAAGAGTTTATGGTAGATTGTTAAGAATTGAAGAATATATGATAAATTATGGAGTTTTAAAGGCTTGAGAGTGGATATGGACTCTTTTTATTGGAATTATCAAGAATACTTCAAATAAAGGGCTAGTGTGACATGAAAAAGTTACGAGGTATGCTTGAAAGAAGCATGAGGAAATACATAATCTAGAAATTTTGAAATCAATGATATATATATATATATATATATGAAAGGGAAAGAGTTAAATATTATCATGGATTGTAAGAATGTTTAGAATTTTATTCTGAATATGGGAAAGAGATAACAAAAGAGGATAAGGAATATATATGAAGATTTAAATGACACTATCTTGGAAGGAAAAATGTAGAAAGTCAAGTATTATGAATAAAATGGCACACAAAGGGTGTTACAAAAACAATGGATGGGATGAGAATGAGGAAAGAATCATTGCAAGGAAACTATTATTCATTGACAGAATTTGAAAAGAAAATGTCAATAGAAGGAAATAGTAAAGAAGTATGAATTGTAGAGTAGAAATGAAGTAATCACTTCCAAATAACAAAAGAACAAGGGAAGAGATAATTACTTCCAAATATTGGAAGATTGTTACAAAGAACAAGAGTTGAAATTATAGAATCCAATCAATATGTCATTTTGATAGATAATCTAAGGACTATACAAATTATGAAAGCTATGTCAAAACTATATATGTTGAAAAGGAATGAGGATGAGCAATAGAAGTTAGAATGGAAAAATATGAAGTATTGAAAGATTGGTGAAAATGAGGAGTAGAAATTTAGCATACTAATCAAGTGAAATAGAAGGTTTTGAAACAAAAGGACAACTCAGTTAATAGTTATTAATCCTTTTTGAAAGTCTAGGAAGAATCAGCTTAAGTGAATAGTGCATTAGCAAGGTTAGTCATGTGTGAGCATTTTAATATGTCAATAGATGACCCAACCATGTGATTTATACCTTTGAGGATAAGGTAGTATGTGAAATGAATAAAAGGAAATAGAGATTTCCATAAGTGGCAAGGCCACATGTGTAAATCTATGAAAAATACCTGAGTGAGTTGATATGCTAATTTTGAGGACGAAATTATTATAAGCGGGGAAGATTGTAATAACCCCAAATTTTAGGAATATAATGGAATTATTGAAAAATAAATGTTCAAATTTTAAAAGTGGAATTGGAACTTTGAGTTCCAGGAAAATTCATTTTTGTAAAAATAAAATCAAGACTTAAAACTTGGATATTTGTAATGTACTCAAAAAACCGATCAGAATGATTGTAAGTACGTCAAATTCTGAGTTCAGATAAAAAATCCTTATTTTTCTCCATCTTTAAGAATAAAAGGATAAAATGATAATTGTACTAATAACCGACACCTAAGACATCAAAATTTGGAATGTACTCGGAAATACGAATCCAACATTACTAAGTACGCTCAATTCAAAGTCTGAGAGAATAAAATGAATTTTTCTTCATAAAAGGGAAAATTGGTTTTTTCACAACTCAATGGGCCCACAAAGGGATTCATTGGCCAGAAAACATGTCATCATGAGTCAAACCACTACCAGCTGCTAGTGGAGAAGGAGGTGGTAGTGGGAATCAAAAGACAATTTAATAATAAAAAGAAATCAAACATGATAATTACAAGTAATCATGAAAATTTCAAAGCTCATAAAATTCTCAAAAATTTTGCTAACGTTCTTCACAAGGTCCCCTAGAATGGACCAAAATCCCAACTTAAGAATCCGCTCCCATCTCCCCCAATTCCTCTTTCTTTCTCTCTTTTTCTCTTATTCTCTATGGGCATGTCCCCAGACGCACCCGAGCAGACGACCCCATGTCTGTGTCAGGCGCGTCATCCCCGTTGAACTAGTGTTTCTGCCTAAGAAACCCTAATCCAACTAGCCATGGATTTCTACCCATTAAAATAAAATCTCCACCGTTGGATCTAGTCAGACAAGGGAGATCTACAAAAACCCTTTGGTTTCATCATGATCCACCTCATGGATTATCGGGAAATCCCAAACGAAGCAAACTCACCGGTGTTATCATCGCCTTTGGCAATTATTTCAAGATATTCTGACCAATTTGGCCAGTGAAAAGTGATATTAAACCAATGGATCTCTTCAGAGACAAGAGATCTATGTTTCCCCTATGGTCCCCCACCTTCTTCAACAACAGCTAGGGCGAATTTGACAACTGTAGGCATTTTTTGTGTCTAGGGCTTATTTTCGGGGTTATTCTCCTTCCCCAGGGTGATTTCTTCTTCTCCGGTGATCTTTTCTTCACCAGAGTAGCACATGTAGGTGCACCTTTCTCCCCTCTTTCATTTCCAGCATTTTCTTGGTGTTTTCTGACCTTCAGATGACCTCCCCGGCCATTGATCAATCGGAGATGACAGATCCAGCAACAGGGTAGAGATCCCTACCATGGATGGCTCAAATTGAAATTCTGAGCCATTGGATGGATTCTTGGGGCCCAAAAACTCCAGGAGATGAAATCTGGGCTCTTAATTTCATGAGAAGAGGAAGATCCAGTGATGGGCGATCTGATGGTCCAAATTTGGACCATCTCGCCTATCACCAGTCACCTCTCCTTGGTAATGGGCTACCCTCCTATTTTGTCACATTTTGTGGAGTTGATCTTAGCTATCCAATTTTGAACTAAGATCTTATTTCTTGAATTAAGAGCTCAATTTAGATCTAAAAGTTTCTATAGCTTCCTTATCACTTTTATAAGTTACTAAACTCATAAGATTTGTTTCTTTTAATAGTATTTATTTGTGATAATTAGTAAAATCCATGCCAATAGTATTTGATCATGATCAATATGACTTTAAAATGGAAATCTGAACCGATAGATGGGTTTAAGAGGTCTCAAAAGCCTAAGGATCATGATCACAGTAAAATTTCTATATCTCTAGGTCAAAAAATTAAACAAAAATAGTAAGATCAAATATTAGCCCTTAAAATGGGCTGAAATCTTAAAATCCAAATTCTGATCTTAATTTAACTCCAAATGGAGATCAGAAAGTTAGGTTGAATTCCTCTTGGTGAGGACTGAACCAATAAAATCATAAGTTTAATTCATTAAATGTTCTAAATTTAAGTAGATAAGTGTACTAACATCCTTGTTCTACAAGATATGGGATGATCAGACCATTTTAATTTGTTTGGATGATGATATAATGATATACTAACTTAAATAATGGGTTGGATGTAATTAAATTAGCAGATCTTAAGAGATTTAGCCTTAAAAGTAGTAAAATCCATAAAAATGAATGGTAATCTAGTTGATCAATTTGAGCAACGAGGATTGGATAGTATGGATGTATTTGGATGATGATATTAAGTTAATATCATATGGATTGATGGTGATGAATTGGAATAGATTAAGATCTATGCCTTTAAATTGGATAAAATGACTTAAGATCTTCTTGATCAGTTGGATCAAGAAGGATAAGGTCATTTGATGATATGTATCAATGATCTAATGATGAAATCACATTAAAAATATGAATTAGATCTAAAGGAAAATGAAAAGATCAAGATCTAAACCCTAAAAGGGATAGAAATCAACTATGACTGTTGGATTATGATGAATAGTTATGGCATGTTAGATTTTCATTTGAATTATTAAATGTTATTATAACTGTCTTTTATTGCTTAGTAGATTTAATTGTAGACTTATTTATTTATGCTTTAATGCTTATGTTATGAAAATTACATTGAAAATGTAATTAAATGAAAAATAGAGTTGAAGGACATTTACATGGAATGAATGATAGTAAGGGCTATAGTTAGTAGGATAATATAAGGAATATCATTTCCTTAGCACAAATTAGTAGAATAATGAAACTCCATGAATGACATTATAAATGTTCATGGACATAATTAAAATCAAATAGAAATAGTACTTAGGGTTCAACTGCTCATAGGAACCTTATGAATGGTTGAGCTAAGGACACACTAGTGAATGCTAAACATGGTGGTTAAGGGGGTTTTGTAATAGAGCCTCGCTCTTCCCCTACCTTCTGTTAACATTTGTAAGGTCTAAATACCTCCTCACATGAGGATTGAAGTAACCATTTTGTGTTCAACCATTCAATTAGTAAGCCTTAGTCAATTGGAAATAAGAGGAGCAGTTTAGACTTAGGATGAAATAAGCTATCTTCAACTAGCAAAACATTTGGTTGAATAATAATAATAAGTGCATAAAAGGTTAGTAAAATATCTAATCTTAATAAAAATGGTAAGTAAGATAATCAAGATCAAACAAGATCCATAGGATGTTGAATGATCAAGAACAATAAGAATAATAATATTGTATTGTACTTAGTATGCATGTTTATTAGTATGTATGTTATAGATCAAATCTAGATCATTAGATTAAATAATCCAAACCCTTGATCAAATATGATTCAAGGAAAAGAAACAGGATCATCCTCCTTAGGGATGGTCATATAACTAAACTTAGATCAAAGAAGAACTAGATGATAGAAGATCTAGGCCCTTGATCTTTATCAATAAAAATAGATTGTTGATCAAAGGATCTATGAAAGATCAAGATCAAAGAGATGAATACACAAAGACTTAGAGATAGAAAATACTTAAATTTGAAGGATTAGAAGATCATTCTAACCCTAAGATCTATTGATCAATAGGATTAATATTATCTGTGGAAGATAGATTATATGGATGATAGGAACACAAGACGGATCTAGATCCTTTATATCAAAGGATAGGATTAGATAAGGAATATAGATAAGAGATTATCCAAAATTGTACAAATAATGACAGTATGTATGTATTTACAGATTACATAAGTCAATCATGGGGGATCTGAAGGAATGGATCACTACATGAAGGTAGGTGGAACTTTAAGAATACTAGACTTATGGTCTGTCGAATTGTTGTTATTCATAGACATTATAATGCTTAAGGATGATAATATGTTTAGTTACATTTGAATCATAATTCATGCATATGAGATAGAAATAACTGGTGAAATTAGATGGAATACATAATAAATACCTGGGCATCATTTATGATTGCCCCTAAACTTAGATAAGAACATAATAATAATGGATATCATTTGTATCAAATGAGTATCCTTACACTTAACAACATTTGGTATATGAATACCAATTAAAGGAAATAGGGACCATTTACATTAAATCATTAATCCCTAAACTTATAAGAATATGGGTATCATTCATTGTAAATGAGGATCCCTAAATCTAGAAATAAAATCATATCCTTAGTATGAGGATATTGAATACGAGAATGATAATATAAATAGACATATCGTCTGAGATGTACAAGAAGTATTTTAGATATAAGCATGGAGGCTTGTGGTTTTGTTTTAAACAGGCATAAGCCTGGGGATGCTATGCTAGGAAAGTTATTAGGGTTTGGCCACCTGCTTCCCCTAAATTTGATGATATTATGATACCTTACTCAAAGAGAAGCTAAAAGTCAGGTGGGGCAATTATGGGAAGGCCCCACTATGAAGGTCCTGTCTCCCCATATGGGCAGTGACATAATATTTTCCACCATAGTATCAGTGATGAACAGGGCAGTTATCTGAGTGAGCTAGTATAGATCAAACTACACCATGTTAGTCCTTGAGTATTTTGCATATGATGCATGGCATAATGAGATGCTAATACTTCCCTAATGAGGGAGTGTTTTCCCAGCAAAAGTATGGATGATTTATCAACTCAATATTTCTGAGTAGGGTTATTGATGTTTGAGATATTGACTATTTTTCACAGTTTTTGACTATATACACACACACACACACACACACACACGATATAGAGGTGAGTGGTTTGAAATTATCATAGTGGATGTAGCATGATAAATTTTATGATTAAATGATCATGTATGGTATGGTTCATGGAAATTGAAGTATGTGATTAATATGGCATATGATGATTATGTACATTTGAATTATACAATTCCATATGTACACACACACACGATATAGTGGTGAGTGGTTTGAAATTATGATAGTGGATGTAGCATGACAAATTTTATGATTAAATGATCATGTATGGTATGGTTCATGGAAATTGAAGTATGTGATTAATATGGCATATGATGATTATGTACATTTGAATTATACAATTCCATATGTTCTTGAATCTCTACCATGCTTAGCTTACTGAGATATTGTAAATGTTTGAATGTTTATAATATCTAAGGTATAGAAAGAGGAGAATGGAGGGATACGATATGGGAAGATGAAGACCATACTGTTGATCAAGACTATGTACACTTGTGAAAGGATTGTATTGTATTTTGATTTGTGTATTTTGGACATAAGATGTAATAAAGGGGCTGTGTATGTGAACCAGTGAATTGATCTTGCAATTTTAAGAAAATGAATTTCTTTGGAAACATATGTTGTACACAAAATTCTGTATGTATATGTGAGTGAAAGGTGGCATTCAGGTTTTCTAAAAAGAATTTCAAAGAAATTTTTTTTTTCCGTTGCTTAAGTTTTCAAAATGTTTGCAAAATTGGTCGACCACCATTTGAAAATGATTAACAAAAATGTATTTCAAAAACCTAGGTCACCAAAAGGAGATTATCCATAATTGTACAGATAATGACAGTATGTATGTATTTATAGATTACATACGTTAATCATGGAATATCTAAAGGGATGGATCACCACATGAAGGTAGGTGAAACTTTAAGAATACAAGACCCATAGTCTATGGAATTGTTGATATACATAGATATTATAATGCTTAAGAATGGTAATATGCTTAGTTACATTTGAATCATAATTCATGTATATGAGATAGAAATAAAAATGTTTTCAAAATTTTTGCTACTTAAATTTTCAAAATGTTTGCAAAATTGGTCGACCACCATTTGAAAATAAATAAAAAAAATGTATTTCAAAAACCCAAGTCACCATAAGGGTGAAGTACCTATCTCCAGTGATGACGCATGAAGTTTGTAATAGGGCAGGGCACCAGTTCACAGCAGTTACAGGAATTGTAGATGACAAGAACCAAATGGGAAATGCCAGGATGGTTGTATAATTCGATAATATATACTCAAAATTATAAATTCAGAAAGAAACTTTAAAAACTACTTTTAAAGTAAAAGAATGCCTTCAAAAAATGTTTTGTAAAGTCATTTTTTATTTTTTGACTTCAAAATGAGTTTGTAAAGTTGAAAAATGACATTTTTAAAGTGAAAAAATGACGTCAATAATGCTTTTTGAATTCATTTTTTACTTATAAAATTATTTATATTTATATATATTCACTTTAAAATCTCTTTCATACAATGACATTGATTTTTCATTCAATTTAGGGTTGATTCACTCTTTTTGTGCACACACACACACACACACACACATATATATAAACAAACACAAGAATAAGGAAATCAAGTATTTTTTGATAAATCCTCATTTATCATCCTTTTATTACAAGATATTAAATGTTACATATTATTACATCTCATTAAAACAAGATAGCACATGATCAACAAGCTAATATGGAATTATTTCATCATGATCTCACCTCTTAGTATTCAGCTCACACTACTCTTTATCGGGGAGGGAGATGGTAAAGCTTCAAATTGCAACTTCCTTGGCCAACATGATGGAACTATTTCTCTTTATCAAACCTTAATTTTTTATGAGAACTACAAAGCATGAGGTTCTTCTTTTCTCCAATATTGAGGGTTAGGTCAAGAAGTAGTTATTGTTTGCAACAAAATCATACGATTTTGTTAAAATCATAATGATCTGACCAATATCTTAACCATATTACTTGTATTGACAAAACCCACTTCATCTACAACATGCAATCAAAGAGTTAGCCACAAGAAAATTCATGGATGTTAACAAGATGTTTTAGTATCCTGACTATGTTTTTCATCCCACAAATATTCAAAATCTCCAAAACAAACTGCAAGAAGGGGGAAAGGATAGAGAGAGGGAGAGACAGAAGAACTAGAGGAGATCGTCACCTTCCACCAACAAGATAAAACGCCAATAGAGAATATAGGAAAAGATGACACAACTTTAGCCTTTTATAAAGTAAAATGGAGTCTTAAAAACAATTTTTTAAAAATTGACATTAAAAGACCCTTTTAAACACATTTTTTCTTGACTTTAAAATAGCTAATTAACGTGGCACTAAATAACGTTTCATACAATTCTGCATTGAATCACACATTCTATATATATAACAAACATAAGAATGTGCAAATCAAGTTATTATTTAGATAACATCTCATTTATCATCCTTTTATTGTAATAATATATATACATATATCAAATGTCATATAGTATTTCATCTCAACTAATATGGAATTATTTTATCAAAATATAGGACATGTCATATATTGTTGACAGCCCAAGCACCCTCCTCACCATTATCATGCGCATACTCCTTAATCTCACCAAGTACTATGAATGATGGAATTATTTGGAAATACAAGGGTAATCTATTACAGTGTCACCTAGGTCATTTCCATCATAAAAATCCTTAGACAAGATGAAAAAATAGCTAACCATTTCTCATCACAATCATCTTACACATAAAATACCTATTTTTCTTGAGATGTTAAAATAAATTGATAATTTTTACAACCAATCTTGTTGGAATCAACCAATGTCAATCAAAGGGCATCTATTTTAATGATGTCTTTGTCATATTCTACCGAGTCACACTTAAACACAACCATGGTTTTGCAAGTATAATCCAAAGGCCATAACTCCCTTATAATCTCGTAATTAGTATCATTTGCCACTATTGGTCTATTATCCTTTGAACTAGAAAAGAGTGTAGCACTGGAAACTAAGATGACACCTCTATTCTATTACAATCTTGAGTCATCATGATCTTTTGTGTAAAAGTGATAACCATTGATGGCATATTTTATTACTTCTTTTTGTGGTCCCATCACCATTTAGCTCAGGGATTTGGATATACGAATGCCTGAAACATTTCATTAACCTGTGTATACACATATTAAGTGGGATATGATTATTGCAAGTAAGTATAACACGTATACATAATGCAACTTATTATACATATGAATTCATTCATTTTTCCATCTAATGGAGCCAATCATTGAAAGTGTGATGATGCTCAAATTGCAACTACTTCTATTTCTTTACATAACTTGGACTTTTTGCTTTTAAGGACATATGTGTGATCATTGCACATGCACAAAAATTAATGTAAAGATTAAAGAAAAGATAACCATCACTAATTAATTTTTATAACATGCATGATCAACTTATTCAATGTATGGTTAGATTTTAACAACATTGTTTTGCAACACATAAAGGTGCACCTCATCCCATTCTTTATAGCCAATGGTCCATGACCATTTGAAAGAGGTTCACCAACCTTGGGATCACAAAATCCAACTGATTATTTCTTTCTTGGGATTCCAATAGCATCCACTCCTGATAAGTACTCTATGCAACATTTCAATACTTCCTTTGTGATGTAACACTCCACAATATACCCCTCTAGCTAGTTGTGATTTGGTGCTTACCCTTTTAAAATTTTCCTATGCCTCTCGAATGGGTACATCCATCACAAGTAATCAAGTCCATGATATGTTCTTAGATTTCTTTAAATTTTGAAACATCCACCACCTTCTTGCACAAAGCATTGAAGAAGAAGTAGAATTTTGTGGGATTTCATTCCTAACACTTTTAGCATTTCATGGGGACAATGCTTCTAAGGTTTGAAGGGTAGAAATTTATGGTGTATGTTTTAATTTACTCACAAGTGCCAAAATCAATTGTAGCAGATGTATGCAAGTGAGGTCAATCCCATGAGGAATTGACAGTTTTGTATATGGGATGGATCTTTATCTAAATTATCTAACCTAGCCAAAAGATTTTATGTTTGCTCTAATCTAAAAATTTAACTAATATGGAAACTAAAGCATGCATGAAAAGGAATATGGAAAAAGGGAAAATACTAAAAGTAAACAAGCTAAACATAGAAACTTTCTTAAAAACAAAACATTCTAAACACTAAAATTAAAAGTTATTAAACTAATCTAAGGATGCTATAATGTATTCAACAACTAAGGAAACCTAAACATAAGCTAATCTACAAAACATGAAAAACTAAGGAATTACCATTGTAAAAGAGTGTGCATGAACAAAGTAGTATGAATGAAACCTAAGTAGATTATGATGCATGAATGCACATGGAAATGGTGGCATGGATCCTGACCTTGTGCAAATGCTATCTTAAAAAAGTAAAACATCAACAACAATGCAAGATGAGTATTAAGAAAGTAAACAAGATATGCATTAATCTATGATGCAAACCAAACTAAGATGGAATGCTTGACATAAAGAGTTGTACATTTGATTCTAAGAGGGAAAACCTTAAATGGAATAAAGAAGGGTGCACATGAAATCTATCCTAAAACAATGCATGAAATAACTAAAATAAAGTGCATGAATGATACATGAAATATGCACATAAAAATAAAGGGAAACTTGATGCAAACTAATCTAGAACTATGCATGGAACTTAAGGGAACTAAGACATCAAAGATGGACCGAATGGTGTGCATGAAGCATGGCTTTGTGAATTAAACAACTAAAATGGAGCATATGAAAATTATGAATATATTAAACAAAGATATCACATCATAACAGCCATGGAAAACAAGCTTTAAATCAAGTAAATGATCCATGAATGTTATGCCCTCAACATGAAATAATATGGATGTTATTGAATTGTAAAAATGGTGACAAGTGGGGGGCACACCCTACAAGGGATGTGCACACCATTCAGGACTCCAAAAAACAAAAGAATATCCTCAACCATCCAACAATAAAACCCAAGATAGCATGTATGTCATCAAATAAAGAACCCAAAGGAATGAAAGTTAAAATGGGATATTAAGAACAATGGAACTCAAGGAATCTAAGGAGCTCAAATATGTCGATCTAAAGATCACTAACTCTTGGCTGTCACGAAAAGAGATTAGTGATCCTTAGGAACAAATATGAAGGCCGAAATAAAAAGGCAAGCAGTTAGGAAAAATAAGAAACAAAACAAGAAAAATTAGCATGAATTCAATGGAATTGAACCAAAGTCTTCAAGAAATAAAGAAACAAAGGACTAAGGGAAGGAGTGAGAGGTAGAGGCTTGGAATTGGGCTGGCCTTATGCAAGAAGCATTAAAGACTTAGGGAAGGAGAAAGATGTGAGATGCCTACTTTTTAGGATCCAAAATGCCTATAAATACAACCCCAAAAATCCTCCAAAAATCCTCATAAAATTCCCATGAAATTTTATTCACTCTCCCTGAAAATTAGACCTAGATCCCTCCCCAAAATCCCAAAATTTCCAAGAGATATCTCTCTTTTCAATTTGTTTTTCTTTTTTAGATTGGAACAAGAGACCTAAAATCAATTAGGCACTCTGTTCCAGATCTAATTTCATCAATTCCACCATCCAAAACTTTCCAACATATCTATTTTACAAAACCCCCAAAGCAATTTCAAGATCCAACGGTTCACACAACGAAAATTTGCAAGAAAGGTGGATCTTAGGCCATATCTTCATCAACAAGGTATTCTTTTTAAATTGGGCATATAACCAAGGGTTTTTCTCCTATCCAGTAGGTGGAAATACTTTCTATAGATGTTTAATACTGTTTTATGTAATTTTTAGTTTACTGTAATTTATTTTGATAATAAAAAGGTAAAAATAAAGTAAATACCGGAACCCTTAATTCTGGATGATAGAGTGCTCAGATGAAAATTCTGACTACACCAATCGATACAGAAGGGTCCAAAACCCCTAGGGTAGAATTTTCACAATGATCAGAGTCATTTTGGGCCCTCAATTGAGAGAGGATTGATTGGATGGTCCAGAATGGACTGTCCGATCTCCGGATCTAATGGAGCTCAAGACGCACACATGATGCACTATAGGAAACGGTGCGTGTGTTGCACGTGGGATGTCATCCCAAGCAAGATGACGGTGCGTTCGTCACAACCAGGAGTGGACACGCCAGACGGGAGTTCCCTTTACGGGCGTGCGGACGACGAGCGTCCCGCTTGTCTCGTCCGTGTCTGTGGACGCCCCGCAAGGGCGCTTCCTCCATTCATCCCAGCGGACGTGCTCGACAAACCGAATGCGTCTGCCTAGATTGGTTTTCCGCCTGAAAGATCTGGGCCGTCCGTTCCTTGGGCCCAGATCAAATCTAAGCCCTAGGAAAGACTGTGAACTTCCAGATCCAACTTCGAAGCCATTTGAACTCCAAATTGAGATTGGAAAGAAGCTATGGAAAGCTTGAAACCTCTATTTTCTGATGAAATAATAAAATGGATATAATATTTAGTAAAACTTTCTATATTAAAGAAACAAGTTTCCAATTACCTAGATCTTCAAGATCTGAGATGATCAGATCTTGAAAATATGTTTTAATAATGATATACTATTGAAATAAAGTAAGATCTATGGTTTATTTGGAGATATATTAAGGGATCTACCCATTATGGTAGAAAAACCCTAAAAATACATAGGGCCCCACTTGATCAATGAGATCAAGTGTGATCAGATCCTTGGGATGGATAGAATGAATGTTGCTATGATAAAAGCCAAGGAAATCATGGATGGATTGTGACAAAAATAGATCAATATGATCTTTGGACCTTAATAAAGAAAATCCCCTAAATATAACTAATACCCTTAATCAAAGGGAAAAATCTTAGATCAAATGGTTGAATCATAAGTAAAGGTTTCTAAAAATGTTAATGTAATTAGTTTCATTTTATATAATAGCATTTTAAATATCATTATGTTATAAAGCATGCTAGAATAACATTTAGACTTTAGCATGATATGTGATTTCATTGTTATCATAAGGTGCTAGATTTAATTATTTTAAGTACCTTGCCTCATTATCATTAATTGTTAAATTATGTAGTTTTATGCTTTGAATTTATAATTCATTTATGGTTAAATTTTATTGGTAGATCTACTTGTTATGAGATAAAAAGCATAAAACATCAAAAAAATATTCTAATGAGAAAGTAGAGTTTCATTACACAAATAAGAATGGAGTACTTTGGACTTAATTAGTAAGGGCTATAGTTAGTAGGACAATATAAGGATTATCAAGTCCTTGGCCCAAATTAGGAAAAGAATAATAAACCCCATGAATGACATTATAAATATTCATGGACTTAATTAAAATCCATTATAAAGAGTACTTAGGGTAAACATGCTTATAGGAACCTTATCAAAGGTTGAGCTATGGTCATTCTAGCGAATGATGAACATAGTGGCTAAGGGGGTTATCTAATAGAGCCTCACTCTTCCCCTACCTTCCGTTGACGTTTGTGAGGTCTAAACGCCTCCTTACATGAGGATTGAAGTAACCACTTTGTGTTCACCCATTCATCTAGTAAGCCTTAGCCAATTGGAAATAAGAGTAGTCTAGATTTAGGCTTGAATAAGCTACCTTCAACCAGCACATTAACTGGTTGAATAATAATAATAATAATAAT
Source organism: Warburgia ugandensis (assembly GCA_035236585.1). Lineage (NCBI taxonomy): Eukaryota > Viridiplantae > Streptophyta > Magnoliopsida > Canellales > Canellaceae > Warburgia > Warburgia ugandensis. The sequence continues at coordinate 45,382,886 of CP141130.1, forward strand.
AATAATAAGAGCATAAAAGGTTAGTAAATTACCTAACCTTAATAAAAACAGTAAGTAAGATAAGGATGATCAAACAAGATCCATTAGATCTTGGATAATCGAGAACAATAAGAATAAGAACACTATATTTTACTTAGTATGCATGTTTATTAGTATACTTGTTATACTTCATTAGATTAGATAATCCAAACCCTTGATCAAAGATGATTCAAGTTAGAAAACCAAGATCATCCTCCATAAGGATGATCCAATAACTAAACTTAGATCAAAGAAGAACTAGATGATAGAAGATCTAGGACCTTGATGTTTATCAACATGTGTAGATTGTCAATCAATGGATCTATGAAAGATCAAGATCAAGGAGATGGACATACAAAGACATAGAGATAGAAAAATACTTAGATATGAATGATCTAAAGATCATTCTAAACATCAAATCTAGTGATCAATAGGATTGTTCATAATTTATATATTAACAATATGTATGGATGTACAGATTACATACATCAGTCAGGATCATGGAAGATTGGGGAAAAGAGATCAATCCTTAAAGGTAGGAGGATTTGATGAATGCATACATGATTGTACTCATGATCTTACGTTGACAAGAGTAATGATAATACTTCTATTAAATCTCTTGAAAACCTTATGATCCAACCAAACACATATAAGATGGTTAAGGACTAAACTATAAGTGAATAGGGAACTAGGAAATATTTCAGCCCTAAGTAAACAGACATATGGTTTGATATATATGAAATCTATTTTACATACAAGCTTGGAGGCTTGTGAGTTTGTTTTAATAGGCATAAACCTAGGGGAATGCTATTGCTAGAGGAGTCATGAGGGTTTGATCACCCACTCCTTGAAATTTGATGATGTGATGATACCTTGCCCTAAGAGGGGCTAAAAGTCGGGTGGTGGTAATTATGGGAAGGCCACCACTATGAAAGTCCTACCCCCCCATACGAGTAGTGACATAATATTTTCCACCGTGGTATCAGTGGTGAACAGGGCAGTTATCTGAGCGCACTAATACGGATCAGACTGTAGCATAGCAACCTTTCTGATTATTTTGCACTATAATGCATATGAGAATAGGCATAATGAAATGTCTTATGTTATAGCATAATGAAATGCTAGGTAATTTTATATTACCAATATTTCCCAAGAAGGGAAATTCCCAGTATAAGATTAGCTGTAATACTCAACTCTCTAAATGAAGAGAATTGATCAGCTTAGTTGGGAATGATATTTGACTACTTTCACAAATTTAATTGATTTACCCATGAAGGGTATGTATGTATATAGATATACATAACTTACAAAGTAAAGAGTATGTTTAAGGATAATGAGATTATGAAGTATTGGAATTACCTTGTCAATTATTATGTTTCTTGAATCCCCTACCAAGCATTGCTTGCTGAGATATTGTACTTGTTGCAATATCTCAGATACAAGGAAGGAGAGTTAGGAGCTAAAGATGATAGAGGACTTGAAGAGAATAATCTTCAAGATATACCCTTGAAGACATGTATTTTTCTTTGTTGAGAGTTTTATTGTATGGTGAGCTTGAGTTTTGGATTATGTAATTTGGACAAGTATTGTACTAGATTTGGTTGTACTATGAACCACTGGATGAATCTTGGAGATTTAATAAAAGTATATTCCTTCAATGGAATTTTTTTTTGTACACAAATTGTACTTATGTTATGTATGAAGTGGTGACTTGGGTTTTCAAAACAAGTTCTAAAGAAAAGAATTTCCGCTACTTTGTTTTGCAAAAAAATTTTACACTCTTAAGGGCCCTGCCTTTCAAAATACTTTACAAATCATGTTTCAAAAACCCGAGTCATCACATTTTAGTCATCTTTAATTACTTTCCATTTCTCTTCTTGCTTGTCCTAAGATAATCTTGACCCTTGATTAACTTTGGATTGATGACATTTTAGGACTTGGCTTGATCTTGATCTTGAATTCTCATCTTGATTAATCTAGGTCATTAGATCATCATCTTGATTCCTACAAAAGAATAAAAAAATCCTAATTAAATCTTAAAAAATTATGACAATTTTGGATTAGCTTTAGAGCTTGTAAAATATAAATTTTTTTAATTATTAGGTCAGAAATGCATGTGTTACAAAATTTTGGAAAAACCATAAAATTAGCATTATATTTTATAACAGATGGGCAAATAATTGGGTATTTTTTATACAAAATTAAACACTTATCAATCTAGGACTCTAAGCTTGAACAAGGTTATACACATTACTCTTCTCTCCTCTCTGTCGAGTGTATAATTTACTTTAGGCATGTATGTTCCTCTATTATCCTATCGTGTGATGCAACCTTCTCTTCAAACCCATCTACATAAGATCCATTCAAGCTGCAAGTCCATACTTCATTTTTCCTGGCATGTCAATAAAGGTATTGATCAAGCTTGAGGAGCACATTTTTCTCAATGTGCAAGATATCAAGCACATGGCATAGATGCAATGCTTTCCAATACATAAGCTGAAAGAATATTAATTTCTTCTTCAAACTTCTAGAGATGTTTTCACCTATACATTTAGTTTCTTTCTTCTTCCCCCATAAGACATTAAGGTTTTCAACCTATTTCAATATTTGTCATCCTTTCAACATCTTTGGAGGTGTCCTTATCTCTATAGTACCATTAAATTTTCTTTCTTAAAATGGTACAAATGGTCCCTATACAACCAACTTTTGTGGCCAAGCAATGCCATTTCCCTACCATGTTTAAGTCATATGGAACATGTTTGGTCATTATAAATAAGACAAGCATTGTATCCCTTCATGGTGCATCAAAAAAAAAAATATCATACACAAAGAAGTCCCTTATTGTCTACAACAGTATAGCCTTTACAGTGGCCGGCTCTTTGTATGCATCATAAGCTACAAAACTTACTTCCCATAACGTCTCACACTACTATATAGCAGGATTTTAAAAGTCAAATAAAAAATGTTAATCGAAGTCAGTTAGAAAAATGACTTCTACTGAGCGGACTTTGAAAATTGGTAACAAAAGAAGTTGTTTGGCTAATGACTTTAAAAAACTAACTTTTAAAGTCATTTACTAAATGACTTCTTTTAAAGAGAAACTTTTAAAGTCATTTGGTAAACAACTTCAAAAGTTCCTTTTTTTTTTATATTTTTTTACATTGCAATTGCTACCTCTATTTCTACAATCAATGTACCACTTGATACAATTTTTTCACAATCTTTATATACATGAAAAACAAACATACATTCAATTCCATATTGGGTATAAAATATCCAAATTTATCATTACCCATCCACATCCATCTTGAAAAGAATTCATAAAATAAACCACAAACATACATTCACTATGACATCCAATTCATTTCATTTTTAAGTCCATACACATTTGTATTTACTTTCACACTTTAAGTTCCCCTCATCCATCATCCCATAAAAGTTATATACTTCAATGAATATAATGAAAACAAACCTCCATATTAACTTCATTTACAAGCTCCAAATTCACTTCATCCATAATTACTCATTTACTCCCACACTCTAAGTGTCCACTCATTCATCAATTAAAAAATATATATTTCAATGAAAATAATGAAAACTAAAAGAAACCATGCATATGAATAAAAAAATATTTTGTTATATATTTGACATTCATGTAGTTACCCCAAGTATTCTAATTAAAACTCATTATATACTTAGCCCATTTGATTCATATTTTATTGAGATTTACTTTGGAGTAGCTCTTCTTTTTTGTCCACTCTAAAAGCACAGTAGCCTGTAATACAACAAATTTGATTCAGGTCACATTCTATTAGCTGGATTCAAAACCAATTGTGAAAAAATATAAGATTATGAAAAGAAAAAATGTCTTACTTTCTTAATTGGAATATACCAAGACCATCAAATATTAAAGTCCTTGTGTATCTCAGCACATAGTACCCACACACCCAATCAGACTGTAGTTTAGGGTACTATGCAACAAAGAAAACAAAAAGAATCCATAAATATCATTTGTAATATTGTAAGTTTAATTAGTTATAAAATAGAGTAATTAATTGTTTTCTATACCTTGGAAGTCTTGTAAGTGAGTTTTTGGTGGTTGTACAGTCTTAGTCACATTAGCCCATGTTAACTGTGCTCTAGAAATTCAATACATGAAAAGAATAAAAGCTTACTTATTTATTATTTATATGAGGGCGGGACGGATGTGTGATCCATAATAATCAAACAGGAAAATGGGCCCACTATGCACATCCAAAATAAGCAGCATCTAATAAGCCTATATAGATAGTCATGTGAATTATAATTAAAGTTGACAATCTCTAAGTATAGAATAAGTTGACAAGAAGCAAAAAAATTGAAACTTAACTGCAACTGTAGTGAATCATTAAGCCCTGTCTGTTAGACCACCAAAAGAAGCCTCATAAAATATCATCAAAATACCTCTCTATCGGTCATTTCTCTGCCACTCTACAAATGATCAAGGAATTGGTATCAACCTCAAAAAGGCCTATTACATCATTCAAGAAGCTATATAAAAGAAATAATTATTACATATACTATAAAAATATAACATATAATTTCAAGTATTTTATAAGAAAATATGTGCATATACCCTATGTAGGGAACAATGTGAGGGCATTAGAGTTGATCCCATAAGCAAACTTGTAATAAGTCCTCTTCCATATGTAGCAATTAAACATCATCATTTGCAAGCACTGTCTCCTTGATTCGTACATGGTTGATTGCTGTGTCTTTGTTGATAAGACTATAGATTAACCTTAGGGATTAGGGTGTGTTAGATGGGACTCCCACACTATCCTTAGACAATTGTTGTAAAAGATGTAGAAATTTTTAGCTAAATAAAATTGATCAATGAACAAGACCTAATTTATGATGAAAAAAAACATATATACAAGTGGTTGTTCTGTTGGTGCAGCAATGATGATGGTGCAATAGTAGGCAACCTTGATGCCACATGTTGCTGATTAGCTGTATAAAGTTAATAAACAATTAAATTAAGGTCTCTAGCTAAAAATTATTAATAAGGAAGGTAGTATGATAAGATACATATCGTTGACTCTATGGGAATAACTAATGCCTCGAGCCAAGCGATGTAATATGCAATTGCCTACCCAAAGGTTATAATATTTTCCATTTCTAAAGGGAATGGTAGGCTAACATTGGCATCCAAAGCCATGGTAATGGACACTCACTTAGTATGTGGCGACAACTAATTCCCTGCAAAATGGTTGATTCGTGCTCATGGCATGAACCAACTGCCATAATGTTTTGATAGGAATCGAGGTCCAATAGGCATTGACTCACTTGCAAATTAGATATACAATAGAGAGGTTGAGATACAAAATTGAAGAAGGACAATGAAAATTTTCAATTTTGTATATATATATATATATCATTGGTTGGAATTTCTATTTCAAGGGGTGCTAATTGTCCTTCATTAACTTCTTCAGTTGAAGAATTGTAGCTAGTATTTAATGGAGGTACAAGGGTATTGTGAGAATTATGTGTAAGGGATTGAGAAACTATCATCAAACCTCCTTCAAGCAATTGGCCAGATATATCTGTTTTTATTTTCTCATATAACTCATTATAGTCCTCTTAATCTAGAACTATAGGTAATCTTTTATCAAAGAATTTGGAAGGAACAACACTGCTTCCCATGCCCCTAAATTGACTCAGGTGGTCCTTCTTATTGCCCTAGGCCTACACAAGATGTCTTCATTGCAACAATGTTGCTTAGAGTTCCTATACTTGTGCTTTCTTGGGTAAGAATGTCCTATAAAATTTAATTAGAAGGACATGATCATGTCATCTAATTAATTCTATAAAATTAATGCTATTAAAGAGTAGATAGGTGAACCACTTACAATGCGAGAAGTAACTTATCTAGAAGTATTATTCTCAGAACATTTGGTTAGTATAGCCCAACGAATGCACCATTTTCCAGATGATGGAGCGATTAATGAGTTCTGTAGACCAAGATTTCTTTTCTGTAGATAAACACACTATAGTTAGATAATAGAACATATGTAACTATAGTAGTACTAATTTGAAAGGAAAAAATTATCACAGATGCCTAATTCATGCTCTTGTAAATGAGTGTAGCCCAACTTGGACTGCATATTCCTTTCATGCATCTTTATTCTTCTCGCATTCTTTGGTTGAACATTTGTACATACATAATCAAGTGCAATAATTAGATGTTACATGTAATTAATTAAATGAAACATCATCTTTGCACATACCTCAAATTTAGTGGATGTTCAGTTCTGTACAAATACATTCAACACGTCCTACTCAATGACGTTGGAATAAATGGAAGGCACTATGAACAACCTTGATAGATCATTGAAATATATAGCTATGTAATTGCAAACAAGGTAGTTCTCCAATTTTCTCTATTGTTCACTAGCTCCTTATAAAGCATGCATCTTCTTCTACTTAGGTATGTCAAAGGCAATTTGAAAAGTACATATCACATTACTATATTTGAAAATAAGGTATGTTATAAATTATGTAATAGATATTATTAATGTTTGCCTACATTCACCATTTTTCATATTGAATCTTTTGGTAAGGATGGCACAAGTCTCCAATAATCAAATGTGATAGGATCCATGCTTCTTGCTATGGAGCAAAGAAAACTACTACAAGGAGCTGCACTCTTACCTATCTCTTGCCCCCTACTATTATATTGGATAGTTTCTTTAATTCCCTATGACTTTCTCTTGATAACCTTTTCCATTATTGTTCGCCCTTCTCTTTTGAGTATTGCTCATGTTGGCCTCTTGTTCATGCTCTTGATTTTTCCCATATCCTTCATTTTGATATTGTTCTTATTCCATCTTTACTACAAACAAGAATATAATGATATTAAGATGATGAGATAAAAATGACCATGTAATGCATTCATGGAAAACAAACCACATACATAGATGGAAAACAAAATGAAAGCATATCAATTTGCTACTTCCATGTCTTAAATTAAACCTAAGGCTTGTTCTTGTGCATTTTGAGATGTATATTGGGTCATGGCAGTGATTGAGTCATTATTAGATGCATACTGGGTCATGGCAGTGATTGGAACATTGTTAGATATATATTTGGTCATGGTAATGATTGTGTCATTGTTTAAGGTATATTGAGTCATGGCAATGATTGGTCATTGTTAAGGGGATGGTTTACTTTCTCTTTGGAGGGGAAATGAATGTAACATTTTGATATGGTAAACACTCCTATAGTTATGTTAAGGTCCTTTGGTGTATGTTTTAAATCACTCGCATGCACACGAATCAATGTAGTAATTTATGCACAAGAGAGGTCGATCCTATGAAGAATCCCTAGGCTTTGTATATTGACTAGATCTTGCTTAATTAAATCATTTATCCTAGCCAAAACTGATGTTTTTTAATCTAATCTAAGAATTAAAATAACATGGAATTTAAAACGTGCATGAAAATAGAAACTTTCTATGTATAGAACTTTCTAAAATTGAACTTTCCTAAAACTAAACGTAGAAACTAATTAAACTATTTTGAAGATGCAACTACTTTAAGTAATCAAACCTAAACGTAATATAGCATGCAATTAAACTTATCAATGAAGGGCAACCTTTAAATAAGGACTAACAATACAAATAAAACCTGAAATTAAATCTTAAGAGGCACACGCATGATCCATGTAGGGTGTGCATAGGGACAAGAGAGAAAGAATGCATGAAAAAATCTAAAACGGAGTGCATGAATCCTAGGACTATGGCGCATGGAGTTTTTGATATTTTCATCCATGAAATTTAAGCAATAAACATTTGACCCAATGAACTTAAACTCATTAGAAACAAATTGAAACATTGTGCACAAAACAAGTGCCTTTCTATTGAATAAAAAATCTTACAAAAGGAGGTGCAATTACTATGAAACAAGAATCAAACAAACAAAGAAAATAAGGAAAGAGTGCATGAAACAAAGGAGTTAAACCAAAGCAATGAAGAAAGGAACACGAGCAACGAACTAATTAATGTGAAAATTAAGAGTGCAACAACCAAACAACACAAGCAAGAGGGAGACATGGAGGCTTGGAAGAGAGCATCCAAGAAGGAAGAATACGTTGCAAACACTAAAGGAGAATCAAGGTGGTTTCCTTAGGGAGAGGGTGGGAAGGGGGGCTTCAGGTGGTGGCCACTACAATAGGTAGAGGCTAGGGGAGGGGGGATAGGGGGCCTTTAGGTGGTGGTTCCCACATAGCTAGGAAGGGCGACTTTGTAGGGGAGGTGAAGAGAGGGTTTGGGGGGTCATAAGGAGGAGGCAGGGGGGAGGGGGTTGTAGGGAGGAGGTAAGGGGAGAGAGGATGTACCTTAATAAACTGACGTGAAGTTTTTGATAGGGCGTGGCATGGTCGATAGATGAAAAGACTGCAAATGGCGCAAACTATAAATGATAGAGATTAAGAAGTAAATGTTAGGATGAAAAAAAAAAATTGATCCTATATACATTGGATTTTTGAAGTTGTTTTCTTCAAACAACTTTAAATATGATGTTTTATAAAGTCATTTGAAAAAAAAATGACTTCAAGTATGGTTATTTTTAAAGTCGTTTGAAAAAAATGACTTAAAAAATCAATGTTTTTTCAACCAACTTTATAAATCTTTATTTTTAAAGTCTTCTAAAACTTTTAAAGTCCTTTTTTCAGAAGACTTTAAGAACTAATTTTTAAAGTCATTCCTTTCAAGCATTCTGTACATAATAAGTACAAGAATATGTGAATAATTTACTTTTCAAATACTAGGTATACAAGAATTATAAATATTTAAAATAACTAAATTACATGCATGCACATATGTGAAAATTTTCAATTAACAATAAAAAAAGAAGAGAAATATGTCAGATACATTCAAAAAGAAATTTAACTTTAAGAAGGGAAGTTTCTAACTATAACCATGTAAAAATTCTTGAAACATGCTTATACATGTGTGCGTGTGTGTGTGTGTGTGTGTGTCTATATATATATATATATACATACATACATACATACATACATAGATACATATATAAGACAAACAAAGAGATACTAATCAACACTTATAAATCAATATTGATTGTGAATATATGAATGCAGTTTCAAATTTATAGTTGGGATTTGGTTGAGGATAGCCACAACAAAAATCAACATATATGAGCTTCAGTTTATGTATAGATGAAGGCAGTTGGAAAAAACAAAGCGAAAGTCAATGAAATAACTCTCAAAATAGAGTAGTAATTTTTAAGTCATTTTCCAAAAATGACTTTAATAGTACAAACTTTTGAAGTCATTAAAGTCATTTTCAGATAATGACTTTAAAGAATAGACTTTTAAACTTGTTTCCAGAAAATGACTTTAAAAGTCTATACATTTAAATTCATTTCTAGAAAATGACTTTTAAATTCATTCCTTAATAATGACTTTAAAAGTCCTTTCCCATGACAAAAATTGCTTGTGCCAATCTAGAGTCATTTTTTTGTAAAGTTGTTTTCTTCAAAAAACTTTAAAAGCACTACTTTTAAAGTCATTTTTTTCAAATAGCTTTAGAAACTAATATATTTTTTACTTCAAACATATTTTATTTTAGTACTTTATAATATCTCACATAAATACACAATGAAACTAATTTTTATGATAGTCAAAAATTGATTCATGCATTCTTTGTACGTGCACAAACACACACACACACACACGCACACACACACACATATAAACAAGTGCAAGAACAAGCAAATGAAAGTACTTTTTGGAATAATTCTATTTATCATGTTTTTATTACATATATCAAATGTTACATATTATTATATCTTATTAATATGAGATCATGATCAAATAGATAATTTGAAATGATTTCATCAAAATCTAGCCTCTTAGTATTCAAATGACACCACTTTAGGGGGAGAGAGAGGTTAAAGCTTTAAGCTGCAATATCCTCAACCAACTTGATGGTACCATTTCTCTTCATCATACCCTAATTTTGGATGAGAACCATAAATCTTAATGTTTTCTCTTTCTCCAATAGTGAGGGCTAGAGAGAGAGAGAGAGAGAAGTTATTGATGTTGGAAATGAAATCATACGATTTTAGTGGAAATCATGATGGACTAACACACTGTTAAACCCCATCATCTGTAGAAACAAAACCCACTTGATCTCCAAAATGAAAATAGAAGGAGTTGGTAACAAGAAAGCAATGTGTGTTTTCATATGCTTACAGTGTTTTTGATGCCACAAACAATCAAAATAGAAAGGAAGAAGGGAAACAGTATAGAAAGACACAAGGACCATAGGAGGAGGCTGTCATGTCACCTATAAGCTGAAGAACATGAACATGAGATGACTTTGGTCTTTTCTAGACAATGAACTTTTGAAGTCATTTTTTGGAAAACAACTTTAAAAGTCCTTCATAAACTCATTTGTTTCACAACATTAAATTTAGTAATTAACACAACACCAAATAATGTTTCAAAGAAATCAATGTGGAATCACACATTCTATACATAATAAATACAAGAATATGCAAAAGACCTAGGTATCATGCAAGAATTATTCAAACATGCATATATATATATACATATATAATATATGAGACAAACAAAAGAGATACTAATCAAGACTCAAAACTTGATATTGACAAAAAATAAATAATTGTAATTCCAATTCACAGTTAGGATTTGGCTGAGGATACCTAAAATTAAATCAACCTATATATATGGGCTTTGGTTTGTGTATAGATAAAGATAGTTAAAACAAAAAACAAAAAAACAAAAGTCAATGAAAATTTATTAAAACAAAGTATTACTTTTAAAGTTATTTGCTAAAAGTGACTTTAGAACTTTAAAGACATTTGACTTAAAACAACTTCAAAAGAATCAAGTTTTAAAGTCATTTTTCCTAAATGACTTTAAATGTTCCATTTTTTAAAGTTGTTTGTTGAAAATGACTTTAAATGTCTACACTTGTGAAGTTGTTTTCACCAAACAACTTTAAACTCCATTCTTAAAATTTTCAAATTTTAAAGTTAGTCATTTGATTCAAACAACTTTTAATGCTGTTTAGGAAAATTGACTTTAAAAATCCATTCTTTTGAAGTCGTTTTCAATCAAATGACTTTAGAAGTTCTTTCCTGCCAAAAAATTGCTCTTTGCGCTAGACCAAAGAAGTCATTTTTCTATTAAACAAATTTTTATGTGTTATTTTTAAAGTTGTTTTTTCTAAATGACTTACAAAATATTTACAAATTTGGTAGTCAAAATAACAACTTCTTTATACTGACTTTAAAAGCCTCATGCGTAGTAATGTCAAGATCACCAATCAAGGGAGCCAAGTACATGTCAATGTTATTCCATGGTTGCATCTAACCCAATATCAACATAGGTAACATCATAAACTTCCTCTTCATATATAGAAATGATGGGAGGTTGTAACAAACAATTATAATAGGCTAATGACTATTGTCATGTTTTACATAACTTCCAAGCATGAATCTTTTCTAGTATAAGCACATAAGTGAGGCCAATCCCATGAGGAATCAAATGGTTTTTGTGTTAAGTGGACCTTTACTTAAACTACTTAGCCTCGCTAAAACATGACATTAATTAAAAACATGAAATTTAGAAACATGCTAAAACAAAACAAGCTAAACTTAGACACTCTACTAAAACACACTATCTAAAAATAACCCTTTCCTAAATTGAAATTAGAAACTATCCAAACTAAACCAAACAACTAACTAATGAAATTTTAACTATAATGAAACAATCAAAATGAGTAAGGAAATCTCCTGAAAACCATGTAGACCACCCAAGGGTAGTGTGCATTGTTCTTTGGATGAAAGAGATTCACAATATTTAAGTTGGAACTATAGGTAGCAATCCTAAGAATCAACCAACTAAATAGAATAAGTAAACATCAAAATTTCATGAATACTCTAAATTATTAATGAGTGCATCAAATTTATAACTTACCATCCATCAAATACACACTAAACAGTCACCAAGATCCCTCAAAACCTCATTAAAAACATAAGCATAGCTCATGGTAATAAAATGTGCCACGTATGATTTTGGTGCTAGATTCAATTGCTTTTTAACACACTACTATGAAATTCTTGAATGTCAAATTGGGTGAACTATGAGACCTTGTAAGAAAGCACGTATTCAAGAAACTAAAATGTGAGAAATAACTTAAGAAAACATCCATCAAAGAATCATTGAACAAGAACCAAATAATTTCATTTCATTAAAGAGGAAAACTTACAAGTATGGTGCACACCATTCTTATATCAATGAAACTTCAAAACTTCTTTAATGAAATCTTCTAGAAATTCCTAATACTAAGCTAGCAGCGTGTCACTCAAGGGAGATCCAAGTTGAAATTAAAAGAAAATAATTAAGAAAACTAAGGCACAAGTAGGCTAGATAAGGTATCAAAGACTTAGGCAAAGAAATAAAAGAAAAAACTTAACAAACACTAAAGGAATGGAACTAACCTTGGATTGATGCATTGAATTGAAGAGCTAATTTGGGAGTGGAAAGCTTAGTAAGGAATGCTGCTCCAAAGAGAAGTGCATTGAAGGCTTTTTAGAAGGTAAGATGGGTGACACCTCATCTTTTTGAGTAGGCATTCCTCTTTTTGCAAAAAATTTAGGCATGGAACTCTTCCATGGCATATCTATAGTTTTTTTGTGAGATCTTCTAAGGTGACCAGAGGAAAAGGTAAGGTAGGGATGATTTTAGAAAAAGATTGAATGGCTAGGACTCAAAGATGGGAGGGCTGTTTAGGGTTTCTTAGAGGAAACAAGGTGGTAGATATGGTGGGAGTCGCCTACTTTTTATGGTAGGACATCTTTACTCTCTCCCATGCACAAAAATCCCTAAGGAGAGGGTGATGTGGCAGGTGAGGTGGTAAAGGAAAGAGAGGGGACAAGAGGGTTAGAAGGTGGGTATAGGTGGCATGAAGAGATTTGGCACCATGGATAGCTATGAGGAAGAAGGAATGGAAGGAGGCTTCTACATTGTAGGATTTAGGCATGGAGCTCCTTCCTCTAAGGTTTTTCATGTGAAAAAGAGATAAGGAAGGAGTGCAAGTGGTAAAGAGCAAAGAAAGAGGGATTTAAGTGGAAGTAGGGATGTGGCATTGCTTGATAGGACCAACCAATGGTGGGAGGCACCATTTTTTTTAGGAAGGAGGCATCTCCCACTTTGGTTTTCATGTGGAAATAATAGAGAATGAGAGAGATATGGAGAGAAAAAGATGGGAAGGAGAAAAAGAAGGGGAAGGAAAGAGAAAGTGTTGGCTCTTTTCCTATTGGACCACATATGCATGATATGATAATATCAATTTAATCTTGCTAATTGTCTCTTGAAAATACTCATTTTGGCATAAATGCTTATAATTCTTCCTCCAATCATGGCCTTCTATGTAGCTTGGCTTAAGTGGCTTCAATGGCTTTCTTTGAGGGCTCATTTGGCTTAGTTTCATGGCACAACGCCTTTGGCTTTGATGGCTTGGCTAGACTCCTTAGCTTGTTACCTTCTTTTATAACTTATATGGTTTAGGTGGCATGAGTGGGTCCCATACAAAGGTGGTGGACTTTGCATGGTTTGTGAATGGGCCCAATTTAGTCACCTTTGGCTTCTCTAAATCCATCCTTTGTTTGGCTTAAGATGATCTTTATCCTTGATCTCACTTTGGATTGATGACTTTTAAGTCTTGACTCAATCTTTTGATCTTGATCTTCAAGATTCATCTTGATCAATCTCAATCATTGGATCGCCATCTCAAATCTCATAAATGACCAAAAACTCTAATTAAATCCTAGAAAATTATGATTATATATACACTTACACAGAATTAGCCTGAGAACCTGCAAATTATCAAATATTATAATTATTAGGTTAGAAATGCATGTGTTACAAAAATTCCAAAAAAAAACTTAAAATTGTACTTATATTTTATAACACATGGGTTACCAATAGGGTGCTTTTTATGCAAAATTAAACATTTATCACACCCCTTACTAGTATTTTGGTAGTCCTGAGCAAAACATGCAAAAAATCATGAAAACAAAAATGGTTGTTATTTTCATAGGTACTCACAATTCATTTAGCACATGCACCTATCCCTTAAACCCCTAGGTTACTCCTAGTGGATGAGTTAGGCTTGATGAGGCTCTGTAGTAGATATATCCACAAAATTTCATAAGGTTGAATCCTTTATTTTTTCTCAAAGAATCCTCATCCATTACTACTCTACTAGTTTTAACAACTTAATAGAGATAAATCACAATTCTATAGGTTATCCATAGTACTAAATCTATTTTATTATAGTTATCTCTCAAACTGCACATGTATGTATACTACATAAGTCATGACTTCTAATTAGATGTGCTTATGTTCCATCAGAAATATGTTTGACCTCTAATTCTCATAGATATACTCTAAAAAATGAAGCTCTTAGGGAGGGGGTGAAACATATCTTCATCACAATGTAAATGAATCCAACAAAGCTAATGGTTCACATAAAATTTAAGCATTAAAGAGACGAAGGAATATGATCCCTAAAAATAGATGTTATTACTAAGACAATTAGTGGTAGTTTACCTTAATTCCTTGTTTTAATATCCTCATCAATGCTATTTTCCACCTAAGATCCATAGGTCTTTAATTAGGATAAAATGTAGGCTTGGGATAGGTTGGGAAAAGACTAGCATAATGGTTCAAAGTTTCAAATTTGAGTAGAGATCTTCTATTGATTGTTGGACAACTTTGTTACATTGAAGTTAATACCTTTTGTACTCTTGTCTTTCTCTTTTCAAATTTTCTTCACATTTTCTAATATCTCTTTCTTTTCACTTTTCTTTGTAATTCTTTGAAAGAATGGCTTTTCTTTGTAGGTACTTTTGATATTTTCCACTTGTTTGACTTTTTGTATTCTTTCCCTTTTGAAAATTTTCTACTATCTCTACTCATGTTCGAAAATAGGTGATAGATACTTATTTTACTAGATTTTCTAGTTTAATGTAAGTGGGGTTAAGGAAGAAAAGTCTTACTAATAGGCTTGAAGGGCTAACTAGTGGTACAATATAGTAGGTAGGTTTTATATTTCTGGGCTAAAACAAAGGATGGCCAATATCATTCCCTAGGTTTCTTAAAGCCTATCAACTTTAATAAAGGATCTAAAAAGAAAGTTGAGTTGCCACCCCAAAATGCAAGGCTGCAATTTAATGAAATCAAACAATAACGATGAGTTCAACCGAAGCCTATGTAGCTTTTTCTTTTCATATATGGTGGTGGACATATTAAGAGATCTAAATACTCTTGTCATGCTCAAGTCACAGTTTAGATAATAGAAATTTTTAACTACTTAATTCTACCAAAATTTTGGCAGTCTCTTCTATTTTTTGGGCATACACATTTAATGCACACAATGTGATTCACCTGATGGACAGTGCAATGGTTTAAATGTATAAAGGAGACTCCATCTCCACACCATTCACCAAAGTAATTTATAGCAATTCATAATTTCTAACTTAAAGTTCAAGCTAAATCTGATACACTCCCATCAAGTTAAAATATATAGAAAGTTAGAAACAGATGCATAAGGCTACTCATCAGATAATAGAACACAACACATATTCATCACCATCATGGATATAGAGTACAAAATGTGACATTGTCACTTAGTTAGACTTCATTTGTTTCCATCAAGAAGCTTGTGTTTATCAACTTTACTAGTACCTGAAAAATGATAAGATGAGCTGTCAAGCCTAGTAAGGAAAAAGAACTAAACCCATACATATCCTACCATTCTTGATTATCATTGCTCAACTGCACATTCATATCCAACCAAGGAACATTCATTTGCATTTTTTAATTGGTAATCAACAAAGTAAGTAGCATTTATTATTAAACATAACATTTTGGTATTAGAACAGAAATATAGTTTATTCCAAATTTAAACTGTAAAGCAATGATCATTCCATGCAAATAAACCCATGCAATATCAACTCTCCATTCATGTCCAACTGTAGGACATTCATTTCCATTTCAACATATAAATAGCGAAGTTATGAACTTTATTACAAATTTAGACTGCAAAATCATAAGCATAGCATTCAAAAAAATTCATTTGATTATTTCCTTGGCAATAATAAATAAGTATGACTTCCTCACACTAATGAAGTAGTCACTCCCTCAAGGTTTACCCTCTTGGATGGCCCACTATGAGTATCATACAGAACATAACTAAGGATTTACAATCTTGGGCCACTCCACCATGATTCCAAAGAACCATTCAACCCTTTTCCTTAGGGTTTACCATCTTAAGTGGCTCCAATGTTAGGTTCCCTCAGGATTTACCATCTTGGGTGGTTCAACTATAGTTACAATCAACCAAGCAGCCCTTTGTCTAATGGTTTACCATCTTGGGAGACTCAAGTCTGCTAGTTCATCCCTTAGGGTTTACCATCTTGGGCAGCTCCACCGTGATCCCAAAGGACGAGATAGCCCATTCCCTCAGATGGTTCTATGGTGATTCCAAAGAACAAGGCAGCCCTTTCCGTCATGGTTTACCATCTTGGGAGGGTCAATAGTCGACAATCTATTCCTCAATGTTTACCATCTTAGGCAGCTTCACTATAGTTGCAATCAACTAGGATGCTCTTTCCCTCAGGGTTTACTATCTTGGAAGGCATCATCTTAGTCTACAGAGCAACCCTTAGGGCTTCCTATCTTAGGATTGACCATTTTATTACAATTAATGTCATCATAATAATTAAGCATGGTTAATCAGAATATCACTTGACAATTTCAACAAGTAATTGGAATTCATGTTATCTATTTAATCAATATAATGATCTATATGTTCTACACATCCATTGTGTTAATTACAAGTGAACAGATTAAAAATAATTTAAGGATAAAGAAGGGTTTAGTGTCCTTAGCTATGTTCTAAGTATAATTCACAAATCAATTATCAACATCATCCAAACTGCATTCAAAACCTATGTTAAGAATATAAGCTTTAAGTGAATTTTAGAATTTCATCCAATTTACTATAATTACTACAAGATCTCTATTCATAATGTCATTGATCAAACCTTTGACATCTAAATTGATGATAAGCACACCATTTGGTCACTATATACTTAGATTAGCATTATTGGCCTTAAATTAGTAGTCTAGATTGAGCACATAGCGCTAGAAGTTTCAATTCCCATTATTTAAGATAAGTTATTCAGTAATTCAAGGAATTTAATCATAATCCATGGTTAGATCAACTTTCATAACCTTTGATCATCACTGAAGTTTTAGATTGTTGGATCAGACATTGTATTAAGTAGTCCATATCGGTCTATAATTTTTGTCACAATTCATTACTGATGCATAATTGAAGTTATGTTTTACACAGATCTACCTTCCGATCATGTTCTTAACGATTGGATGGAAAGTTTTTGATAAAAAAATTCAAGGACTAATTGATTTTTGGCTGATGATCTATCTACATGGATGAAAAGATCAGGTATGATTTATCCAAATCACAAAAGTTTCATTTTTTCAATTTTTATGGCTTCACTAAAAAATTTCACCATCGCTAATGACATAGGCAGTACCCATTTTTGTCAATTTTTATATGGGAATGCTCAAAATGACTAGAATTTTTGTTCTTTTAGTGTTTTCTATCCTTAATTTCCACTAAAACCAAAGTTTTGGGCAAATTTTTCAACAGTTTTTAATGATGCCAGTGTTTATGTTTTTCTCAAATTCTAGCATTGCTTCTTGGTTAATCATCATGAAACCAAAGGGATTTTACTTCTAATCATATAAGGAATGAAATGAAATATTTGAATCATCGATCTAACACCGTTCTGTCAATTGTGTTTTGCAATTAGTTGATTTATACATGGGGTTCTTTCAATCGTTGATGACAATGATTAGTTGTCAGTGAGAAAGGAACGAAGCGGAAGGCGAAATGAAAGGTGAGGAAAGAAGGTGAACTATCTATCGTTGGTTGATTGGTTCTGGGTAGGTGGTGGTGCCTCCATTATATCTTCTTATAAGTCAGATCATGGCATTGGTCGATGACCTGCGAGGAGGAGAAGAGGAATAGAGAGATGATGGTGGTGTGAGGCATTCATTGTCAGCATTGATTTCCTTTTGTCAAAGAAAGAGATGAGAGATAGTGATGATTGATGGGGGAGAAGAGAAATGGGGGGAAAGTCGTTGGCAGCCTTTCACTTGTTTTCCATCTCCAATGCGTGGAGGGAGGATAAGTCCACGTGGTGATTTTTGACTCCCACTTGTGGACTTGCTTCCTTGTAGCATTGTGTAGAAGAGTTAGTCTAAGTGTGCCATTATCAACTTGGAACCCCCCCTTTCACTTGTAAAATTTTTAGATTTTTAGTACCCAACCTCCGTTTTATGCATTTTTAGTGTCAATGGAAAGCCTTTTTCTAACATAATCCAAAAATTAACCTCTTGTGTCTAATCTCATTGTTTTTAGTTTATTTTTTAATTTCTTGATTTTTTAATAAAAATTTTCAATTTAAAGTAAAATTACTCAAAATTTGCCACGAATCTAAAGTGCAGTTTCAAATCATTAAATTCCTAATAGAATACATAATTTGACAAGGTTAGGGTTTTCAATTTACTTGAATTTGAGATTGATGGAGCCCTCAACTCATGCAGGGCCCACTGTTCAATCCAACCTTAGTTCCCTATTTCACAATTTTTTAGAGAATCAATGAGTCAATTACCTTTTTACCATAATCTTAAGACACATGCATGACAACACTTTCCCTCAAAAACATTTTGTCCTAGAAATTTAAGGAAATAGCTAAGTCAAATAATTTTGGGTACCTTCGCTGGATATCTAACTCCATGTCACTTTTCACTGTATAACTTATTCCCTTTGATCAACTACCTATATCAATTTCTCCTTGTATGAAACATCTTCTTGGATGATAAGATCTATCCATATATTTAGAGATGAAATATAGAGCTAAAAGTCAACCTTGTATCCATTACTTACTATAAACCCTTTTAGAACTGAGAAGTAAACTTCTAATCTTTATCTAACACAATTGATACAAGTACCCCATGTAATCTTGTAATCTCATGTATGTATAGTCAACTCATTGTCTTAAGTGAATCAGTAACCCTTACTACCTCATTAGCAGGAAGTGCACTAACTTGGTCAATCTATCAACAATCACCCATATGTTATTCCAACCTTGCCTACTGCGCAGAAGACCTACCACAAAAATCCATGGTAATGTGCTCCCACTTCCATTCTATCACTGGTAAAGATTGTAGTAATTCCATAGGTTTTTGGTGTTCTGCTTTAATCTACTGACATGTCAAACATTGGAAATAAACTCAGCAATGTCCTACTTCATGCCTTTCCACCAAAAGTGTCTTTTGAGGTCATGATACATCTTTATGCTACCAGGATGTATAAAAAATTTAGACTAATGTGCCTCACTCAACAATTCTCTCCTAACCTCATCAACTGGAGGTACTAAAAAGTCTACTCAAACATTGTAACCCACCAAAAGAGTCCATGGTCCAATGCTTGATACTCTCACCATCTTCTAGTTAGACTCTAATACTCTTAACCTCATCATCATCTATTTGAGCCTACAAGACTTCTTGTAGTATAGAAGGTTGGGAAATCATTTGAAACAAAAATGCACAACTTTTAGATGAGCCCACATGCAAGTCATACTCAGTCAATGAAACACGTGCCTTCCATTTGAAACCACAAAGTCCTGCCATCAAACCTTCACACTTTCTACTCAGTGCATCTGCAATAATGTTTGCCTTAACCTGGTGATATTGAAGTATGAAATCAAAGATCTCCAAGTATTCAACCCATCTAATCAACCTCAGATTTAAATCTTTCTAAGTAAAGATACACTTCAACTTTTGCGGTCAGTGAAGACAACAAACCTTTCACCATACAAATAATGCGTCTAGAGTTTCAATGCAAATACCACTACTACCAGCTCTAAGCCATTAGTGGGGTATTTCTTCTCATTTGGCCTCAACTAACAAGAACTGTATTCCACTACTCTTCCTTCTTGCATCGAGACACATCCCAATCCTAAGTGTGAGGCATCACAATACACATCATAACCCACTCCTTGCTTAGGAATGATGAACACAGGTGCCGATGTGAATTGTCTCTTTAGCTTCTAAAATGACTACTCACATGAATCATCCCATTCAAATACCACACCCTTTTTTGTAAGCCATGTCATGGATGCTATGACATGGGAGAAGTCCTTTAGAAACTACCTATAATAACCTACCAACTAAAGGAAACTCCTAATCTTGGTTACGTTCCTCAACCTTTCCCAACTCATCACTGTTTTAATCTTTGATGGGTCAACTAAAATCCCATCACCAAAAACTACATGCCCAAGGAAATTTATGTTGGTTGCCCAAAACTCACACTTGCTAAGTTTCACGTATAGTTGGTTGTTCGTGCTCTTAAATAGAAGTATAGTATATCAACTCATCGTCCACTAACATGACAATAATTTGATCAAAATTAAGGAGGAAGATTAGATTCATTAGGATCATAAATGCCACTGAAGCATTTGTCAACCCAAAAGGCATCACTAGAAACTTGAAATGACCACATCAAGTCCTAAATACCGTCTTAGGGATATCTTCATCCCTTGCTCATAGCTAGTGGTATCCAGATCGTAGGTCAATCCTAGACAAGCATGTAGATCTCCTCAACTGATCAAATAGATAATCAATACTTAGAAATGAGTATTTGTTCTTAATTTTCACCCTATTTAATTACCTATAGTCAATACATAACCTCATTGTGGCATCATTATTCCTTGCAAACAACACCGGTGCTCCCCATGGCAAAGTACTAGGGTGTATGAAACCCTTATCTTACAACTCCGCCAACTACGCCTTTATCTCTTGTAATTTGGCTAGCTCAATATGTTGTGGAGAAATTAAAATTAGAGAAACACTGGGATAAATCGCAAAAGCAAAGTTGACTTCTCTCCTTAAAGGTAATCCTAACAATTTATCAGGAAAAACATCTACAAAATCCCTTACTATTGTGATGGATTTAATGCTGAATCAACATCATCAAGTCCCACCATGGTCGCCATCCACCTACTATAGTCTTCATGACATTTGTAGCCAACATAGACTTGTGGGCAACTATAATCCTCTTTGGTGGAGAAATAAAAATTAAATCCACTAGGAATGACAAAAGTAACCCTCTTTTGACCACAATCAATAATGGTACGATACACAAGCAAGAAATCCATCCCAAGATTATATCATAAGGAGTAATATCCATCTAATAATATATCAAATCACTAAGTAGGCAAAATCCATGCTAAGTTAAATCAAAATAAATCATGATCATGTGTATCACAATTAGCATAATGGAATCTCATCCATGCACAACAAAGTACATGTGCAATCATAAGGTATCCATGTAAGGATAATCCATGCAATCAGTATGCATAAATCAAAGCATATCAGCTCACCACAGGAAAATCCATATCAAAGCATATCAGCTTATCACAAGCAAACCCATGTCAAATATACATCTGATGTTATGAGCTCATTATCAACAAATCCATGCCAAAACCAAATCTCAAATCAAATGATGCATGTAAAAACAATCTCACAATTTATCTCAACCCAACCCATAATCATACCATGAGCACCTAGAAGCCTGCCACCTAGAAGCCTACCACCTAAAAACCAGCTAGTGCCACATGCACTTGCCCTCATCGGCTACCCTCATAAGCCACCCTCTTTGGCTTCCCTCATCAACTACCAAAAATTATAAATCATGAATCAAAGTTCGATTACATACAAGAAAACAAAAATGCAATGAAATACAAATCATGCATCACCCTATGACCTACTGTGTTATTATCACATCCCAAACAAACTATGTTTGAGTTAATACTCATCTTCTATTAGCAGCTCAACTTACAATGTTGAGTCTAGTGGTTCGGTGTCCAAGTTTAAGTCATAAACAACTGAAAATGAAATAAAAGAATGTGTTGCACCAGAGTCAAATAGTACTCTAACCCAAATATGAAATAGTAAGAATGTACCTTCTATGATGGTAGGGTCTAATTTGATGTCTAATTGTGTCAATACATAAATTCTTTCCTATGTCCTCTACTTGAAGGTGCACTGCGCTTCTTTGACTGGCATATCTGACTTCTATGTTGATAGACATCCCTGGACATGTGGCCTACTACTACTCTGCACACTGCCCTTTGATCCTTCCGGCCTAGGGCAATCCCTCCTAAGGCTAAAATTAATGTAATCAAATAGTAACGACTGGTTCATGGGAAGCCTACATGGGTTATTTTTATTAATTTATCATTTGGGCACAACATAGATCCTTCAGGACTAGAACTGTCGCTTCTAGTGTCAAACATGCATGCGCCTTTTCAAAATATCAAATAGTTATAGTTAATAAACTTATCAACCAAGTTGATAGACATCAAGAGTCAATCTCGGTACGTCCTAAGACGTCAAGTACAAACATTTCCTCTATAAAATTAGATTCTAAGCCATGAAAACAAGTTCTTCCCCAATTGACCTAATGCCTTGCTCTGATACCAAGCTGTTGTAACCCCAAATTCCAAGGCCATAATTTAATGTAATCAAACAATAACGATTGGTTCAAGAGAAACCTACATGGTTTCTTTTTTTCTTTTTCATAAATTGTAGTGGAAGTATCAAGAGAGCTAAATGCTCTTATTCTATGCAACTCACAATTTAAATATTAGATATTTTTAAATGCTTAATTCTACCAAAATTTTAGCAGAGTCTCTTGAATTTTTTGAACTTATGCATTTAACGCATGCAATACAGTTCACCTGATAGACAGTGTAATGGTTTAAAAAGTTTAAAGGAGACTTTGTCTCCACACCATTCACCATAGTAATTCATAGCAATTCATAATTTCTAATTTCTAACTTAAAGTTCAAGCTAAATCTCATACACTCCCATCAAGTTAAAAATATAAAGAATGTTAGACACATATGCATAAGGCTATTCATCAAATAATAAGAACACAATATATATTCATCACCATCATACATATATAGTACAAAATGTGACTTTGTCACTTAATTAGGCTTCATTCATTTCCATCAAGAGCCTTCCCTTTATCAACTTGGCTAGTACTTGAAAAATGATAAGCTAAGCTATAGAGCCTAGTAAGGAAAAAGAACTAAACCCATGCTGAACCTACCATTCTTGTTCAGCTTAGCGTACCTTCACATTCATATCCAACCATGGAACATTCATTTCCATTTTTTAACCAATAATCAATAAAGTAAGTAGCATTTGTTATCGAATATAACATACTGGTAATAGAACAGAAATACACTTTATTCCAAATTCAAATTGTGAAGCAATAATCATAGCATGCAAATAAACACATGCAATATCAACTCTCCATTGATGTCCAACAGGACATTCATTTCCATTTCAATAGATAAGTAATGAAGTTATGAACTTTATTCCAAATTTAAACTAAACATAAGCATATCATTCAGATAAAGCCATACAGGAATGTATTTCATTGGATTATTTCCTCAGCAATAATAAACAAGTACGGCATCATCACACTGATCAAGTAGTCATCTCCCTCAAGGATTACCATCTTGGGCGACCCATTATGAGTTTCATACATAAGGCGGCTAGACCCTCAGGATTTACCATCTTGGGTGGCTCCACCATGATTCCAAAGAACCAGGTAGCCCTTTTTCTCAGTGTTTACTATCTTACGCAGCTCCAATGTTAGGTTCCCTTAGGATTTACCATCTTGGGTGGATCCACCATGGTCACAATTAGTTAGGCAGCCCTTTTCCTTAGGGTTTTCCATCTTGGGAGACTCAAGTATGCTCGCTCATGCCTTAGGGTTTACCATCTTGAGTGGCTCCACCGTGATCCCAAAAGACTAGGCAACCCTTTCCCTCAGGGTTTACCATCTTGGGAGGCTCAATATCTAGCAACTTATCCCTCATGGTTTACCATCTTAGAAACTCTACCATGATTCCAAAGAAGTAGGCAGCCCTTTCCCTCATGGTTTACCATCTTGGGAGACTTTATAATCGACAATCCATTCCTCAAGGTTTACTATCTTGGGCAGCTTCACCTTAGTTGCAATCAAACCAAGTAGCCTTTCCCTAAGGGTTTACCATCTTGGAAGGCATCATCATTGTCTACAGGGTGACCCTTAGGGCATACTATCTTGGGATTGAGTTAACATCATCATAATAGTTAAGCATGGTTAATCAGAATATCACTTGACAATTTTAGCAAGTAATTGCAATTCATATTATCTATTCAATCAATATAATGATCTATATGTTCTACACATCCATAATGCTAATTACAAGTGAACATATTAACAAGAATTTAAGGATAAAGAAGGGTTTAGGGTCCTTACCTAAGTTCTAAGTATAATTCACAAATCAATTATCAATATCGTCTAAATCATATTCAAAACCTATGTTAAGAATACCATTTCTAAGTAAATTTTAGAATTCCATGTAATTTACTATAATTACTTCAAGATCTTTGTTTGTAATGTCATTGATCTAACCTCTTATATTTAGATTGATGATCAGGACACCAATTGGTTGCTATTTACTTATATTAACACTATTGGTCTTAAATCAATGGTCTAGATCGAGCATTTTAGAAGATTCAATTCCCATCATTTAAGGTAAGTTATTTAGCGATGTAATGATTTTAACCACAATCCATGCTTAGATCACCTTTCCTAACCTTCGATCATCATTGATTAAGTTTTAGACGGTCAGTCGAACCATACATTAATTAGTCCATAGCCGGTTTTTTATTTTTGTCATAATTCTTTATTGATGTGTAATTGAAGCCATATTTCACACAGATCTACCTTCTAATTGTGTTCTTAATGGTCGAATGCTACATCTCTATTTTTTCCAATGCACTATCAAGTTTTTGATAAAAAATTCATGGATTAATTGATTACTGATCGACGATCTATCTTCATGAATTAAAAGATCATGTGTGATTTCTCCAAATCACAAAAATTTTATTCTTCCAATTTTTAGGGATTCACCGAAAATGTTCGCTGTCACCAGAGAAGGTGACCAAATTCCTGTCATTGCCGACGACACAAGTAGTACCCATTTTGTAAATTCTTTTATGGGAATGCTCAGAATGACCTGAAATTTTGTTTTTTAATGTTATCCATCTTTAATTTCAACTAAAACTAGGGTTTTTAGCTGGATTTTTCAACAATTTTTTAAGTTGGCGGTGTCTCTATTTTTCTTAGATTTTGGTGTTGTTTCTTAGTCGATCATCGTGAAACTAAGGGGTTTTACTTTTACTCATATAAGGAACAAAATGAATGGTTTGGATCATTGATCCAACACCATTTTGTTGACTGTGATTTTCAACCAGTCGGTTTATATGTAGGTTTCTTTTAATCACTAGCAACGATGATCAGTTGTCGGTGAGAAAAGAAAGAAGGAGAAGGGGGAATGAAAGAAGACCAGAGAAGGTGACCTACCTACCATTGGTTGATCAGTTCCTAGTAGGAGGAGGTGCCGCCATCCAATCTTCTTTCAAGCCAAATCTTGGTGTTGGTCAGTGACCTATGAGGAGGAGAAGAGGAATAAGGAGATGATGGTGGGATTATTCATAATCGATGTTGATTTTCTTTCATTGGGGAAAGAGATAGGAGATGGTGATGATCGATGGGGGAGAAGAGAAATGGGGGTAAAGTTGCTAGCAGCTATTCCCTTGTTTTTCATCTCTTATGCATGAAGGGCGACTGAGTCCATGTGGCAAGTTTGACTCTTGTGTGTCAACTGTCTTCCCCATAATACTGTGTAAAAGAGTTTGCGCAAGGGGGTGCCATTATCAACTTGGAACCCACCCCGTTCATTTGTAAAGTGTTTAGATTTTTCGTTCCCGACCTCCATTTTATGCATTTTTAGTGTCACTGGAAAGCCTTTTTCAAGCATAATCAATAAATTAACCACTTGTAGTTGAATTTCAATGTTTTCAATTTATTTTTTAATAAAAAATTTCAATTTAAAGTAAAAATGCTCAAATTTTTCCGTGAATCTAAAGTGGAGTTTCAAATCATTAAATTCCTAATAGGATACATAATTCAAAATGGTTATGGTTTTCCATTTACTTGAATCCGAGCTCAATGGAAATCTTGAATCATCGGGGCCCACTGCTCAATCCAACCTTACTTGACCTGTTTCATAATTTTTTAGAGAATCAATGAGTCATTTACCTTTGTAGCATACTCTCAGGACATGAGTGTGACATTATTCTTTGCAATTAACCAAAACAAAGATAAAAGGACCACACAAAATTATATATGTTGAAGAAAATATGCAATTTCTAGTAACTCTTAGAAAGAAGATAGTCTCTAGAACACACTTGGTTATAGATCTCCATTGATTTTTCTCAATGTCTCTTAGTCATACCTCTTTATTAGTTTGGACTATGTACCAAATGTAAGTGTATTCTATGATTTAACTTTCATAAAATGCTTTAAGATATGAGCAACATGCAAAATTAACCATATGCACTTCCATTAAGAGGTTAAAGTGGTGGAATTACTAAGTCTCTAACAATCCAACTCTCATCATAGTAACAAAGCTTGACCTCATAAGAAAACTTAAAAATCTCTATGCATATCTACACTAGTCAACTGGAAATAAACATTATCCCCAATGTTTTGAAACATACAACCCTGTATGCTAAAGGAATGATGTAAAATACTGAGACTCTAAAAATCTCTAGGCTGCCTCCTAGTGAGTACTAAGTTTTACGTCTTTAGCTAGACATGATGGAGATGAGTGCAATATATGAGATGTGCAAGGTGTTCTGGACCATGCTAAGGGGGGTCATGGTAGATCAATGGCTTTAATGATGTTTCCTCTACCTCAAGATTAATTAGTTCTAGGAAGGGTTTTAGTCTCTGTCCATTAACCTTGGAGATTTCACCATCCTTTACTATCACAATAGCTCCATGAGATATATATTATGTACTATATAGGGTCCTATCCATTGAGATCTCAGTTTCCCTGAGAATAGATGTAGTGTGAAATTATACAATAAGACCTTTTGTCCTAGAGTGAAGGACTTCCTTAAGATTTTCTTATCATGATTAATCTTCATATGGTCTGTGTATAGTTGTGCAAACTCATATGCATCTTTCCTCAACTAATCCAACTCACTAAATTGGAGTTTTCTATGGGTTCTAGTAGAATCTAAATAAAAATTGAGCTTTTTGATAGCCCAATATGCATCATGTTCTAATTCTACTAGTAAGTGGCAAGCCTTTCCATAGACAAGGTGGTAGGATGGCATTCCTATAGGGTTCTTATACATAGTTTGATGATCTCATAAAGTGTTGTTAAGTCTCATAGACAAGTCCTTCCTATTTGGATTAACTATCTTCTCTAAAATACACTTGCATTCCCTATTCAACACCTCTACTTGCCCACTAGTTTGAGGATGGTATGGGGCAGCTATTCTATTGTTTACACCATACTTCTATGTTAAATTTTCAATCACTTTATTACGGAAGTGTTTTCCCCCATCACTAATTAGGGCCCGTGGAGCACCAAATCATGCAAATAGGTTTTCTTTTAAGAATATGACCACCAACCTACGGTCATTGATCTTCATGATATAGCTTCCACCCACTTAGACACATAGTCCACCTCCATGAGGATATACAAATATCAAAAGGAATTAGGAAAAAGCCTAACAAAATCAATGCCCCACATGTCAAAAGATTCTACAACAATAGTGAGGATTAAGGGCATAGTATTTTTCCTTCCTATACTTCCTAACCTTTAGCACCTTACACATGTTGTGCAGTAAGCACATGAATCCTTAAAATTTGTAGGCGAATAAAAACCTCACTACAAAATCTTTGTAGCTATCTTTATAGAGCTAAATTGGCCTCCACAGGCATGATTATGATAGAAGGAGATAATTTCTTTATGCTTATTATGAGGTATGCATCTCTTACGTACCTAATCGGTATAGTACTTTAAGTATGGATCATCCCACGTAAAGTATCAAACCTTGGCAATAATCTTTTTTTATCTTGTTTGGTACAATGATTAGGCATTTTCCCTATAACTAGATAATTGAATATGTCTCCATGCAAAGGTAACTAAGAAATGTTCCATGACTATTCATCCAAAATAACTTCTGTTATAGGCACATTTTTGTTAGTATTCTCCACTACTAATCTGGATAAGTGGTCTACTACAACAATTTCAGAATCCTCCTTGTTCCAAATTTCAAGATTGAATTCTTATAGCATTAGTATCCATTGGATCAGCTTAGGTTTTACATCCTTTTTAAAAAGGAGATATTTTAAAGCTGCAAGGTCTGAGAATACTATAACTTTAGATACTAACAAATATAATCTAAACTTATTCAAAGTGAACATGACTACCAACAACTCTTTTTCTATAATTGAATAGTTGAGTTGGGTGTGGTTGAGTGTTTTATTAGCATAGTATTTAACATGGGAAAGTTTATCAATGTGCTACCCCAAAATAGCCCTGATCACGTAGTCTGACGCATCACACATTATCTCAAATGGTGCACTCCAGTTGGGTAGTCAAATGATAGGCGCAAAGGTCAATTGTACCTTTAGGCTCTTGAATGCTTTTAAACAATCATCATAAAAGTAAGAAAAGGCCTCCTTTATAAGTAAATTACAGAAGGACTTAGCAATTTTGCTGAAATCTTTGATGAATCTCATATAAAACCTAGCTTGGCTAAGAAAAGAGCCTATTTCTTTCACAGATCTTAGTGAAGGAAGGTTGGTGATTAAATCCATCTTGGCCTTATCTACCTCTATACCATTGTGTGATACTATATGGCCTAGAACAATGCCATTTTACACCATAAAGTGACACTTCTCCCTGTTTAAGACTAAAATTTTCTCCTAATACCTTGCAAGAACTAGCCTCAAATGGTGTAGGTACTCATCAAAGCAATAACCAAAAATTGAGAAGTCATTCATGAACAACTCTAGAAACCTCTCTACCATGTCCAAAAATATGCTCAACATACGCCTTTGGAAAGTGGTTAGATCATTACAGAGTCCAAAAGGCATATGTTGATGACCAGAGGTCCCAAAAAAGGTAGGCGAAGGTGGTCTTCTCCTGATCTTCAAGTATTATAAGAATCTTGTTATAGCCAGAATAACCATCAAGAAAATAGTAATAACTATTACCAACTAACCTCTCATGCATTTGGTCAATGAAGGGAAGAGGAAAGTGGTCTTTCATCGTGACTACTTTCATTTTTGGTAATCAATACAAACTCTCCACTCGATGGTCATGGCAGTGGGCACTAACTCATTGTCGTCATTTTCTATTGTCTTGAAACTGTATTGCTTGGGGAAATCCTGAACTAGGCTGATCCATGTGTTGTTAGATATGGGATATATTACACCAACATGTAAAAGCTTAAGTATATCATCTCTTATCACCTCCTTCATATGAACGTTTAGTCTTCTTTATGTCTCCCTGGATGGTTTAGAGTTCTCTTCTAGGTGGATCCTATGCATACACACAGTTGGACTAATCCCCTTTATATCTACTATGTTCTACCCTATAGTAGTCTAATGTTCTTTAAGAACATTAAGAGATTTTCCTTCCTATTCCTGGTCTAAATTTGATGCTATAATGATAGGTAAGGATTTATCTTGTCCTAGGTAAGAGTATTTGAGATTATCTGGTAAGGGCTTTAGGATCAAAGAACGTGGTTGTTGTATAGAAGGTAGAGGGATAGATTCTAAAAGTGAGAGTGATTCTACATGGGGTTCCCATTCAGAGGTGTCCATGATTGTTGATGTATATAATAGATTATTTACCTCCACAATGGTTTCATCTATATTCATATCACAATTAAAGTGCATTACATATGCCTCGAGTGGGTCTGAGATTGATAATGGTGGATTAGTATCTCCAATTAGACCTTCAATTAAATGTGGGCCAACAGTTTGGAAGAACACCATATCACAACTATGTGAGGTCCACAAGGTGGGCCAACAGTTTGGAAGAACACCATCATGAGTCAAACCACTTCCAGCTACTAGTGGAGAAGGAGGTGGTAGTGGGAATCCAATGCCAATTTAATAATAAAAAATTGAAACATGACAATTACATGTAATCATAAAAAAATTCAAAAACACCTCTAAATACCCCATAAAAATTCCCAAAATTTTTCCTAATGTCCCTCATGAGGTCCCCTAGAATGCCCTAAAATCTCAGCTCCAGAATCCTCCTCCATATCCCACCATTTCCTCCTTCTTTCTCTCTCTTTCTCTATGGGCCTGTCCCCAGATGCACCTGGGCAGACGACCCTATGTTTACATTGGGAGTGTCTAGGGACGCATCGTCCCTGATGAACTAGGGTTTTCTCCTAGGAAACCCTAATTCAATTAGCATTGGAATTCTAACCCACAGATCCAGATCTCCACCATTGGATCTGTTCAAGATAAGGAAATCTACAAAAGCCCTAAGGTCCTATGATGATCCACCTCTTGGATCGCTGAAAAACTCAAAACGAAGAACAACCTCCTGCAAGGTCACCGTCTTTGGCATATTTTTCACATTTTGTGGCATATCTTACCATTAACCTCAAATCTTGGACCGTTGAATATGTTAAGAACATGGGGATTTATGTTTCCCCCATATTTTCCATCTTCTATGGCAATGGCGATGGAGAATTTATATGTTGTATGTATTTCTGGCATCTAGGGTTTTATTTCTCAGGTACACAGCTTCTCCAGCAAAATTCCATCACCGGATCAGCACAGGTAGGCCACCCACTTCATTTCCCTTTCATTCCAGCACTTCCCTCAAGTTTTCTGGCTTCCAAGTGATCTCCCTAGCCGTTGATTTGTCAAGAAAGATGGACCTGGCAACAAGGTTGAGATCCCCATCTTGGATGGATCAAAGGAAACTTTTGAGCTGTTGGATGATTTCCTAGGGCCCAGAAAGCCCAAGAGATGAGATCTTAGCCCTTAATGTTGAGAGATGGATGGTGATCCATGGCAGGGTGATCTGAGGGTCTAGATTGGACAGTCTTGCCCATAAGCGGTCACTCCTCTCAGATCACCAGAAAAGGCAGTAACAGGAGCAGGCCGCTAGTAGTCCCCACACCCGGCATGCCCAGATTCGATCTAAGCCATCCATTTGTTGAATCAAAACCCTGTTTCTTCAATTGAGAGCTCAATTTAGCTCTAATTTTAAATCTAAAAGTTGCTATAGATTCCTTGTTACTTGTGTAAGGTACTGAACTCAAGAAATTTATGTTTTGATGCATGTAAGATTTTGTTATTAAAGAAAAGTATTACTAATTCCATGATCAGTGAAATTTGAAATGATCAAACTTTATAATTATGATCCACTGATGATCTTGTAATTCTGGATCATGGCATCAATGGTTAGAAGTTACTAATCTGTGTTTAATGAAGAGATCTAGCATTAAAAGAAGAAAAATCACGAAAAATAAGCATGTATCTTCGTGGTCTGATTAATTAAGGATGATTAGACCTTTCAAAATAGTTTATATGATGATCTAAATGTATACGTACAATAATTAAAAGGTTGGATGTAATTTACTTTCTAGATCTTAAGATCTTGACCCTTAAAAGTAGTAAAATCCATAAAAGTGAATGGTAGTGTGGATGTATTTGGATGATGATATAAAGTTAAGATCATTTGGATTGATGGACTTGATGATGATAATTTGGGACATATTAAGAACTGTGCCCTTAAATTGGATAAAATGGCTTAAGATCATCTTGATCGGTTGGATTAAGAAGGATTTGATCATTTGATGAGATGCATCAATGATCTAGTGAGAAAATCACATTAAGAAAATGTATTAGCTCCAAAGGAAAATGAAAGATCAAGATCTAAATTCTAAATGGGATGAAAAATGAATAGAAATCAAATATGACTGTTGGATCATGATGAAGAATTTTGGCCCGTTAAATTTTCATTTGAATTATTGAATGATATTGTAAATGTGTTTTATTGCTTAGTAGATATAATTCTTAGATTTACTTATTTATTTATTCATACTTTAATGCTTATGTTATGTAAATTACATTGAATGAATGTCATGGACTTAATTATAGTAAGGGCTATAATTAATAGGGAAATATATGAATGATCAAATCCTTGGCCCAAACTAAGAGAATAATATATCCCATGAATGACATTTTAAATGTTCATGGACTTAATTAAAATCAATTAGAAAGAGTACTTCGGGTTAAAATGTTCATAGGAACCTTATGAAAGGTTGAGCTAAGGTCACTCTAGTGAATGCTGAACATGGTGGTTAAGGGAGTTTTCTAATAGAGCCTTGCTCTTCCCCTACCTTCCGTTGATGTTTGTGAGGTATAAATGCCTCCTTATATGAGGATTGAAGTAACCACTTTATGTTTAGCCATTAAACTAGTGAGCCTTAGTCAATTAGAAATAAGAGGAGCAGTCTAGACTTAGGATGAAATATGTTATCTTCAACCAGTAAAACATTAACTAGTTGACTAATAATAATAAGATTATAAAAGGTTAGTAAAATATCTAATCTTAATAAAAAATGGTAAGTAAGATAATCAAGATCAAACAAGATCCATAGGATCTTGAATGATCAAGAACAATAAGAATCCTAATGTTGTATTTTATTATGTATCCATGTATGTATGTTATAGACAAATCTACATCATTAGATTAGATAATCCAAACCCTTGATCAAATATGATTCAAGGAAGAGAACCAGGATCATCCTCCTTAGGGATGATCAAATAAATGAACTTAGATCAAAGAAAAACTAGATGATAGACGATCTAGGCCCTTGATCTTTATCAACAAGTATAGATTGTTGATCAAAGGATCTATGAAAGATCAAGATCAAAGAGATGGACACATAAAGACTTAGAGATAGAAAATACTTAGATCTGAAAGATTAGGAGATCATTCTAACCGTTAGATCTACTAATCAATAGGATAAATACTTTCTAAGGAAGATAGATTATATGGATGATAGGAACACATGATAGATCGAGATCCTTTATATCAAAGTACAAGATTAAATAACTAATATAGATAGAGATTATCCGAAAATGTACAAATAATGACAATATGTGTGTATTTACATATTACATACCTCAATCATGGAGGATCTAAAGGGATGGATCACTACAGGAAGGTAGGTGGAACTTTAAAAATACATGACCTATGGTCTATGGAATTGTTGTTATACATAGACATTATAATGCTTAAGAATGATAATATGCTTAGTTACATTTGAATCATAATTCATGTATATGAGATAGAAATAACTGTTGAAATTAGATGGAATACATAATAAATACCTGGGTATCATTTATGATTACCCCTAAACTTAGAGAAGAACATAATAATAATGGATATCATTTGTATCAAATGAGTATCCTTACACTTAATAACATTTGTTCTATGAATTACCCAATTCAAGGAAATGGGGATCATTTACAATAAATGATTAATTCCTAAACTTATATGAACATGGGTATCATTCATTGTAAATAAGGATCCCTAAATCTAGAAATGAGATTATATGCTTAGTATGAGGATATTGAATAAAAGGATGGTAATATAAACATATGGATTGTCTAAGATGTACAAGAAGTATTTTAGATCCAAGCATGGAGGCTTGTGGTTTTGTTTTAAATAGGCATAAACCTAGGGATGCTTGATAGCAAAGTTATGAGGGTTTGGCCAGCCACTTCCCAAAATTTGAGGATATTATGATACCTTGCCCAAAGAGAGGCTAAAAGTCAGGTGGGCAATTATGGGAAGGCCCCACTGTGAAAGTCCTGTCTTCCCATACAGTCAGTGTAATACCCGAGCAATTTACACTATTTTTTAACGAAAATTGAACATTCTATAGGAAATAAACTGAGTTAAATGTTTCACTTTATTTAAAATAGTAAACGAAGGAATTTGTGAGGAAACTTAGTACCATTAGATTCTACTCAAAAAATGGAATCCAACGCCTCAAAAATCACCCAAAACGGAGTTCGTATGAAGAAGTTACGGCCGTTTAAAGATAAGGGTATTTTTGATATTTAAACAAAAAACGTTTAAAACGAAAAAGGACGAAAAACGCAGGGGCTGTTTTGATAACGGCACCCCCTTTCGTCTTCCTCCTTAGACTTCTCCAGAAACCCTCAAATCCTAAATTTTCCAGAGAAGTCTGCCACCGCCATGGCAGCACCGCCATTGAGGGGCACCGCCTTCACCCCTTTATAAAAACCCCATCTCCCCTCTCCAAAAACCACGTTTTCTGGCATTTTTTCCAGTTGTTTGAGACTGGGGTTTCTGGCAAAAACAAGAAACCCGTCTCTTCGCAATCTCCGGCAACGGCCAAGCCCTAGTTGGGCTGGCCATCTCCCCATGCCCCTCTCTTCTCTTGGTCCGGCCTTGCACAATTTCCCCCTTCTTCGAGTTTCCAGCAACCAAGGGTTTTCAGGGGAAAAGGAGGAGCCGCACCACCCGGAAAAGGGCATCCCCAGGCTACCTAGGTAAGCCCCTCCTTCCCTTTCCTCCATTTCACTTCCCCCAGGCCAAGATCCATGCCGGATCTGGACTTTTTCCAGTCGGATTTCTGGGCCGGAGGACGTTCCCAAGCCGTTTAGACGGCCCTACATGAACAAGGCGTCCCAGGGACGCCATGCTGCACGTGCACCTGGGACTGGGTCCCTGGGATGGGTTCCAGGTGTACGACAGTGCGTACACCGTCCCAGGTTCGGCCTTCGGGTATGCACGCGACATGGGGCACGGGTCCTGGCTCAACCAGGATGCACGGAGTACCTTGGGAGCTAAGACGCGCCATGCTACAAGGTGCGTCCGTGTGATGATGTGCGTCATAGCGCGTCACTTGAGCATGCATGTGTGCGTGCAAAACGTGGTCCTTGGCACGACCTTTGGGCACGCACGCACGTGAGGCATTCGCTATTCAACCAGGATGCACGGGTGTCCTAAGAACTGGGACATGCGGACCCAATAAGACTTTAAAGCTAGGATTAAAGGACAATTTATAGAGTTAACTATTGGAAAGTAGATGCACACCATAGGATCTAGCTTGATGAATGAATTAGGCAAGGACCATGGACCGAATAGGTAGATTTAGCGATCTAATGTCTAAATAGAATGAAATTAATAAGGACTCCTTGTATCCATTCATACCGAGGAGTTTATAAATGAGACCCAGGGACGGGTTAAAGTGATAAAGGACGCAACTCCAGGAGACTTTGAGGTAGGTGCTCTATCGCTACTAAACTTTTTAAAAGATCCATGATTGTTTTGAGAATGCATATTTTAAGTATAAGTATATGACTTGTTTAACATGATTTAATTCAGCGTACATATGATAAATGCTTTATGCATAGATATGTTTTGCAAATAACTGCATATACATTATGCATAGATATGTTTTGCAAACAAATGCATATATTGCATGATTTGTGAGCATTGAGCTTTTGAAAGATTGCATGTCCTTGAGGGTTACCAAAAGACGCTGGAGTGCCCAAAAGACACTGGGTAGGTAGTTGTGAGGGCCAGGCAGTTGTGAGGGACCCAAAGAGGACAGGTTTTGAAAAAGAGGTTTTCACTTGTTTGATCTGATATGATTTGGGCTGATAAGCTCGTAGGCGCTATGCCGAGAGGTTTGGGTTGGCCCCCAGCCTCTACCACTATTAGGTGGATGGGTACCACGCCAAAAAAGGGCAACGTCCCTACTTCGACTGCATGTGGTACAGGGGGCTACCACTGGTGTCACGACATTGGGTCGTAGTGTCATATGTCCCGTGGAGGCATATGACCCTGTGTCCTCAGGTACTCAGGGACCACACGGCGGCGAGGTCGTGGGCATAGTTGAACCCTATGGTTTGAGGATTTATTTGCATTGCATATGGCATGACATGAGGTTGGTCGACCATACCAGATATCCATGAGTTGGATTTAGTTGAGCATTTATGCATATCATTACGTTTATGATATATATATATGATCTTTCGACTTGGATTATGCGATTCTTTAGTCGTCAGTATTTCAATTCGACAGTGGTTTGTAATATCGGTATTGAACATGCACATGTTTTAAAGAGCATATGATTTTAAACATAGCATGCATTGCAAAACTAGTAGTGATAGACTCCTACTGAGTATAGTATATACTCACCCTATCCTTAACATTTTTCAGGATAGTTCCACTCACAAATAGAAGACGTCTCAGGAGATATTAGTGCTATGAGCAAGTGAATCAAATAGGAGACAATTATACATGTAAGTAAACTCCCAACCCTTTGCACATGTATTTGTATTTATTTACAGTTGGGCTGTGTTCTGTGACTGGATAGACCTGGGGAAAACATTTATGATTTTTGAAGTTTTTCAAAAATTACTTTGATTGTTGTGAAAGCAAATGACACTCAGGGTTTTCAAATTGAATTTCAAATAAAAGATTTTTTTGCTGCATTGCATTGTTTTTCAAATAGGGATCCGGCTTTAGGAATTTAGATTTTTCATTTAAAAATGCATGAGAAAACCCGGGTCGTTACAGGCAGTGACAAAATATTTTTCACCATAGTATCAGTGGTGAACAAGGAAGTTATTCGAGCAAGCTAGTATGGATCAGACTGTAGCATGGTAGTCCTTGAGTATTTTGCATATGATGCATGGCATAGTGAGATAACAATACTACCCTAATGAGGGAGTATTTTCACAGCAAAAGTCTAGAGATTTATCAACTCAGTATATTTGAGTATGATTATTAATGTTTGAGATATTGACTATATTTTCACCATTTTTGACTGTATATGTATGTACATACAATATAGTGGTGAGTGGCTTGGAATTATCATAGTGGAGGTTACATGTCAAATTATATGATAGAATGATCATATATGGTATGGTTCATGGAAATTGAATTATCTGATTCATATCAAATATGATGATTATGAATATTGTACTTTTGAATTATACGATTCCATATGTTCTTGATTCCCCTACCAAGCATAGCTTGCTGAGATATTGTAAATGTTGGAATGTTTACAATATCTCAAATACAGAAAGAAAAGAATGGAGGGATGCAACATGGGAAGACAAAGACCATACGGTTGATCAAGACTATGTACTATTGTGGAAAGGATTGGATTTTATTTTGATTTGTGTATTTTGGATATAAGATGTAATAAAGGGGTTGTGTATGTGAACCATTGGATCGATCTTGAAATTTTAATAAAATGAGTTTCTTTGGAAACATATGTTGTATAGAAAATTATGTATATATATGTGAGTGAAATGTGGCATTTGGGTTTTCTGAAAAGAATTTCAAAGAAAAAAAATTTCGCTGCTTAAGTTTTCAAAATGTTTGCAAAATTGGTCAACCACCATTTGAAAATAAATGAAGAAAATGTATTTCAAAAACCCAGGTTGCCATAGTTGGCAACAGAGTAGGTTCATCTAATCACTTGCAGCCTCTTATGTCCAATATGATTATGACAATCCAAGTTGAAGAAGAGAAATAATGAGTGAATTGAGAAATAGGAGAGTCTTAGTTGAGAATGAGTATAGAAAGAGTTGACTCATTAGTGAAGGATGAGAAAGGACTAGGAGTACTAGTTAGTAAGTAAGAATCCCAATAGAGGGAATAGTAAGATATAGAAGTGAATAAGGAAAATATTACAATAGATAAAGATTTAATGCATGATATTCAGGTCTAACTTGAAGTCCTGAGTAAACATACATATGTAGAAATAAAGTACACCAATACTAGTATGTATATAACCATTATTAAGTGAAGCAATGGAGATTACGAAAAAGAAGTGGTAAATTGGAAAATACAATGGAAATGGTGTAGGGGGAAAAACTTCAACCTTAATAGGAAAGGTGAAGTATAATTTGAAGAAGCAATAGGTACTAAAGATGAAATCTTAGAATTATTATAAAATTCAAAATTAATAATAATAAATAATAAATATAAATGTAAGAGTTACAAATGCTACATATATAGTATTATGGCAATCAGTAAATGAATTTAATCATCAAAATAGAGATGATATTACTTGAAAGGAATTCAAGGAGATAAGTGAGAAATTTGAAAATGAAAATAGTTTTAAATAAAGATGAATAAGGAGATAAGTAAGTATTTTCTCTCCAAAAATTAGTAACAGAAAAGGGTTTAATAAAGATATGATAAAATTTTAGAGCATGAAGAAGTGATCTTTAAATTTTGAATAAAATGATAAGGAAGAAGAGAGTTATATGTGTTAATATATATATATATATAATTCCAAACTTATTAAGAAAGATAATTAAAATATATGGTACAACAAATATGAAATCACTAAGTGATAAATTATATTGGTATGATAGATCAATTGTGGAAATTAACACAAAAGGATTATCAAGAATTAGAGGGATATTGATATGATAACTTTGGTGATATTGAAAATAATTTTGGGACTATAGTAAAGAGAAGTACATTTGGTATAGATGGTGAAATGATCATGGAAAATAAAAATAAAGACAAATATTGATATGATGATTTGGGAAAATATAATTTTGATTATCATAAAGAGGAGTACATCTTATTTATCATGGAAAATAAAGAGCTATACATAAATAGAGACATTGATTCCACTTATATGATAGGTTTGGTGATATTGAAAGATTTAAGAAATATAGTAAGGGGAAATATATTTTTAAGGAATGGTGAAATAAACATGATGAATGAAGACCTATAAAAAAATATAGGCAACTAAACTTAAGTGTAAATTTTGGATAAATGAGATGATTATAAATAAGGTATGAATCCAGATTTTGGAGAAATAAGTGGTTAGAAATTTCAAGAAATTTTGGAGATTTTCAATCTAACAAAAGGTTCAATGAGGAAATATCTATAGTAGCATAGGTAACTAAACTTAAGTGTAAATTTTGGATAAATGAGATGAATATGAATAAGGTATGAATCCAGATTTTGGAGAAATAAATGGTTAGAAATTTCAAGATATTTTGGAGATTTTCAATCTAACATAAGATTGAATGAGGAAATATCTATAGTAGTTGAGGAAAATTACATCAAATTATTTGAATGAGTTGAAAAGAACAAATTTTAAGGATAAGGAGTGATTATAGAAATTTACATTAAGAAAGTAACAAATTTACTTGGAAAAAGAAAAAGGAAGGATCAATGTTAGGATGCATTGAACATAAATGATATTATTGAGGAAATTAAGTACCCTTTTAGTCTATAAGGATGAGAATTTCCAAATTTATTATCATCAATTGGGAATTGGAAATGAAACAACATAGTATGAAATCAAAACGAATTTTGAGTTATATGAGTTGTATAAATGATATTCATGAATTTGAGGAGAATGAAATATATTAGATGAATTGGCAATGATATATGGAATTGATATAAGAAAATGATGAGCAATTATAGAGTATATGTTAAGAGTAAGTGTAAATATTGACCAAAAGAGTAAAGTTTAGGGTCATATAAATTTTTAGGATGATATGGAATTTGACCCAACAAAGGTGGCAAATGATACTAAAATATGAAATGACTATGACAAATAGAGAAATTTATCTCTTACTGATTGTATAACATATTATAAGGACATTCTTTTAGTATAATCTTGACATTGATTACATAAACCCTAAATAGTTTATGGTAGATTGTTGAGAATTGAAGAATATATGGTAAATTATGGAGTTTATAAAGGCTTGAGAGTGGATGACTAGAAAGTCAATATGGACTCTTTTAATAGGAATTATTAACAATACTTCAAATAAAAGGTTGGTGTGATATGAAAAAGTTGTATGCTTGAAAGAAGCATGAGGAAATACATAATCTAGAAATTTTGAAACCAATGATATATATATATATGAAAGGGAAAGAGATAAATATTATCATGGATTGTAAGAATTTTTAGAATATTGTTCTGGATATGAGAAAGAGATAACAAAAGAGGATAAGGAATATATATGAAGATTTAAATGGCACTATCTTGGAAGGAAAAATGTAGAAAGTCAAGTATTATGAATACAATGGCACACAAAGATTGTTATAACAACAATAGATGGAATGAGAATGAGGTAAGAATCATTACAAGGAAACTATTATTCAATGATAGAATTTGAAAAGAAATTTTCAATAGAAAGAAATAATAAAGAAGTATGAATTTTTAGAGCAAAAATGAAGTAATCACTTCCAAAGAATGGAAGAACAAGGAAAGAGATGATTACTTGCAAATATTGGAAGATTGTTACAAAGAATAATAGTTGAAATTATAGAATCCAATCAATATGTCATTTTGATAGATAGTCTAAGGACTATACATGTTAGAAAAGATATGTCAAAACTTGTATAAGTTGCAGAGGAATGAGGTTAGCAATAGAAGTTAGAATGGAAAAACATAATATATTGAAAGATTGGTGAAAATGAGAAGTATAAATTTAGTATACTAGTCAAGTGAAATAGAAGATTTTAAAATAAAAGGATAACTCAGATAAGAGTTATTAATCCTTTTGAAAAGTCTAGCAAGAATCAACTTAAGTGAATAATGTATTAGTAAGGTTAATCATGTGTGAGCATTTTAATATGTCAATAAATGAACCAACTATGTGATTTATACCTTTGAGGAGAAGGTAGTATGAGAAATGAATGAAAGGAAGTAGAAATTTCCTTAAGTGGCAAAGCCATATGTGTAAAGCTATGGAAGAGCTATGAAAAACTTTTGAGCAAGTTGATATGCGAATTTCGAGGACAAAATTATTAAAAGGCAAGAAGATTGTAATAACCCCAATTTTTATGAATATAATCAAATTATAAAATTTAAAAGTTGAAAACTTAAAAGCGGAATTGGAACTTTGAGTTCCAGGAAAATTATTTTTGATGAAAATAAAATCAAGACTTAAAACTTGGATATTTGTAAAGTACTCGAAAAACCAATTAGAATGACCATAAGCACGTCAAATTCTGAGTTCATATGAAAAATCCTTATTTTTCTCTATTTTATCAATAAAAGGGTAAAATAATGATTTTACTCATAACTGAGACCTAAAATATCAAAATTTGGAATATACTTAGAAAACCAATCAAAACGACACTAAGTATGCTCAATTTCAAGTTCATAGGAATAAACCCTATTTTTCACCATTTTTGGAATTAAAAGGTTAAATAGGTCTTTTCACAACACGTGGGTGGGGTCCCAAGCTAGGCCAACGGTCTGGAAGACCACCATCATGAGTCAAACTACTACCAACTGCTAGTGGACAAGGAGGTGGTAGTGGGAATCCAATGCCAATTTAATAATAAAAAGAATTGAAACATGACAATTACATGTAATCATAAAAAATTCAAAAACACCTATAAATACCCCATAAAAATTCACAAAATTTTCCTAATGTCCCTCACGAGGTCCCCTACAATGCCTTTAAATCTCACCTCCAGAATCCTCACCCATATTCTTCTTCTTTCTCTCTTTTTCTCTCTTTCTCTGTGGGTGTGTCCCCTAATGCACTCAGGCAGACGACCCCCTGTCTACATCAGGAGCATCCAGGGACATGTCATCCCCAATGAACTAGGGTTTCCACCCAGGAAACCCTAATTCAATTATCCATGGAATTCTAGACCACAATGACGGAGAATTTGTTTGCTGGATGTATTTCTGGCATCTAAGGTTTTATTTCTCCTATACATAGCTTCTCTAGTGAAATTCCTTCACCAAATAGGCATAGGTAGGCCACCCACTTCATTTCCCTTCCATTCTGGCACCTCCCTTAGGTTTTTCAGCCTCTAGGGGATCTCCCTGGCCGTTGATCCATTAAGGATGACGGATCTAGCAACAGGGTTCAGATCCCCATCTTGGAGGATCAGATGAAACTTTTGAGCCATTGGATGATTTACGGGGGCCCAGAAACCCTAAAAGATGAGATCTTAGCCCTTGATGTTGAGAGATGGATGGTGATCTGACGGTCTCGTCCATAGCTGGTCACCCCTCTCAGATCACCGGTAAAAAGCAGTAACAGCGGCAGGCCACTAGTTGTCCCCTGCACCCGATATGCCCAGATTAGATCTAAGCCATCCATTTGTTGAACTGAAACCTTGTTTCTTCATTTGAGAGCTCAATTTAGCTCCGATTTTAGATCTAAAAGTTGTTATAGATTTCTTGTTACTTGAATAAGGTACTTAACTCAGAAAATTTATGTTTTGATGCATGTAAAATTTTGCTATTAAAGAAAAGTATTACTAATTCCTATGATTAGTGAAATTTGGAATGACCAAACTTTATAATTCTGGTCCATTGATGATCTTGTTAT
The DNA here is from genome assembly GCA_035236585.1 of Warburgia ugandensis. Taxonomy (NCBI): domain Eukaryota; kingdom Viridiplantae; phylum Streptophyta; class Magnoliopsida; order Canellales; family Canellaceae; genus Warburgia; species Warburgia ugandensis. Next base: position 45,425,394 of record CP141130.1, read on the forward strand.
TCTGGAACATGGAATCAATGGTTAGAAGTGACTAATCTATCTTTAATTAAGAGATCTAGCCTTAAAAGATGAAAAATCATAAAATAATAATCATGGATCTTCATGATCTAATTAATGAAGCATGATCAGACCTTTCAAAATAGTTTATATGATGAATTAAATGCATACATATAATAATTAAATGGTTGGATCTAATTTATTTTCCAAAGCTTAAGATCTTGACCCTTAAAAGTAGTAAAATCCATAAAGTGAATGCTAATCTCCTTGATCAGTTTGATCAAGGATAATTGGATAGTGTGGATGTATTTGGATGATGATATAAAGTTAAGATCATATAGATTGATGGACTTGATGATGATAATTTGGGATAGATTAAGATCTATGCCCTTAAATTGGATAAAATGGCTTAAGATCTTCTTCATCGATTATATCAAGAAGGATAAGATCATTTGATGAGATGCATCAATGATCTAGTGACAAAATCACATTAAGAAAATTTATTAGATCTAAAGGAAAATGAAAGATGAAGATATAAACCCTAAATGGGATGAAAAATGAATAGAAATAAAAAATGACCTTTGGATCATGATGAACAGTTATGGCATGTTATATTTTCATTTGACTTATTGAATGATATTGTAGATGCCTTTTATTTCTTAGTAGATATAATTGTTAGATTTACTTATTTATTTATGCTGTAATGCTTATGTTATGTAAATTACATTGAAAATGTAATTAAATGAAAAATAGAGTTGAAGGATATTTACATGGAATGAATGACATGGACTTAATTATAGTAAGGGCTATAGTTAATAAGGAAATATAAGAATTATCAAATCCTTGGACCAAAGTAGGAGAATAATAAACCTCATGAATGACATTTTAAATGTTCATGGACTTAATCAAAATCAATTAGAAAGAATATTTAGGGTTAAAATGCTCATGGAAACCTTATGAAAGGCTGAGCTAAGGTCACACTAGTGAATGCTGAACATGATGGTTAAGGGGGTTTTCTAATAGAGCCTCACCCTTCCCTTACCTTTCGTTGATGTTTGTGAGGTCTAAATGCCTCCTTACATGAGGATTGAAGTAACCACTTTGTTTTCAGCCATTCAACTAGTAAGCCTTAGTCAATTGGAAATAAGAGGAGCAGCCTATACTTAGGATGAAATAAGCTATCTTCAGCTAGTAAAACATTAATTGGTTGAATAATAATAATAAGATCATAAAAGGTTAATAAAATTTCTAATCTTATTAAAAATGGTAAGCAAGATAATCAAGATCAAACAAGATCCATAGGATCTTGAATGATCAAGAACAATAAGAATGCTAATGTTGTATTTCATTATGTATCCATGTATGTATGTTATAAACAAATCTAGATCATTAGATTAGATAATCCAAACCCTTGATCAAATATGATTCAAGGAAGAGAACTAAGATCATCGTCCTTAGGGATGATCAAATAACTGAACTTAGATTAAAGAAGAACTAAATGATAGAAGATTTAGGCCCTTGATCTTTATCGACAAGTATAGATTGTTGATCAAAGGATCTATGAAAGATCAAGATCAAAGAGATGGACAACAAAGACTTAGAGATAGAAAATACTTAGATCTGAAAGATTAGAAGATCATTCTAATCGCCAGATCTATTGATCAATAGAATAAATATTATCTGAGGAAGATAAATTATATGGATGATAGGAACATAGGACAAGTTCGGATCCTTTATATCAAATGACAAGTTTAGATAAAGAATATAGATAGGAGATTATCCAAAATTGTACAAATAATGAAAATATGTATGTATTTATAGATTACATACAACAATCATGGGGGATCTGAAGGGATGGATCACTACATGAAGGTGGGTGGAACTTTAAGAATATAAGACCTATGGTCTATGGAATTGTTGTTATACATAAACATTATAATGCTTATGAATGATAACATGCTTAGTTACATTTGAATCATAATTCATGTATATGAGATAGAAATCAATGTTGAAATTAGAAGGAATAAATAATAAATGCTTGGGTATCATTTATGATTACACCTAAACTTAGATAAGAACATAATAATAATGGATATCATTTGTATCAAATGAGTATCCTTACACTTAATAACATTTGGTATATGAATTACCAAATTGAAGGTAATGGGGATCATTTACAATAAATGATTAATCCCTAAACTTATATGAACATGGGTATCATTCATTGTAAATGAGGATCCCTAAATCCAGAAATGAGATTATATCCTTAGTGTGAGCATATTTAATATAAGGATGATAATATAAACAAACAGATTGTCTGAGATGTACAAGAAGTATTTTAGATACAAGCATGGAGGCTTGTGGTTTTGTTTTAAACAGGCATAAGCTTAGGATTCTAAGCTTGGGAAGTTATGAAGGTTTGGCCAGCCACTTCCCAAAATTTGATGATATTATGATACGTTGCCCAAAGAGATGCTAAAAGTCAGGTGGGGCAATTATGGGAAGGCCCCACTGTGAAAGTCATGTCTCCCCATACGGGCAGTGACATAATATTTTCCACCGTGGTATCAGTGGTGAATAAGGCAGTTATTTGAGCGCGCTAGTATGGATTAGACTGCAGCATGGTAGTCCTTGAGTATTTTGCATATGATGCGTGGCATAGTCAGATGCCAATACTACCCTAATGAGGTAGTATTTTTCCAGCAAAATTCTAAATGATTTATCAACTCTGTATATCTGAGTATGATTATTGATGTTTGAGATATTGACTATTTTTCACAATTTTTGACCATATATATATATATATATATGTACATATGATATAGTGATGAGTAGTTTAGAACTATCATAATGGATGTTACATGATAAATTATATGACTGAATGATCATATATGGTATGGTTCATGGAAATTGAATTGTCTGATTCATATGGAATATGATGATTATGAATATTGTACTTTTGAATTATACAATTCCATATGTTCTTGAATCCCCTACCAAGCATAGCTTGTTGAGATATTGTAAATGCATGAATGTTTATAAATCTCAGATACAGAAAGAAAAAAATGGAGGGATATGACACGAGAAGATGAAGACCATACTATTGATCAAGTCTATGTACTATTGTGGAAAGAATTGGATTGTATTTTGCTGTGTATTTTGGACATAAGATGTAATAAAGGGTCTATGTATGTGAACCACTAGATCGATCCTACAATTTTAATAATATGAGTTTCTTTCGAAACATATGTTGTATACAAAATTATGTATGTATATGTGAGTGAAATGTGGCATTTGGGTTTTCTAAAAAGAATTTCAAAGAAAAAAAATTTTGCTGCTTAAGTTTTCAAAATGTTTGCAAAATTGGTCAACTACCATTTGAAAATAAATAAAGAAAATGTATTTTAAAAACCCGAGTCTCCACCCATATTATTAAAAGATAGCTTCATCACATCATTCCTACAATTTATGGTGGCATTGGAGGTTGCCAAGAATGGACATCAAAGTACGACTAAAATTTGCTTACTAGGGTCAGATTCAGGTTGGGTACACAGTTCAATGAAATTGACAGGATAGCAAAATCAATCCAACTATATCAAAACATCCTCAATCAAACCATGTGGTATCTTTATTGATCTATCTACCAATTGCAACATGTTGTTGGTTGGTTTGAGGTCATTGAGCTTTAGTTGCTCATAGATAGAATATGGCAATAGATTAACACTAGCCCCTAGGTTAAGCAATGCCCTATCTATGACAAGGTCTCCAATAATGCATGAAATTATAAGACATCCTGGGTCTTTAAACTTAGGCAGGGTCTAAAGTTGGATCAAAGGGCTCACTTGCTTAGTAAGGAAAGCTTCTCCTTTTGTGTGCAGAGCTCCTTTAGGAACATGGCACAAGTGAGAACATCCTTAATGTCATTGTGTAATGGGATGTTAATTTGCACATGCTTGAATGCATCCATTACATCATTGAAATTTGTTCGCTTCCTAGCCTTGTTTAGCAAATGAGGAAATGAAGCCTTAAGCATAGAGGGCACCTTCATTATAGGTTTAGTAGGAGATTTGTGTATCCTTTCTCTCTCTTGTGTTTTGATTGCCTCATTATCCTCTACAGTTTCCATAGGCTGCCCTGCTTGTTGTCAACTTGATATCCACTCCTAAGTTTGTTATGGACTTGACATGCTCGTGAGAATTATGGTTTTGTGAATTAGACCCTATCTCAACTTGGCCCTTAGGGTTAGGGATGGGTTGATTAAGAAATTGTCCCTTTTCTCTATTTTATACTGTAGCAGACAACTAGCTTACTTGCATTTCTTACATGGCAATGGCTTGAGAGTTGACATGGGTAGAATATCCACTACCATTCTACAATTAATGTAGGGCCTTATTAGTATCTTCATTTTGTTTCAATGATCCTTCTATAAGTGACTATATGTTCTCCTCAAAAGTTGGTTTCTTTGGTTGCTAAGGGTGTTGGAAGCCAAGTGGCTACTAGGGAACTATTGATCTAGAAAAAATTTGGGTAGGGGAGTTCATAGATGATCCTCCTTAGTAGTTGTTCTTCAACCATGATAAATTAGGATTCCTAGCCCTTTTAGGATTATAGGTCTCGAAATAGGGTTGTTATTAGCACAATATGTGTTCAGGGCATTTTCTTATTATGCAAGATATTTGTTGAGGACTCTATTTAATGGACAAGATATGGTCACATGGGTGGACTCAAACAAAGAACACAAACCACCTGTGGAGACTTAATGGCACCCATGAGGGTTTAAAACATAGTTTCAAGTTTGTTTACTCTCCCATCATACTTGTCCATGCTCTCTATCACAGAGGCAAGCTTGTATTATAGATTTGTGTTCACTCCTACCTCATATAGGCCTATGATGAGTGTCTAATTAAGTTAACTAGTGAGGTCTAGGACTAGGGTAGGATACATTAGTTATTGGATATGTTTGGCTAAAGATGTTAAACTTAGCACTTACTAGGAGGCAACCGAGGGCTTTAGAAAATCTCATTATTCCACATTACCCATACATCAAATAGGTGTCCTATGTTTCAAAACATTGAGGACAATGTTTACTTCAAGTTAGGGGTGTATGTATACATGACATTTCTGAATTATTCTTGATTTTTTTAAAACAAAGAGACAAAATATAAAATTTAAGTTCCTTTATAAAGATGGGAATTCAAAAAATTTCTAAATGTTCAATTATCTTTGAACTTTAGCTTTTTAATAGAGTTGCATACAATTAGTTCAATCTTTTCTACTTTTTTTAAAGTGTTTCATGAAAAAATTAAATTCAGAATATTAATTGCACAAAATAGCTATATATATAATTTAAGCTGAAGAGAAAATATAACTTACATATGCTGAAGAAGATTTGTGAAGACAAATAAGCTAAGTGAGTTTAGAACCATTCCTCCTTTTATAAGGGTTATACATAAATTAAAATTTTCTTCAATGGACATTAGTTCTTATTTGGTCTCATTATTCTTCACCTTGGTCAAATATTAAGAAATCACAAAATACTTTACCATATACCTCTTAAGTTTATGATCATTTTTAAGTTATATGAAACTTAGGAAATGATAGAGGCTATCCTTGGTAAACCCGGAGCCTTTAGCCTTCCCTACATTATTTTTTACCAATTAGACCTATGAGCCTTTAAAATATGAGCTTTTTTTTTTTTAGCCAAACAACCTTTACCCAATTGATCCTCTATAATATATAAACTACCTATTTGTTTATGGAAAATTCATGAACAACACAATTCAAAGGATGAACACCAAAAAGTTTAAAAATAAGTGAGAAGTTCAAACAGGTTATATATAAAATAAAGTGAAAAAGAAAAAAGAAAAAGATAGCCAATGAATAGAAGAATGTTCACTCGTGTAAGGAAAAATGAAAAAGTTGTAAATACATTGATAGAAGACCTTTACATATTTTCTAAACAACCTTTGCTTACCTTATATACCCATTCTTTTGATAGCCCTTACCTAAGCCTATGTCTCATACTAATAGAAGTCCAAACTTGATCTTAGGAGAAGTATGGCTTGGATATGGTTATGAATAAGTAGGGAATTTGGTAGAGTGAAACATTCTTAATAGTTGATATCCTTTCATGAGACCACTACAATTCTTTCTAAGTTATCATTATTTTGTATGAAATATGTGAGACTTTTGAACTTGATGAACAACATTCTACTCACATATTAATGAGAGATTTAAACATTTCCGAGTGGTAAGTATAGCCTGTGAGAATTGAAGTCAAAGAATGCATTTTGGACGGTGATTTAGGTTATGTTTGACATTGATATAGCTAATTATATATATTTGTCGTAGGACACACTCACCTTCTAAAGTTTAATTAAATAATGGGATATATTTACCATAAGTCTAGGATTTTGAACCTTTTTATCATCTTTATTAGCCGTTTAAAGTTAGATACTTAATATAAGCTAAATAGGAGAAAATTTTCTCAGATGAATATAGGACTTTCATAAAAATTTTGAGATTTTTGAGGGTATATTCACTGCAAACCCTCACAAGATGATAAGTGTTTAAATTTACATAAAAACCACCAAATTAGCTACCCATGTATTACAATTTATAGTAGTAAAGTAGGATTTTTTTATCAAAATTTGTAACACATGCATTTTTTACCTATTAACTCTAAATTTTGATATGTTATAGGTCCATAGGCTAATATGAGGTAAATTTATGATTAATCATATTTTATGATTTAACTAGAATTTTTTCTTTTATAGGAAGAGGATGATGATCCGATGATCAAGATGGAATGGGATAAAATTGAAGATCAAGATCAAAAGATTGAGTCAAAGCTTAAATGTCATTAATCTAAATGTTAAGATCATCTTAGGACAAGCAATGAATGAAATCAAGGAGTTAAATGTGGCCAAAGTTGGTCCATAAAGTAAGCCATACGTTTCCACCACCTTAGCATGGAAACCACTTAAGCCACCAAACCAAATTCAAGCCATGAAGCTAAGGAAATCAAGCCAAACCATTCAAGCCAAGGAATGGAGCCATGAAGCCAAGATACTAGAGCCATCTAAGCCACCCGTGAAGCCTAGCCAATAAAGCCCTCAATGCTAGCCATCCAAGTCATTAAGCTAAGACAAATGGAAGGCTAGGATTGGAGGAAAACCAAGAGGATTATACATGAGATTCTAAGGGATACTTTGGAGAGAATTAAGGGAAAATTCATTAGGATGAGTTGGTATATAGACCAATAGAACGAGAGCCTTATATTTTTTATGTTTTTCTCACTTTTTCCCATTTTTTCCTCACTTCCAACCTCACCCCCAAGTAGCACCATGATTTTGACTTTCCATTCAAGAGTCCTATCATTCCAAGACTTCTCCACCTTCTTAAACTTCCATCCCAGCCACACAACCAATGCCCATCTCTTACAAAATCACTTAGCCAATAAAAAATTTCCATCTCACCTCACTTTCCTAAGTTTTCCTACGCATCTCCTTCCTCTCACCTTCCTTTATTCTTCATATCTCATTCCTACCTCATTCAACCTCCTACTTTCCTATTTTGTAGGGCATTCAATGATTTTTGAAGGGGGAGATGCCCCTTCCTTAAATGGTGTCATCTCCCACCTACTCCACTCTAAAAGGCAGCCACCACCTATCCCTTGTTTCCTCTTTTGAAATCATAGCTTATTTACCATCTTAATCCTCCAAATTTTCATTTTTTCATTCCCACCACACCTTATTACTAGGATACCCTAGAAAAAATAGGAGAAAAACTATGAAGTTGAGCAAAAAACCTAAGTTGAAGAACTTTTCTCACAAAAGGAAAAAGATGCCTCCTCCATAGGAAGGAGACATCCTCTTCCTAACCCTAATTTCTCCTCTCTTTTGCTTTGATTTTCATACATTTTTGGGTGGCTGCTACTCTATGCTCAAATGTGAGGCATCTCTAAAGTGTTTCATGCCTAATTTTTTTTTTTTGGGGGTTGATTTATTTGTCAAAGGTTACTTCATCCTACTTCGTCTCTTGTTTGCTCTTAGTTACTTTCATGATAGTTTTGCTTTGCTATCTTTTTTCTCTCTTCACCTAAACACCAAGATCCAAGGCTTGTTTTCCCCTTGAATCTAGTCTTTCACTTTGCTTTTCATTGCCTTCTAGCTCTCTTTTAAGCTTCCTTGAATTTCATCCTTGTTTTCTTAGTTTGCTTTGAGTTTTCCCTTGTCTTTCCATTAGAATTTCCCTCGAATCTCAAGTTTATTCAAGTAAGAATTATTATTGATACCTAGTTTCAGATTTTAGTTTATAGAAAGCATGGTGATTTTTCATCAAAAGTGGAAAGCACCTTTCATGTAACCAATTTTATTCAAACTTGTTGATGATTAATGGAATACTTTTTAATTTATGAATGACCATGATTATTTCTGATTTATTTGTTGCATGTTGAGGGTATATTGAGTAAGTGTTGCTTTGTGTTGAAATATCATCAATCAAAAGACCTAAACAAATCATGCATCCAATCAAAAAGTGGAATGCATGGTTTTGAATGCCTTAAAGATTGAAGTTTGAATGATATTTTCAACTTGTTTGCCCCATCCATATTTCATTAGTTTGATAGCTCATTTAATCAAGCATGGAAAACAATTCTCAAATCATGTTGAAATTATGCATGCTATTTGATAGTGGTATGCATGGTTTTGAGTGATTTGTGAGCGACTAAATTCCAAAGTTAGTTGCATTCATTCATGTTAGGAAAAGCAATTTAATTAGTGGTTGATTGTTGTTCTTAATTAGTTATTAATATGTTGTTTCATTATTGTTAGTTGTTAAAGTTTTCATTCCATGAGGTCAATTGCTTGCATTAGAAGTTGATTAGGAAAGTAGGTGTTTAATGCATGTTTCCCTAGGTTAGTTACTTAATTTCATGCTTAGGAAAGTTTTTAAAATTGCATTTTGAGAAAGTTTCACTTTAGGAAAGCTGTTAGCTTAGGAAAGTCATAAAATTAAAAAGTTTTCAATTCAGAAAGTTTTAATTTTTTAGAAAGTGTATGTTTTATGAAAGTTTTAATTTTAGCAAGTTTCTATTTGCATGATTTCCATTTCCAAGTGTTAATTTCTATACTTAGATCAAAACAAATATCTCTTGAATTTTAACTAGGTTAGATAGTTTAAAATAGGGAGTAGTAGCACACATTCATTCGATTCTTTGTGGATTGACCTCACTACTATGTTATATTGCAAACAATTCATGTGCTTATGATTTAAAGTAAATTACACAACACAAGGCTTAAATCATCTACTAGGGGTAACTTAGAGATTTAAGGGCTTGTTGCATATGCTAAATGCAATTTTGAGTACCTATGAAAACCACAACCATTTGTTTCCATGATTTTTTGTATGTTTTACTCTGGAATAACAAAATTTTGGTTGGGTGTGTGATGAGTATCCAATTTTGTGTAAAAATCAGCCAATTATTTTCCCATGTATTATAACTTACAGTGTTATTTTAGGATATTTTACCAAAGTACATAACACATTCATTTCTTACCTAATAATTCAAAAGTTTGATATTTTATAGGTTTAGAGGCTAATGTACTTAAGGATATGAATAATCATATTCCTCTAGGATTTAATTAGAGTTTTTGACCTTTTGTAGGTAGTGGGAAAGTAATCCAATGGCCAAGATTCATAGAGATGGAAATTGAAGCCATTCATGAGGTTTCATATTTTAACTAGGAAACCAAGTTCAAGATGTTATCAATCCAAAATGTGATCAAGGTCCAAGATTATCTCTCAGCCTAGCAAAGGATTAAATATGAAGAGTTAAAGGTGCTTTAAATGGGCCCATTTACAGGTAATGAAATTTCCTCCACCTTTGCATGAGAGTCATGTAAGTCACCTTAGCTATGTAAGCCATGAGAGAAGGTCACAAGCCAAAGAGTCAAGTCAAGCCATCAAAGCTAAGTGGGTTGACCCATGAAGCCAAGTCAAACTAGCCCTCAAAGCAAGCCATTAAAGCCAATTAAGCCAAGCTACATGGAAGGCCACGATTGGAGGAGAATTTGACCCTATTATCCTAAGCTAAAAATGGGTTTTTAAGAGCATAAGTAGAGGATTTTTTAGTGAAAATGAAATTGTGGGCCAATAGGAAGAACCCATCTTTGTTTTCCCTTTTGCCATTTTATTTCCCAGCTTTCTCTCTCTCTCCAATGCACCTTCCTAAGAAGGTGGTACCTCCCACCTTCCTAAAGTCCCATTCTAGCCTAAACCAATCTACTTTCTATTTCTCTTCTTATCACTTCCTCACTCTCCAACTTTGTCTCTATCCCATCTCTCTTTCTATTCTCCAAAACCTACCCAATATTTGAAATTCATTTTTTCCAAAAACCTGGATGTCACCTTTATGCTCACACTATACATATATATAGTTTTCCAGAAGATAGAAATTCAATTCTTAAAACAAGACACCTCTAGTGGTTCACTTGTACAGCGCCTATAACATTATATTAAATGTCCAATATTACAATTCAAATGACTAACTATATAATAAAAAAGCTTTAATAAAATGTATACCTAATTGTAGAAGTATGGTTGCTACATTCCCCTTGTTGTGTACATCTTCTCCTGTCTTTCTGCATTTAAGATATTGTAAACATAAAACATTTACAATATCTCAACAAGCTATGCTTGGTGTGATGACCTGGGTTTTTGAAAACATGATTTGTAAAGTATTTTGAAAGGCAGGGCCCTTAAGAGTGTAAAAATTTTTCGCAAAACAAAACAGTGAAAATTCTTTTCTTTAGAACTTGTTTTGAAAACCCAAGTCACCACTGCATACATAACATAAGTACAATTTGTGTACAAAATAAAATTCCATTGAAGGAATATACTTTTATTAAACTCCAGGATCCATCTAGTGGTTCACAGTACAGCCAAATATAGTACAATACTTGTCCAAATTACATAATCCAAAACTCAAGCTCACCATACAATAAAACTCTCAACAAAGAAAAATACATGTCTTCAAGGGTATACCTAGAAGATTATTCTCTTCAAGTCTTTTATAGTCTTCAACTCCTAACTCTCCTTACCTGAATCTGAGATATTGCAACAAGTACAATATCTCAGCAAGCAATGCTTGGTAGGGGATTCAAGAAACATAATAATTGACAATGTAATTCCAATACTTCATAATCTCAATATCCTTGAACATACTCTGTACTTTGTAAGTTATGTATATCTATATACATACATACCCTTCATGGGTAAACCAGTTAAATTAGTGAAAATAGTCAAATATCATTCCCAACTAAGCTGATCAATTCTCTTCATTTTGAGAATTTAGTATTACAGCTAATCTCATACTGGGAATTTCCCTTCTTGGGAAACATTGGTAATATACAATTACCTAGCATTTCATTATGCTATAACATAAGGCATTTCACTATGCCTATTCCCATATGCATCATAGTGCAAAATAATCAGAAAGGTTGCTATGCTGCAGTCTGATCCGTACTAGCGCGCTCGGATAACTGCCCTGTTCACCACTGATACCATGGTGGAAAATATTATGTCACTGCCCGTATGGGGGGGCAAGACTTTCACAGTGGTGGCCTTCCCATAATTGCCACCACCTGACTTTTAGCCTCTCATTGGGCAAGGTATCATCATATCATCAATTTTCAAGGAGCGGGTGGCCAAACCCTCATAACTCCTCTAGCAATAGCATCCCCTAGGCTCATGCCTATTAAAACAAACTCACAAGCCTCCAAGCTTGTATGTAAAATAGATTTCATATATATATATATATATATCAGACCATATGTCTGTTTACTTAGGGCTAAAATATTTCCTTGTTCCCTATTCACTTATAGTTTAGTCCTTAACCATCTTATAAGTGTTTGGTTGGATCATAAGGTTTTCAAGAGATTCAGTACAATTATTATCATTACTCTTGTCAACATAAGATCATGAGTACAATCATGAATATCTCATGTAAATGCATTCATCAAATCCTCCTACCTTTAAGGATTGATCTCTTTTCCCCAATCTTTTATGATCCTTACCGATGTATGAAATCTGTACATCCATACATATCGTCAATATATAAATTATGCACAATCCTATTGATCACTAGATCTGATGTTTAGAATGATCTTTAGATCATTCATATCTAAGTATTTTTCTATCTCTAAGTCTTTGTATGTTCATCTCCTTGATCTTGATCTTTCATAGATCCGTTGATTGACAATCTACACATGTTGATAAAGATCAAGGTCCTAGATCTTCTATCATCTAGTTCTTCTTTGATCTAAGTTCAATTCTTGGATCATCCCTATGGAGGATGATCTTGGTTTTCTTCCTTGAATCACCTTTGATCAAGGGTTTGGATTATCTAATCTAATGAACTATAACAAGTATATACTAAACATACATACTAAGTACAATATAGTGTTCTTATTCTTATTGTTCTTCATCATCCAAGATCTAATGGATCTTGTTTGATCATCCTTATCTTACTTACTGTTTTTATTAGGGTTAGGTAATTTACTAACCTTTTATGCTCTTATGATTATTATTCAACCAGTTAATGTGCTGGTTGAAGGTAGCTTATTCAAGCCTAAATCTAGACTGCTCCTCTTATTTCCAATTGGCTAAGGCTTACTAGTTGAATGGGTGAACACAAAGTGGTTACTTCAATCCTCATGTAAGGAGGCGTTTAGACCTCACAAACGTCAACAGAAGGTAGGGGAAGAGCGAGGCTCTATTAGATAACCCCCTTAACCACTATGTTCATTATTCACTAGAATGACCATAGCTCAACCTTTCATAAGGTTCCTATAAGCATATTTACCCTAAGTACTCTTTCTAATGGATTTTAATTAAGTCCATGAATATTTATAATGTCATTCATGGGGTTTATTATTCTTTTCCTAATTTGGGCCAAGGATTTGATAATCCTTATATTGTCCTACTAACTATAGCCCTTACTAATTAAGTCCAAAGTATTCCATTCTTATTTGTGTAATGAAACTCTACTTTCTCATTAGAATACATTTTTGATGTTTTATGCCCTTTATCTCATACCAAGTAAACTACTTCTAACATTCAACCATAAATGAATTATACATTTAAAGCATAAAACTACATAATCTAACATTCAATGAAAATGAGGCAAGGTACTTAAATTAAATCTAGCACCTTATGATAACAATGAAACACATATCATGTTAAACTCTAAATGTTATACTAGCATGCTTTATAACATAATAATATAAAATGAAACTAATTATATTTAGATTTTGAGAAACCTTTACTTATGATCCAACCATTTGATCTTACATCTTTTCCTTTGATTAAGGATTTTAGTTGTATTTTGGGAATTTTCTCTATTAAGATCAAAAGATCATATTGATCTATTTTTATCATAATCCATCCATAATTTCCATGGATTTCATCATATGAACATTTATTCTTTCCATCCCAAGGATCTGATCACACTTGATCTCATTAATCAAGTGGGCCCCTTTGTATTTTTAGGGTTTTTCTACCATAAAGGGTAGATCCCTTAAAATATCTCATATCTATCCAATTTAAACATAGATCTCACTTTATTTAAGTATTATATCATTATTAAAACATGTTTCTAAGATCTGATCATCTCAGATCTTGAAAATCTATGTAATTGGAAACTTAATTCTTAAATATAGAAAGTTTTTACTCAATAACATGTCTATTTTATCATTTCATAAGAAAATAGATGTTTCAAGCTTTCCATAGCTTCTTTCTGATCTCAATTTGGAGTTCAAATGACTCCAAAATTGAATCTGGAAGTTCACAGTCCTTCCTAGGGTCTAGATTTGATCTAGGCCCAAGAATGGACAGCCCAGATTAGTCGGGCGGAACGACAGGTGGAACGAATCGAGCAGAACGAACCAGGTGTCATCGGGCGCGTCCGCTGACAGGAAACGGTGAAGCGCGACTGCGGGGCATCCACAGACGCGGACGGGACGAGCGAAACGCCCGTCGTCCGCGCGCCCGCAAACTGGGCTGTCGCTGGGCCCATCTGCTCGTCCTTTTGACGGACGCACCTTTGTTGCACTTGAGAAGATGCCCCATGCGTATCGCACGTGCCGTTCCGATGGTGCTTCATGCGTGCGTCTTGGGTGTCGTCTGATCTGGAGATCAGACAGTCCATTTTGGACTGTCCAATCAATCCTCTTGCAATTGAGGGCCCAAAACGTCTCTAATTTTGATGAAACTTCTACCCTAAGGGTTTTGGACCCTTCTGGATCGATTGGTATAGTCAGATTTCTCATCTAAGCACTTCATCATCCAGAATTAAGGGTTATGTTGTTTACTTTATTTTTATCTTTTTATTACCAAAATTAATTACAGTAAAATAAAAATTACATAAAACAATACTAAAAATCTATGAAAAGGATTTTCACTTACTTGATTGGAGAGAAAACCTCAATTATATGCCCAATTTAAAAAAATACCTTGTTGATGAAGATATATCCTAGAATCCACCTTTCTTGCAAATATCCGTTGTTTGAACCGTTGGATCTTGAAATTTCTTTGGGGGTTTCGTAGAATAGATATTTTGGGATGTTTTGGACAATGTAATTGATCAAATTAAATCTAGAACAGAGTGCCTAATTGATTTTAGGTCTCTTGTTCTAATCTAAAAAGAAAAACAAGTTGGAAAGAGATCTAACTCTTGAAAATTTTGGGGTCTTGGGGAGGCATTCTAGATCTAATTTTTCAAGGAGATTGAAGATAATTTCGTGGGGATTTTATGAGGATTTTTGGAAGATTTTTGGGGTTGTATTTATAGGCATTTTGGGTCTTTTCCCATATTTATAATATGTTATTTTTTTAATATAAAATGGCATGAAAGTCTTCAATGCTCCCATGCCTAATTTTTCTTCCCCATGACTAGCTGATCTTTGTTGACCCATGTTTCACATGGGCTACTGATCAAATTGGTTGTTGGGGACGTGGTGGTCCCCATGTGGGCCCCACATGGTGTAAAAAGTCTGTTTTGCCCTTTATGCATAAAATTTTGGGTTTTATTCCCAAGATCTCGGATTTGGGTGTACTTACTGGCATTGGATTCGTATTTCTTAGTACATTCTAAATTTTGATGTTTCTTATTTTGATTTTTGGAATATTTTGATTTTTGGGTAAAATTACTATTTTACCCCTTTTGTCCAAAAAATGAAAAGCTTAAGGATTTCTCATCCGAATTCGAAATTTGTCTTGCTTACAGTCATTTTGTAGGGTTTGCTAAGTTTAATTTCAATTTTACATATCTTACGATTTGATTATACGTTTATAAAAAGTATATTTTAAATAACCCTAATATTTCAGCCCGAAATATCTGAAACTCAAACTTTATTGATTTTTCTCAATCAATTTACAAAAATTGGGGTTGTTACACTTGGTATGGGAGTTTAAGAAGCATGTTAAATTTGAATATAATTTAACTATTTTACATTATCAAAATATTTAGTTTCATAACAATTATATTGAATTGGATTTACTGTATGTTTCACATTTCAATAGTCCATTTATAAACCAAATATCTACATGTTTCATAATCATTAACAATCCATTGATAAATCAATTATTAACATGTTTCATAATTATCAATATCTACATGTTCCATAATTATAAGTAATCCATTAATTTATCAAACATCTTTAATTATTATTGAAATTAAGGAAAAAGTGAGGAAAAGTGAGAAAAACACTAAAAATTGAATGCTCTTATCCCATTGGTGCGCATTCCATCTTATTCAAGTAGATTTCATTTAATTATCTTCAAAATATGTGATGGACAACTCTCTTGAATCTCTTCCCATCCTAGCCTTTCATTTAGCTGAGCTTGATGGCTTAGATGACTAACTTTGAAGTTTCCATTGGCTATGCTTCATGGCTTGCTTAGGAAGCTTTCTTGGCTTGACTTCTTGGTTTCAACCCTTGGCTTGTGTGGATTGCATGGTTTAGCTTGAATTCCTTAGCTTGCCACCTTTCATGGCTTATATGGCTAAGGTAGCTTAAGTGGATTCCAGGCAAAGGTGGTGAGAATGCATGCTTACTTCGTGGGCCCACTTTGGACATCTTTAGCTCCTTTAATTGCATTCATTACTGGTTCACAAGATGATCTTAGTCTTTGGTTTATGTTGAAGTGATGATTTTGGGGCTTTGATCTTGATCTTCAATTTCATTCCGATCAATCTTGCCCAATGGATCACCATCTTACTTCCTACAAAAAGTGTAAAACCTTAATTAAATATTTGAAAAACATGATTAATCACATACTTACCTTTGAAAAGCTTTTAAACCTACAAAATAACAACTTTTCCTTCATTAGGTAAAAAAATGTATGTGTTACAAATTTTAGTCTAACATCCCTAATTTACCCCTATAAGTTGTAACGCATGGGTAACTAATTGGGTGATTTTTATGCAAAATTGATCACTTATCATACCCTAACAAGTATTTTTCTAGTCCCAAGTAAAACATGCGAAATATCATTTTACAAAAAATGATCCAAAGTGCCACTTTTGCAGGAACTCATGATTGCATTTAGCACATACAACAAGCCCTTAAACCCATAGGTTACTCCTAGTAGATGAGTTAGTCCTAGTGAGGGTTTGCAGTGAATATAACCACAAAATTCTCAAAATATTTGTGAAATTCCTTTATTCATCTCAGAAAATTTTCATTTATTTAGCTCGTCCTAATTCCTATCTTTAGATTACTAATAAAGATGAAGAAAAGGTTCAAAATCCTAACCTTCTACTAAAGATATCCCATTATTTCATTAAACCTCACAAGATGAGTGTGTGCTATAGCTGATATATAATTATAGTCTCTGAGTAAAATATAACCTAAATTACCATCCAAATGCATGCTTTGACTTCAATTCTCATGAAATATATTTAACGCTCAAAAAGAAGTCATTCAGAAAGGTGTACATCTCTTAATAACATGTGAGTAGAATATTGTTTAATAAATCCAAAAATCTCACATATTTCATATAGAAGAACTTTAACTTTGAAGAATGAAAATTGTCTCATGAAAGGATATCAACTTCTAAGAATTTTACACTCTACCAAAGTTCCTTTATAAAGGTGTATTCACAACTTTTTCATTTTTTCTCACTAGAGTGATCATTCTTCTTTTTCTTTGGGTTTTTTTTTTTTTACTTGACTATTTATATACCCTCTTTGAATTTTTATTATTTTTCCACCCTTTTGATGTTCATCTCTTGAATTGGTTTTTTCATACTTTTTCTCAAGACGTTTTTCAGTATTCTTTGCATATTTCCAAAGATATATATTAGGGTTTAATATAGATAAAGGTTGTTTGGTTAACAAAGAAAAGGCTAATATTTGAAAGGCTTAAGGGGCTAACTAATAAAAAACAATATACGCAAGGCTAAAGGCTCTAGGTTTTACCAAGGATGCCTCTATCATTTCCTAAGTTTCATATGACTTAAGAATGATCATAAACTTAAGAGGTATGTGGCATAGTCTTTTGTGATTTCTCAATAGCTGACCGAGATAAAGAATAATGAGACCAACTATGAAATAATATTCACTGAAGAAAATTTTAAATTTATGTATAACCCTTAAAAGAGAACAAATGGCTCTAAAATCGCTTGGGTTATAAGCATCCATAGATCTTCTTCAGGATCTCTAAGTTATATTTTCCTCTTCAACTTAAACTACAAATAGTTATTTTGTGCAATTAATATTCCAAGTTTAATTTCTCATGAGATATTTTAGAAAAAGAATAAAATAGTGAATTATTGTATACAACTCTATTAATAAGCTAAAGTCTAAAAGTTAGCTAGGTATTTAGAAAATATAATCTCATCTTTATAAAGGAACTTATCAAATTTTGTTTCAAAAATGTAAGAAAAAAACTTCGAAATCTCATTTCAACACCCCCCAACCTAAACGAAACAATGTCCTCAATGTTTTCAAATAAAGGACTCCTAATTGATGAATGGGTAATGTAGTCTATTGAGACTTTCTAAAAATTTCCTAGGTTGCCTCCTACCGAGTGCTAAGTTTAACGTCTTCAGCCAGACATGACCTATAACTAATTTATCCATCTAAACCTAGACCTAGCCAGTTAAACTAATTTTTCTTAATCATAATCCTAAGAATGAAATAACAAGATTTCTCATGCCACTTTGGAACCTTATAGTAGTCTATATATTTCCTCCACCTTGAAATTTTAGGTGGTAGTAACAATATGTCATAGTAAACCACCACAATTTTGAGTGTTGTGGGACCATATTGATGATCTCCTATTTTTTGTATTTCATGATAGTCAATATAATTCCTCCACCTCCAAAATTGTGGTGGTGGCAATACAATGACAATGTGAACTACCATGAAAATACAATTTATTGGACCATGTACAAGTGAAGGGTCCTTTTCTTGGCCAAATTGAGTGATAACATTGACCATTGTATTCAATTTATGTTTTTCCTCCTTTTCCCTTACATCGTATTAAAATAGGGTAATCAGTTGACTCTACCCTTCCCCAAAAGGTTGCTTTAATATTACTAGAGGTGGGGACATGGTTTAGCTTAAACCCTTATTCTCTTCTAATGTGTACCCTAAAGTAGCTTGATGTACATCAATTGACTCTTTTTCTTCCTATTTTATGGGCACATGTAAGGTGTCAAATGGGCCTACATGACTATCTTGTGATCGTTCAAATAAGGTGGGTAAGTCCCAATCAAGTGCACCCTCTACATTGCAAGGTTCAATATGAATGGGGATCTACTCTAGCTTGCCATTGAGAAGTTTCCATTAAAGGCATAGTATCCAACATCTCGTTCACCTCCTCAAATGATGTATCTTCATCAAAGTCATAAAAATAAGCAGGACATGAATTTAGAGATTATGGGTTGGATGTTTCAACAGTTTCATTTTCTTTATCAATGGGAGTCCTGTCATCATAATTGTGAGGAGCAAGACATGGCTCGAGAAGGTACAAGTGGAGGGTTCTATGGACAGTTTTAGATTTTGTGGAATAGAATGATCATAAGAGATTTCCATCCTATTATCAGTAACAAATGACTCTTTAGTATCCCTAGTTTGTTTTATTTCCTCAGTCCTTTTTATATGATCACCAATGTTTCTATTAGTATTTTTCCATATTGGTTTCATTTCCTAAATCCACTCTACCCTCTCTCATTTCATTTCTAGGCCCTACTTTTCAAAAGTATCCATGGTTTGTTCCATTCTCTCAAAAACTTGCTGCATTTTCTCTTTTAATGGTTTTTCTTCATGCTGTAGAGGAAACAACTCATAGTGTTGGTATTGCTATGGCATTGGGGTCTTGAAAAAGGGCTAAGTAGGTTGAATCCATGAGAGCTGACCCTGATATACTTAATAATCATGGTAGTGTTCATCAGGGTGGGGCCATTATGGTTCTTCTAAATATTGGTAACCATGAGACCAAGCTTGTTCATGATGCCTAGCCTGTCCACTATAGTCTTGGAAATTTGTCTCAAGACAAAAATTGCTAGGGTATGTGAATGCATTTGGTGCATCCATTGGATCTTAAAAGTATTCATTATATGTGGAGCTTGATGGCCATGAAGGAGTGTGATATTGAGGTTCAGAATTGGTATAATCATTATAGTCTAGAGGTTGTGGAGCAGCTTGCCTACAAGCTATTATCCTAAGCAATTGACTTTCCATAATATCTAACCTATGAAATCTATCCCCTTCTTAACAAGCCTTTGCTCTCAACTTTATATACAACAAAACAAATCATTATATACAATGAGTGGGTTTTTTTTTTTTATGGAAACCCAAACTATATGATGCAACCTAAATACTAGTCTTAAGTTAAATGATGCATAATCAAATCCTAGTATTCACTAATTGAGTAATGTCTTGTTTATCTTTTTTTAGTGCAAAGGTGGTGGCTTCCTAGACTGAGATCTAGGTAACCCTCCTTTTATCCTGATTAGACTATTGCTTACTGGTTAGGTTCTTCTCAAAAGTGGTTAATACAATCCTCATGTAAGGAGGCCTTTAGACATCAATCGACGTCAATGAAAGGCGTGGAAAAATTACTTGGATTTCAAGGCACCCACTATAACCACAGTGCTCAGAAGCAATCATAATAGATTGCATCCTTCTAAAAGGGTCCTATGAGCTCAATACCCTAGGTCTCTTTCTACTTGATTTTAATCATGTTCAATAGTTAGGATCATGACATACAAGGATGTTAATTAATTCCTAGGTGGGGCAAGGAGAAGGTGATCAAATCCAGTCCTTGTCTTATAAGGGTTCCTGTGGGACCCTTACTAGCATTAATTCCATTCCCTCTTAAAGCATTTAAATATGCAATGCAATGCAAAGGAAAACTAATGGCTACCTATATGCTACTTAACAAAGGGTCAGGCACCTTAATAGATGGGACAATATAACCATGCAGCCTATGCTTTGGCTATTGCTGAGCTCAGGCTAACCTTTGTTAAATAGGAACACAACTAATGGAATAATCCAAAGTAAAGATGCAACAATCATTAATGAATGGTCCTAATCTATATGAAATATACTAGCATCCAAATTCAAATTATCCAAAAAAATAAAATTTGAGTGAGAGATGCTCACTATGAGGGGTCTGATGATGATTTGCATTTATTCAAACAATCATCAATGCCACCATAACCCACACCTACCCTGTATTATTACAACCCATTTCAAATTAAATAATAAAGAACTCAAAACTACAAATGGGACACACTATAATTTCACTTAAATACTAATTTAATAAAGCAATAAAAACGCTAATCAAAGATGATGAAGCCATGGCCCAATGGATTGCCGCTGCTCCTTTGTCGATTTCCCTCACAAAAATCAAAGAAATATGGTCCATATGAGGAAAATAGCAAAAAATGCAAAAATTATGACTAAAAACTAGTCTAGTTCGCATAAACCTATACTAGAGGAAAATAACTTAAAGTATGAAACTCTACAGAAATTGTTTTAAATAAAACTCGCAAGTGCATGAATCATTTGCAATATAGTATGCTAATGAGGTCGATCAAACGAGGAGTTGAACTAATGTGATGGTAGTGGTCCCTACTTCAAACTACCTAACCTAGCTAAAATTAAAGCGATTTTTCACCTAAACTAAGGATGGAAATTAAAACATGAATTTGGAAACTAAGCTAAAACAAGAAACATGTTAAATGGAAAACTTTCCTAAATTTAAAACTTATAATTTTATGAATTTTGTAATTAAAAATTTTCCCAAAATGAAACATTCCTAAAGCGCAATTTATCAACTTTCCTAAACAAACTTTCCTAAACATAAAATTAATGATTAATTTAAGGGAAACATGATTTAGCAACCCACTTTCCTAATCATGCAAACTAAGAAAAGTAAGCAACCAAATCAACTATTTTAACAAGTGTGGAAAAATTAATTACTTTCCAAACTATTTAAGAAGAAAACTAATGGAATCTAACCATAAATAAACAAGAGAAATAAAGGAAAAATTACCACTAACAAACAATCAAAGGAAAAACTACCTTATGATCATGCATGTAACCATGGAATGGTATACATGATTCATTGGATAGGAGTGGATTTAACCAACTACTTTGGAAATCTAAGCTTGCAATCTATTTCTAACATTAACTAAGCTATCTAACAATCTAGTTGGGCTTGTGAAAAATCATGTGAACATGATTGTTTGGTGCTGAAAATTAACATAAACCATTCATGCAAAGAAATTCTAGCATTAAGGTAATTGAAATGTTCAATAAATAGAACATGCAAAACATGGAATTAATCACTTCTAATGCATTCAATCATTCAATAGCAAAGATAATTAATGATTGAACACAAACAATAATTGAAAATTCCAACTATCTTCATTGAATCAAATCAAAAGTTCATCAACATAATATTCCATACATGTAATCCAAATATAAAATTTAAATGTGATTACAATGATGCTCAATTAATCCTAATCACTCCTTAATTACCAGTCAATTTCTTCTTCAATTGTCCAAAAATCACTCATAAACTAGCATGCTTGAAATGAAGGGAAATCCTATGGAAAACTAAGGTAACAACCAATGGAACCTAAGCAACCAAAGCTGAAAAATTAAGAAGGCTGAAAAAGAATAAAGATGCAATGAAAGGTAAAGAGAAAAACTAGATTCAAGATGAATTCCTTGGCTGTCACTCCAAGGGAAAACCATCCTTGAATATTAAAAAAGATATAAAAAAAAGTCAAGGAAAACTAACATGAAAAGAAGTAAATTCTAGCGAAAAGAACAAGGAAGCTAACCAACCATCAAAGATGACTCAAACACATAAAAAATCCTAGGTTGAACACTTGAGAAAGAAGCATACACCTTGGAAGGAAGTGGCAGCACCCACAGTGTCCACAAAACAAAAGCTATAAATGGGCTATAGGAAGAGGGCCTCCTCCTCTCCAATGGAGGAGGCATCTTTTTCCTAAGTGGAAAAAATTCTTTTGCTAGGTATTTATGCTTGTTCTTCTAATTTTTTCTAGGATGCCCTAAGGCTGAGGTGTGGTGGGGATTAAAGTGTGTTAATTTGAATGGCCAGGATGGGGGAAAGGTTAGGGATTTCAAATAGGAAAGTGTGGATAGAAGGTGGTTGTCTCAAGGAAGGGGAGTTGGTGGGAGACGCCACCTTTTTAGGAAGGGACATCTCCCCCCTTCCAAAATTGTTGAAACACCTATGTTTTAGGAAGGTGGGTGGGAATGAGACAGAGGTGTTAGGTGGAGTGTTTTGGTTGGTTGGGAAGTTTCATAATTGGTGGAATGAAATGGAGTATTAGAAATTCATGGAGTACCTTGAGGGTGAGGTGGAAATTAAGGAAAAAGTGGGCAAAGTGAGAAAAACACTAAAAATTCAATGCTCCTATCCCATTGGTCTAGATGCCATCTTATTCTAACAGATTTTCTTGAATTATCTTCAAAATATTTCATGGATAACTCTCTTGAATCTCCTCCAATCCTCACCTTCCATATAGCTTAGCTTGATGGCTTAGATGGCTAACTTTGAAGGTTTCATTGGCTACGCTTCATGACTAGCTAAGGAAGCTTTCTTGGTTTCAACCCTTGGCTTGAGTGACTTGTTTGGTTTGGCTTGAATTCCTTAGCTTGCGACTTTCTTTCATGGCTTATATGGCTAAGGTAGCTTAGGTGGTGGGAATGCATGGCTTACTTCATGGGCCCACTTTGGACATGTTTAACTCCTTTAATCGCATCCATTACTTGTTTACAAGATGATCTTGACCTTTGGTGTGGTGGGAACACGTGGTTAACACACAGGATGCGTGTTCCCTAAGGAGGGAAGATGTGAAGGCCTAGGTACCTTGTAGATGGGAGACGGCTTAGGGATAGAGAGTTAGTCCCACATCGCTAAGGAAAAAGTTGCTGGGCTATTGATAAGAGTGGTGTGCGACTCTCCTTACAACAAGGCCTCCTGAGGAGACTTCTCCGTATAGAACAAAACCTTGAGGGTGAACCGTTGCTGTGAAGGCTAAGGTACCGTTTAGCAGTGAAGGCTGAGGGATGGATCTGGAGGTACCCAAAGAGGACAATATTGTATCCGCTATGCACTCTGCCCATGGTACAAGGCCTTTTCCTTGAGAAAATGGGGAAGAACAAAACCATGAGGTGTCTAGTTGTATGGATGACTTGTTTCCCAGAGCGGACAATATTGTTGTATGTGGGAGCCACTGGGCTGATATAGATGGTATCAGAGCTAACCCCTGACCCGGTGTGTGGCTGGTCGTATGCGGGCGCTTAGTTTCGTGGTTAACATGCGGGGATGCATGTTCCCGAAGGAGGTAAGATGTGAAGGCCTAGGTACCCCGTAGATGGGAGACGACTCAGGAATAGAGAGTTAGTCCCACATCGATAAGGAAAAAGTTGCTGGGCTATTGATAAGACTGGTGTGTGACTCTCCTTACAACAAGGCCTTTTACTCGGGAAACCGGGAAAGAATAAAATTGTGAGGGAGCTGGTTGTACGGGCAGCCAATTTCTCAAAGCGAATAATATTGTTGTATGTGGGAGCCATCGGGCTATTACAACTGGCACCTAGCTAGTAGCTGATGCTAGTGCAACTACTGTTTCTCCCCCCGAGACTATTGTACATTGGTGACCCATTTTCATGCTTGTTTTGTGACAATCCAGATAGATCTAACCATTGATCATGATCAAATACTAGACCTTTTAATCTATGACT
Organism: Warburgia ugandensis; assembly: GCA_035236585.1. NCBI lineage: Eukaryota > Viridiplantae > Streptophyta > Magnoliopsida > Canellales > Canellaceae > Warburgia > Warburgia ugandensis. The sequence continues at coordinate 45,449,692 of CP141130.1, forward strand.
AATTTCCAAACCCCACATGATCCAACTGTTGATTGATAACTAGCAACTAGATTTTTGAAATTTTTGATCATTCATCACAATCTAATTGTTGATTGGTCACTAAATGTTATATTTGTAACTAATTAGCACCTTTGAGATTATTTGATAGTTAATTAGCCACTTAGTACCTAGATCATCAAATGATTTGAGCTTTCATTTAGATTTGATCATAGGTATAGCACTAGACCATCAGATCTGTTACCTATGTGGTTCTCTATTATGATCTAATTATTGATCAACTACCAGATACTAGATCCATGACATTAGGCACTACCTCCCTCTCTAGTCTATAGTGATTCCATGGTTGGTGTGACAGATTCGTAGAGTCGTAAACTCCAATATGCCAATTAGTGGTCAAGATACTCAATCTGACTCATCCCACTTGCAGGTCAACGACCAGAGATATAGATCAGTAAGGATTCTAACCTTTCTGTATCTATAATTCTGTTATTTATGTTGTTATGCATGTGACAAATGGATAAGTTTGATTAATCTTATATAAGAATACTATTCAACTATAATTTGATTTAAATTATGAATATATGTGTAGACATGAGTCCCTGATTAACATCCAACAAAGTAGATTTGAGAAGATTTGAATCATCACTCGATGATGGAAAGTATTGTTGATCATTAGTGCATGCACTATTGTAGTGTAGCTTATACAAGTACGGGTCGATCCTATGTGGACTTGAGTTAAAAGGATGGAGTTTAAATAAAATTTAATTAGCTAGTAATTGAAAGAAATAACAAAAATTAAATAACATTGAATTGTAAACTAAAATCTATTCAACTAATAAAAAGTACACAAATTCAAGTTCAAAAGGATAGAAAATTAACCAAAAATAAAATAAAATTTGTTTAACTAGCTTGATTATGAAAAATTCCTCCAAATCTGATGCCATCCAAGTTGATCGACCTTCATCAATTTTTCACTGATATCACTAATTAAGGATCCAACAGCTGGATTAAATAGATTCCCCAAAATTTTGATGATTTGGACTAAGGAAAGATTTTGGGTTTTGGACGACTTAGATTGTATTTTGGGTTTTTAGATTGAAGATCAAAACTAATGAATAAGCTAGGAATTTTCCTAAGAATAAGATCTAGGAATTGATTTGAATTATAATGTGAAAAAGATCAGGAAATAAAATGATTATGTTTGTTAAAGCTAAACTACTAATTTGGTTAAGCTTAAATCAAACAAGATGAACACTTAGCATACACCCCAACCAGCATTTTGCTAGTCCTGAGTAAAACATGTGAAAAAACTAATTTTACAAAATTTCATACAAATTGCCACTTTTGTAGGTACTCAAGATTGCATTTAGCATATGCAACAAACCTTTAAACCCCTAGGTTAACCCCTAGTGGACGTGTTAAGCCCCATGAGAGTTTTCAGTGAATATACCCACAAAATTCTAAAAATCTTTTTTTAAAGTCAATTTCCACTTTTTCCTTAGAGAATTATCTTCAATAAATCCATCTACTTTAGCACACTAATAAAAATGAATGAAAATTTCAAAACCCTATGCATATACTAAATACATTTCAATTAAGCTCAAATGTTAGAGTGACTATGTGTGTACAATCTACATATAGATTAATCTTTATATCCAAATAGACAATAACTTTTGAACTCCATCTAAAATATGTTTTGACCTCAATCCTCACTAATGGAGATACACTTAGAAATAAAACCCTCAGATAAATGGTTCGAATCATATAAAAAAAGGGCAGCCTCGGTGCACAAAGCTCCTGCCACAAGGGCCTAAAGTACACAGCCTTACCTTGCATTTTGTAAGAGGTTGTTTCCACACCTTAAACGCATGACCTCAAGGTCACATGATGACAACTTTTACCATTGCTCCAAGGCTCCCCTTTGGTTCGAATCATATCTCTCTTTTAAATATATGAACAGAGTCCATAAAAGCAAATTTATCTCACATATACTCATGAAGGAGCAGGAGTTACTGAGGAATTTAATTTTGATCCCTTTAGAAAGGTTAAGATGTGATTACCTTTGAAATTTTAGAAATACTACTCTTTAAATCCTATCTTTTCATTTCCTCATCAGGACTATATTCATCCAAGAATCAATAGGTCATCAACTAGAACAAAATGTAGGCTTATGATAGGGTTATGAAAAGAAAGGGGTATAAAGGTTATTCAAAATTCTTCAAAAATAAGAAGAGGTCTTCCACTAGAGTTGAAAATTCTTTCTTTACTTTATTTGTTTGAAGTGAATATTTCTTTTTCCACTTTTTTGCTTTCTTCAAACTTTTTCTTTTTGTAGTACTTTTTCTTTCTTTGCAACACTTTTGAATCACTTTGAAGAATATTACTTTTCTTAATATTCACTTTACTACTTTTATTGTAACTGAAAAGTATATCTCTACTCATCTCTACCTTATCTTTTGAAGAAAATAGGTAATAGATAATTTTTAGTAGGTTAATATGGGTAAAGGTAATTTTGGTGATGAGAGAAAAGGCTTATATAAAAGGCTCAAATTAACTACCAAGTGGTAAAAATATTTTTGGTAGGCTTTATGTCTCTAGGTTAACAACAAGGATAGCCTAAATTATTTTTTAGGTTTCATATAATCAATCATATTCAATGAACTTCAAGAATTTTAAATGTAGTACTCTAATAATTCAAGTAATTAGCCAAATTTTAGAATTGATGGTGTAGCAGCCCTCAAATTTGGGTCATTTACTATGTATTAGTACAATTTACATTTGTGACTTAGATATATGGATGCATTTATGTTGGATGTGATGGCTGTGCATGGACAGACCTAGGGTAATATTGTTATTTGGTTTTACCAAAATTGGTATTTGGTTTGAATGGATTGGTATGGAGACAGAGTCTCCTATTTTACACATTTATGTTTATTATATCCATCAAGTATTTTTGGTAAAATGATATCCATCAGGTATGTGTGTGTAAATTTTTGAAAGAGTATAATTACTATGTAGCAGTAATATAGAAAGATCAGAGACGATTACAACTAATGAGAACTTGAGAATGTTCAAAGAAGTATTGTATTAATCTAAACTTGAAGTGGAACTAATTGAGGGTTTTAATTATGAATTGGAGGTGCATAGTGCCTGGAGGATACGATAACTATTTTCTGAGAATAGTTATTAAATAGTGATGATAATGTGGTCTCAAACGGCTAAAGAAGTCACTATGCAAAATCAATCTCATTAGAGGTGAGATTGACAGTTGTAAATGATTTGATTGATATGACCATAAAATTATTCATTAGTTAAAGGAAATGAAATGTTGGAGATGAGGATACCGAAAATGTAATTATGAGGATTCTAATGATGGTCGTTTGAGAAGAAGTGTTCCTCTATTGCTAAGACTTTTATCTAGAAGGCTCTTAGAAAGGACTTTGATGATTAGTATCTTTGCCTTATGAGCAACTTGTGATATTATGAGAATTGTTGCTACATGGAAAAGAAATTAGATGGTTCAATGGTATTGAACCGGTGTATATAGTTGAGGAGACTTGCTTCTAACTCCTTTACAATGGGTAAGGAGGCTATAGATAGATTATATTATGTTGATGCCTAAATTGAGGAATAATATGATTGTAGTGTGTCCTACATTGGCGATAGAGGCAGTAGACATGGCCTATATGTTAGAAAGGGATTCTCTTTGTACCCAGGCTGATTGTAGAGACTTGGACATGGGTAGTTCAAATCAGCCCAGTAAGGGTAAGAGACCCTTTTCATCAACATAGTTACAGAGGCCACTGAGCTAGTGAAAATTGATCAAGCAGTATTAAGATGCGAACAAGAGAAGGTGCACTAGTTGTAGGGACAGGCATCTGGACAATTATGTCTTAGAGTTAGTGTAGGTAATGGCATCAGCAGCCACCATTACAATGGCAATTTTTTTTTATGTTTTGACTATGGAGAGTCAAAACATTCATTTAGAGACTGTCCTAGAGGACAACAAGTCAGACTGACTGACATTGGAGATAGGACAAAGATGGCCCCACATTGGTGATGATGGATTTCTGCCACTACTTGAAGACAAGTATAGACCTCGAATTGGTTAGTGGGAAAATATTTTCTTGATTGCTGGTAAACATGCTAGGATCATGCTTGATTTAGGATCCAGTCATTTTTGTACTTTGTGTATTGGCACCATGATGAATATGCTTGTATACATGATAGTCTAAGGGTTGGATGTTATGATGCTGATGATGAGTGAGAGGATGGATATTGACCTCATCTTACTTGATATGATTATGATACTATGTTGGAAGAGAATCACTTATTTTTGTGTTATTTCTACCTAAAAGGTAATGCGGTATTTTCCTGAGGTGCCAAGTCCCCCTTATTAGAGTGACATTGGATGATAGAGAGTGGCAAAAGATTGGGCACATAGATGGTGTGTGAGAATTCACAATCTTTCATGAAGAGGTTCCAGGATTTTTCACCATGGGATATTGATGTCAATATTCATTTGACATCAGACTTAGTGCCATTTTTCTAAGGTGACATATAGGATGGCCCTAGCTGAGTTGGAAGGGTTCCATCTACAAGCTTTACTTGAGGAGTGTTTATCAAACTGGTGGGTTTTCATAGGGTGCATTAGTCCTCTTCATGAGAAGAGAGACAAATCCTTATTGCTATGCACATATTATTGAATGTTAGATAGTGCCACATTGGAGAATTGATATTCTCTATCATGTATTGATGGTCTATTTGATCAACTTTGGATGTGCATGGAAATTGTGGAGATTGAATTGAGGTTTGGTTATCACCAGTTGAGGATTGTGAGTAAGATGTCTTTAAGACAATTTTTAAAACTTGTTATCATGAATACAAGTTTTGAGTGATACAGAATGATGGAACCAATACACTGACAATATGTATGGATATGATGGGCTGAAATTTCAAATGTTATAAACAAGAGTATCTTAAAGACTAATCTCTTATTATGAATTTATGTATGTATGAGTGTGTTCTAAGAAGGTGAAATTCCTTGACCATGATACCTCTATTGATAAAGACGCAATTATTAAGATGGCGATGGGCTGGGATTAGTCCAAATTGGCAACTAAGGTTGATAGTTTCCTTAGTATGGTGGACTACTATTGTTGAGTTATTAAGTTCTTTAAGATAAATGTGATATGGATGTTGTTTTATATTACATGTATAAACTTTATTTCTCACTAGATGAGAGTTATGATAGTGATGTATGTTTTGTATAAATCATTTTCTTATGTGTAATCAGAATTTGATTTATGACCTATACTTGTGAGTAGCCAATGAGGGCTGCCTAAGAGGGTGACTGGTGAGGGCAAGTGTGAGAGGCACTGCTAGGCTCCTAGGTGGCAAACTTCTAAGTGGCAGGCTTCTAGGTGCTCACAGTATGATCTTGTTGTTGACTGGATATTGATTGGCATATGATTTCTTATCAGTAAGCTGGTATGCTCTAGCTTTGATGTCGTATGACTGCCTGTTAATGAGTTGGTATGCTTTGATTTTGTTTGACACAGATTGCCTATCGATGAGCAGATATGCTTCGATTTTGATTGGCATATATTACCAGTTCAAGAGTTGATATGGTATGGTTTGAATAATATACATTGGTCATTGGTGAGATGATGTGCTCTGGAATATATTTGGCATGGAATTGCCTATATGTGAGTCGAGGTACTTCAAATTTTATTGATATGTTATACTAGCTCTTGGATGAGAGTATGATTTATGCAAATTGTGTTATATGTGATTGTAATATGTTCTAACTATATTATGAGTTATGTGAATTCAGAGTGGTTTTGAAACATACATTGGTTTACATATATGAGTTGCTATCTAAGGAGATGACAAGGCATGGGATTGTTATTGACATTGACTCTCAAAATTTTTAGTATGATCTTTAGATCTTGTGATATGAGGATGCTTTTAGAATTGTTGAAGAATAACATGGAAAGAATTTCAAGGATGAAATTCCTACAAGGAGGAAAGAATGTAATGACCCTCAATTTCGGGTTATTTACTATGTATTAGTACAATTTACATTCGTGACTTGGATATATGGATGCATTAATGTTGGATGTGATGGTTGTGCTGGATAGACCTTGGGTAATATTGTTATAAATTGGTATTTGATTTGGACGGATGGGTATGGAGACTGAGTCTCCTATTTTATGCATTCATGTTTGTTGAGTCAATCAAGTATTTTTCTATCACATGGGTTATATGTGATGGTCTAAAATACAAAGGAGACTTTGTCATATTTTTGGTAGAATTTAGAGTATCATTCTATCATTAAATCTATGATTTTGTGGTTATATGACTCTTAGGGTTTGAAATGTATGGATTTTATTAGAGTTTTTGTTTTCAGTCGAATTTAAAATGAAAGTATTTAAAATAGGGATCTTGACTTTTATTAAAATTGTTATTATATTGTTATGAAAAAAAAGGGGTGTCATAGATGGGATCAAATTTTAATTAATGCATGCTGAAGAAAATTAGGAACATTTATAACCTCTTAAAAGAATGAACGGCTCTAAGACTCGCTTAGGTTGTAGGTCTCAACTGAATTTCTTTAGGATCTCTAAGTTATAACTACTTAACAATCTAGACTAAATATATGCAACTGTGTGCACTGATATGATATAAAACTTTGCTTTCATGGAATACTTTAGAAAATTAGTAAAATGATGAATTAATCATGTACAATTCCATTAATAAGTTAAAGCTATCTGGGATGAGATGTTACCAAGAAGCATCCTAGTTGCCTAATCGGTCAACTAGGATGAGAAAGTCTGATCTAGTTCATTAGATCTTTTTGATCACCGATCAACGCCTAGGATGTTCTTAAAATCCATTATTTTGGGGGTTTCTAGGGTTTTGGGTTCCCATGAACTCATCGGACAACTTAGATCTCCCAGCTAAGCTGTCCTTGAATACATTCAATCCTAGATCCACCAGTTCTGGTTTCACCCATGATTTGTCGGTGGGTGAGACCAAATCTAGTCTAGATCTGAGAGAAAAATATCAGAGAAGTAGGGAGAAGGAGTGGAGAGACATTACCTAAGCAGCTGGAAGAGACGGATTGAGGGTTTTTTTCGGTGGGTGTAGATCTGTCTATGCTTGCCAGAACCCTGGTTGGCAAAAATAATGGAGAAAAATGAAAACCAAATGAAGAGGAGAAGAAGAGGGAGAGGGAAAGAAGAGTGCGAGAGGGAGGAGATATTTTTCGTTGGTGATCACCTTCCTTGTAGGTGGCATGATCACTGATCTTCTCCCTTAATGAAGGAGTTGGAGACAGCTGAGGGTGCCATTATAAAATCTTACCCCTCCTAATTCTAAACCTTTCCAATTTTGAAACATATCAATATAATATTTGTGAAATTAACGAAATACCTTTATACTTAAAAGTTCTGTAACTTTCTCATCCGAGTTCCATTTTCAATATTCTTAATGCCGTTGGATTTCATTTTTTGAGTAGAATCTAATTATGAGGGTATTCTACCAAAATTTATTTCTATAAATTCTCACTCTAAAATTCATACTTCAAAATTTGGTTAGTTACATCACTACCCCTTGCAAAAAATTTCATACTTAAAATTTTGTAATTTATTACTCACTAAGGAGTTCAGGATATTTGTCCCTCATTTCTAATTTCTCTTCCCTGGTTTCCTCTTTTCTTAGACAGCATCTATTTTACAAGTACAAAATACTCCTTTTAAGGAATTCTATCATGCTAATCTAAAGTCTCCCTATTGATGTAAATTGATTATAATTTCTTATTTCATAACTTGGCTATGAGTAACTTGAACTTGGGCTCTGATACCAACTGTGATAACCCAGGTTTTTATAATGCATTTTAAAATAACAAGCTTTCACTTACGAGATCAATCTCTATTTAAAAATAATTTTTTGAAATAAATACAGCAGACAAATTCATTTTCTTTGAAATTCATTCACTAAAACTGAGAGTGTCATTATTTATTTCAAACAAATAGATAATGATCTAACATCATTAATAAATGAAACATACCATTGCAATTTGAAAAATATTTAAAAATAGATAATTACAGTTTTCAATATTGTTAGTCATAGCCCAAGTTAAGAATAATCACTTAAAGCTATTTTATATCAAATATTAAAATGATCATTTCCAAGTTTGGGATAACTGCATTCACACTAGTCTTTACCTTATCACACTTGATAGTAGCACTAAAACTTCCTGATGCTTCTTCCAATCCTGCTTGAGCTAATCTAAAAAATAATATATTTGGTTGAGTATTTATCATACCTAGTAGGTGACCTGATACTGCTAATTTGAAAATACAGCATGCAACATGCATAATTTTAAGAAGGATTTTTTAAGTAATAAAATCATGCAACCATCTTATGTAAGCATGGGTATTCATGAATAAATCATTTGTCCATTTATATATTCAAGTAATAGAATTTTCAACAAAATCAATCAATCAATAATAATATAAATATTATTAACTTCTTAAAGTAGAAATCGATGAAACCTAATGCTAGATACCCCAACCCTACAACAGTTTTTATACACATGGGTATGTCCGCGAACACATTAGTCAAATGGTCACAAGTACTCATTTAAGATCATCTCAGTGCACAATGCGTGGCGATACAACACAGAAATTATAAGGACCACTATGCTCACAATTAGCTATCTAAAATTTTGTCTTTGGTATCTAGAGACTAGCCTCCACGGCAACTGTGGATATGTCTCAAAAAGGGTGCCATGAACACCTCCAATGGTCATTCCCCACCACAGTAGTTAAAAAAAATAGGTTCCTCTTTAGGCACAAATACCCACTACCTTTGGTGGTTAGAGGTCGGGAGGCCAACCCTGTACAACCTCTTAGCATAGTGCCCACTAGGCTCACTATCTTTAAGTGGGTATAAATATTTTTTCCAAGTTTTAACATATACTAAAGCATGCAATTTATGCAACCTATTTCAAAATATGCAATTAATGCATATATAAAATTGTTCTACCATTCAAGAGTAAAAATGGGCTATGAAAGATATAAGTAGTAGTATTTTCAATCAAGATCATGAATCATGAAAAAAATTTACATGCTCATTATAAGAATACCATATCTCATTACATTTCAATAAATACTTAACACAGAAATAGTTTCAAGTAAATCATTTATGTTTAAAATTAAGTTGAAAACTTAGTAGCATCGGAATACTTACCTCAATGATGTTACTTAGTTGTTGTTTGTATTTTTCATCAGTTCAAATCCTGGATCTCCTTCAAGGTCTTTATGGGATCCTAAGTATAATTTAAGGGTAATAATCTAAGTATTGTTTCTCATTCTCTGTTGATCATCAGTCAGATTCACATATCAATGGCTTAGATCACCAATCTCGACTCTAATCCTATCTATCAATGGTCAGATATATGATCCAAGGATTGATGTCAATTATTCAGAGTTGATTTGAGTATATGGATCAGTTAAATTATCCAATTGACCAAATCTTGGGTTCTGATCATATTTGATCTTAAAATCTATGAGATTTTTATAGTTTCTAGGTCATGAGTAATCAAAATTGTTCTCTGATCATAAATTTTATTGAATAATTAGGTCCACATTGTCAAAATGAATCCAACCAACCATTCTAGTCATAAATCGGACTTATATAGCCTTCTGAATTAGAGATTATGTGTTTTAGATCTATTTAACGGTTTAGATTAAAATGCATCAAAACGAGGTCACCAGGATGCACCTTCTGAAATGCACTAGTGCATCTTAACGACCGTGATTATCAGGCTGCATATCAGTTCCTAGGATGTAGTTACGTCCCGGTCAAAACGCGATCGCACCCGCACTTGCATGCATAGAGCCGCACCGAGAGGATGCGTCTCCATCGCGCTTTACCAAGAAGTATCTTGGTCACCCAATCTAGCTGACTAGGATGAGATAGTTCAATTTGGTCCTTGAGATCTTTTTGGTCACCGGTCAATGCCTAGGATGGTCCTAAAATCCAATGTGTTGTGGGGTTCTTAGGGTTTTGGAGAAGGAGAGGAGAATAATAGGACGTCTTTTTGAGAGAGAGAGGAGGAGAAACGAAAGTTTAGAACATGGGAGAGAAGGAAAGGAAAGAGAAGAAATGAGGAAGGAAAAAGAAAAGGAAGGAAAAGGAAAAGGAAAAGGAAAAGAGAAAGGAAAGAAGGAAAAAGAAAAGGAAGGAAAAAAGAAAAAAAGAAAAGAGAAGAAAGAAGAAAGAAGAAAGAAGAAAGAAGAAAGAAGAAAGAAGGAAAAAGAAAAGAAAGGAAAAGTGGGGAAGGGGTTTCCTTTTTTGTCCATGATTCCAAATTTAGCTCCATTGTCTTCTAGGAAACTATCACATCCATCTTCATGGGTGATCTGGCCCATCCATTGCCCTTTAAGATGATCTACACCGTTAACTTTTAATCGTATCCATCAAAGCCTCTTTTGGTTAATCTGCAAAAGAAAAAACTAAATTAGAATCATCTAAACAGTACATTAGTCATTTAATTAACTCTAATGATCATCTGACCGTTGATTTTGACAAATTAAGGTTTGGATGGTCAATTGGAGTTAAATTCAAAATCAAGCTAAGTTTTGCAAATTTGAACGGTTAGATGATCTAATTGAATGCTAAATTAGGGGAATTTTGACCAAAATTGAATACTTAACACACCCCCTGACCAGCATTTTGCTAGTCCCGAGCAAAACATGCAAAAAACCAAATTTCAAGATTTATTTTTAAGTCAACTCCTCTTTTTCCTTAGAGAATTATCTTCAATAAGTCACATCAACTTTAGCCAACTAATAAAAATGATTGAAGAATTCAAAACCCTACCCATATGCCAAAGTAATTCCACTTCAGGTCAGATCTTAGAGTGTGTGTGTCTGTGTACAGTCTACATATAGAATAATCTTGATCTCTAAGTGGACTTCTAACCTTTGAACTCCATCCGAAATGTGTTGCAACCTCAATCCTCACTAATGACATACACTCAGAAACAAAATCTCTCAGATAAAGGGGTCAAATCATATCTCTGTTTTAATTATGTGAGAAAAGTCAATAAAAACAAATTTACCTCACATATACTCATGAAAAATGGGAATTACTAAGGAATTTAATTGTTTTGATCCCTTCAGAATAGATGCCATTACCTTTGAATATTTAGAAATACCACTCTTTTAGATCCTATCCATTCATTTTCTCATCAAGACTATATTTCTCCTAGAATCAATAGGTCTTTAACTGGGACGAAACGAAGGCTTAGGATAGGGTATCAAAGAAAGGGTATAAGGTTATTCAAAGTTTCTTTTAAAAATAAGTAGAGGTCTTCGATTAAAGTTGACAACTCTTCTTTTCTTTGCTGAAGTGAATATTTCCTTTTTTCATTCACTTTTCTTTGCATTCTTCAAACTTTTTTTTTTTTTCAGACTATTTCAGTACTTTTGAATCACTTTTAAGACTATTTCTTTTCTTAATATCCACTTTCTACTTTCATTACAACTAAAACATATTTCTTCATTCTTCTCTAACTTATTTTTCAAAGAAAATGGGCAATAGATAATTTATACAGGGTTAATATGGGAAAAGGGTAATTTGGGTGGCAAAAGAAAAGGCTTATATTAAAGGCTCAAGTTGGCTAACTAGTGGTAAAAATATTTCTAGGTAGGCTTTATGTCTCTAGGTTAACAATAAGGATGGCCTAAATCATTTTCTAGATTTCCTATAATCCATCAAATTCAATGAACTTCTAGAATTTTAAAGATAATATTCTAATTATTCAGGTAATTAGCCAAAATTAAGATTTTTGGATCAATTCTCTTGAAGGACGTTGAAGAAAATTAGGAATATTTATAACCTCTCAAAAGGATGAATGGCTCTAAAACTCACTTAAGTTATAGGTCTCCACTGAATTTCTTCAGAATCTCTAAGTTATAGCCACTTATCAATCTAGACTATCCATATGCAACTACGTGTACAGATGTGATCTGAGACTTTTCTTTCATGGAATTCTTTAGAAAATGAGTAAAATGATGAATTAATCATATTCAATTCCATTAATAAGCTAAAGTTATCTAGATTATACTTCAGAAAATCCAATTCTCTTCATAGTGTAGGAATTAACCTAAAATTTTTCTTTCTTTTTTTTGAAAAATAAGGAAAGCACCTAAAAACCTAAAAAAAGCTAGAATTTGCTAGAATTCTACACCCCACAACCTGACAAAAACATTGTCCTCAATGTTTAAAAGTAGGATGATGATAATGCATTGAGAAATGCAAAAAATTTGAGAGATATAGAAAAAAGAAATCAGAAAAAGTAAAAAGTAAAAAGTAAAAACTAAGCTACATACTTTATTTTTTAGATGAAAATTTTTAGAGGAAAAATATTACTAAGTTCAAAACTTCCCTGGGTCCCATACGAAATGAGCTGGACAGGCCTCTGAAAAGGAATGATGAATAAATTTATCTTGCAATTTAAATTTTAAATTTTATCAGAAGGCAAGATAAATTTATCTTCAAGCTGCTTCACATAATTAGAGACAATTGTGGGAGTTCGATGCAGCCTTTTTGGAAATGGAGCAAGGATGTCATATTGCTCAGTGGGTGTGACATTTTCCTTATCAATAAATTCATCTCTTTTTTTGACCAGTTTAGATACTATTTTAGCCTTTCTAGGTCCAGATTGCTCAATTATGTTACCATTATGAATAATGGTAGCTACCTTTGTTTGTTCCATGTTTGTAAATGAAGAATTAATCTCGTCTCCTACATCCATATCATCAAGATATTCATTTGGTGGAATAGAACATTACTCTTTATTAATAGTATTTAGTATTTGAGACATCATGTCCTTCAATTCAGTCATGGAATTTGTGTTCTCTTTTAATTGGGCTTTAATTTGAGCAATTTTCTTCTCCTGGTATTGCATGACTTGAAGAAATTTATCCTCCACTTTCCTCTTTTGTGGAGGAAGGTAAGGTCCATGAGCAAATGGTCCTTTGTGGTGATAGGGTTGATGTTGGGACTTCTGTGAGACATTAGCCTTATATTCATTTCTAAAAGTGGAATGATTACTCCATTTAGAATTATACGTATCTAAAGATGGGGGAAAATGTTGCTCATAAGAATGTGTCAATTCATCAAGAGCATCCTGAAATGCAGGAGCAATAGGACATTCCTGAGTGGGGTGTGTATTACTTTCACAAATATCACACACCTGTTCGACTTTCTTAGAGGGACATTTCTCCATTTCCATGGCCTCAATTGTTCTATCTAGGGATGTTATTTTTATATCATCTTTTTCAGTCATAGCATATATTTCTCCCCTAAAGGATGTGGTGGTGGTCTTAGGCTCGCTTGAAAAACCTACTTTTTCTGAATCAGCCCAAGTTTGTGCACTCTCTGCCAACCATTCCAAATACTTTTATGCTTCTTCAGGTTGTTTATTTAAGAAATTACCATTGCACATCATTTCAACAAATTGATGCATATTAGATTTAAGTCCTTCATAAAAGAAGTTAATGATATGCCAAAGTTTGTATCCATGATGTGGACAAGTCAACAATAATTCCTTAAATCTTTCCCAGCATTGATAGAAAGTTTCATTATTTGTCTAGGTAAAATTCGCTATATTTCGACGAAGAGCAATTGTCTTATGTCTAGGAAAGAACTTATTCAAGAAATTCCTAGTCATATCTTCCCATGTTCATATGGAACCTGGTGGCAGTGAATGAAACCACATCTTAGCCTTTTCTTTTAAGGAAAAAGAAATAGTTTGAGTCTTACCATATCTAAGTCGATGTTTTGTGTATGTTGAGTCGTGCACACTTCATCGAATTCTTGTAAATGCATGTAAGGATTCTCACTATCCAACCCATAAAATTTGGGAAGTAAATGAATTACTCCCACCTTTAATTCAATCATACCAGCATTTGGAGGTAAAAGTATACATGAAAGTGTGCTGGTATAATTAGGCTGCAAATAGTCTCTTAGTGTCATCCCACAAGAATTTTGGTTATGCCAATTATTCTCATGTGTTTTATATTGGTCCTTTCTCCTATTTCCATGTGGTTGAGAATGATTCCTCCATTGACGTATATCATCATTAAATAGAGGTGGAGGATCATCAGCATTAAAGAGAGGATTGCTCGTCCATGAGGAAACATCATAATTATCAAAGATGAAAGGTGGTTCATCATCATTAAAGAGTGGATTGTTTCTCCATGGGGAAACACCTTCTTTATTAATGTTGGGGTGTAAATTACTCTTTTGATCAGTGTTTAAATTATTCATTAGGTGCAAGTGATCATGTCTTCTCTTCTCTTCTCTTTTCTTTTCTTTCTTTTTTTTTTGTGTTTGTTTCTTTTTTTTGGAAAACTAACCTAAATGATGCAACCTAACTTCTAGAATGATGCGCAAACAAAAGGGCACATTCAACTAATTCTAAGGCTAATAAGCAGCAATATTTTGATTTTCTTGATTTTTTGTGGGGATGATGCTTTTAATTAGCCTAATCTAACGCTCCTCCTCTCTTTAGGAGTTGATTACTGCTTACCAATAACCACAGTGATGAAAAGCCACTAGAGTGACAATAAATCGTGTCCTATTAAGAGGGTCCTACGAGCATGTGATGGCCCTATAAGTCTCTTCTGATTGATTTTAAATTAATGTGAAAGGAAGGTTTGCGCACTTGAGGTGATTATCCTAAGTGGGCCAAGAGGTGGCGATGAAATCCACCCTTGATCTTATGGGGGTAGGGTGCCCTTACTAATTAATTTTCACACACCATGGCAATTCGATCAGCATATAAATCACCTTAAAACATTAAACATGCCCTAAGAATGCAATTAAAAGCAGTAAACTAATGCAAAATCATAAAATGCAGCAATTATAAAAGATGCTTTCTAAATGAGTTCCACTACCAAACAATGCAAATTATTCTAAATGCAAACCCTAATCTAGGAAATAAATGAGTGAGAAAACTCACAGTGGGATTTCTGATGAAGATCAAGTGTGGGCCACCTTATCCCACACTTGCCCTCTATATTCCATTAGTTTACATTTTTGGTGATTTATGCTCATCATATCTTAACTACTTAAAAATTGAATATACTAATAAGATTTGACAATAATTAAATCATAAACTTTAAAGCATAAATCTAATATAAATTTAACAATTATTTATACTAACATGATTCTTACGAATGTAATTTATCCTAATGAAATAAAACTATACTTAAACTAGCATGATCTTAAATAATGAAATGCATGAAATTTTACTAGTAATCTAATGGAATCATGCTAAAATCTTAATTTCAAACTAACATGGCCCTAAGATAATTAAATTACCAACCTATTATAATAATCTAATAACATATAGAGCATAGCCTGCTAAAATTTAAGAATTACACTATCATGCTTCCTAATCTATGGCATAAATCACATTTACAATTCTATTATCAAATAAAAGACAAGTAAACTATTTAGATTAAGATTATTAAAAACTTTTACTTATGATCCAACCATTAGATTTTAGATATTTTCCTTTAGATCATGGGTTTTAATTACATTTAGGACTTTTACTTCATTAATGTCCAAAGATCATATCCATTTGTTTTTGTCACATTTAATCAATGATCTCACTAAATTCCATCATAATCCCATTCATACAACCCATCAAAAGGTCTGATCATGCTTGATCTTATTGATCAAGTGGGTCCCTTTGTATTTTTAGGATTTTTCTACCATGAAGGGTAGATTCCTCATTTGATGTTAGATCTGTCAAAATAAATCATGGATATTACTTTATTTCAACATTATATCATCATTGTGTTACACCCCAAGATCTGATCACCTCAGATCTTAAAGATCATAAAAATTAGAACCTTAATTCCTAAAAATAAAATGTTTCTTGAATATTTTTTTATTAATTTTATGATTTA
The DNA here is from genome assembly GCA_035236585.1 of Warburgia ugandensis. Lineage (NCBI taxonomy): Eukaryota > Viridiplantae > Streptophyta > Magnoliopsida > Canellales > Canellaceae > Warburgia > Warburgia ugandensis. The sequence goes on from CP141130.1 coordinate 45,465,690, forward strand.
AGAACAAAATAGATATTACAAGCTTTCCATAGCTTATTTTTTATCTTAATTTGGAGTTCAGATGACTTCATAATTGAACTTTGAAGTTCACAGTCATTTCAAGGGTCCAGATTGGATCTGGGCCTAGCGAAACGGGCGGTCCTGATTAGTTGGGTAGAGTGGGTCCAGTTGGGTAGAGTGGTTGCAGCACTCCAGTCACTAGGATGCATAGGGTAATGCGCTCCCTGGGGACACATGGAGTAACAGCTCGAATTTTCCATCTGAGTCCTCCATCATACAAAAATGAAGGGTTCTTGTCCTTACTTGATTTTTATAATTTTTATCCTAAAACTAATTTTAGAAAACTAAAAATTATATAAATTAACATGAAATAAGTATGGGAAGTGTTTTCACATACCTCATTGGAGAAAAATGTAAGTTGTGCAGCCTAATTTTAAAGAAATATTCCTTTGATGATAAGATTGTGATAACAGCTTATTTTATGATTTCCCATTGATTGCACCGTTCAATCTTGAAATTTCTTTTGGATTTTTGTAGATAAGGTAGGCTAGGACAATATGAATGGTGGGATTTGTGACATTTATTTTGGAACAGAGTGCCTAATTGAATTTAGGTCTCTTGTTCCAATCTAGAGAGAGGAGAGAGAAAGTGAAAGAAGAGAGATTTTTGGGAGTTTTGGAATTTTGGTAATGAATCTAGAACTTTTTTTTTAGGGAAAGGAAGACAATTTCATGAGAATTTTAATGAACATTTTTGGAGGATTTTTTGGGATGTATTTATAGATGTTTTAGAATTTTTCATAATTACTTGTAATAATTATGTTTTGATTCTTTTGAATATTAAATTGACATTGGATCCTCCGCTACCACATCCTTCTCCACTATCAGCTGGTAGTGATTTGATCACTCATTATATGTTTTCTGGCCGTTGGGTTCATTTGTGGCCCCTACTGAGGTGTAAAAAGACCATTTTGCCCTTTTGTAGAGAAAAATCTGTTTTATTCTCCCAAACTCAGAATTAAGCATATTTAGTGGTGTTGGAATTGTATTTTCAAGTACATTATAAATATTGATGTCTTAGATCTCAATTATGGGTAAAATTACCATTTTATCCTTTTATAAAAATGAAGAAAATTAGGGATTTTTTATTTTAACTCCGAATTGAACATACTTAGTGTCATTTCAATTGATTTTTTGAGTATATTCATAATTTCTAAGTTTTAAATTATGTTTTAATCTCTATAAAAAGATAATTTCTAATAATCTTACATTTGAGCCTAGAATTTTTGAAAATTCAAACTAAATTGATTTTCTCAGTCAATTTACAAAAATTGGGGTTATTACAATCTTCCTCCCTTATAATAATTTCCTCCTCAAAATTCACATTTTAACTTATGAGTTTTCATTAACTCATTCATAAGTTTGCTCATGTGGCCTTGCCACTTAAGGAAACCTCCATTTCCTTTCATTCATAGTTCATGTTACCTTCTCCTTAAAGGTAAAATCACATTTTTGGGTCATAGACACACATCTTACTAATAATGCTAATGCATCAATCACTTAAGCTAATTCTTTGCTAGAATTTCTAAAAGGATTAATAACTCTTAACTGAGTTATCCTTTTGTTTCAAAATCTTCTATTTCACTTGACTAATATACTAAATTTCTACTCCTCATTTTCACCAATCTTTCAATACTTCATATTTTTCCATTCTAACTTCTATTGCTCATCCTCATTCCTTTTCAACATATATAGTTTTGGCATATTTTCCCTAATATGTATAGTCCTTAGCCTATCTACCAAAATGACATATTGCTTGATTCTACAATTTCAACTATTGTTTTTTGTAACAATCTTCCAATATTTGGAAGTAATTATCTCTTCTTGGTTCTCCCATTGTTTGGAAGTACTTATCTCATTTATGTTCTAGATAATCATACTCCTTTACTATTTCTTTCTATTGAAAATTTCTTTTTAGATCCTAATATTAACTAATAGTTTCCTTGTAATAACTTCTTCCTCAACTTTCATTACTATTCTTGTACTATGATTTCCTCTTTATTCATAGCACTTCATTTTCTTATTCCTCCTTTTTAAGATTATGTATTTCCTCATGCTTCTTTCAACCATACCTCATAACTTTTCCATATCATACTAACCATTTATTTGAAGTATTCTTGATAATTCCTATTAAAAGAGTTTATATTGACTTTGTAGTCATCCACTCTCAAGCCTTTAAAAACTCCATAATTTACTATATATTCTTCAAGTCTCAATAACCTACCTTAAACTCTTTATGGTTTATGTAATCAATGGCACAATTATACTAAAAGCATGTCCTTATATATGCTATACAATCAATAAAAGATAAATTTCTCTAACTGTCAAAGTTATCTCACAATTCAGTTTCATCTCCAATCTTTGTTGGTTCAACTTCCATATCATTCTTAGAATTTATATGATCCTAAACTTTGCTTTCTTCAATCAACATGTACACTTACCAAATAGTTGACAAGTTTTGTAAGTGTCTATCATATATTCTATAAATGCTCTTGATTTTCTTAAATCAATTCCATATATCACTTCCAATTCATCTAATATATTTCATTCTCCTCAAATTCATGAAGATCATTTATCCACCTCATATAACTCAAAATTTGTTTTGATTTCATACTATTATGTTTCATTTCAGATTCCCAATTGATGATAATAAATTTGGGAATTACTCATCCTTATAGAGTAAAAAGGTACTTAATTTCCTCAATAATATTATTTATGTTCAAGGCATCCTCACATTGACCTTCCTTTTTCTTTTCTCAAGAAAATTGTTAATTCCCAATGTAAACTTATTACTATAATCACTCCTCTATCTTCTAATCCTTAAAAAAATTTCTTTCCACTTATCCAAATAAGTTGATGTCATTTTTCTCAACTACTATAGATATTTCCTCATTCAATCTCATGTTAGATTGAAAATCTTCAAAATATCTTAAAATTTCTAACCACATATTTCTACCAAAAATCTGGATTCATACCTCATTCATAATCATCTCATTTTTCCAAACTTTAAACTTAAGTTTAGCTACCTATATTTGTTTGTAGGTTTTCATTCCTCATGATTATTTCACCATTCCTGCAAAATGTATTTTTCCTCACTATATTCCAAAATTCTTTTAATATCACTAAATCTATCATATAAGGAGAATCAATATTCCCTAAATTCATCATATTAATATCCATATTCATTTATAGGTCTTCACTTTCCATTTTATCATCAATGAAAAATATGCTTCTTTTTACTATACTCGATATTGATTTCCATATTTCTATTCTATCATATAATTGAATCAATGTTCCTCTAAATTTTATCTCCTTATTTGTCTTTATTAAAACTCTTTTCTCATTCATCAATTTACCCATCTTCTTAAATTCTTCTCAAGTAAGATCATCTCTATTTTGATGATTAAATCCTTTAACTAATTGTCATAATACTATATATATGTAGCAATTGTAAATCTTACATTATATTTATTATTTATTATTATTGATTTCAAATTTTGTAATAATTATAAGGTTTTATCTTTAATATCTATTTCTCATAGATTTCTATTTACCTTTCCTATAAAAGTTGGATTTTATCCTTCTCCATTATTTCCATCATATGTTTCCAATTTATCATCCCTTTTCTTAATCTCCATTATTTCACCTAATAATAGTTATATATATATATATATGTATATATATATATATATATCACACACACACTAGAATCAATGTTTTTTATTTCTACAAGTATCTTTACTTAAAATTTCAAGTTATACCGGAATATTACATCTTCCGCTATTGTAATGTTTTTCCTTACTTGTTTCTATACTTACTATTCACTATTTTGATATCATTAACTTATTAAGTAGTACTCCTAGTTATTTCACTAAGTAATATCTACTTATACTCCACTAGTACTTTATGAGTTAATCACATTAATTCATTCTCACCTAATGAGTTAATCACATAACTTTGCCTATACTCATTCTCAACTAATGAGTTAATTACATAACTCATTCTCATCAAATACTATCTTATTTCCCTAGTCACTCACTATTTCTCATCCTCTAATTGGATTGTCATCTTCATATTGGACATAAGGGTACTATACTATGACTAGATGAATGGCTCTGATAGCAACTATGATGACCAAGGTTTTTGTAACACATTTTGTAATACATTTTTCAAAGGCAGGGCCCTTAGTAGAAAAATATTTTTGCAAAACAAAGCAGTGGAAATTCTTTTCTTTAGAACTTGTTTTGAAAAACCCAAGTCATCACTTCATACATAACATAAGTAGAATTTTTGTATAAGATAAAATTCCAATGAAGGAATATACTTTTATTAAATTCCAGAATCCATCCAGTGGTTCACAGTATTGCCCAGGTATCAGTACAGTACTTGTCCAAATTACATAATCCAAATTTCAAAGCTCACCATACACTAAAAATTCTCAATACAATACAATGCTCTCAAATAAAATACATGCCTTCAAGGCATATACCCTGATTAATTATTTTTCCAAGTCTTCTTAAGTCTTGAGCTCCTAATTCTCCTTCTCTATATATGAGATATTGTAAACATTGAAACATTTACAATATCTTAGCAAGCTATGCTTGGTAGGGGATTGAAGAAGCATAATAATTTGATAGTATAATCCTAATACTTCATAATCCCATTATTCATACTCATGGATCAATCTCTTTACTTTGTCATATATGTACATCCTTACACATACATACTGTATACTTTGTATACATACATACATACATATATATATATACGGTCAAAACCATGAAAAATAGTTAATATCTCAAAACACAATCATACCCAGTTTATACTGAGTTGATCAATCATCCAGACTCTATTGGACATACTCCCTCATTTGGTCAGTATTAGTAATCCATGATTACCCGACATCTCATCATGCCATATTATGATTTCACTATGCCATGCATCATAATGCAGAAATACTCAAAGGAACACTATGCATGCAATCAGAATCTATACTATCATGCTTGGATAACTGTCCAATAATCCACCTACACCATAGTTTTGATCCTATCTATATTCTTTATTTAATCTTGTCCTTTGATATAAAAGATCTAGATCTTTTGTCATATCATGATCTATCTTCCTTAGATAGTGTTTATCCTATTGATTAATAGATTTGATGGTTAGAATGATCTTCTAACTTTCAGATCTAAGTATTTTATACTCTAAGTAAAATCTCCTATCTAAGCTATCCTTGAGTGGCTTCCATCCTAGATCCATTGATTCTGGTTTTAAGAGTGATTTCTTGGCTAGTGAGAGTAGATTTGGCTTGGATTTGAGGGTAAAATGCCAGAGAAGGAGGGAAATGGTGAGGGAGTGGAGAGACCTTACCTGGATAGTTGGAAGAGATGGATTGGGGTTTTTTCGATGGATGCAGATCCATCTAGGCTTGCCAGAAATGATGGAGAAAATGGCAACCAAAGGGAGAGGATAAGAAGAGGTAGAGAGAAAGAAGATGGAGTCCAGGGATGAAAGAAGAGTGGGATGGGGGAGGGGGAGGAGATATTTATCGCTGGCGATACACCTTCCTTGCGTGCAGCACCATCACTGACCTTCTCTCCTAGCGAAGGAGTCAGAGATGGAGAGGGTACCATTATCAAGAATAGCCCTTTCAAATTCTAACCTTTTCCAATTTTGAAACATATCAATATTTTATTTGTAAAATTATCAAAATACCCTTATATTTAAAAGTTCTATAACTTTCTCATCCGAACTTTGTTTTCAGTGTTTAGAGTGTTTCCACCAAATTTTATTTTATTTTATAAATTCTTACTTCTAAAGTTCAAAATTTATAAAACATTCATCCTCCTATTTAATCCAATTTTACAAAATAAAATAGGACTTAAAAATTCAGGTTGTTACACATATGAAATGAGCCATATAGGCCCTTAGAAAGGAAAGGTGAGTGAATTTATCTTGTAATTTTGAAATTTATTTTATCACAAGGCAAGGTATCAACTATGTCTCCAGGCTACTTCTCATAATTAGAGACAAATGTGGTAGGTTGATGTAGCCTTTGTGAAAATAGGGCAAGGATGTCATATTGCTTAATGGGTGGGACATTTTCCTTATCAACAAATTTATGTCTTTTTCTAATAGGTTTTAGTACTTTCTCAACCTTTTTTGGACCAAATTTCTCAATTATTTTACCACTACGAAGAATGATAATTACCATTTTTTGTTCCATGTTTGTAAATGAAGAATTAATCTCACCTACCACATCTATATCATTAGAGTTTTCATTTGGTGAGATAGCACATTGCCCTTTGTCAATGGTCTATAGCATTTGGGACATCATGTCCCTCAATTCAGTCATGGATTCTATGTTATCTTTTAATTGGCCTTTAATTTGAGCAATTTTCTTCTCCTAGTATTGTATGTAATGGTGAAAGTTATCCTCCACTTCCCTCTTAGGTGGAGGAAAGCAAGGTCCAAGAACCTCATTGTGCTGGTTGGTAAGGTAGTATTAGGCCTTATATGAGACATTAGCATTATATTCATTTCTCCAACAAACACTAGGATGATTACTCCAATTGGAATTATATGTCTCTAAAGATGAGGAAAAAAGTTGCTCATAAGAATGTACTTGTTCATGAAGCATATCTTGGAGTGCAGGAAGGATGGGACATTCCTAAGTGGGGTGTGTATTACTTTCACAAATATCACACACCTATTCGACTTTCTTTGAGGAAATTTTTTCCATTTTCATTGCCTCAACTGTTCTAGCTAGGGATGCTATTTTAGTATTCATATCAAGTTTTTCAGTTATAGCATATATTCCTCCCCCAGTGGATTTGGTGGTAAACTTAGGCTTGTTTGGGCAACCTACCTTTTCTAAATTAGCCCAAGTTTGTGCACTCTCTATCAATCATTCCAAATACTCTTGTACCTCATCCATTTTTTTATTTAAGAAATTTCCATTGCATATCATTTTAACAAATTGACACATATCAGAATTAAGTCCTTCATAAAAGAAGCTAATGATACATTAAGATTCGTATCATGATGTGGAAAAGTTAGCAATAATTCCTTGAATCTTTTCCAGCATTTGTAGAAAGTTTCTTTATCCTTCTATGTAAAATTCATTATATTTTGATAAAGAGTATTTGTCTTATGTATAGGAAAGAACTTATTCAAGAGCCTCCTAGTCATTTCTTGCCAAGTTTGTATTGAACCTACTAGCAGTCAATAAAACCACATCTTAGCTTTATCCTTTAAAGAAAAAGAAAATAATTTGAGGCTTACCATGTCTAATTCAATGTTTTATGTATATATTGGGTCATGCACACTTCATTGAATTCTTTTAAATGAAAGTAAGGACTCTCAATATCCAACCCATAAAATTTAGCAAGTAATTGAATTACTCCCACCTTTAATTTAATCATACATACATTTGGAGGTAAATTTATACATGAAGGTATGCTGGTTGGATTTTGGTTATCCCATTTATCCTCATGTGTTCTAAGTTGGTTGGATTCCCTGTTATATTTCCTTCTCCCACTTCCATGTGGTAAAGAATGACTCCTCCATGGATGTATATTGTCATTAAAAAGAGGTGGAGGATCATTAGCATCAAAGAAAGGATTTCCTGTCCATGAGAAAACATCATCATTATCTAGGATGAGAGATGGTTCATCATCATTAAAGAGGGGATTGTTTCTCCATGGGAAAATATCATCTCTATTAATGCTGGGGTATAGATTACCCTATTGATCATAGTATAGATTTGTCATTGAATGCAACTGACTATCTCTCTCTCTCTCTCTCTCTCTCTCTCTCTCTCTCTCTCTCTCTCTCTCTCTCTCTCTCTCTCTCTCTCTCTCTCTCTCTTATTGGGAAAACTATCTTACATGATGCAACCTAACTAATAATTATTGATAATGATATAGCACAAAAATTTAAACAACCCTAAGGCTAGCAAGCAGACAATTTGTTTGTCTTGAATTTGTGTGGGGGGAAGCTTTTAGATTAGCCTAATCTAATGCTCCTCCTCTCTTTCAGATTTAACTACTACTTACCAGTTGGGTTATGCTTTAAAGTGGTTAATACAATCCTCATGTCAGGAGGCATTTAGACCTCAACTCACATTAATAGAAGGTGTGGTAATATCACTTGGATTTTAAGACACCCACTATAACCACAGTGCTTAGAAACAACTAGAGTGACAATAGATACATCCTCCTATGAACATGTGATGGCCTCTACAGGTCCCTTCTTATTAATTTTAAATTAATTAGGAAGGTTGGGTTGCACACTTGTAGTGATTATCCTAGGTGGGCCAACAGGTGGTGATTAAATCCACTCTTGACCTTATGGGGTCGGGTGCTCTTACTAATTAATTTCTACACTCCATGGTAGTTTGATCAACATATAAATCACCTTAAAGTGATAAGCATGCCCTACAAATTCAATTAAAAATAATAAAATAATGCAAACCCTAAAATACAAAAGTCATCAAGTATGCTATCTATATGCAATTACACTACCAAACAATGCAAAATTATTCTAAATGTAACTTCTACTAAAAAAAAAAAAGTGAGGAAAACTTATAGTGGGGTTCTAATGAAGATCAAGTATGGGCCACCAGTCCCCACACTTGCCCTGTTTTAACACAGCCCATTTAAAATTAAAATTAAAATAAATTACAAATTATAATGGAACCTAACTACTAGTTTCACTCAAAGGAAAAAACTAATCTAGGAAAGCAAATAAATCCTAATTTGGGGAAGTTTTGGCCCACAAGATTGCCACCACTACTCCTTTGCCAAATTTCCTAAAAAATTAAAAATAGTAATAAGTATGAAAATTCAGGAAATAGAGTGATTATGTATCGAGAAAAATAAAAAATGCATCTAAAATTCTAAAACAATGCAATTTCTAAAAAAAAAATTTTAAAAATTTTTTTATTAAATTTTATGAAAACTCCATTGCGGTTCCCTAGAAATGGCACCAAAAACTAGTTTATTGTTTACTGTAAATGTTTGAGCTATTGTAGTGTAGCTTATTCAAGTACAGGTTGATCCCACGGGAACTCAACTTAAAAAGATGGAGTTTAAATAAAATTTAATTAGTCACTAATTGAAAGAAATAACATAAGTTAAATATTAATAAATTATAAACTCAAATCTATTCAACTAATGAAAATTACATAAATGCAAGTTCAAAAGGACAAAAAGTTCAATAAAAACAAATAAAATTCACTTTCCTAGCTTGATTATGACAAATTTCTTCAAATCTGATGTCATCAGAGTCAATCAACCTTCATCAATCTCTCAATGATATATTTGGTTAAGGATTCAATGGCTGGATTAAACAGATTCTCCAAAATTTTGGTGATCTGGACTAAGAAAAGATTTTGAGTTTTAGATGGCTTAGATCGAATTTCTAATTTTCATATTGAAGATCATAACTAATTTATCTACACATAATACATGAAAAGAATAATAGCTTATTTATAATTTCTACAAGGGCAGGATGGGTGAGTGCTCCACAAGAATAAAAAAAGAAAGCATGACCATGATGCACGTCCAAAATGGGTAGCATCCAATGAGCCTATATAGATGGTCATATGAATTGTAATTAATGTTGACAATCCCTAAGTATAGAACAAGTTGGCAAGAAAATAAGAAAATTTAAAAATTCCCCCTATTGTAGGGAATCATTAAGCCTTGTCCCTTAGAGCACTAGAGGAGTCTAATAAAATATGAAGAACACAACTCTCTATTGGCCATTGCTCCGCTGCTCCACAAATGATGCCGGGGTCAAGGAATTGGTAAAGTGTTCCCTCAGCCCCAAAAAGGCTAGTTGCATCATTCAAGAAGCACCATAAAAGAAATAATGATTATCTATACCATGAAAATATAACATGTAATGTCAAATATTCTATAAGTAAATACGTGCAAATACCCCATGTAGGAGAAAATGTGGGGGTGCTCAAGTTGATCCCATAAGCAAACTCGTAATAGGTCCTCTGCCATAAGTGGCACTCAACAACGTCCTTGACAAGCACTCCCTCCTTAATTCTTATAGGGTTGATTTCCATATCTTTGTTGATGAGATCGTAGATTAACCTTAGGGATCTAGGCATGTTAAGTGGGACATCCACACGATCCTTAGACGGCTATTATAAAATATGTAAAAAAACATTATCTAGATAATATCAATCAATGAAAAGGATTTAATTTATGATAATAAAAAAACAAAGATATATACAAATACATGTTCCATAGGTGCAACAATCAGTGATGGTGCAACGGTGGGCGACCTTGGTGGTTCATGTTGTTATTGATTAACTATATAAAGTTAATAAACAATTAAATTGAGATATCTAGCTAAAAATTATTGATGAGAAAGGTAGTATGATAAGATACGTACCGTGGACTATATGTGAAGGACTAGTGCCTTTGGCCAAGGGATGTGATATGCAACTATCTACCCAACGATTATAATTTTCAATTTTTAAAGGGAATGGTAGGTTGGCATTAGCATTCAAAGTCATACAAATAGACACTTGCTTAGTATGTGGTGGTATACTAATTCTATGCAAAATGGTGGATTCATGCTTATAGCATGAACCAACTACCATGATGTTTGAATGGGAATCCATGGCCAATAAGCATTGACCCACTTGCAAATCAGATATACAATAAAGAGGTTGAAACAGAGAATTATTACATAAGGATAATGAAAATTTTCAGTTTGGTCTACATAAATACCTACTTGGCTGAAATTTCTTTTTGGAGGGGAGCTGGTTGTCCTTCATGATCTTCTTCAATTGGAAAATTGCAGCTAGCATTTGATGGAGGTATAGGGGTGTTTTGAGAATTATGTGCAAGGGATTGAGAAACTATCATCAAACCTCCTTCACGTAACTATTTAAATATATACATTTTTATTTTCTCAACCAAATCATTGTAGGCCTCCTGATCTTCAACTATAGATAAAACCCTTACCAAAGAATTTAGAAGGAACAACACTATGCCCCATGCCCCTAAATCGACTAGGGTGGTCCTTCTTATTACCCATAGCCTTATATAGGATGTCCTCATCGGGAGTAGTGGTGCTTAGAGTTCCTATCATTGTGCTTTCTTAGGTAAGAATGTCCCACAAATTTTAATTAGAAAGACATGATCATGTCATCCAATTAATTGTATAAAATTTATAGATAGGTGGATCCACTCACAATGCAAAAAGCAATTTGTGCAGTACTTTCATCTAAGAACTTGTTGCTAATACGGCTCATCCAATGTGCCATCTTCTAGAGGATGGAGCGACCAAAGCCACTATAGTTAGAGAACAAAATGTATATAAGGTACATCAAAGACAGTGTGCAAAGTACACAACAAATTACTATATAAGAAAATAAGGTATATTATAAATTATATAATATAGTTATTAATGTTTACATAACGTCACCATTTCCCATATCAAAACTTTTGTTGAGGATGGACCAAGTCTCTAATCATCAATTGTGATTGGAATCATGCTTCTTATGGTGGAGTAGAGAAAACTGGTATAAGAGGTGGCATTCTCACCTATTTCTTGGCCCCTACTATTGTATTAGATAGTTTCTTAATTCCCTTTGACTTTCTCTTGATAACCTTTTCCATGCTCTTCATTTTGCACATATTGTTCATTTTTAATCTAGTTCTTGTTCCATTGTTACTACAAAGAAGAGCACAATGATATTAGAACAATGATAGCAAAAAAGACCATGTAATTCATTTAAAGAAAACAAACTAACATGGCATATGTGGTAAACAAACTAGAATAGAAACTTGCTTAATATAGATATTTCTAAAATTAAAATTTCCTAAAACTAAACAATTATGAAGATGCAACCACTTTAAGCAATGAAACCTAAACCTAACATAGCATGCAATTTATGATGAGGCTTACCCATTGTAATAATCATTCACACTCCCGTTTACTCAGGATATAAGTAAAACAATGTTAAATTGCATGAGTATAGCCATTACATAGCATGTGTATATGCACATTCATTTGCACTCATATACATATGACTGAAATGATTTAGCCTTATGTAAGCAACTACTACTATTCAACAATCAAGAGATACATCTTAAAGCATTCACTAGTAAACTTGCATGTATTTCTTGTTGCATCTTATTCATGCCCATTTCTAGAAATGTGTTATAAGTCATTCTTACGAAAGTTATCAAGTGTGTACTAGGACCACCTATTGTTTAGTTTTGGGAGTTTTAATTAGATTGGCCAATGCTTCTAGTCTACTCTATGCCAAGTGTAACATGCCTTCTGTTTGGATTTATATTCCCATGGCTATAGTATTGCTTCACTCGTTTTCTTTATCATGTAATGCCTTTAGCCTAAGGGTGTAAAGCCATTTATTAGTTCTCGTCATGAAGTTAGCTTTTGGTCACTTTTCCTTAGGATTTGTATTGCTTAATTAGCTTGGTTGTGGTCAACATTGTTTGCATTTTTGTCATGGCCAAACACCTCCCAAATGGGGCATGATCCTAAGTGTCAAATCTATTTTACTTGTGGGAACTTGTAGTCCAAGTTAGCCCCCCACTTCGCTGACATTTGCAAGACTTTTACCCTTTTGAAAGAGAGCTTACTATGTTCTTGATTTAAACTCAAATAAACTAGCATTAGCATACACATGCATTGTTATTTATTCATTTTTCATACATGAAAGTCTTCTGCAGAAACAAGCATGTATTCGCTTTAGTTTTAGTTCCTCTATATTATTGAGAACTTAATTACCACTTGTCCTCAAGTACATACACACCCATCTTTTGTTATTAAACATGATAAGGTGAAATAGAGTTATTAATTCTCAAGTTATTCAATGACATTTCATATACATTCATAAGAAAAAACTAAAACATGTATTTAGTGAAGATAATCAAAGGTGCTAACATTACAACATGAAAAGATTACAAATATACTAATCCAATTTTACAAATTCAGTTAAACTATCTGCGTTACTCTCTCAGCTGAGAGAGAGCATTACAAGTTTTTAATGTATGGTCCATTGTTGATGCCTAAATTAGTAGTTCAATAGAATAGTAGCCTATGTTTAAAAATCTTGAGTTGTCATGTTTCTTTTCTAAAAATTAGGATTTTCAGAGAGAGTGGCACTATATTTCTACTAAAAATTCAATAGAGTCTCCTCTGTTTTTTATACTTATGCATTATGGATGCGAATGTGATGTCCCCAATAAACACAATTTAAGTAAAATAATAATATAGGAGACTTTGTTTCCATCCATTCACATAAACATACAATATTGAAACATGTATTGGAAATCAAGTTTTAACTGAACTGAAAGATGCATGTGACAACCCTTATAAACACAATATAATGAAATAACAGAGAAGACTCAATCTCCCTCAAATTATACATCCCCACACATGATGTCTATTTACATTTTAAAAAAAGAGAAACATTGTTGCAATGCCAAATCACTAGCAACTGAACCAACACCCCCAGAATCATTCCAATTACAGCCATCCATTCAAGATTAGATAATACATATACACATGCCCATTCAAGTAAAGTCATGGTACCATTTCGCTATAAAATTCTTAGGAAATCCTCAGTTAGTCTATACACATACTTAACATTACCTCAATCTTTTCATCATCGAATATGAAAAGTTAATACAGTTTAAATCCAAAAAAAATTCCATTTACAAATCAAACACACATTCTTGACTTATAATTCTAGTGGGTAACATAGTATAGCCAAGGCAAGAAAAACCTAACCAACTATCAGAAGAAAAGAACAGATAAAATAGAAGGTCTTGGACTAGAAAAAGAATACTATCTACAATTAAGAGATACATCTTAAAGCATTCGCCAGTAAACTTGCATGTATGTCTTATTGCATCTTGTTCATGCCCATTTCTAGAAATGCGTTATGAGTCATTCTTATCAAAGTGATCAAGTGTATACTAGAATCACTATTGCTTAGTTTTGGGAGTTTTAGGTAGATTGGCTGATGCTTTTAGTCTACTCTAGGCCAAGTGCAACATGCCCTCTATTTGGGTTTATATTCCCCTAGGTGTAATATTGCTTCACTCATTTTCTTTAGCATGTAATGCCTTTAACCTAAGGGTGTAATGTCATAGGTGTAATATTACATATGAATATTTGTAGTGGACTTGAAAGCCTAACTATTTTCCCTAGACTCTAGCAAACTCTATATGTTACAAAGACAAGTTTCAAATTTAATAACAAAACTTCTTGTTATTGTCTAAAATTTCATTAGAATGAATTTGTACCCGAGAGTTTATAATAGGATCGTGAGTGATAGCTAAAGGTGGATTTTAGTCTAACATTAGTTAAATAGTACAATTATCATTCTACATATTTTTAGAAAGTTTCCTTATTTTATTTCCTTGCTTCTTTATTTAGATAGCTTCTTAGTTTCTTAAATTATTTTCTTTGTAATTTAGGGTTTACTTTCTAGTTGCTTAGCTTAGTTGTTTTTTTTTCTTAGTTAGGTTTTCCTTTTTAGTTAGTTATTCACTTATTTCTTCTATTTAACTTGCTTTAGGCCTTTAATTCCTCTTTAATTCTCATTAGGCCTTTTGTAACGCATACCCATCATCACAAAATAAAATTAATAATGAGATTTCTAATGATAAACTAGAATACATCCATATCACAATTAACATAGTAGGGATGTGTATTAGAAAAATAATCAGTCATGCTTAATGTATTTAATTTTACATGGAATTAGCCATTAATCCAAAAAAATAGCTTAATAGCATACAAGTCATCAATAATAATGAAGAGATCATTGCCATCATGACAAGTATTTTTCAACAAAAATCATGACAACATAGCAGGTGATTAATAACAGATATCACAGCTACTAGAGTGTATATTGCTCATGAAAATCATGGTCATTCTAACATATTTTCATATTTGTGGTCAAGAAGAGCACAAATTACTCCAATACTTTGAGGTTTTGATTCGTGCTTTCGTGCTAAGTGAGATGATCGGCTCAAATCAATGATTCGAGTTAGCGTTGTCTCTGGCAATAGGCTACAACTCCAGCAACCAAACCCTGTCGGTCAGCGTCTTCCTGCGTGATAGGTCTAGCCGAACCCCTTCCTCTCTTTCTTCTCTCCTTTCTTGTCTCTCTATTAGGTTTTCTTTACTGCTATCGGCAGGTGTCTTCCTCGTTGTGACAAGTCCAAGTAGCAGGTCTTCGTCCCCCTTTCTCCTCCTTTCTCTTCCTTTCTCTTCCTCTCCTTCTCCCACTTCTTCTTCTTCCTCCTCTCCTTCTTTGCCTTCTTCTTCCTCCTCCTTTTCCTCCCTTTCTTCTCTCTGGAGCTATTGGGTTCCTCCTATCAGGTTTGAAAATAGACCTAGTTAGGCCCGTTCTTCTATCAAGATCACTTAAGTGGGAAGGGGGGGAGGGTGCCATTATTAAAATGGACTCCCTCCTTTAGTTATTTAATTGTATAGTTTTTATTAAAATTTTAAAATATGAATTGTAATTTTTTTACTTTTTTTACATTATAGTTACAGTAAAAAAGAGATAAATGCTACTCAAATCTTGAATTTCTGCAAGTGGGGCCTACTCAATGAAATTACCAAATTGCTCTTTCTGAGAAGAATCATAACTTATTCATCCATATTCTAATTTCAGCAAACTTAGTGTCATTGGAATTACTTTTTTGAATACAATACCAATATTGAGGTTTCAACATTTGATTTCATGTTTATAAAATTTTCACTTTCTACAAATCCAAATATTAACAATTTCAATTTTCTCTTTTGACTCTAAGTTTACATAATTCAAATTTTTTGTAAATTGCTTTTTAAAAATCAAAGATGTTACATTATGATTAATGTAATGTTGGTTGATCCTTCTTGGTGGTCAAATCCATACTTTTCTTACCATCCACTATTCATATCATGGATTAGGTGTCACAAGGTTACTGTTTTAACCATGACAGATCAGACAACGAAGATCATCTTATCTATTTCATTACTAGATTAAAATTTGTTGATCCATTTTATATCAATTTTGGGTCAAGAAACTTACTAGTAGCATCTAGATTATCGACCAGGCATCACTAGTACTATTTTCACAATTTTTGGGTCATGTCACCATAATCATGCGAAAATTCTTCAAACATGCATTATATATATATGAGACAAACAAAGAGATACCAATCAACACTCAAAAATCAATATCGACCATGAATTGTGAATGTAGTTCCAATTCACAATTGAGATTTGGTTGAGGTTAGCATAATTCAAAGTAGAAATTTTAAAGTTGTTTAGTATAAATGACTTTAAAAGTCGTGACTTTTAAAGTCGTTTACATCAAATGGTCCATTATTTTTTAGATTTGAGACTTTTATGTATGTAGTGTGATAACATGAGAGGAATACAACACACTGAAACTTTATGTCTATAATGAGTACTCATGACCAATTTCAAGTGGTGTTACACTCAAGGGACTTCAACTGGTAGGCAACTCTAAGGATATTTGCTATATTTATATTATAAGATATGCTAATGTGTTTACAAGATTTTATGATTTTATTCCTTCTTATCTATTGATTATTTGATGATGATTTATTATCCATGAGTGGATGGGTATATGCATGAGATGGTGCATGATAGGAGTTACGTTGTGACTTTGCATAGTTTGAAAAATAATTTGCAATGTTTATTATTACTTTTGAAAAAGCATTTGTTGATGCCTAAAGCTGATAACAATGAAATGGTTTGGCATGGATTTGCTAGTACATAACATACTTTGTGTTTTTATGTTTTTTTTTTATAGTTTATTATTCATCATATTATTTAGAACTACATGATATATAACTATGTATTTCTTTGGATTTGAAATTCTATAACTTGTCATATTCAATGATAAAACTACCTACATAAACTTAAGCTTGCTAATATATTATACTTGTTCACAATATCTTAGGTTCAAAGAAACACAACAAAGGAAGGAAAGCAGAAGTCTAAGCTAGGGGTTACAACAGAATTCAACAAAGTTAATGTTAAAGTAGGTGCATAGATGTATTGAGGATTATTCAAGAGTTTTATAGAAAATCATTGTATTATGCCTTAGTCAACTTAAACAAGTGGGATTGTGACATTAAACCTTGGATATATGGCTATGACTTGATTGATCCTTGTAAAAACTATTTAATTTCTGAATGTTTATTTTGTTTTGATTAAACTTTGATTTTCAAAATATATATAAATATGTGTATGTCTGGTTGAGTGGAGATATGGTCTCCCTTGTTATTATATCCATATATTATGTGTATTAGGGACACTGAATCACATACAAAAATGCGTGAGGTCTAAAATATGAAGGAGACTTTGTCAAATTTTAGGTAGAAATCAAAATTTTATTTTACCAAAAAAATCATATTTTTTGACAGAAAATAGACATTCAAAATTTTTAAAAGTCTTTTCATAGAAAACATTTTTTGTTGTTTGATTTTTAAAGCATCTTCACTAAGGACCCCACATTTGGAAAAGATTTTTGTAAAAAATTTGTATGAAAACCTACAGTGTCACATCTCAAACTCAAATCAACTATCCTACCAATGTCATCATATACAATCCAAAATCCAATGTATGCACAAGCAAAGCCACAAAAGAAAAGCAATGAAAATAAATGACTATGTGGATTCTAGGTCAAATAGAACCTTTACATGTCTATCCATAGTAAATAAATATACCTTCTACGACTATGTTCGAGGCCTATGCCTGCCCTAAAATAATGGCAAAAACTCATCCCTGATTGTGTGGAACAACGTCTGTCCTGACCCATCTATCTATTTGTTTGCCTCCTTGTCTCTTAGGACAATCATTAAAGAAATGTCTAGACTCCTTGTTATAACCAAAACACCATAAATGCCTATCTGTATAGTGGCTATTGCTAGTACTAGTGTTGTTCCTTGTGTCTAGATTAGGGACATGACTAGTAAGAAGTAATCATTCTTTTACGAAAAAATACCTAATTAGTAGTACATGTGCTATAAATTATAGAGTATTGTTACATAAATTTTTTAAAATTCATGACACATTGCTAAACTAACAATTCAAAATTTTTGATATTTTGTAGGTTCAGGAGCTAATCTAGAGTAACTGTGAGATTGATCATAAATTTTTAGGTATTAATTAGGATTTTTAATATTTTGTAGGTATTGAAAGGATGATTCAACAACTGAGATCACTTTAGATGAGACTCAATGATCCAAATCAACTTAGATATTAGTGACCCATTTTCTAGTATTTTAAAGATCAAGCATATTTAAGACATTTCAGGACAAGTAGATGAATTTTATAGACAATTGGAAGAATCAAAAGTGACTTAAATGGGCCCATGCAAAATGCATGTGATTCCATCACTTTTCATAAGAATTGAAGCCATGCAAGTCACCTAAGCCACATGACCCATGAAGCTAAGGGAGAGTCCAAGAAGCCACCAAGCCATTAAGGCCAAGTTAAATAAGCCATCTTAAGTTAGATCACATGGAATTGCATCATTGGAGGAGGAAAACACAATATTCCTTATGCACAAATCATGGTTTAAGAGATAATTAGCAAGGAATTAGATGGTGATTATCACTTGGGAAAATATGCATGCGAGGTGGACCAATAAGAGTAGGTTCCCATCACCAAATCTCTCTCTTTCTGTCCTAATTCCTATCTGTCCCTCTCTCTCTCTCCACCATGTGAGTTTTAGAAAGGAAGATCATGGATGGTTCATGAGATATACTCTTTAGAAGAACTCCATGTCTCATTCATAATCCCATTAACTATTCCCTCTTCCAATCTCTCTTTCCAAGTTTTCCTTTGTCACTTTCTTGACTACGTTTCCCACATCTCATTCCCTAAGTGATTCATGATTTTCTCCCTTCTTTGGGTTCCAATAGTTTTCTCACTTTCTAAAACAATCTCCACTTCCTACTTTCCATGGCTATCATATCTCCCATTCTTATCTTTTCTTTCCCCTTTCTTTAGGAGTCCACACTCCAATCTTGGGCTAGTTCTCCACAATTTTCTTCTCCAAGTTTCACTATGTATCTTCCCTAAAGCCTATCAACGTCTCTTTACAACAGCCATACCACGCCATCCATATTCCATGCTTCACAACACTGTCATCCTTTAGGGTTTTTCATGTCATCTTCAAGATCTTTCCATGCCTTCTTTCCATGGTGTTCCACGCATCATTCAAGCTTAGTGTTCCATGCAAATTTCAAGATAAATTCATGCTTCTTTGCTTCTAATTTTGGCATGTTTTATACCTTTATTTTATGCACACCTTTCCTTCGGCTCTTTCCTCATTATTTGGCTTTTATTTTGTGATCTCAATCCTTGCATCCAAAGGGCTATCTATCTCTTCTTGTGACAACTAAGAGAGAGTAGCCTTTTGATCAAGTTAGTTGTTCTTTACATTCCTTAATTTGGTTCCCTTTCAATTCTCGCTTGTTTTTCCTTATTTCTCCTTTAATTTTGGTTCCATCTTACCTTCAATATCTCTTTAGTTGGCCCCCCCATTCACATGCATGGGTTTTGTTGTATAGCCTTGAAGATTGAGTTCAAGATTTATCACTTTTTTTCTCTTAAATATTGTACACAATTTTGTAATTTTTTAATTCAATATTTTTTTTCTTCTATATTTGAATTAATTTCATGTACATACTTCTGTAAGGAATTCCATTCAATAAATAAAATTTTATACCATGAGCAATCTTCATGTTCCATGCAAATGATTCTTTATCATACAGACTCTTAATTGATGCTTGGTTTATCTTGCTAATTGTGTTTCATGTTTAGATTTCATTGATCATTCATTATTTAAGTTATTTGTATCTTTATATTAGAACTTGGTTTTTGAGTAGTTTCTAGTTCTAGTACTATAATGCCGAGCAATTTACGGTATTTTTAACAAGAATTGGACATTTTATAGGACATGAACTGTGTTAAATGTTTCACTTTATTTAAAATAGTAAACAAAGGAATTTTTAAGGAAACCTTGGTACTATTAGATTCTACTCGAAAAATGGAATCCAACGCCTCAAAAATCACCCAGAACGGAGTTCGTATGAAAACGTTACGGCCTTTTAAAAATAGGGGTATTTGTGGAATTTAAACAGAAAAACGAAAAAGACAAAAAACTCAAGGGGACGTTTTGATAACGGCACCCCCTGTCGTCTTCCTCCCCAGATTTTTCCAGAAACCCTCAAATCTCAATTTTTCCAGAGGGATCTACCACTGCCAAGGGCAGCACCGCCATTGGCAGCACCGCCATAGCAGGGCTATAAAAAGCCCCATCTCCCATCTCCAAAAAAATGTGGTTTTCCAGTCATTGGGGCTGGGGTTTCTGGCTAAAATCAGAAACCCAGTTCCCTGCATTTTTTCGACAATGGCCAGGCCAAGTCAGGCCGGCCATTCCCGTCTCCCCATTCCCCTCTCTTCTCTTATTCTGACCTTGCACGACATTGAGAGTTACCTTCTTCGAGTTTTCCAGCACCAAGGGTTTAAGCAGGCAACCTACCAGGAGGAGCGCCATCCCCAAGCTGCCAAGGTAAGCCTGTTTTTTCCTCTCTATTAGGTTCATCCCCCTTTCAGGCTAGATCCATGCTGGATCTAGCGTCCTCAGATGTTTTCCAACCGGATTTCTGGCCGAAAAACATTCCTAAACCAGTCCAGATAACCTTGCATGAACCAGGCGTCCCAGGGATGCCTTGCTCCATGTGCACCTGGGACAGGGTCCCAGGGATGGGCTCTGGGCCTACGACAGTGCGTACATTGTCCCAGGTGTGGCCTTCAGGCGCGCGCGTGACATAGGGCACAGGTCCTCGCTTGACCAGGGTGCACGGGGTGCCTTGGGAGCTAAGACGCGCCATGCTACAAGGTGCATCCGTGCGATGATGCGTGTCATAACGCGTCACTTGAGCATGCATATGTGCCTGCAAAACACGGTCCCTGGCACGGCCTTTGGGCGTGCACTCATGTAAGGCGGTTGCGGTTCAACCAGGATACACGGGTATCCTGGGAACTGGGGCACGCGAACCTACTGAGACTTTAAAGTTAGGATTAGAGGATAAATTACATAGTTTAACTATTAGAAAGTAGATCCATATTATAGGATCTAGCCTGACAAATGAATTAGGCAAGGACCAAGGACCCAATAGGCAGAACTAAGAATCTAATGTCTAAATGGATTGAAATTTATAAGGACTCCTTGTATCCATTCATACCCAAGAATTTATAAATGAGACCCAGGGACAGGTTGAGTGATAAAGGACGCGACTCCAGGAGACTTTGAGGTAGGTGTTGTATCGCTACTAGACTTTTTAAAAGAGCCATGATTGTTTTGAGAATGCATGTTTTAAATATAAGTATATGACTTGTTTAGCACTACTTAATTTAATGTACATATGATAAATGCTTTATGCATAGATATGTTTTGCAAACAAATGCATATATTGCATGACTTGTGAGCATTGAGTTTTTGAAAGATTGCATGTCCTTGAGGGTTACCAAAAGACGCTAGAGTGCCCAAAAGACGCTGGGTAGGCAGTTGTGAGGGACCCAAAGAGGATAGGTTTTGAAAAAGAGGTTTTCGCTTGTTTGATCTGATATGATTTTGGCTGATAAACTAGTGGGCGCTATGTCGAGAGGTTTGGGTTGGCCTCCAACCTCTACCACTATTAGGTGGATGGGTACCACGCCCAAAAAGGGCAACGTTCTTGCTTCGACTGCATGTGGTACAGGGGGCTACCACTGGTGTAACGGCACTGGATCGAAGTGTCATATGTCCCATGGAGGCATATGACCCTGTGTCCTCAGGTACTCGGGGACCACACGGTGGCGAGGTCGTGGGCATAGTTGGACCTATGGTTTGAGGATTTATTTGCATTGCATATGGCATGACATGAGGTTGGTCGACCATACCAGATATCCATGAGTTGGATTCAATTGAGCATCTTCATTATGTGTATGATATATGATACTTTCGACTTGGATTATGCTATTCTTTAAGTCGTCAGTATTTCAATTCGACAGTGGTTTTTAATATCGATATTGAACGTGATTGTTCGAACATGCACATGTTTTTAGGAGCATATGATTTTAAACATAGCATGCATTGCAAAACTAGTAGTGATAGACTCCTACTGAGTATAGTATATACTCACCCTATCCTTAACATTTTTCAGGATAGTTCCACTCACAAATAGAAAACGTCTCAGGAGATATTAGTACTATAAGCAAGTGAATAAACAAAGGAGACAATTATACATGTAAGTAAACTCTCAACCCTTTGGACATGTATTTGTATTTATTTACAATTGGATTATGTGTTGTGACTGGATAGACCTGGGGAAAAACATTTATGATTTCTGAAGTTTTTCAAAAACTACTTTGATTGTTGTGGAAACAAATGACACTCGAGGTTTTCAAAATGAGTTTAAAACAAATGATTTTCTGCTGCATTGCATGGTTTTTATAAAAAATGGTTTTCAAATAAGGATGCATCCCACCTTAGGAATTAGATCTTGTATTTAAAAATGCATGTGAAAACCCGGGTCGTCACAGTTGATATCAGAGCCCAGGTTTTATCCTTTCATAGCCAACCCAGCATATCCAAGGGTCACAGACAATAGAGAAAATCAAGAAGTAGTATAAATATGAGTAGTAGAGATGACTACTTCTATTTGAGGATTACAATGTTAATGCTCAAGGCATTTCACCACAAATAAATAGGTGAAATACAGCTTGGTTTAACAAATAATTAGGCAAAGGATAGTGCAACCCTTATCCAAAATCTAGTTTAAGACGACTTAAGGATTAAGGATTGTTGTGTGGTGCAAATATAAAAACTCATATATGGACCATATTATAAGAATGATGAATGAGAATGTTAGTGAACTTGTTAATAGATAGTTTTGACCTGCAATAAAGTAATCTTATCAAAGGTGAGAAAATCAAAGAACCTAGATGGCTATCTTACCATCATAAAGAATATCAGAATATGAGTACACTATCACAAGGATATAATATGAGTATAAAAGACAGACTTTGAGAAAAATTTTGATGATAATCTAAGAGGGATGAGAATGCAAGATAATATTAGGAGATGACTATGACTCGTACTAGATTACAAAGGAATAGATCCTGAAAGACTTAGCTCAATTTTGGATACCTTAATTGGAGTCTCATGAAAAGTGAAGTGATATCGAATAATAACTAGAGTATTATGGAGCAATTCAGAAGATGTATACAAGTGACATATTATGAGGAATATAACATGAATATGATAGGGAACTATATTCGACAATGTTACCAAAATATTTTGACAATAATATTGGGGATGATAGATCTATGAATAATAGATTGATCCTAACATGAACTTGTAAGAAAAGTATAGCATGACCAAAATGTCAATGCCATTATTAAGACATTGTATGAATTTTATTGAGGCTATAGGCAATTGAGGATTTCAATGATCTTAAGACAGTTTAGAATTTCTGAAAAGCATCCAGTTTATCATATATGTTACGTAAAGGAATAGATGAAGTATCAATTATATGCAACAAAGCATATAGAGACATTGATCCAGGTAGACCAAATAAGGATTTTGAAGGAAAGAGAGAAAGAGATAGAGATGTAACTATAAGTATTCGATGAATATTGAATAATCAAAAGAAGAAGATCATGACTCTATGAAGATACATACAATTCTATCATCTTGAAACCTATAGGAAGGAAGATCAAACAAATGCAAAGGAATAATACTAGGTGAGTTGGTGATCTTATTGTAAAAGAGTATAAAAGAGAGGAAGCATATGAGGTTTAAGACTTTGAGTAGAGTGTCAAATTTCAGGAGATTATGCGACAAAGAAATTTTCCAAGAGGAATGGTGACCAACTAGAAATTAAATTCTACAAATGGTTTGATATTAATTATTACAATTAGATTCTTATCAGATCCATTAGCTTATGGGGAACACCAATGGATATAATAAAAAGGAAAATTTGGTGATATCTCACCTTACCACTACATGAGTAAATAAAGTTATATTGAAAAAGGAATTAGGCCAGGATAGTGACTTGCCCATCTATCTATCTTCAGCAAGAAGGGTACCAGCAAGGATCAAATGAAGGTCTTGCTATCATAAATTGGAAGACCAAATATCTTAAGACCATTATTTAGTCATTACCTTTAGAGTACCATTGACTAAATAAAGGTGTCCCGCCCTAATTAATCAAGTATGTTAGTATCTATAAGTTAGTAGTCAAAGTTATATACTCAGAGGGATATTATAAGTATTTAGACATAAGTTGTCCCTGAAAGAAGTACTTGTTAGACTAAGTCATTTGAGGGTATGAGGTCAGTTGATTTGGCCACATCATGGAGTTAATTAGGCCACATCATGGAGAAGCTACAAGTATAATAAATACAGTAACAACTGAGACAGAAGCAAAAATAAGGAGTGATCTCCACCAGTGAGACAGATTTTTCCAAACCTGAATAGATACCATGACAAGGTGAAGAAATTACTTTGAGTCTAAAAAATACTGCTGACTTGGATTGAAAAGGAAGGCAAATAAGTACTGATCACTTTAGAGACCCTTGAGCTTATGACAAAGATATATCTGGAAAGAGATCAATAGGTAATCAAATAAAGACTTTCTATATGTCTATGAAAATGTTCCATGCTTACCTAAGTGTTTTTCAAAGTTGATGATTTAACAGCTTCAGCATAACTTGATGTAGTAGTTATTGAACAAGAATTGCTATTGTAAGCTAAGTATGAGGAGGCACTTGAAGGATAAAATTTGAGGAATTGAGAAAATTACTACTTATGAGGATACCTCCTGATAATACAAAGTGCATGATTGATGATAAAGCCTTGATAAAAGATTGCACAATATATTGATATAGGGAATTGAAGGAGAAAAGGTAAGATTTGATGCTACATTACCTTTAGATAAATAGTTAGTTGTTATGAGCATATACCAAATACGAAAAATTAATTTAAGGAATTTCCTAAGGACTAACCCTACTGGATTGAGTATAGAACTTTTGGACTGAAAGGTTATGAAGAAAACCATCAAGCAAAGAAAGAACAAAGAGGATGATGACAAAGGATTCAACCATGACCTAGTAAGGGTACTCGGTGATGAATAAGAGACTTTTGCTTTGCATAAATGGGAACATTATTGAAAATCCTAATGACAATTTGATGTGAATAGTAAGATAAGGCCTCTGGACGAGAACATTTGACCTGTAATGAAGAATCGACCATTAACGTTTGACATGAGAAAAGCATTTAATGAATTCAATAATTATGAAACTGGATATCGAGTTAGGACATTTTACTGTCAGTATATGATAAGGTCCTCAATGGAAGAAGCTACTAACTAGCTTTCATGATTTTATTTAACTTTGGTCGAGGAATCAAGTCACATATGGAAAACGACAGACAATTGAAATTCGAAAATAATCAAGGGTTTGGCTATAAAGCACATGATACCATGACAGTTATTGAAGTATCTTGGGGACAAATATAAAAGATAAGAAGCAAAGTTAGACACAATAGAAAGAAGGTAATTTTTTTGGACTCTTACTAATGACCATTAAAAGGAGATGTGGATGATGAAGAGATCACTAGATGAAAGACAAGAAGAAAAAGGATTTTTCTATGATATTCAAAATAAAATAGGAGAAATAAGATCATATGATCTCAAAGAAGTATGGAGTAATTTATACATGAATAAAGAAGCATGATCCTACGAAGAGACTATCCTATACATGATGAGAAAGGTCTATGCATCTAAGGATTTCGAGATAGATAAATTACAGCTAGGAACCAGTATTGTTAAACTGGCAAGTATGGGAGTATTTGTCAGAGTACGCAGCGAAAGCAGCCCTTATAGGTAAGGCCTTGTAGAAGGAACAAAAAAAATGATAAATTGAGGATGAGCCTAGATTTGATTCCTAAGGGGAGAATGCATTTACCAAGAAGTTATCTAAGAGACAAAATACCTTGAAGATGAAAATTTATGGAATTTCAAGGATGAAATTCTTTTAAGGGGTAATAATGTAATGCCCGAGCAATTTACGGTATTTCTAACAAAAATTGGACATTTTATAGGACATGAACTGTGTTAAATGTTTCACTTTATTTAAAATAGTAAATGAAAGAATTTTTAAAGAAACCTTGGTACCATTAGATTCTACTCGAAAAATGGAATCCAACGCCTCAAAAATCACCCAAAACGGAGTTCGTATGAAGAAGTTACGGCCGTTTAAAGATAGGGGTATTTCTGGAATTTAAACAGAAAAACGAAAAAGATGAAAAAAGTAGGGGCTGTTTTGATAACGGCACCCCCTATCGTCTTCCTCCCCAGATTTTTCCAAAAACCCTCAAATCTCAATTTTTCCAGAGGGATCTACCACCGCCATTGGCAGCACCGCCATAGCAAGGCTATAAAAAGCCCCATCTCCCCTCTCCAAAAAAACGTGGTTTTCCAGTCATTGGGGCTGGGGTTTCTGGCTAGAATCAGAAACCCAGTTCCCTACATTTTTCCGGCAACTGCTAGGCCAAGTCAGGCCGGCCATTCCCGTCTCCCCATTCCCCTCTCTTCTCTTGTTCTGACCTTGCACGACATTGAGAGTTACCTTCTTCGAGTTTTCCAGCACCAAGGGTTTAGGTAGGCAACCTACCAGGAGGAGCGCCATCCCCAAGCTGCCCAGGTAAGCCTCTCTATTAGGTTCATCCCCCTTTCAGGCTAGATCCATGCTGGATTTAGTGTCCTCAGACGTTTTCCAACCAGATTTCTGGCTGGAAAACGTTCCTAAACCAGTCCAGACGACCTTGCATGAACCAACCGTCCCAGGGACGCCTTGCTCCATGTGCACCTAGGACAGGGTCCCAGGGATGGGCTCTGGGCCTACGACAGTGCGTACACTATCCCAGGTGTGGCCTTCGGGGGCGCACGTGGCATAGGGCACAGGTCCTCGCTTGACCAGGGTGCACGGGGTGCCTTGGGAGCTAAGACGCGCCATGCTACAAGGTGCGTCTATGCGATGATGCGTGTCATAGCGCGTCACTTGAGCATGCATATGTGCCTGCAAAACGCGGTCCCTGGCACGGCCTTTGGGCGCGCGCACATAAGGCAGTCGCGGTTCAACCAGGATACACGGGTATCCTGGGAACTGGGGCACGCAGACCTACTGAGACTTTAAAGTTAGGATTATAGGATAAATTGCAAAGTTTAACTATTGGAAAGTAGATCCATATTATAGGATCTAGCCTGACAAATGAATTAGGCAAGGACCAAGGACCCAATAGGCAGAACTAGTGATCTAATGTCTAAATGGATTGAAATTAATAAGGACTCCTTGTATCCATTCATACCCAAGAGTTTATAAATGAGACCTAGGGACGGGTTAAGTGATAAAGGACGCGACTCCAGGATACTTTGAGGTAGGTGCTGTATCGCTACTAGACTTTTTAAAAGAGCCATGATTGTTTTGAGAATGCATGTTTTAAATATAAGTATATGACTTGTTTAGCACTACTTAATTCAATGTACATATGATAAATGCTTTATGCATATATATGGTTTACAAATAATTACATATACATGATGCATAGATATGTTTTGCAAATAATTGCATATACATTATGGATAGATATGTTTTGCAAACAAATGCATATATTGCATGATTTGCATATATTGCATGATTTGTGAGCATTGAGTTTTTGAAAGATTGCATGTCCTTAAAGGTTACCAAAAGACGCTGGAGTGCTCAAAAGATGCTGGGTAGGCAGGTTTGAGGGACCCAAAGAGGACAGGTTTTGAAAAAGAGGTTTTCACTTGTTTGATCTGATATGATTTGGGCTGATAAGCTCGTGGGCACTATGCCGAGAGGTTTGGGTTGGCCTCCAACCTCTACCACTATTAGGTGGATGGGTACCACGCCCAAAAAGGGCAACGTCCCTGCTTTGACTGCATGTGGTACAGGGGCTACCACTGGTGTCACGGCATTGGGTCGAAGTGTCATATGTCCCGTGGAGGCATATGACCCTGTGTCCTCAGGTACCCGGGGACCACACGGCGGCGAGGCCGTGGGCATAATTGGACCCTATGGTTTGAGGATTTATTTGCATTGCATATGGCATGACATGAGGTTGGTCGACCATACCAGATATCCATGAGTTGAATTCAGTTGAGCATCTTCGTTACGTGTATGATATATGATACTTTCGACTTGGATTATGCTATTCTTTAAGTCGTCAGTATTTCAATTCAACATTGGTTTTTAATATCGATATTGAACGTGATTGTTCGAACATGCACATGTTTTTAAGAGCATATGATTTTAAACATAGGATGCATTGCAAAACTAGTAGTGATAGACTCCTACTGAGTATAGTATATACTCACCCTATCCTTAACATTTTTCAGGACAGTTCCACTCACAAATAGAAGATGTCAAGGAGATAGTAGTGCTACAAGCAAGTGAATAAACGAAGGAGACAATTATACATGTAAGTAAACTCTCAACCCTTTGGACATGTATTTGTATTTATTTACAGTTGGACTGTGTGCTGTGACTGGATAGACCTGGGGAAAAACATTTATGATTTCTAAAGTTTTTCAAAAACTACTTTGATTGTTGTGAAAGCAAATGATACTCGCGGTTTTCAAAATGAGTTTAAAACAAAAGATTTTCTGCTGCATTGCATAGTTTTTATAAAAAATGGTTTTCAAATAGGGATGCATCCCATCTTAGGAATTAGATCTTGCATTTAAAAATACATGTGAAAACCCGGGTTGCCACAAGTACATTCATCTTTAGTTTTAAATTTATTCATGTTTTTAGTTTTGCATTCAATTCTTTACTTGATTGCGTGTTAGTTTCCTTTCCATCTAGTTTAAGTTTTAATTTCATGCATGTTTTAATTTTCATGTGCTTTGAAATTCCTAGATTCATCAAAATAAAGACTCTTTAGGCTAGGATTATGCATCTAAATAAAGTTTCATTTGCATAAAAATCAGTGATATTCCTCATGGGGTTGACCTTAGTTGCATACATCATGCTACTTTGATCTATTTATTTACGCATAATATTAGAACTACATCAACTTGCTTGGATGAGCTCTCATCCACCTAGAGCATCATCTACGCTTGAAATCCATACCATGTTTGGTAAACTACTGCTGCCCATGAGGTCTTTATAACCTTGTCAAAGAGAAGGTCCTCTAGCCCTTGCCAGATTGCCCAACACTATTGCTACTACTATCAACCTTCTTTTGCTCAACCCAACTATTGAGGAAAACTCACTCAAGAATGGATATGCCATCTCCACTCAAAAATCATACGAATTCACATCCATTCTCTCAAACCCCTCATGTTTTTCTTGTTTTTATCAAAACCCAAATGGGTTTCAAATTTTCAAGCTCGCCTTGAGCTCTTAATGGAAGTGTTAGTATCTCTTAGCATTGCACTCCTAGGAGGTATCTAATTCAATTTCAACAATAATGCCTATGTGAGTTATCTCTCTAACTCACATCTAGACAACCAATTCTCACTTGTATGGCTACATATAACTTTTAGACATGTAAGATTGGCTGTGAGAAGAGTAAACTGAGCTCTAGTATCGATTGTGATGACCCTAGTTTTTAAGTTCATTTTCAAGGTCTTTTGGAAAAGTTAGGATCCCTTATTTGAAAATTTCTTTTCAAAAACAAATAGCAACATTTTTCAGCAAAAAGATTTTTTTTTTTTTCAAAACTTTAAGTGTCATTTCTATTCACAAAATAGGGATTTAACAATGAAATGAACATTTCATTTCTACTGAGAATCTGGCAAAGCCTCCTTTGTTTTTCTAACATAACGCATTTCGTGCATCCAATAAGATACACATGATAAACACATATGCATGACCATCTAAACACATCTAAAGACTTAGTCTCCACATGCTTGCATTCAAATACATGTGATAAGTTTTAAAATTAAAGTTTTCCAAGTCAAAATATTTTAAAACACAATTTAACAATTCCTAGACAATCATCTAGTTATAGTGCATAGTCCAATATGTGTATAACACATGCATACATATCTAGATCAAAAGAATCAAGTCGAATCTATATAGTCCATTCACTACTTCCAATAAGCAAAGGTAAGTATTTTACTCGAACATACACAGTTAGTATGATCTCATGCTACTGCTTTCCTCACCCAAGAATCCTTTTTCTATCTCAAACCACTTCTCTTTCAAGCCAACTTCTCCAAATCTGAAATATTGTAAACAATACAATATCTTGGCAAGCTTGTGCATTTGTAGGTGTTTTAACACCTAATTTGACAATTTCCATAAATTCAAATCCCAAAGGAATTCAAAGCCATTTGTAAATTACTTTTTGCAGAACATGATGTGTTCATAAAGTCATAAGCACATGAAATACATTAATATAATAAAATCCATCCAATGTTAGATCTATTCATATACATCATAAGCACCAACTTTCAACGAGTCCATGATGTTTGCAAATCCTTCCAAACCTTCAATCTAGGATTAAAATCCAAATATATACCACATAACTTTTGCAACTCATCCATGCCAATGTAAATCCATATTGTTTGTAAAACCATTCTAAAGAATACCATACTTAAATAAGTGTATAATCTCATCATTAGTGGGATGCCCTATTGCACAGCATTCCACCAGTGTACAAGACACTCTACATCAGATTATGAGTACTCATATAGACCAAAACAGGTTCATCTAGAACTAACTTCCATGCTCATAAATCTCAAAACAAATGGGACTCCACTATGCTCATTGACCTGCTAGTCCAAAACAAGTTAGGACCTTGTTGGTACCAGAGAGACTTACCATTGCACTTCATTAGGACTACAAATATGCATAGGCCAGGCAATTATGACTTCTCACTCAAAAAACGACCCTTTAATGGGTGAGTGGTATTTAATATCATATCAATTTCAGAGGCGGGTGGCCAACTCATATCTCCTAGCATAGCTCTCATAGGCCCATCACCATTTTCTTGTGTAAAATAAATCCACAAAAATCAAGGCAATAAATCTTGGTGCCTCTGTACCTAATACAACCCACTAGTCTTGTACCAATCATTCATAAAATCAAACTGTGCATCATAAATCAATATCATGTGTAAAATATCATTCATGTTTCATGTGAAACTCACTTCAAAACAAGGGCTTCAAAAACATTAATCATGTCAAATCTAACACACTTAGTATCCTTTTTTCTTAAAACCTTGCCTTATTAGGAGTAAGATATTTATCAACTTACATTTGTAAATAGTCTCGATGCAGTGTAAAAATCTCATTTAATAAGAAATCAAGGGAACCTAAAAGGCTACCAGTGTCTCTTGCATCTGCCATCATCGATTACCCTCATCAGCTAACCTCATCGATCAATGTAAATATAATAGATCTTGTATGCAAATGCAACTCATTCATTGAAATGCAATTCATTCATCAAATATAATCATGCAACAAAATTCCATATTTCATAATCATTCCATACCATAGATTAAACAAAGATCATGCGTTTACCCAATATAGGGTATTCAATGTGATTTGGAGGTTTTCAATAAAAAGATGACTTACCTACATATAAATGAGACCAGTTATCTTTTCACAGTCCAAATATACAGAAAGATATAATGATGTTAGAACCACCTACCTTTTGTGGCAAATTTATCAATCAACAAACTTTTTCTCAACTTTATAAAACCAACTCTCTATACTATGCTTTAATCTACAAAATGCATAAACTATGTTTTTAAGAAAATTTATGGATTTGCATTTACATTTCACATTAAGACATGCTCATCTCATTTTAGACTGAGCATCACAATCCATATATAATTGATTATCAACACAAATCATCAACTTAACTATGATCTAATGGTCCATATTATCCGATGAAAGTAAGACCATCAAATCTTCTGCAATTCATCACAATTCCACAACTAAAATCATAGGATCTCAGCTATTTAGGCTATTGATCCAATTTTCTAGCCATAGATTAATGATTGGAATACCAATTGATCAATGGAATCTCAAATCTACATCGTTGATTATTGAGCAAAGGTCCAAATAGTCGCATACACTTCTGGTTATATAGATCCATAAAGTTACATCCTAAACTATCAATCCATTACCTAATTCGGGTTTTGGGTGTTCGAATCTATAGTAGATATGTAATCGATAGTTATTGATGGTTTAATTCCTATTTTTCCTAGCCATTCAATGGTCAAATTTCAATTTATTAGATGAAACAATAACTCAGAGTTTTATATATGAGTTTTCAACAATAAATAGATGGTCCAATCTTGCTTCTCGATCACAAATCATACAGGTTGACACTTGTTGACTGTTGATCTGGCAAATCTAGTTGTGATATGTTAGAGTATATTTGATTCATCATTTTGATCACAAATCATCATAGAGCTATGAGTTTGGATGGTCGAATTCACAGATTGTTAGTTGAAAATCACTAATCTGAGTCAGATCAAGGTTTGGACAATTAGATGACCTTTGATCTAGCTTCAGTCAATGTGGGTATGTAGATCAAGTGAAGAGGAGTCTGATAATACCAATTGTTTCATTTGGCAATCTCCAAAAACTAGTGACCATCACCAAAAAAGGTGACCCAAAAATGGTCACCATCAACAACTATATTCAATGTAGAAATTAATGAAATTTTGTGAAAAAACTTAGGAAAAGGGTAGACCTACCTTTATTCCCAATGATTCTGGAAGATTTTTGTCATTGTTTTGGTTGACAAAATGGCAAAAAACTAACACATTCGCTCCCACTATTTTTCTCAAACTCTTGGTGCAAACTTCACTGATTTTTTTATTAAAGAAGGGGCTCATGTTCCTCATGCCTTAAAGAAGATAGTGAAGGGTTTGAATCATCAATTCACCATTACTTTCATTCCATTCTTTCTTGATTTCCAACATTGTTGCCTGCACCTTCTTCACTAGTGAAAATTGCCATGAGAGGATGATAGCACTTCAATTCTCTTCTTCTCCCTCTTTCTCGTCTTTCTCTTCTCCTTATTCCTCTTTGTTTTCTACTTCAGGGAGTCGAGCTCCACATGGTGAGCCATCTCGCACATGTAGGGCTCGTCTTGATTAGTGTCGAGTGGGGCCTCTTTTAAGTGAAAGGTGTGCCAACATCAATTTGGACCCCTTGACCCAGTTGTATAATTTTGGGGTTTTGAGTTTTTTATCTCTATTTCATGCATTCTTAATCTTGTTAGAAAGCTCTCGTCAAGCACATTCCATAGTTTGAGGTTTTACAGTTTGATTTGGAGTTTTTAGAGAATTTGTTTCTAAAAAAGGGCAGCCCCAGTGCACGAAGCTCTCGCATATGCAAGTCCGGGGAAGGGGCAGACCACAAGGGTCAATACTACATAGCCTTACCTTGTATTTTAGAAGAGGTTGTTTCCATGCCTTGAACCCGTGACCTAAAGACCACATGACAACAACTCTACCATTGTGCCAAGGGTTTAGAGAATTCATTTCTACAGAAGTCAAATTCGCCAAAATCCTTCATTTCATTTCAATTTAAAATGTAATGAAAATACATGAAGTTAATTGAAAATTTAAGGTCGTTACAGTTCTTGTTCCCCTACTCCAGATCTCTCTCTCTCTCTCTCTCTCTCTCTCTCTCTCTCTCTCTCTCTCTCTCTCTCTCTCTCTCTCTCTCTCTCTCTCTCTCTCTCTCTCTCTCTCTCTCTCTCTCCTTTACGTTTTCACCTTTATTCTGACTTTCACAAGATTTTAAAAGAGATAAAAATGTCCTAGTCATGAGATTCATTACACTTGGTCCTCCCCTGATTCTTGTACTTAAATTTTCCTAAAAAGATAATATTTTAGAGACTTGAACCTTATACCAGAGGTATTAATATGTACTCTATAATCAATTGAGTGAACTTACTTTTGTTGTCGAGTCCTTGCACAATTAAATATTTATATTATAAAAAATTAAAATTGTTACAGGAAATCTACTAAAAAATCTAGGAGTTAGCTCTTAAGTCTAAAAATTTATAGAACGTATCTTGTTGAGTACATATGAGTTGGGATCTTCAGAACTTTTGTCCTGCACTCTTGTTGGCAACACCTAAAACACGTTCAAAATGATTAGAAGGTATTTTACTTTATCACTTTGAGCTTAAAAGTTCGTGACAAAATAAAGTATCTTGATGCATTGCTGAACATCAATTGCCTTGAGCGTCTACTTAAAGTTTCATGGCACTATTCAAGGTGGTTCACATGAACTTATGAATGCTTGAATGTGTTAATTCAAGTCTTCAAGCTTCTTGAATAAATAGAGTTAGACAAATGCTAGCTTGAAACATCTTGAATATTTGCTCCTACTTGATCGAGGACACGTATTGTAGTTGCCTGACAACATGCACACTCAAATACAAGTTAGTCATCATAAAATGGCTTTGTTATCGTCAAACCAAAAAGAAATTTGCTCAAATGAGGTTAGGGTATTGATCGATTGAATAGAAAGAAGAAAAGGTTCCTACGAAGATTTAGAGGATCCGAGTTTCTTTCACAGGGTCGTTATGATTGTGTCTTAGACAGGAGAGAATGGAGCAAAAAGCCACGAATAGTTATTT
Organism: Warburgia ugandensis; assembly: GCA_035236585.1. Lineage (NCBI taxonomy): Eukaryota > Viridiplantae > Streptophyta > Magnoliopsida > Canellales > Canellaceae > Warburgia > Warburgia ugandensis. The sequence goes on from CP141130.1 coordinate 45,500,480, forward strand.
GGAACGTTTTCTTAATGATAGAAATAGAAGGCGTGTGGTTATCAAAGTGAGGTGGGGTGTAAATTTGAGTTTTTTAGATGGGACTTGACGACGGAGTGATTGGTAGACATAAAATAGTTAATTAAACACAAGACCGGCGAAGTTAATCCTACCCATTAAATGTTTGCCTGTGTAATATAGACCAAGCACCTCCTAAAAGGGCAAAATTTGAACTGATCAAAATATTATTTCCTATTTTTAAAATGGTATTTTGCAATTATAAAAAAGATGGTACAGTTTGTAAATATTGAGATGCAAAAGGGTACTGAGAATAAAGAAAACATTGGCGACAGAGCCGAAAAGAACCGAAGAAAGAGGAATAAGTACGAAACAACGAATTTGTATGTGAGTTACTTTACCGGCAGACCGAATCCGTCGGTAAAGATGGAAATAGGCCGAGATTAAAAACCATCACTAACATTTTTACTACTTAATCACAAGTGCACATGCACGTGCCTGTTACTAGATGCGATATAGCGCGCCAACACCTGTATAGGTGACACCTTGTGACTACTTTTTGTTTTTCTTGTAGTGCGTGCTACTAGTTGAACTTAATTTTCCGTTCATTTCCTCCAGATTCATGGCACTTTCTTTACATGGAAGCCATTAACGGGTAAAATGATAAGAAGCAACCCACGCAATATTGCGCCTATCAACTGTAATTATTGCCTCATATCCCACATGAATCACCTGGTCCGCATCTCTACCCCACGTGCATTACTCAGCGTCAGCTTGACTGCTACTAGTCAAAATTGGAAGCTTGTACATACCGTTTGATTGAAATAGAAATCCCAATGCCAATTACACAATTAGTTCCCACTGAGAAATAAGAAATGGATACGATCCTCTCTCTGGTACTTACTTTTTGCCTCTTCAACCTTGCTTATTTTCTTTTACAGGATGCGCGTCGTAAAGGCCTTCCACCAGGTCCATATCCATGGCCAATATTGGGAAACCTCCTCCAACTTGGTGAGATGCCTCATGTTCACTTAGCCAACGTAGCCCAAAGATATGGACGAGATCTATTCACAATCAAACTTGGGATCCAAACCGTCGTTGTTGCATCATCTCCTGCGGCCGCAGCTGAGATACTTAGGACCCATGACCGGAACTTCTGCGGCCGTTACGTATTTCATAACTTTCGGATAAAGAATCATGTTGAATTCTCTATGGTGTGGTCCGAATGCAATGACTACTGGAAGATGCTGAGGAGGATTTGTAGGACTGAACTGTTTTCGCCTAAGATGATTGAAGCCCAAGCTCATCTTAGAGAGAAAAAGGTTTCAGAAATGGTAGGATTCCTACGTGAGAAACAAGGGGAGGTTGTGAAGATCTCTGAGGTTGTTTTTGGGACACTCTTCAACATTTTTGGTAACTTGATTTTTTCAAAGGACGTGTTCGATTTGGCCGATCCTACATGTGGGAGCGCGGAGATGAAGGGACATATATGGAGGTTGATGGAGCTGGGGAATTCTACGAATCCGGCAGATTATTTTCCGATCCCCGAGGAGCTCGATCTACTTGGGCAAAGACGAGCTGTTGCCAAGTGTCTTCAGCAGATCCATGATATATGGACTGCCATTATCAAGGAACGTAAAGAAAACAAGGGTGCTGATAGCAGCCATGACTTTCTCCATGTCTTGCTTGAAGCTCAACTGAATGATCATCAGATTAATTCCTTGCTTATGGTACATTCAGCCTTCATCTTTTTTCTCTCTTCAAATTTTTTTACGCGACTTTTTAAGCCATTACTGGCATAGGAACCGCAGCAAATAATTTGAATAAACAAGAAACGGACACATATATCTCAAACAATTTGAGCCGAAGCAATCAAATTGCTTGTTTTTCTTTGGGGCAAATGATATTCGCACGCCTTCATGACTACAAAGTATTGCCGCAGCCTCATTTGGGGTCTTTTGAGGGGCTCACTTTTTATCATCTAAACCTTTCATCTTAATTGTCTTGCCATAGATGAAAGCTCAGAAAAATGAATGGTAGGATTATCCAAATGTGGCATTTGGTACATAAACCATCTCGGCGAGACAGATAAGATGAATGGTACATTCGAAGAAGTGGGCCTCACTTGTCCTTTTACCACAAGACCCCCAAATGAGGGCATGGGAATATCATTCTTTTGCTGATTTTCCAGCCATTCGTTCTAAAACTGCCAATTCGTCAAACTCTTTTCCTTGCTGCTTTTGATCTTTATCAGATATCCATTTTACACACCACAGGAGAGTTACAACAGGATGATAAAAAATAGAATTTTCATGTGCTAGCTAGACTCATTCAATTGAAATGCTAATGATTAGGATTTCTATTTAGCAGCAGGGGCCCTCTTATGGGCCAATGAAATACCTATGGTTTCATACATAATAAATTGTTCATTCCATTTTATAAACAGACAAGCCGGTTTAATAATAAATATTCCCTCTTTTATCAATTCTGTAAGAGTTAGTTTCTGAACGGGTCTGATCAAACAAAGATAGAACTGCTATTGGGTGAGTAGGCAGCCCGTGCACAACAACTGACCACGTGCTCGCGCTTACCATTTCTCAGCGGCTAATATTGCTACTCATAAGTTAGTCACTTGTATCAAATTGGAGTAACGTTTTAAACTGCCTAATTTTGAGGTCAACAATCCTAGTCCATTATGACATTTACTCATTTATTTAGTCTTGTTTAACAGGAAATGTTTGGAGCTGGTACAGAGACTAGCGCCTCAACAATAGAGTGGGCAGTAGCTGAGCTAATAAAAAACCCTAACATCATGGCCGAGGTTCGATCTGAATTGGGTACTGTGGTGGGCAAGAACTTGGTAAAGGAGTCTCATCTGCCTCACCTCACATATCTTCATGCCTGCATCAAGGAAACGTTGCGTTTACATCCTCCGACCCCTCTACTCCTTCCACATCGTGCTCTAGAGACGTGTCAATTGATGAATTACACGATCCCGAAGGATTGCCAGGTGATGGTCAATGCATGGGCGATCGGCAGAGACCCCAAAACTTGGGAAGACCCGATGATATTCTCTCCAAACCGCTTCATAGGTTCGAATATTGAGTTCAAAGGGAATGATTTCGAGCTCTTACCGTTTGGTTCAGGAAGAAGAATTTGTCCAGGAATACCCTTGGCAACTCAGTTCATTCACCTGATTGTTGCCTCTCTAGTCCAAAACTTCGATTGGAGCCTTCCTGATGGAATGAATCCTAGCCAACTGATAATGAATGAGAAATTCGGATTGACCTTACAAAAGGATCCACATCTACTTATCATCCCTGAAGAGCAAGTTTAATGTAGCATTCGTTTCTATCTCTATGGAAGTAAAGTTACATGAGCAAGTTAGTCTATTTGCCAACAAATCTCTAGCACAGTTGGTCGCAGACAGCTGAGCATTCCCATGAAGTACCCTTGATTGCAGGTAGGAGTTAGATTTAGAAATGTGTGTGAATGATAGTGGGTGGCTTTGTAATTCTTTGCTTGCAAAAAAAAAAAGGGAAAAAAAGGAAAGAAAAAGATTATTATAAAAAGGTTAGTCTATTCATGATCCTAGGAAAATATACTATATATTATTTTGATAATTTAGAAGCATATACAATGCTCGTATCTTTTTGTTCTTTTCTCCTTAGGAGTGGCGTTGAGACATTTATTTATCATTTTTAAAGATCACTAATCAATCATGATTCATACATCTAAGAATGATATGACAAAATCAATAAACAACAAAACCATTATGCAAGTAAAAAAAGGTTTGAAAATATATGGCAAGCCAAACAGGCTTGAAAATTTGTTGCAAGTTTAAAGAGAACTTAATAAGTGTTGCAAGCCATAAGACTTATAAAAGACTTGAAGCGTGTAGCAAGTTCAAGGAGAACTTGAGAATATGGTAAGCCAAAAGTCTTGCAGTGTCTAGTAAGTAAAAAAAAACTTAAAAATGTGTAGCAAGCAAAAAAGGCTTGAAAATGTGACAAATAAAAAAACTTGAAATGTGCAACATGACAAAAGACTTGTAATGCCCGAGCAATTTACGAAAATGAATTGGACCTTCTATAGGAAATAAACTGTGTTAAATGTTTTACTTTATTTAAAATAGTAAACGAAGGAATTTATAAGAAAACTTGATACCATTAGATTCTACTCGAAAAATGAGATCAAACGCCTAAAAGAACGCCAAAACGGAGTTTGTATGAAGAAGTTATGGACGTTTAAAGATTAGGGGTATTTCTGTAATTTAAATTAAAAACGAAAAAGACAGAAAACGCAAGGGGCCGTTTTGATAACGGCACCCCGTCTTCTTCTTCCTCTAGACTTCTCCAAAAACCCTGTTTCCAGAGGTTTCTGCCACCGCCAATGGCAGCACCACCATTGGCAGCACCGCCATAGCAAGGCTATAAAAAGCCCTTTTCCCTCCTCCTCAGCCATCCCTTTATCCTCCACTTTCTCCGACAGTTCAAGGGAGGATTCTAGCAGCTAGGGTTTCAGCGTGGAGACACCCCACCTCCGGCAATGGGCATCGCTCCAGACCTGCCCAGGTAAGCCCCTCACGACTCCCCTCTGTTTTCCCTTCTTCCCTATCCAGATCCACGCTGAATCTAGGTATTTTCTAGCTGGGAAGCACGAAGTAAACCCAGACTCGATGGGTATGCTGACCCATCAAGCCAGACATCGCCCAGGGTCCCCCTCCTCTTCCCTTCCACTTCCCCAGGTCAGATCCAGGCCGAATCTAGCGGTTTTGCAGCCGAAAATCGCAAGGCCCAGGACCGGACCAACGAAGGAGACGATCCTGGGCGTGGTGCGTGATGCACACCCGACTGAGCCCATGGATGTACCCCAGGCACGCGACTGTGCACGGGGGCACGCGACTGTGTATGGGCGTGGCCTCAGTGCGTCCTAGGCATAGTCCTGGTTTGACCAGGACGCATGGGCGGCCCAAGAGCCAAGGCGCATTTCGCCTACGCCAAAGGCGTGTTTACGCGATGCCATCCAGGACGTGCGTCATAGCACGTCGCTTGGGCATGCATGTGCGCGTGCAAACACAGTCCTTGGCACGGCCTTTGGGCACACATGACGTGCAGGCATGGGTCATGGTTCGACCAGGGCGCGCACACGTCTTGGAAACCATGATGCACGGACCTAATAAAACTATAAAATTAGGATCATAGGATCTAGCCTGACAATGAACTACACAAGGACCCATGGACCCTAAAAAGGAAGATCTAGCGATCAAATTTTTAAATAGATCAAAATTAATAAGGACTCCTTGTTATCCATTCATATCCAGGAGTTTATAAATGAGACCCAGGGTCGGGTTGAGTGATGAAGGATGCGACTCCAGGAGACTTCGAGGGAGGTGCTCTATCGCTACTAGACTTTTGAAAAGAGCCATGATTGTTTTGAGAATGCATGTTTTAAGTATAAGTTATATGACTTGTTTAGCATGACTTAATTTTATTTAGCATGCATATGATAAATACATTATGCATAGACATGATTTGCAAACAATTGCATAAATTGCATAAGTTGTGGTTATTGAGTTTTGAAAAATTGCATGTCCTTGAGGGTTACCAAAAGATGTTGGAGTGCCCAAAAGACACTGGGTAGGCAGTTGTGAGGGCCAGGCAGTTGTGAGGGACCCAAAGAAGACAGGTTTTGAAAAAGAGGCTTTTGCTTGATTGATTGTATATGATTTGGGCTAGTAAGCTCATGAGCGCTATGTCGAGAGGTCTGGGGTGGCCTCCCAGCCTCTACCACTATTAGGTGGAAAGGGTACCATGCCAAAAAAGGCATGTCCCTACGTTGACTGCATGTGGTACAGGGGTTTACCACTGGTATCACGGCACTGGGTCGATGTGTCATATGCCCCGTGGAGGCTATGACCGAGTGTCCCCAGGTACCCAAAGACCACACGGCGGTGAGGTCATGGGCATAGTGGGCCCTATGTTTTGAGGATTTACTTGCATTGCATATGGCATGATAGGAGGTTGGTCGACCATACCATATATCTATGAGTTGGATTCAGTTGAGCATCTTATGCATATCATTATGTTTATGATATATATATGATACTTTCGACTTGGATTATGCGATTCTTTAAGTCGTCAGTATTCCAATTCGACAATGGTTTTTAATATTGATATTGAACATGATTGTTCAAACATGCACATATTTTAAAGAGCATATGATTTTAAATGTAGCATGCATTGTAAAACTAGTAGTGATAGACTCCTACTAAGTATAGTATATACTCACCCAAATATATAACATTTTTCAGGATAGCTCCATTCACGAGTAGAAGACGCCTCAAGAAATATTAGTGCTACGAGCAAGAAAAATTAAAAGGAGACAATTATACATGTAAGTAAACACTCTACCCTTTGGACATGTATTTGTATTTATTTACAGTTAGGCTGTGAGCTGTGACTGGATAGACCGGGGAAAACATTTATGATTTCTGAAGTTTTTCAGGAACTACTTAGGTTGTTGTGAAAGCAAATGACACTCGGGGTTTTCAAAATGAGTTTAAAACTAAAGATTTTCTACTACATTGCATTGTTTTTATAAAAATGGTTTTCAAATAGGGATGCATCCCGCCTTAGGAATTAGATCTTGCATTTAAAAATGCATGGTAAAACCCGGGTTGTCACAAGACTTGAAAATGTAAAGCCAACCAAAAAGGCTTGAAAATGCCTAGCAAGCTAATAGACTTGAAAATATGGATCAAGCGAAGAGACTTGAAAATGTGGCATAAGACATGAATCCAAAATTGATTAAAATAATGTAACGTGATGGCATAAAAGTATAGTACTATCATGAAAGACATGAAAATATGCAATGCATATTCTAAAAATTCTAGTAACCAGAATTCATAAGAAAACTTTTGTAAACTAAATTTACCACCCAACTAAAATGGATAGTGCAGTGTTAGTTAGTAATGATTAAGTGATTTCTGGGACTAAAACCTATTAAATATAGAGGTATGTATATATATAATACCCCAAACTTAGATTTTTCTAGTCCTTAAGCAAAACTACAAAGACAAAATAAGAAATCTTAAAAAAATCTTAACCACTTTCATAGGTGTTGTTGTTTGCATCTGACATATGCACAAAGCCCTTAAACCCTTAGGTTATCTTAAGTGGATGAGTTGTAGTCCCATGAGGGGTTTTAGAATGATATCCATAAACACATTCAAAAACTTTATGAAAGTCCTTTATTCTTGTCAGAGAATTTTTTGTACTCAGTATTCATTAAAGTCTTAATTTAGCATGCTAATAGAAGTGATTGACAATTCAAAATCCTACCCTTATGTTAAAGACATTCCATTAATTCATTAAACCTTAAAATGTGAGTGCATGATATAGTTACTTTATATAATTATCGATCTCCAAGGAAATTGTAACCTAAATTAACATCCAAATATATGCTTTGACCTCAAATCTCATAGGATATTTTTGACAATCAGAAAGAAGTCACTCAAAAAAGGATGAATATCTTATTAATATGTGAGTAAAATAATGTTCATTAAGTCTAAAGTTCTCACATATTTCATAGAAAAGAATGATAACTTAGAAAGAATAATAATGGTCTTATGAAATGATATCAACTATTAAAAATAGTACACTACTAATATTCTCTACTCAATCATAATCATATCCAAGTCATTATCCTCCTAAGATCAACTTCGGACTTTATTGAAAAAAGATGTATAGGTCTTCTATGTATTCATAATCTTCTTTGATTATGAGAGTGAACATTTTCTTTTCATTGTCTATCTTTTTCTTTTCTCATTTATCCTCATTTTTTATTGCATAGTTTCTTTCTATTTCTCTATTTTCAACCCTTTTTCTGTGTTCATCGTTTGACTTACTTAGTTTTTCTCAAGATAATTCTTCACCCATCTTTGCATATTTTTAAAACAACTATGCATTGAGTAATGGTCAATGAGTTTAGAAAGAAAATACTTATTATAAAGGCTCAAAGGGTCTAACTAGAGGAACATTTCTAGGGAAGGATAAAGCCTCTAGGTTTATCAAGAATGGCCTCTATCATTTTCTAGGTTTCATATGACTTAACCATAATCATAAACTCAAAAAATGATTGATGTTGTTTATAAGATATTTTCTCAATAGTTGACCAAGATAAAGAATAATGAGACCAACAAGAAAACTTTTGTTCATTGAAGAAAATTTTGAATTTATGAATAAATCTGAAAAAGGAAGAATGGATCTAAAACTCACATGTGTTAATAGTCTCCACTTGTATTCTTTAGAATCTCTAAGTTATATTTTCTCTTCCAATTAAAAAATATATATAACTATTTTGTGCAGTGAATATTTTGAGTTTAACTTTTCATAGAATACTTTAGAAAAAGAATAAAACAGTGAACTAATTGTATACAAATTCATTAATAAGATAAATTTTAAGAATATACTGAATGTTCAAAAGATTCAAATTCTCATCATTGTAAAGAAACTTTTGATAAAATTTTTCAAAATTTCCATTTTTTCTTTTTTCTTTTCATTTTTTTGAAGAAATAAAGTAAAGACTCGAAATTACATTAAAATTCAAATACCCTTGCCCCATACTTAAATTAAACATTGTCCTCACCATTTCAAAATAAAAGCATGCACAAGTGAAGTGACTAAGTAAAGAGAGTAGGGTTAGAGTAATATTACATGCACTCTAGAAATGGTGTAGTGATATGTTGATGTAGCTGCAAACATGCATATTCACAATGCAGATGCAACTACTCTATCAAATCTAAACCTAAACTAACTAATATACTTATCCTAAACCTAAACTAACTATGAAGGAGTTTCTAGAAAACTCACTCCATTTTAGGATCTAACTGTAGTCTTTGTATATTTTTCACCCAAAAATTTATGGTGGTGATAACATGATAGCATGATTGGTCACCATGAATTTAAATTTGATGGGACAAAGTCATGATGATTTGTCCCAAGTTTGTTAAATTGAGGATAGGATATGCCAACATCAAAGACTTGATAATTTTCCTCCTCCCTTACTATGTCTTGATTGTTAGGGTTAAGAAGGTTCATGTTCCTCTTTTTGGATACAAAGAAATCATGAGGCATAAACCCTCACTATCCCCTGGTGTACACCTTAGAGCTAGTTGATGTTGGGGCAAAATATGAAGGGACTCTTCTTCTTGTTCTATATCAATGTCTGAGGCATGGGTAACAGGCAAGGAATTAGATGAACTAAAACTATCATAATGCATGCTTTTTAGGACAAGTGTCAGGCCCAAGTTGGGTGAATTTTCACTATATGGCTCAAATTGTATCTCTGGAAATGGAAGGGGTCCTACTCAGGCTATCCACTGAGAAGTGTCCATTAATGCTGCAGTATCCAATAAATTATTGACTTCATCAATGGAGGTGTCTATATCAAAATTGGAATGAGTGAGACATGCCTTGAGTGGATCATTGCCAGTGAAGAGTAGCGATGGTGTAGACACGTGACTCTCTATCTTGTGAGAATCATCAGAGTATGATATTTTTACTATCCATGAATAATTGTTGATGGGCTTCTCATAGTCCTCAACTTTCTCCTTTTCCTCTTCCCTTCCTAAAATTGTAGTAGATATTTGACCCATTTGGAATTCCAACTTCTCAATAGACTGCAAGTGGGCCTCCAGAATTTGTTTTGTATAATTTAGGAAACAATTGATATGGCTCATACTGTTATGGCATTGGGTGGAACCATGATTGTCATCCTCCCTCATATTACTAAGATGAAATTTGTTCAGGATGCCTAGCCCATCCAGGATAGTTGGTCTCATTATAGGAACAATTGCTAAGGTTTGTGAATATATTGGGTGCATTCACTTGCTTTTAATAATATGTATTGAATGTGGATCTTGACAAGCATGGACTAGTGGGATGTGTTGGGTTAGAATAAGTATAACAATTCTCTTATTGAGGTTCCTTAGAGGACTTACTAACATGCGTAAAAGCATTTAACCTATTCAATTCATTATCCATCATATTGGCCAATCTATCTAATGCATTGGACAAATCAGAGTATTCCCTGTCTTTGTCTCTTACATATCCTCATGGCCATGAAGTGAAATAGTATGATTATGGTATTTTATCCCCTACTTTATTGGCCATATTTTTAATTGGGTTAATTAGATCTACTTGAGTATGTAACTTTTGCTTAAGATAACTCAATTTGGTATACAATGAAAAATATTTGTTATATGCCATGAAAGAGTACTCCTTGTTTTTTAGCTAGTGTAGGGAAACCTAAACTAGATAGTGCAACCTAAATGCTAAATGATACACAACAAAAAGCACACATATTATTCCTAACCCTACTTCAAATAAGCTAAAAGGTTTCTTTTTTATTGAATTTGTTTATAGGAGTGTAGCTTTTAGGTTACATCTAACCTAGGTAGCTCCTTGTCTCTTTTAAACTTGCTCTACTTGCAACAATTGTAATTTATTAAGAAGGAAATCCAAAAGGAACTCAAGTGTTTGGTGCAATAGGTTGGGAATTGAGATAGTTGAATTTCACTAAAATAGTTTGATCTAATAGAATTATTTTTCTGTATCTAGAATAATACTAATCTAGCCCAACCCATTTTATGAATAAAATATGACCTAGCTACTATCGAAGCTCTATCTACAAATGGATAATACTTTGATTCAGTCTTCATGTATACAAAATATTGGTTAAGCAATACTAAACCTCTCTATTGGGAAGTTTCCTATTGCTCCTTTCGGTTCAGTAGTGTTTTACTCACATAAGTTTTTTTTTTTTTCCATGTAGAATAATTTGATTGGTGGACCAACAGATCCTTTTGCATACCAGTTAGATCCTAATAGTAATCAACTACTCCACAACTGTGGCGACCTGGGTTTTTATAACACATTTTATAATACATTTTGTAAAGATAGGGCCCTTAGAGTATAAAAAAATTCGCAAACCAAAGCAGCGAAAATTCTTTTCTTTAGAATTTGTTTTGTAAAACCTAAGTCACCACCTCATACATAACATAAGTAGAATTTTGTATAAGATAAAATTCCATTGAAGGAATATTCTTTTATTAAACTTTAGGATCCATCCAGTGGTTCACAGTACACAGCCCATTGTATCCTTACAATACTTGTCCAAATATACAATCCAAATTACAAAGTTCAAAATTCAATACATGTTCTAATACAATGTTTCAAGGGATATACCCTGATTACTTATTCTTCAATTGTTCTTCAAGTCTTGAGTTCCTAAGTCTCCTTCTCTGTATCTGAGATATTGTAAACATTCGAACATTTACAATATCTCAGCAAGCTATGCTTGGTAGGGGATAAGAATGTAAGTTATTGATAGTATAATCTCAATATTCAAGTATCCCATAATTTGTTCTATCATAAACACATTCATTAATAACTATTAGTTATAAGGACATCTCATTTCCTTGTCATTTGTGTTCACCTTTATGCACACATATTGTATAAGGACAAATCCATTAAAAATGTAAAAATAATCAAGAATCATTTCTATACAAAGCTGATCTACTCCTTTCATTATAAGAGATTTGTATCTTAGCCAGTTACTATACAGGGAATTTTCCTTCTTGGGAAAAATATTGGTAATATACAATTACTTAACATTTCATCATGCCATACCTTAAGGCATTTCACTATGCCAATTTCATATGCATCATAATGCAAAATAATCAAGGACTACTATGATTACAGTTTGATCCATACAACGCGCCTGGATAACTGTTCAATAATCCACTTATACCATTCTCAATGGAAATTACAATATCCATGTCCATATGGGAAGACCATAGCTGTCACAGTGGTGGCCTTACCATAAATGCCCCACCCAACTTTTAGCCTTTCTTAGGCTTGGTATTCAATATCATCAAGTTTCAGAGAGTGGGTGGCCAAACCCTCTTAACTCTCCTAGCATAGCATCCCCAGGCCTATGCTATTTAAAATAAAACCACAAGCCTCCAAGCTTGTATGTAAAATAATACTTATACATATCAGACTATCTGTCTGTTTATCTAGGACTGGAATATTTTCTACTTTTCTATTCACTTAGGGTTGTTCTCAATTCTCAACTTGACCATTTATTACTTATTTTCCTCATCATTTGGTTGGATCATATTTCAATTTGAGGTATTTACCTTAATATATTGGTATCATACATGTCAATACTTCAAAACATAAGATCATGTATTAGACATGTATCTTCATGTAAAGGCATTCTTAATAATCCACCTACCTCAATAAGGTATTCTTACTCCTTGAAATCTACCATAGTCTCGATCAACATATATCTGTCAAATCATATGTATAATGTCATTTTTCTAATCAAGAGTACATACTACATGGTCTTTTGATCATCCTTATGTAGGATGATTTGAATCTTTCTTCCTTGAATATCCTATATCCATGGGTTTAATATCATCTATACAAATACTATCTATATCATACATAACAATCTAATTTACATTGATGTTTCTTTTTCCTTATTGTTTTTGATCGTACAAGATCTCATCTTGTTTGATCATCCTTATCTCACTTACTATTTTTATTAGGGTTAGATAATTTGCTATATTTTTATGTTCTTATAATTATTCAACTAGTTAGTGTCTTACTTGGTTGAAGATAATTTATTTCTTCCTATCACTAGACAACTCCTTATTTCAGGATGACCAATACTAACCAGTTAAAGTCTGCTCAAAAAGTGGTTAATACAACCCTCATGTAAGGAGGCATTTAGACCTCTCTTACGTCAATGGGAGGTGAGGGAAAAGCACTTGGCTCTTGTATACCCCCTATAACCACAATGTTCAGAGTCCACTGGAGTGGTACTAGCTCAACCTTTGACAAGGTTCCAATGAGCTCTTTACCTTAAGTCCCTTCTCTAATTGATTTTAATTAATTTCCATGGATATGCACAATGTCATCCATGGATGTTCATTATTTTCCTACTTTGGGCCAAGGAAATGATAAATCATTCCTTATATTGTCCTACTAACTATAGCCCTTATTAAGTCAAAATCATTCATTCATCTTAGTTGTCCATAAATTTCTATATTTCATTAGTTTACATTTTTGGTGATTTATGCTCCTTATATCTTAACAATTACTAAACAATTGAATAAAATTTGACAATAAGTAAATCATCAACTTGAAAGCATAAATCAAATATAAGTTTAACAACTATATACTAACATTCTTCCTATGAATGTAACTTAAGCTAGTGAAATAAAACTAACATGATCTTAAGTTATGAAACACATCTTCTATCATAATGAAATCATGTTTAAATCCTAATTTACACTAACATGATCCTAAGATAATCAAATCTACTAACAAATTACTCATTTAGGGCATATCATACTAAAATTTAAAGATTACACTATCGTGCTTTCTAACTTAGAACATAAATCACATTTACACTTCTATATCCAACAAAAGACAATTAAAACTTAAAACATAAATCACATTTACACTTCTATATCCAATAAAAGGCAATTAAAATAATTTTATTAAGATTATTATAAACCTTTAAATATGATCCAACCATTAGATCTTAGGTGTTTTCCTTTAGATCAAGGGTTTTAATTACCTTTAGGGCTTTTAATCCATTAAGATCCAAAAATCATATCCATTTGATTTTGTCATATTTCATCCATGATCTAACTGGATTCCATCATAATATCATCCCTTTAATCCATCCCAAGGATCTGATCATATTTGATCTCATTGATCAAGTGGGTCCCTTTGTATTTATTTTTATTTTTATTTTAGGGTTTTTCTACCATAAAGGGTAGATCCCCTATTTTATCCAAGATATGTCCAAATTAACCATAGATATTACTTTATTACATTATTATATCATCACTAAAATAAATTTTCAAGATCTGATTACCTCAGATCTTGAAGATCTTAGAAATTGGACACTTATTTCCAAAATATAGAAAAATACATAAATAAATTTTAGAAATATTATGACTTCATTAGAAACTAGACATTACAAGATTTTCATAGCTTCTTTCTGATCTCAATTTGGAGTTCATATGACTCCACAATCTTAAATTGAAATTTTCAGTCGTTCCTAGGGTCCAGATTTGATCTGGGCCCACCAGAATTAATCTCTCTCAATTGAGGGTCCAAACCTTGTTAGATTTTCTTGAAAATTGAACCCTAGGGGTCTTTGACCCTTCTGGATTGATTGGAAGCTCAGAATTTCAATCTGAGCTCTCTATCACCATAATTTGAAGGGTTTGGTATTTACTTTATTTTTGCCATTTTTCATTCAAATTAAATTACAGAAAAATAAAAATTACACTAAAACATAATAAATATGTATGGGAAGTAGTTCCACCTACCTGATTGGAGAAAAACAATCTAATTGATGCCCAATTTGAGAGAATTACCGGTTGATGATAATATAGCCCAATTATCCACCTTTTTATGATTTTCTGTTGTTGAAACCGTTGGATCTTGAAATTGATTTGGGGCTTTTGTATATACTGTAGTATAGAATGTTATGGACAGTGAAATTGATGAGATTCTTCCTGGAACGGAGTGTCTAATTGAATTTAGGTCTCTTGTTCCAATTAGAAAGAGGAGAGAGAAATAAGGAAAAGATAGTTTGGGGAGGGATGAAGGGGAATTTGGGGCTGAAATTCTAAGGAAGATTTGGAAATTTTGTGGTTAAGGTTGTGAAAATTTTTGGAAATTTTTGGGACATATTTATAGCCAAATTTGAATTTTTTATCATTTCTTTTGATAAGATATTTTATTACTTTAGAATTTTTAATTACTAATGCATTCTCCATTCCCACTACAATCTCCACTACCAGCAATAATGCACTGAGAAATTATTGGTGCTTCTAGAACGTTGGCCCACTTTGTGGGCCCCACTTTTATGTGAAAAGACCTTTTTGCCCTTTTAACTCCAAAATTGGAGAATAATAGGCAATATTTGTCCGAACTCAGAATCGAGCATACTTAGTGTCTTTGGAATCATATTTCTAAGTACTTCACGAATATTGAGGTCTTATTTCTTGGATATGGGATATGGGTAAAATTACCATTTTACCCTCAAATGGAAAAATTAAGGAATTTTCATTTTAACTCAGAATTGAACGTACTTCATGTTGTTTCGATCAGTTTTCCAAGTACATCCATAATTTCTAATTTTTTAATTTATAATATAATCTCTATAAAAAGAGAATTTTTAATAACCTAATATTCCAGCCCAGAATTTCTAAAAATTCAAAATTATTAATTTTTCTTAATAATTTACAAAAATTCGGGGTCATTACAGCAACTTGCTCAGTCATCTGTAGGTGATTTTAGTTATCGAATGTGTTGGCAGAACTAGTCATTTAAATACTAGTGCAGTTGATTATATAGGGGCCATTGGAGTCCTATGAGCTCGTCTGCTAATATAGCTCTCTTCTAAGTTGATTTTTAATTAATTTGTTTAAGGTTACAGTTACACTTAAGGTGATGTCTAATGGTGGCCCAAGGGATGGTGATAAAATCCATCATTGAATAAGGAAAGGTTTCAAACTCACTATATGTAGCCCTAAATTATGAGTAGAGTTAAATTAAAGAACTTTAGATTCTAATTAAACTTTATTGTGAGTCCCAGACGATGGCACCAAAAACTTGGTGTACTTTAATAATGTAACGACTTGGGTTTTTGTAACACATTTTGTAATACATTTTTCAAAGGCAAGGCCCTTAGTAGTAAAAATATTTTCTCAAAACAAAGCAACGAAAATTCTTTTCTTTAGAACTTGTCTTGAAAAACTCAAGTCATCACTTCATACATAACAATAAGTAAAATTTTTGTACAAGATAAAATTCTATTGAAGGAATATACCTTTATTAAATTCTAGAATCCATCCAGTGGTTCATAGCACAACCCAGGTATTAGTACAATACTAGTCCAAATTACATAATCCAAATTTCAAAGCTCACTATACACTAAAAATTCTCAATACAATACAATGCTCTCAAATAAAATACATGTCTTCAAGGGATATACCCTGATTGATTATTTTTCCAAGTATTCTTGAATCTTGAGCTTCTAATTCTCCTTCTCTGTATATGAGATATTGTAAACATTGAAACATTTACAATATCTCAGCAAGCTATGCTTGGTAGGGGATTCAAGCATAATAATTTGATAGTATAATCTTAATACTTTATAATCCCATTATTCATACCCATGATCAATCTCTTTACTTTGTCATATATATACATCCTTTGTGGTGACCTACATTTTTAAAATACATTTTCGTTATTTATTTTCAAACGATTGTTGACCAATTTTGTAAACATTTAGAAAACTTAAGCAGCGAAATTTTTTTCTTTGAAATTCTTTTCAGAAAACCCGAATGCCACCTTTCACTCACATATACATACATAATTGTGCATACAACATTTGTTTCCAAAGAAACTCATTTTATTAAAATTGTAGGATTGATCCAATGGTTCACATACACGGCCCCTTTATTACATCTTATGTCTAAAATACAATCCAATCCTTTCGACAATAGTACATAGTCTTGATCAACAGTATGGTCTTTGTTTTCCCATGTTGTATCCCTCCATTCTTTTCTTTCTGTATCTGAGATATTGTAAATATTCAAACATTTACAATATCTCAGCAAGCTATGCTTGGTAGGGGATTCAAGAATATATGAAATTGTATAATTGAAAAGTACAGTATTCAGAATCATCATATTCTATATGAATCACATAATACAATTTCCATGAACCATACCATATATGATCATTCTATCATATAATTTATCATGTAACATCTACTATGATAATTCCAAACCACTTACCACTATATTGTATGTGTGTGTGTGTGTATATATATATACAGTAAAAAATTGTGAAAAATAGTCAATATCTCAAATATCAATAATCATACTCAGATATACTGAGTTGATAAATCATCCAAACTTTTGTTGGGAAAATACTCCCTCATTATGGCAGTATTGGCGTCTCACTATGCTAAGCATCATATGCAAAATACTTAAGGATTAACATGCTACAGTTTGATCCGTACTAACGTGCTCGGATAACTGTCCTGTTCACCACTAATACCATCTTAGAAAATTTTGTGTCACTACCCATATGGGGAGATAGGACTTTTACGATGCGGCCTTCCCATAACTGCCCCACTTGACTTTTAGCCTCTCTTTGGGCAAGGTATCATAATATCATCAAATTTCAGGAAGTGGGTGGCCAAACCCTCATAACTTCCCTAGCATAGCATCCCTAGGCTTATGCTTATTTAAAACAAAACCATAAGCCTCCATGCTTGTATTTAAAATACTTCTTGTACCTCTCAAATGATCTATCTATTTATATTATCATCATCGTATTCAATATTCTCCTACTAAGGATATAATCTCATTTCTAGATTTAGGGATCCTTATTTACAATGAATGATACCCATGTTCATATAAATGATCCCCATTTCCTTTAATTTGGTATTCATATACCAAATGTTATTAAGTGTAAGGATACTCATTTTATACAAATGATATCCATTATTATTATGTTTTCATCTAAGTTTAGGGGTAATCATAAATGATACCCAGGTATTTATTATGTGTTTCATTTATTTTCAACAGTTATTTCTATCTCATATACATGAATTATGATTCAAATGTAACTAAGCATATTATCATCCTTAAGCATTATAATGTCTGTGTATAACAATTCCACAAACCATAGGTCTTGTAATCTCAAAGTTCCACCTACCTTCATATAGTGATCCATCCCTTCAGATCTTCTATGATTAACGTATGTAATCTATAAATACATACATACCGTCATTATCTATACAATTTTGGATAATCTCCTATCTATATTCTTGTTGATGTTTAACAGCAAGTACACAGGCTATTGTAGTATGGCTATACAAATACAGGTCGATCCCACAAGGACTCGCTTTAAAGATGGAGTTTTAAATAAAATTCAATTTTCTAAAATTAAAAAAAAAAACAAAAAATTACTAGAATTAAAATTAAAATTCAGATCAGTTCAATTTCTAACTATTATAGAATTTCCAGTTCAATCATAAATAAAATAAACCAAATAACATTAAAAAAAAACTACTTCCCTAGCCTAAGTATCTTCAATATCTTCAATTTTGATATTCTAAAAGTTGATCATCCTTTACAGATGTCTTCAGCATGTCCTTGATTAGAGATGTATTGATCAAATTTGTCAGATTCCTCAAATTGGTCAAGATCTGGGCTAATTTGTGATTTTGGGATTTGGACGGATCAGATTGATTTTTGGATCTCATATCAAAGATCAGAAATGTTAATTAGGTCTAGGGATGTCCTAAGAATGAAACTGTAAATTTACTTTGAAATCTGATGAGACATGGATGAGAAATTATCGATTCTTGGTTGATTAAGGCTAACCCGTTAATTGGGTTAGACCTTAATGGACCTAATCTGGATTGAGTAGTTCCTGGATAAGCAGAATGCGGATAAAGTAAAACCAAAATAGTTAGGGACACAAAAGTAAATAAAATTGAGGACACAAACGAAAATAAAAAGAGGACAAAGGTGGAATTAAATAGATCTACCAAGGGCAAAATTATAATTTTTGGAAAAAAATTTAAAACAAAAGAAAACAAATGATCCTCGACGAAAAGAGGGAAGCCAGAGAAGGAGGGGGGAAAGGGAAGAGGAAGAGGAAGAGGAGAAAGGAGGGGGGAAGAGAACATGGGAGGAAACCCGGATCAGGTTTCCTACTCCAGGCTGGCCGACGATGAGAAAGACTTCGGAGGAAGAGATGGGGGAAGAAAGAAGAAGGCAGAAGATGAAGAAACTGGTCAGAGAAGGAGGCTGGACGAGAAGAGGGAAAGGTAGAGGAGAAGAGAGGCTGGTGACCTGGGCAGTGGTAATCGGAGAACTAGCGAAAGGAAACCCGGTTTGGGTTTCAATCCCTAAACTGGTGAAGAAGACGCCTGGCCGGTGCTGATCAGAGAAGGAGGGATTCTGGCCAGTGGACGAGACATGGTGCGATCCCCTGTCACTGGTTGGGTGGTTGGCTGCCTGCGCCGTGCTGTCTGAGAGAGATGTGGGAGATTTGTAATGAGGGAGAGGAGAGAATTGGACAGCTAGGAGAGATAGAGATTGAGGAGGGATGTGAGGGAGAGAAAGGGAAGGAGAAAAGTATAAAGAGGAGGAAGAGTAGGGGTAAGAACGGTAAAGAAGAAAAGAGGAATAAAGAGGGTGCGTGAAAGAAAGGATGGGAGATGGTGGTTTTGGTCTGCCTCCTTTAACCAGCCAAAGAGAAGAATTGGAGAGAAAGGTGAGAAGAGGAGTGTTGAGAGAGAGAGAGATGAGGTAAGAGGAGAAGAAGAATGGAAGGGAGAGGATGAGTAGGCCAAAGGAGAAGAGGGAGACATGGGAGATGAAGATGGGGGTCTACCTGCCTTTCTCTCACGGTGATCCAGCCAAGAGAGAGTTGAGACATGAATGAAGAGAGGGAGGAAGTGAACGAAAGGGGGAGTTGGTATTAGTGCAAAGAGGCAAAGAAGTAGAGGTGGGTGCAGCTGGTTGCCTATGGTGGAGAAAAGATAGAATCAGAGAGATGGGATTCCAAAAGAGGAAGAAGAGAGGGGGAGACATGAAAGAGAGAGAGATATGAGAGAGAAGAGTCTGCTTGCCTCCTTCCTGCATTTAGCCAAGAGGGAATGAAGAGGAGGTGAAGGAGCCGGCCAAGAGATGGAAGAGAAGAGAGCGTGGAGAGGAGAGGAGTATAAGAAGAAAACGAGAGAGAGAGAGAGAGAGAGAGAGAGAGAGAGAGAGAGAGAGAGAGAGTCATGAGAGAGAAAAAGAAGTGAGAGAGAGAAAGTGAAGATAGATAAGAGCGAGAGAGAGAGAGAGATGAGTGAGGGAAAGAGTGATGAGAGAGATGGAGTGGGGTCCATTAGAAGTCTAGTCTTGCCAAAACTCTACAAGTCTTCCATTCTTCAAATTTCTTCTATCTTAGGAGTCTTCAAAGTCTTCTCTTTCCAGGAAGCTTCATCATCCTCATCTAATCTCTGTGATTTGATCTAGATCATCCAAGCTTGAGTTGATTGGTCTACAATACGTAGGACCCTATTAGAATCATCTAAACCATTCATTACTCTTCTTAGTAGCTCTAATGATCATCTGACTGTTAAATTTTGCAATTCAACGATTGGGTGGCCAATTAAAGTTAAAATAAAATATTTTATGTACAAGCTTGAAATTGATGGCCTAGATGCTCTAATTGAATACTAAATTAGGGGTATTTTGACCAAAATTGAACACTTAACAATTTCTTACATAATCTTGTCCTTTGATATAAAGGATTTAGATCTGTCTTGTGTTCTTATCATCCATACAATCTATCTTCCTCATATAGTGTTTATCCTATTGATCAATAGATCTAATAGTTAGAATGATCTTTTAATCTTTCAGATCTAAGTATTTTCTATCTTTAAGTCTTTTTGTGTCCATCTCTTTAATCTTGATCTTGCATAGATCCTTTGATCAACAATATATACTTGTTGATAAAGATCAAGGGCCTAAATCTTCTATCATCTAGTTCTTCTTTGATCTATGTTTAGTTATTTCATCATCCCCAAGGAGGATGATCCTGGTTGTCTTCCTTGAATCGTATTTGATCAAGGGTTTGGATTATCTAATCTAATGATCTAAATTTGTCTACAATATACATACATACAAGGATACATAATAAAATACAACATTAGGATTCTTATTGTTCTTGATCATTCAAGATCGTATGGATCTTATTTGATCATCTTTATTATACTTATACTTTTTATTAGGATTAGATAATTTACTAACCTTTTATGCTCTTATTATTATTATTCAACTAGTTAATGTTTTACTGGTTGAAGATAACTTATTTCATCCTATGTCTAGACTACTCCTCTTATTTCTAACTGACTATGGCTCACTAGTTGAATGGATGAACACAAAGTGGTACTTCAATCCTCATGTAAGGAGGCATTTAGACCTCACAAATGTCAATGGAAGGTAAGGGAAGAGTGAGGCTCTATTAGAAAACCCCCTTAAACACCATGTTTTGCATTCACTAGAGTAACCTTAGCTCAACCTTTCATAAGGTTCCTATGAGCATTTTGACCCTAAGTACTCTTTCTAATTGATTTTAATTAAGTTCATGAACATTTAAAATGTCATTCATGGGGTTTATTATTCTCCTAGTGTTGGCCAAAGATTTGATAATCCTTATATTGTCCTACTAACTATAGCCCTTACTATCATTAAGTCCATGTCATTCATTCCATGTAAATGTCTTTCAACTCTATTTTTTTCATTTAATTACATTTTCAATGTAATTTACATAACATAAGCATTAAAGCGTAAATAAATAAATAAGTAAATAAGTAAAGCTGACAATTAAATCTACTAAGCAATAAAAGACATTAACAATAACATTAATAATTCAAATAAACACATTTAACATATCATCATGATCTAATGGTCATCTTTCATCCTATTTAGGATTTTAGATCTTGATCTTTTTATTTTATCAAATCTACTCATTTTGTCAAAGTGATCTCATCAATAGATCATTAATATCATCTTATCACATGATTTGATCCTTCTTGATCTAATCGATCAAGAAAATCTTCAATCATTTTATTCAATTTAAGGGCATATATCTTAATCTATCCCAAATTATCATCATCAAGCCCATCAATCCATATGATCTTAACTTTATATCATCATCCAAATACATCCACACTATCCAATCATCCTTGACAAAACTGATCAAGGAGATTACCATTCACTTTTATGGATTTTACTACTTTTAAGGGTCAAGATCTTAAGATTTCAAAAATAAATTACACCCAATAGTTTAATTATTATAATTATACATTTAGATCATCATATAAACTATTTAAAAAGGATTGATCATGCTTGACTACTCATATCAAGAAGATCCATGTTCATTTTTATGATTTTTCTTCTTTAAGGTTAGGTTTCTTAATTAAACAAAGATCAGTCACTTTGACCCATTAATTCCATGTTCCAAAATCACAAGATCATTAGTGGATCAGAATTATAAAGTCTGATCATTCCAAATTTCACTAATCAAGGATCTTATACCATTATCTCATTAAAAATAGAAATTTTCAGGAGCTAAATTTATGATTTATTGGTTTAGTAGGTGCTTCTCATCAATAGGAATCTTGTAATGACTCCAATTTTGTAATATTGAAATTCCAAGTTTAGCAATGAAAAGTTCAGTTTTTAAAGAAAAGGGCATTTTAGTCATTTCACTATTAACCTTGACTGAACCTAGAAATTTGGTCCTAAAAATGATTCCATTAGATGCGTCTCAGAAAAAGGAATCCAACGAGACCAAAATCACCCAAAACGGAGTTAAAATGAGCAAGATATGGCCCTTTGAAGTTCAGGGGCAAAATTGTAAATTTTACAAAAACGGTTTAACCTGCAAAACACAGGGGCCCGTTTTGATACGGGCACCCCTTCATCTTCAACCTCTAGAGGGTTCTAGAATGGCGGTGATTGGAGGAGAAATCACTGCCATTCTGGAGATTTCTCCACCGCCATTCAAAGGCGGTGAGAGCCCCCTCCAGAACCCTCTCTTAGCTCTATAAATAGAGCTCTTGGGTGCCTCTAATGGAAGCCCAAAACGTTGGAGAAAACCCATAATGGAGCAGTGACCTAGAGGGAAAAACAAGGAGAAAAACCTAGCAACGAGCCAGGTACGTCCGAGATCGCTCAAAACCCATCTCCACCATAGTTCTAGAAATGATTTCCCTAGGTTTTTGCATGAAAAACCATGCAAAACGGAGCCCAGGAGAGCCATCAAGGACCCAGGGACGTCCCCTGGGCCGCACTAGTTTTGACGGGGTTGAACCAGGGTGACCTGAGGATGACTTGGGTCCCCAACAAGCAAGACGATCCAATAGGAACGTCCCACGTCATCCTGCGTCGACCTGCGTTTGAAAAACCAAACGGGCGTGTCCCTGAACGCGCCCGCAAAAGAGAGGAGCGGCGGGAAAACCCGGCGCGTCTGCAGACGCGCCCGCTGAGGCGCACACCACAGACGCGTAGTGCGCTAGCGCTGCGTGTTCTTTTCGTTCCTTAAGGAAGCCAGGGTGCACGACGCAGTCGCGCAGCGCCCTAGCATTCCGTTTTTTTTCGTTCTTAAGACTCTATGTACATACGACACTAAAACGCTTATAACTTGAGATCTAGAGCTCCGATTGAGGCGCCGCAAAAGGCGTTGTGTCTGTGTCGATGACGCGGACACATCCAAACTATAAAATCCCTGATCAAGGCCCAATCAAAGGTAGGCATGACCCTTAGAATAGGATGGTGGCGCGTGGCCACTAGAACTTTGGAAAACTAAGGATACCAAGGCCCAATTAGGACCTTAGGACACCCATAGGCATAGGGATGGACCCCTAATGCCTAAGTAATAAAACCAATTACTCTAAAACCCATAAAAGATAGGCCAAACTAACCTTGATTCCCCAAACCATGATCAGGAGCGTCTGAGGACAAAAGGGTTAGCAGGACTGGCCGGTGTAGGTGCTCTATCACTATTAGATTCTTTTAAAAGAACTATTATTGTTTTGAGAACATATGTTTTAAATATATGACTTAATTTGCATGACTTAATTCAGCATGCATGATAAATGCTTTGTACATAGCCATGTTTTGTAAATGATTGCATATACATTATGCACATATGTGTTTTGCAAACAAGTGCATACATTGCATGATTTAAGTACTTGCAAAGATTGCATGTCCTTGAGGGTTGCCAAAAGACGCTGGAGTGCCGAGGGCCAGGCAGTTGTGAGGGACCTAAAGAGGACAGGTTTTAGAAAGAGGTTTTGGCTTATTAAATCTTATGTGATTTGGGCAAGTAAGCTCGTGGGTGCTATGCCGAGGGGTCTGGGTTGGCCACCCGGCCTCTACCACTATTAGGTTGATGAGTACCACGCCCAAAAAGAGGCAAGTCCCTACGTCGACTGTATGTGGTACAGGGGGCTACCACTAGTGTCAGGGCACTAGGTCGACGTGTCATAGGCCCTGTGGAGGCTATGACCCAGTGTCCTCAGGTGCCCGAGGACCACACGGCAAGGAGGTCGTGGGCATAGTGGACCCTATGGTTTGATGATTTATGTGCATTTTATATAGCATGATATGAGGTTGGTCGACCATACCATGCTAGAGATCCATGAGTTGGACTCCATGAAGCATCTATTGCATATCATGATGTTATCATATATACATATGATACTTTCAATTTTGGATTATGTGATCCTTTAAGTCATTAGTATTTCAGTTTGATAACAGATTCTTATACTGATATTGAGCTTGAGTATTTAGACATGCACATGTTTTGAATGAGCATATGATTTTAAAACATCTCATGCATTATAAAACTAGTAGCGATAGGCTCCCACTGAGTATAGTATATACTCACTCAATCCTCAACATTTTTTAGATACAAAGTAAATACTCAAGGGCAAGGAACGTTTGTACTAGGAGACACAGACTAAGTACAAGTAAGTAAACCCCTATCTTATCTTTCAATGTTACTTGATTGTAGTTACTCTCTAATAGCTGGGGCTGTGACTAACACTTTCTTGGGAATAATATTGATTTAATCTTTGCCATGGCTAAATTATTGGAGAATGTGTTTTGACACTCAGGGTTTTTATGAAAGATTGTTTTTTAAATGAAAAAGATTTTCATGCATCTCATACTTATAAAACAAGAGATCTCGCCTTTTTATCAAAATTGCATCATATAAAAACCCGGGTCGTGACAAATCTAACCCAACTTTAAATCTCAATTTAGAGTTAAATTGAGATCAGAATTTGGATTTTAAGATTTTAGCCAGTTTTAATGGCTGATATTGATCTTTGCCATTTTTGTTCAAATAATCGATCTAGGTATCTAGAATTTTTATTGTGATCATAGTCTTTAAGGTTTTGGGACCTCCTGAATCTATCCATCAATTCAGATTTCCATTTTAAAGTCATCTTGATTATGATCCGTTACTATTGGAATAGAGTTTAATAATTATCAGAAGTAAATACAATTAAAAACATAAATATAATATCTCCATTATATTCTACACAATATAAGAAATTTGTAGCACCTTTATGATCTAAAATTGGAGCTAAAATGAGCTCTCAATTGAAGAAACATGATTTTAGTTTAAAAAAATGAATGGCCCATATTTGATCTAGCCATTAGAATGTGTTTTAGACGATTTGGATTGTGGAAAGATGATCTGGAATGTAACTAGACAATCCCAAAATGTGGTTAAATGATCTAAGTGGGTCAAGCTTAAATCAAAGCTTGATCTGGGAGATTGGTTGAGACGGTCCGATCTAAATAGTTAGATCAACCCTTCTCCAGATCTCCCAAATCTGAAACATCCAACAACCAAGATTTCTTACCATGGGGTTTTTGGGCTCCAGGAATTCACCCAATGGGTTAGAAGGTGCATCTGATCTGGGGAAGCTCAGGGATGGCCAGAAAACCCCAAGGATGAGCTGAAAAATAACAAGGGAAGGGTCATGCACCTACCTGGTCTGGTCCAGTGAAGTAATTTCACCGAAAATGAGAGAAATCATATCGAAAAATATGAAATCCACTTCAAAACCCTAGCTACATCAGATTTTGCATACAGAGAGAGATTTCTCTTGTTTCGTTGCCGGAGAAGGAATAAAACAATAGGGGAAACATAGATCCCCACATTCTAGAGTGATTCATCGGTGTGAGATTGAATTATATCGGCTGGATTGGGTGAAATTTCATGAAGAACTTGCCAGAGACATTGTTAATACCGGATTTGACTTTCATTTTGCATTTTTTGACAATCCAACCATTAGATCATCATGATTTCTTGGGTCTTTTGTAGATAATTCGAGCCTGAATCAATCCAACGGTGAAGATGGTGATTGGTTGGCTGGAATTTTATGACTAATCAAATTAGTGATTTCTGGGCAAAACCTAGGTTCCATTGGGGATGACACTTCCAAGGAAGCACCTGACAGTTCCCATTGACTTGGATCGTCTAGTGCTTCTGGGGAATTGCCTAAGGCAAAATGAATAAAAGAGGGAAAGAGAGAGAGATTGAGGGAGATAGAGGGGGAGTTTTGATTTGGGATTTTAAGGCATTGTACGGGACCTCGTGAGGGACATTGGAAAATTTTTTGGGAATTTTTATGGGATATTTATAGGTGTTTTTGAATTTTTTATGATTATATGTAATTGTCATGTTTCAATTCTTTTTATTATTAAATTGGCATTGGATTTCCAATACCACCTCCTTCTCCACTAGCAGCTGATTGTGCTTCAACTCGTTATTACATGTTTTCTAGTCGTTGGATCTATTTGTGGACCCCTATTAGAGAACTCCCTTAACCACCATGTTTAACATTCACTAGAGTGACCTTAGCTCAACCTTTCATAAGGTTCTTATGAGCATTTTAACCCTAAGTACTCTTTCTAATTAATTTTAATTAAATCCACGAACATTTAAAATGTCATTCATGGGGTTTATTATTCTCCTAGTTTGGGCTAAGGATTTGATAATCCTTATATTGTTCTACTAACTATAGCTCTTACTAATATTAAGTCAAAGTCATTCACTTATCTTAATTGTCCATGAATCTCTATATTCCATTAGTTTACATTTTTGGTGATTTATGCTCATCATATCTTAACAACTACTTAAAAAATTGAATCTACTAATAAGATTTGACAACAATTAAATCATCAACTTTAAAGCATAAATCCAATATAAATTTAACAACTATTTATACTAACATGATTCTTACGAATGTAATTTATCCTAATGAAATAAAACTATACTTAAACTAGCATGATCTTAAATTATGAAATGCATGAAATTTTACTAGTAATCTAATGGAATCATGCAAAAATCTTAATTTCAAACTAACATGGCCCTAAGATAATTAAATTACCAACCTATTATAATAATCTAATAACATATAGAGCATGACATGCTAAAATTTAAGAATTACACTATCATGCTTCCTAATCTATGGCATAAATCACATTTACAATTCTATTATCAAATAAAAGACAAGTAAACTATTTAGATTAAGATGATTAGAAACTTTTACTTATGATCCAACCATTAGATTTTAGATATTTTCCTTTAGATCATGGGTTTTAATTACATTTAGGGCTTTTACTTCAGTAATGTCCAAAGATCATATCCATTTGTTTTTGTTACATTTAATCAATGATCTCACTGAATTCCATCATAATCCCATTCATACAACCCATCAAAAGGTCTGATCATGCTTGGTCTTATTGATCATGTCACGCTCATGTCCTAAGTAATAGAGTAAAACGTAAACATCACGAACATTGGAAGCTAACGATGAAAAAGTCATTCATCAGACTACGCTCGGAGAAAGCTTTCCAACGACACTAAAAACGCGCGAAACAGAGATCGAGAGCGAAAGACCCGGGAGTTTTCCCATCGAGTAGAGGGGGCCCAAATTGATAAGGGCAGCCCCCTAATGCGTGTCAGCCAAAGGACCACGCGGGAGGAACTCGACACGCGGGAGTGGAACTCACCGCGTGGAGCTCTACTCCCACGCGTCTTCAGACGGGAAGGGGGAAAAGCCGGCTACCCTCCTCCCCTTGCACCTTGCCGGCAACCCTCCACTCCCGGTTTCCTTGGTCCTCCCCCCCCCTCTTCTGATCACTTTTCGGCAAGTTTCTTGCCCTCCTATCTCTCCCCTTCCCCTTGTTTCCCTTAACTCCACTCTTTCCGGCGAGACGCAACTCAGCCTCAACTGCTACGGGAAGGGAGGCAGGTTACCATCCTTGGGTCGCAATGGTACATGCTCAACCCAGGTAGGCCTCCACCTCTCCCGACTCTTCCCCATTTCTTCTTCTTCTTCAACGTGAATATAGAGTTTTTGAAGAACTAGACGGTGAAAAAAAAAACCGTCGGATTCAAAAAATACAGGGAACAGAACGGGGTTAGATTGAAAATCTAACCGTTCATACTGTTCCTTAGATGCTTCTAGGTGAAACCCCTTTGGTTTCATGGAAATCTGGCAAGAAACGACCCCGGAAACTGCAAAAAACAGCACCTAGGGTTAGTTTCAAAAACCCTTGAAAAATCCGACGAAAAACGGTAGTTTTAGTAAAAATCAAAAGGGGAAAACACTAGAAAACGAAAATTCGGGAAATTCTAAGCATTCCCATTAAATTTGGCTGAAAACCAAAGTCACCTGTGTCGCCGGCGACGACCGGAATCCGGTCATCTTCTCCGGCGACGGTGACATTTTCCGGCAACCCCTAAAAAAAAAAAAAGTGAAAAATGAAAATTTTCAGATATGGATGATTCGTGCGTGATCTTTTCATCTGCGAAGACGGATCGTCGATCAGGAATCGATTGGTCCACGAAATTGCTTGTAGATGCATAGGGAAATTTTGGAACCTTAACATCCAACCGTTAAAAATGTGATCGGAAGGTAAATTTAGGTCAAATATAATTCCAAGTAACCATTGGTGATGAATTATCATAGAAATGACTGACTAATCATGGATAAAGTGATGGGAGATCCTATCTGGCCGTCCAATGCTCGATCAGCGAATGTCAGAGGTCAGGAAAGGATATCAGACCATGAGTTATGGCCAAAAGCATTGAATTGTAAAATAACTTACCTAAAATGTTGGAAATTGAAACTTTTAGAGGTACGCGCTTGATCTAGACCATCGATGTAAGACCAATGGTGCTGATCCAATTGGATAGTGACCAATTGGTGTGCAAATCCTTAATCTAGATATGTGAGGTTAGATTAAGAACATAGTGAATGTAGAACTAGAAGTGATTATAGAAAATGGCATGAAATTCTATAATTTACTTAGAACTTGTATTTGTTGCAGAGGTTTGGGAATAGTGTGAACGGTTCTATCAGTAGGACTTTGAATTATACGTGGAGAGCAAGTAAGGACCCTGAACCCTTGCATTCTTTAAATTCTTGTTGTTATGTTCTCTTGAAATTAACTTTATGCATGTGAAAAATGTATATATTGCCACCTTGGTTTAATGGGTGATAGAAATTGTAATCTCTTATTAAAAAGGCATGTTATAGTGTGATTTGCTATGCTTAACTGTTATGACGATGCAACCTGTTATAAAATGGTCAAGCCCAAGATAGTAAGCCCTGAGGGCCTCCCGGTAAGCTATGATGACGCTTTCCAAGATGGTAATTCCTGAGGGAAAGGGCTACCTGGTTGCTGGTAACTAAGGTGAAGCCGCCCAAGACGGTAAATCCTGAGGATTAGACTGTCTGGTATTGAGCCTCCCAAGATGGTAAACCCTGAGGGAAAGGGCTGCCTGGTTCTTCGGAATCATGGTGGAGCCGCCCAAGATGGTAAACCCTGAGGGATGAGCTGTCAGGTATTGAGCCTCCCAAGATGGTAATTCCTGAGGGAAAGGGCTGCCTGGTCTTTTGGGATCACGGTGGAGCCGCCCAAGATGGTAAACCCTGAGGGAAAGGGCTGCCTGGTTGATTTCGACTAAGGTGGAGCCACCCAAGATGGTAAACCCTGAGGGAACCTGACTTTGGCGCTGCCCAAGATGGTAAATCCTGAGGGTCCGGCTGCCTTGATGATGATACTCATAGTGGGCCGCCCAAGATGGTAATCCTTGAGGGAGATGACCATTGAATTCTGGTGTAATGCTATGCATGGTTAATATTACTGAGAAAATCATTAATGAGTATGCAGCTTTGTTTGCATGTAACTTTAGAATGAGGTCCATGACTGAGCTACTCATCCATTGAATGTCCCGTGGCTGGACACGAATGGGAAATCCTTATGGAGTGTGCTTGTTTGCATGCGATGACTGTTGTGTCACATTTGAACTTGGGGAAAACTGTAATTTGGCTGTAATAACCATAGGCCTTGTTTGATAGCACATGCTAACTATGTTATATATGACTAGTTAAAATGGAAAATGCATGCTCATGTTATAGTGAATGTGTTTTTAAGCGTGGCAATGAGAATGACTGGATATGCATGGGTTTGGTTCTTTTCCCTTACTGGGCTTCGCAGCTCACCTTGTTATTTTGCGGTACCGGTCAGCGAGAGAAGAGAAAGGTCGTTGAGTGAGTCGAAGAAAGCTTGCTTGAAGCTGTTAAATTTTGAGTTGTATATAAACACATGTATATAAGTGCTAAACGAGTTATGTCTTATTTTGACACTGATTCCTTATGCATCATGTATGTCTTGCTTTGATAGATAGTGTGGAGACTGAGTCTCCCTCCAGTAAATTATGACTGCTATGTTGTCTATCAGGTGAACCGCATAGCATGCGTTAAATGCATAATGTTCGAAAAACAGGGGAGACTCTGCCGAAATTTCGGTAGGACTCGGTTGTTATAGGAGAAAATATATATATATATATATATATCTAGTAAACTGTGACTTGCCCAGGACAAGAGCACCTAGCTCTCTCAACACTTCCGCTATGATATAATTATGAAAAAAAAAGAAGAAGCAAGGCCACGTAGGCCTGGCTCGCCCAATCGTTAGGCTTGATTAAGTCTAATCGCGGCCCTGGGGATTGGGGTCGTGACAACTTGGTATCAGAGCACGGCGGTAGATCACTGGTGGTGAACATCTTTTATTATTGCTGGTGATCATCAAAATTTGAATGTTCTATGGCTTCTGAAAGTAAACTTGTTGGTTGTTGACTACTCTCAGCATGGTTAGTAAGTGACTAACCCTTATTGTTGATGTTGTGAAGGGCATAGTCATGGTGGAGACAAGGAGTGATGACTCGAGTTCTGGAAGGCCAACATTGCACGCAAGTGATCCAGTTCAGGACGCCATAGGACAGATGGCCCAGGCAATTGTTGATGCTATTGGCAGGGGAGCTGGAGGTCAGCCCTCAGCTGCACTTGTCCCTAGAGCTCCTAGAGAGAGCATAAGCAGGGAAACACTTGCCTTGCGAGAGTTTAGGAAGTTGGGGCCACCCAAGTTTGATGGGATGTCAGATCCCATCGAAGCAGAGGATTGGTTAGAGCAGATACAAAGGATCTTCGAGGCACAGAAAATTGACGAAGATCTGAAGGTCCGGGTGGCTACATTTCAGTTCACTGGTGGCGGGTGGCAAGGAGTGTTAGAGCTGATGTGGAGTGGACTTGGGAGCTTTTCAGAGAGGCCTATTTAGCAAAGTACTTTCCCAGTGCTCAGAGAGATGCTAAAGTGGCTGAGTTTTTAAGGCTCACGCAACGTGACATGACTGTGGGACAGTATGCTGCTAGATTTGATCAGTTGGCACGATATGCAACATTGATGATCCCCCTGCTAGGGATAAGGCCTATCGCTTCATCCAGGGCCTGAGATCCTCTATCCGATAGTGCTTGGTGCCTTTCAAGTTGCAAGACTATGCTGAGGCTGTAGATAGAGCGCAACTCATTGAGCAGGATCAGGGTAGAGAAACCAGTGCAGCTGAGTTTAAGAAGAGAAGTTTTGGAAAACCTCACTTTCAGGGTAGCAAGGATAAGAGGAGGAAGGGGTATTCTCCTCGGGCACAGAACACACAGGCACGTTCTCTTTCCCTGGGAATGGCTAGCAAGACTTGTTATGGTTGTGGACAGGAGGGCCATTTCAAGAGAGATTGTCCTAAGCAGAAAGCCGCGCAAGGCAGTGTGCAGAGTAGCAATAGACCACGCCCTCAGGGTAGGCCGCCAGCACCGAGGACAGATGCACGATTCAGAGGAGCACCTCCTATCTCTGAGCAGAGGACACAGGGCAGAGTCTATGCGTTGACACAGCCAGACACCCCGCCTGACCGCACAGTTATAGAAGGTACATTTTTGTTGTTTCACACTTGGGTTAGAGCATTGTTTGATTCGGGTGCAACACATTCTTTCATTTCATCCTCAATTGTTCGTGACTTAAGCATGGAAACAGAACCGTTGGACTCAACATTGCAAGTTGAGTTGCCTATAGGAATGAGCATCACCTCCAATAGAGTGTGTCGAAATTGTGATATTGACATGGTAGGTCACAGGGTGAGGTTTGATCTGGTGGTAATGGACATTACTCCATATGATGTGATCATGGGCATGGATTTTCTGTCGGAGCACCGTGCCATTATTGATTGCAGTCGAAGGAGGGTTGACTTTGTCCTACCTAGTGGAGTTCATTTTTATTTCTCAGCCACAGAGGGTTATAGTCACCCACGACTTCATGTTAGCTACAACCGTCAGAGAGACTATGGTGGGTGGATGGCGAGCATGGTAGGGCGAGATGACGTTGATGCTGACATTGAATCTATGCCAATAGTAAGGGAATTTGTTGATGTTTTCCCTGATGAGCTACCAGGATTACCTCCAAGGAGGGAGGTCGACTTCGCCATTGAGCTTTTACCTGGCGTTTCTCCAATTTCCATCGCTCCACACCGCATGGCGCCTGCTGAATTACAGGAGTTGAAGGTTCAATTGGAGGAGTTGCAAGGCAAAGGTTTCATTCGCCCTAGCACGTCACCATGGGGAGCCCCAGTGTTGTTTGCAAGAAAGAAGGATGGCACACTACGGCTATGTATTGACTACCGGCAACTGAATAGGGTGACGGTCAAGAATAAATACCCCTTGCCGAGGATTGATGACCTATTTGATCAGTTGAGGGGATCTAAGTGGTTTTCCAGGATTGACTTGCGATCTGGATACCATCAGTTACGGGTGAGGGACGAAGATGTCCCTAAGACGGCATTCAGGACGCGATATGGTCACTTTGAGTTTGTCGTGATGCCTTTTGGGTTGACGAATGCTCCAGCAGCCTTTATGAGCCTCATGAATCGAATCTTTCTCCCTTATTTAGATCAATTCATTGTCGTGTTTGTGGATGACGTGTTGATATACTCAAGATCTAAGGAGGAGCACGAACAACACTTGTCTATTGCATTACAAATGCTGAGGGAACATCAGTTGTATGCGAAGCTTAGCAAGTGTGAGTTTTGGGCATCCAAGGTGAATTTTCTTGGACATGTAGTCTCTGGTGATGGGATTGCTGTCGACTCGTCAAAGATAGAAGTCGTGTTGAGTTGGGAAAGACCAAGGAACATAACCGAGATCAGGAGCTTTCTCGGGCTGGCAGGTTATTATAGGAGGTTTGTGAAGGACTTCTCACGCATTGCAGCATCCATGACAAGACTTACGAGAAAGGGGGTGGTATTCGAGTGGGATGATTCATGTGAGCAGTCATTTCAGGAGTTGAAGAAACGATTGACCTCGGCACCTGTGCTTATCATTCCGGAGCGAGGTGTCGGTTATGCAGTGTATTGTGATGCTTCACACTTAGGACTAGGATGTGTCCTAATGCAAGAAGGAAGAGTAGTGGCTTATGGCTCTCGTCAATTGAAGCCAAATGAGAAGAAATACCCTACTCATGACTTAGAGCTGGCAGCGGTGGTGTTTGCATTGAAGCTTTGGAAACATTATTTGTATGGTGAAAGGTTTGATGTCTTTACCGACCATAAAAGCTTAAAGTATATCTTCACTCAAAAGGATTTGAATCTGAGGCAGATCAGATGGGTTGAGTACTTGGAGAACTTTGATTTCGCACTTCAGTATCACCCAGGAAAAGCGAATGTTGTTGCAGATGCACTAAGTAGGAAGTCTGGAGGTTTGATGGCTGGACTTCAAGGCTTCAGATGGAAGGTGCGTGAGTCATTGACCGAATATGACTTGCACATTGATTCATCTGAAAGGGGTGCATTTTTGTATCAAATGATTGCTCAACCTTCTATAATGCAAGAAGTATTGCAGGCACAGAAGGATGATGAAGAGGCTAAGAGTATTAGAGCCCGAATAGAAGAAGGTGAGAGTGTTGAGCATTGGACCGTGGACTCTTCTGGTGGGGTACGATATTTGAGTAGATTAATGGTCCCTCCAGTTGATGAGGTTAGGAGAGGATTGCTGAGTGAGGCACACCGGTCTAAGTTTTCTATACATCCCGGTAGTACGAAGATGTATCAAGACCTTAGGAGACACTTTTGGTGGAAGGGTATGAAGAAGGACATTGCTGAATTTGTTGCTCGATGTCTGATTTGTCAACAGGTTAAAGCAAAACATCAAAAGCCTGCGGGGTTACTACAGCCATTGCCAGTGGCAGAATGGAAGTGGGAGCACATTACCATGGATTTTGTGGTAGGTCTTCCACGTAGTAAGCAAGGTTGGAACAGCATTTGGGTGATTGTGGATAGACTGACCAAGTCAGCACACTTCCTGCCAGTGAAGGTTACTGATTCACTCGAGACATTGAGTCGGTTGTATGTACGTGAGGTTGTAAGGTTACACGGGGTACCTGTATCCATTGTGTCAGATAGAGATCCGAGGTTTACTTCTCGGTTCTGGAAGAGCTTACAGCAGGCGATGGGTACACGGCTGACTTTTAGCTAGGCATTTCATCCCCAGACAGATGGACAGTCTGAGAGAGTGATCCAGGTGCTTGAAGATATGTTGAGAGCTTGTGTGTTAGACTTCCAACAGAAGTGGGCCGAATATTTACCTTTGGTGGAATTCTCGTACAAAAACAGTTTCCAATCTAGCATAGGGATGGCACCATTTGAGGCGCTATATGGTAGGCCATGCCGATCCCCAGTTTGTTGGGCAGAGGTTGGTGAGACATCGTTACTAGGCCCTGAGGTAGTCAGAGAAACCACAGAAAAGGTAAAGCAAATCAGGCAACGGTTATTGACAGCTCAGAGTAGGACCAAGAGCTATGCTGACCGAAGGAGGCGGCCATTGGAGTTTGAGATAGGCGATTATGTGTTCCTAAAGGCTCGGCCGAGACCAGGAGTGACGCGTTTTGGCAAACGCGGGAAGTTATCTCCTCGATTCATTGGGCCGTTCGAGATTCTAGAGCGTGTTGGCGAAGTTGCTTATCGACTGGCTTTGCCTCCACAGTTATCATTGATTCATAATGTGTTTCATGTGTCGATGTTGAGGAAATATGAGCGGGACCCTTCTCATGTTCTTGATTGGACAGACCTTGCCATTCAGGAGGATGTCTCTTATGAGGAGAAACCAATACAAGTGGTTGACCGTAAAGAATAGGTGTTGCGTCGAAGAGTGATACCACTTGTTAAGGTGGTATGGCAACATCACGGGACAGAAGAAGCCACATGGGAGCTGGAGTCTGAGGTTCGGCATAAGTACCCAGAATTATTTGAGGACTCAGGTATTTATCTAATTTCGAGGGCGAAATTTCTTTGAGTAGGGGAGTGTTGTCACGCTCGTGTCCTAAGTAATAGAGTAAAACGTAAACATCACGAACATTGGAAGCTAACGATGAAAAAGTCATTCATCAGACTGCGCTCGGAGAGAGCTTTCCAACGACACTAAAAACGCGCGAAACAGAGATCGAGAGCGAAAGACCCGGGAGTTTTCCCATCGAGTAGAGGGGGCCCAAATTGATAAGGGCACCCCCCTAATGCGTGTCAGCCAAAGGACCACGCGGGAGGAACTCGACACGCGGGAGTGGAACTCACCGCGTGGAGCTCTACTCCCACGCGTCTTCAGACGGGAAGGGGGAAAAGCCGGCTACCCTCCTCCCCTTGCACCTTGCCGGCAACCCTCCACTCCCGGTTTCCTTGGTCCTCCCCCCCCTCTTCTGATCACTTTTCGGCAAGTTTCTTGCCCTCCTATCTCTCCCCTTCCCCTTGTTTCCCTTAACTCCACTCTTTCCGGCGAGACGCAACTCAGCCTCAACTGCTACGGGAAGGGAGGCAGGTTACCATCCTTGGGTCGCAATGGTACATGCTCAACCCAGGTAGGCCTCCACCTCTCCCGACTCTTCCCCATTTCTTCTTCTTCTTCAACGTGAATATAGAGTTTTTGAAGAACTGGACGGTGAAAAAAAAAACCGTCGGATTCATAAAATACAGGGAACAGAACGGGGTTAGATTGAAAATCTAACCGTTCATACTGTTCCTTAGATGCTTCTAGGTGAAACCCCTTTGTTTTCATGGAAATCTGGCAAGAAACGACCCCGAAAACTGCAAAAAACAGCACCTAGGGTTAGTTTCAAAAACCCTTGAAAAATCCGGCGAAAAACGGTAGTTTTAGTAAAAATCAAAAGGGGAAAACACTAGAAAACGAAAATTCGGGAAATTCTAAGCATTCCCATTAAATTTGGCTAAAAAACGACGTTACCTGTGTCGCCGACGACGACCGGAATCCGGTCATCTTCTCCGGCGACGGTGACATTTTCCGGCAACCCCTAAAAAAAAAAAACTGAAAAATGAAAATTTTCAGATATGGACGATTCGCGCGTGATCTTTTCATCTGCGAAGACGGATCGTCGATCAGGAATCGATTGGTCCACGAAATTGCTTGTAGATGCATAGGGAAATTTTGGAACCTTAACATCCAACCATTAAAAATGTGATCGGAAGGTAAATTTAGGTCAAATATAATTCCAAGTAACCATTGGTGATGAATTATCATAGAAATGACTGACTAATCATGGATAAAGTGATGGGAGATCCTATCTGGCCGTCCAATGCTCGATCAGCGAATGTCAGAGGTCAGGAAAGGATATCAGACCATGAGTTATGGCCAAAAGCATTGAATTGTAAAATAACTTACCTAAAATGTTGGAAATTGAAACTTTTAGAGGTACGCGCTTGATCTAGACCATCGATGTAAGACCAATGGTGCTGATCCAATTGGATAGTGACCAATTGGTGTGCAAATCCTTAATCTAGATATGTGAGGTTAGATTAAGAACATAGTGAATGTAGAACTAGAAGTGATTATAGAAAATGGCATGAAATTCTATAATTTACTTAGAACTTGTATTTGTTGCAGAGGTTTGGGAATAGTGTGAACGGTTCTATCAGTAGGACTTTGAATTATACGTGGAGAGCAAGTAAGGACCCTGAACCCTTGCATTCTTTAAATTCTTGTTGTTATGTTCTCTTGAAATTAACTTTATGCATGTGAAAAATGTATATATTGCCACCTTGGTTTAATGGGTGATAGAAATTGTAATCTCTTATTAAAAAGGCATGTTATAGTGTGATTTGCTATGCTTAACTGTTATGACGATGCAACCTGTTATAAAATGGTCAAGCCCAAGATAGTAAGCCCTGAGGGCCTCCCGGTAAGCTATGATGACGCTTTCCAAGATGGTAATTCCTGAGGGAAAGGGCTACCTGGTTGCTGGTAACTAAGGTGAAGCCGCCCAAGACGGTAAATCCTGAGGATTAGGCATGCAGTATTGAGCCTCCCAAGATGGTAAACCCTGAGGGAAAGGGCTGCCTGGTTCTTCGGAATCATGGTGGAGCCGCCCAAGATGGTAAACCCTGAGGGATGAGCTGTCAGGTATTGAGCCTCCCAAGATGGTAATTCCTGAGGGAAAGGGCTGCCTGGTCTTTTGGGATCACGGTGGAGCCGCCCAAGATGGTAAACCCTGAGGGAAAGGGCTGCCTGGTTGATTTCGACTAAGGTGGAGCCACCCAAGATGGTAAACCCTGAGGGAACCTGACTTTGGCGCTGCCCAAGATGGTAAATCCTGAGGGTCCGGCTGCCTTGATGATGATACTCATAGTGGGCCGCCCAAGATGGTAATCCTTGAGGGAGATGACCATTGAATTCTGGTGTAATGCTATGCATGGTTAATATTACTGAGAAAATCATTAATGAGTATGCAGCTTTGTTTGCATGTAACTTTAGAATGAGGTCCATGACTGAGCTACTCATCCATTGAATGTCCCGTGGCTGGACACGAATGGGAAATCCTTATGGAGTGTGCTTGTTTGCATGCGATGACTGTTGTGTCACATTTGAACTTGGGGAAAACTGTAATTCGGCTGTAATAACCATAGGCCTTATTTGATAGCACATGCTAACTATGTTATATATGACTAGTTAAAATGGAAAATGCATGCTCATGTTATAGTGAATGTGTTTTTAAGCGTGGCAATGAGAATGACTGGATATGCATGGGTTTGGTTCTTTTCCCTTACTGGGCTTCGCAGCTCACCTTGTTATTTTGCAGGTACCAGTCAGGCAGAGAAGAGAAAGGTCGTTGAGTGAGTCGAAGAAAGCTTGCTTGAAGCTGTTAAATTTTGAGTTGTATATAAACACATGTATATAAGTGCTAAACGAGTTATGTCTTATTTTGACACTGATTCCTTATGCATCATGTATGTCTTGCTTTGATAGATAGTGTGGAGACTGAGTCTCCCTCCAGTAAATTATGACTGCTATGTTGTCTATCAGGTGAACCGCATAGCATGCGTTAAATGCATAATGTTCGAAAAACAGGGGAGACTCTGCCGAAATTTCGGTAGGACTCGGTTGTTATAGGAGAAAATATATATATATATATATATCTAGTAAACTGTGACTTGCCCAGGACAAGAGCAC
The DNA here is from genome assembly GCA_035236585.1 of Warburgia ugandensis. Lineage (NCBI taxonomy): Eukaryota > Viridiplantae > Streptophyta > Magnoliopsida > Canellales > Canellaceae > Warburgia > Warburgia ugandensis. The sequence goes on from CP141130.1 coordinate 45,539,018, forward strand.
CTAGCTCTCTCAACACTTCCGCTATGATATAATTATGAAAAAAAAAAAAGAAGCAAGGCCACGTAGGCCTGGCTCGCCCAATCGTTAGGCTTGATTAAGTCTAATCGCGGCCCTGGGGATTGGGGTCGTGACAGATCAAGTGGGTCCCTTTGTATTTTTAGGATTTTTCTACCATGAAGGGTAGATTCCTCATTTGATTGTGTTACACCCCAAGATCTGATCACCTCAGATCTTGAAGATCATAAAAATTAGAACCTTAATTCTTAAAGATAAAATGTTTCTTGAATATTTTTTTATTAATTTTATGATTTAAGAACAAAATAGATATTAAAAGCTTTCCATAACTTATTTTTTTTATCTTAATTTGGAGTTTAGATGACTTCATAATTGAACTTTGAAGTTCACAGTCATTCCGAGGGTCCAGATTGGATCTGGGCCTAGCGAAACTGACGGTCCTAATTAGTCGAGTAGAGTGGGTCTAGTTGGGTAGAGTGGTTGCAGCACTCCAGTCACTGGGATGCATAGGGTAACGCGCTCCTTGAGGACACACGGGGTAACGGCTCGGATTTTCCATTTGAGTCCTCCATCATACAAAAATGAAGGGTTCTTAATCTTACTTGATTTTTATAATTTTTATCCTAAAACTAATTTTAGAAAACTAAAAATTATATAAATTAACATGAAATAAGTATGGGAAGAGTTTTCACCTACCTAATTGGAGAAAAATGTAAGTTGTGTAGCCTAATTTTAAAGAAAAATTATGTTGATGATAAGATCGCAATAATTGCTTGTTTTATGATTTCCCATTGATTGCACCGTTCGATCTTGAAATTTATTTTGGATTTTTGTAGATAAGGTAGGCTAGGACAATATGAATGGTGGGATTTGTGACATTTATTTTGGAACAGAGTGCCTAATTGAATTTAGGTCTCTTGTTCCAATCTAGAGAGAGGAGAGAGAAAGTGAAAGAAGAGAGATTTTTGGGAGTTTTGGAAATTTGGGAATGAATATAAAACTTTTTTTTTAGGGGAAGCAAGATAATTTCATGAGAATTTTAATGAACATTTTTGGAGGATTTTTTGGGATGTATTCCAATTAAAAGAGTCTATGATATTTCCTCATGCTTCTTTCAACCATACCTCATAACTTTTCCATATCATACTAACCATTTATTTGAAGTATTCGTGATAATTCCAATTAAAAGAGTCTATGTTGACTTTGTAGTCATCCACTCTCAAGCCTTTAAAAACTCCATAATTTACCATATATTCTTCAAGTCTCAATAACCTACCTTAAACTCTTTATGGTTTATGTAATCAATGGCACAATTATACTAAAAGCATGTCCTTATATATGCTATACAATCAATAAAAGATAAATTTCTCTAACTGTCAAAGTTATCTCACAATTCAGTTTCATCTCCAATCTTTGTTGGTTCAACTTCCATATCATTCTTATAATTTATATGATCCTAAACTTTGCTTTCTTCAATCAACATGTACACTTACTAGATAGTTGACAAGTTTTGTAAGTGTCTATCATATATTCTATAAATGCTCTTGATTTTCTTAAATCAATTCCATATATCATTTCCAATTCATCTAATATATTTCATTCTCCTCAAATTCATGAAGATCATTTATCCACCTCATATAACTCAAAATTTGTTTTGATTTCATACTATTATGTTTCATTTCAGATTCCCAATTGATGATAATAAATTTGAGAATTACTCATCCTTATAGAGTAAAAAGGTACTTAATTTCCTCAATAATATCAGTTATGTTCAAGGCATCCTCACATTGACCTTCCTTTTTCTTTCCTCAAGAAAATTGTTAATTCTCAATGTTAACTTATTACTATAATCAGTCCTCTGTCTTCTAATCCTTAAAATTTTTTCTTTCCACTTATCCAAATAAGTTGATGTCATTTTTCTCAACTACTATAAATATTTCCTCATTCCATCTCATGTTAGATTAAAAATCTTCAAAATATCTTAAAATTTCTAACCACATATTTCTCCCAAAAATCTGGATTCATACCTCATTCATAATCATCTCATTTTTCCAAACTTTAAACTTAAGTTTAGCTACCTATATTTGTTTGTAGTTTTTCATTCCTCATGATTATTTCACCATTCCTGCAAAATGTATTTTTCCTCACTATATTCCAAAATTCTTTTAATATCACTAAATCTATCATATAAGGAGAATCAATATTCCCTAAATTCATCATATTAATATCCATATTCATTTATAGGTCTTCACTTTCCATTTTATCATCAATGAAAAATATGCTTCTTTTTACTATACTCCATATTGATTTCCATATTTCTATTCTATCATATAATTGAATCAATGTTCCTCTAAATTTTATCTCCTTATTTGTCTTTATAAAAACTCTTTTCTCATTCATCAATTTACCTATCTTCTTAAATTCTTTTGAAGTAAGATCATCTCTATTTTGATGATTAAATCCTTTAACTAATTGTCATAATACTATATATATGTAGCAATTGTAAATCTTACATTATATTTATTATTTATTATTATTGATTTCAAAATTTGTAATAATTATAAGGTTTTATCTTTAATATCTATTTCTCATAGATTTCTATTTCACCTTTCCTGTAAAAGTTGGATTTTATCCTTCTCCATTATTTCCATCATATTTTTCCAATTTATCATCCCTTTTCTTAATCTCCATTATTTCACCTAATAATAGTTATATATATATGTATATATATATATATATATATATATCACACACACACTAGAATCAATGTATTTTATTTCTACAAGTATCTTTACTTAAAATTTCAAGTTATACCTGAATATTACATCTTCCACTATTGTAATGTTTTTCCTTACTTGTTTTTGTACTTACTATTCCCTATTTTGATATCATTAACTTATTAAGTAGTACTCCTAGTTATTTCACTAAGTAATATCTACTTATACTCCACTATTACTTTATGAGTTAATCACATTAATTCATTCTCACCTAATGAGTTAATCACATAACTCTGCCTATACTCATTCTCAACTAATGAGTTAATTACATAACTCATTCTCATCAAATACTATCTTATTTCCCTAGTCACTCACTATTTCTCATCCTCTAATTGGATTGTCATATTCATATTGGACAGAAGGGTACTATACTGTGACTAGATGAATGGCTCTGATAGCAACTATGATGACCAGGGTTTTTGTAACACATTTTGTAATACATTTTTCAAAGGCAGGGCCCTTAGTAGAAAAAATATTTTTGCAAAACAAAGAAGTAAAAATTATTTTCTTTAGAACATGTTTTGGAAAACCCAAGTCATCACTTCATACATAACATAAGTAGAATTTTTGTATAAGATAAAATTCCAATGAAGGAATATACTTTTATTAAATTCCAGAATCCATCTAGTGGTTCACAGTATTGCCCGGGTATCAGTACAATACTTGTCCAAATTACATAATCCAAATTTCAAAGCTCACCATGCACTAAAAATTCTCAATACAATACAATGCTCTCAAATAAAATACATGCCTTCAAGGCATATACCTTGATTAATTATTTTTCTAAGTCTTCTTAAGTCTTGAGCTCCTAATTCTCCTTCTCTACATATGAGATATTGTATACATTGAAACATTTACAATATCTTAGCAAGCTATGCTTGGTAGGGGATTTAAGAAGCATAATAATTTGATAGTATAATCCTAATACTTCATAATCCCATTATTCATACTCATGGATCAATCTCTTTACTTTGTCATATATGTACATCCTTACACATACATACTGTATACTTTGTATACATACATACATACATACATACATATATATATATATATACAGTCAAAACCATGAAAAATAGTTAATATCTCAAAACACAATCATACCCAGTTTATACTCCCTCATTTGGGCAGTATTAGTAATCCACGATTACCCAACAACTCATCATGCCATATTATGATTTCATTATGCCATGCATCATAATGCAAAAATACTCAAAGGCACTATGCATGCAATCAGAATCTGTACTATCATGCTTGGATAACTGTCCAATAATCCACTTATACCATCCTTGGTGGAAATCACAATATCCATGTCCATATGGGCAGGGACCATGGTTGTCACAGTGGTGGCCTTCCCATAATTGCCCACTTGACTTTTAGCCTCACTTACACTTGGTATCCATATCATAACAAGTTTAGGAGAGCGGGTGGCCAAACCCTATTAAGTCTCCTACATAGCATCCCTAGGCTTACTCCTATTTAAAAGAAAACCACAAGCCTCCATGCTTGTATGTAAAGTAATTCTCATATGTATTAGACAATCTGTCTATTTACTTAGGGCTAGAATATCTTTTAGTTCCCTATTCACTTAGAGTTTTTTCCTCAATTCTAACTTAACCATTTCATATGTGTTTTGGTTGGATCATAAGAGTTTTCAAATGATTTAATACAAGTATTTACATTACACTTGTCAATATTTCTAGACATAAGTTCATGTATTCAACATGTATCTCTCATGTAGTTGCATTCATAAAATCCCCCTACCTTCAAGTAGTGATCCATCTCTTTAAATCTTCCCTGATCCTCACTGACGTATGAAATATATAAATCCATACATACTGTCAATATTTATACAATCTAAATAATCCTATAGTTTTGATCCTAGCTATATTCTTTGTTTAATCTTGACCTTTGATATAAAAGATCTAGATCTTTTGTCATATCATGATCTATCTTCCTTAGATAGTGTTTATCCTATTGATTAATAGATTTGATGGTTAGAATGATCTTCTAATCTTTCAGATCTAAGTATTTTATATTCTAAGTCTTTGTGTATTCCTTTATTTAATCTTGATCTTTCATAAATCATTTGATCAACAATTTATACTTGTTAATAAAGATCAAGGGCTTAGATATTCTATTATCTAGTTCTTCTTTGATCTAAGTTCAGTTATTTGATCATCCCTAAGGAGGATGATCTTGGTTCGCTTCCTTGAATCATATTTGATCAAGGGTTCAGATCTTCTATTCTATTTAATTTAAATTGCAAGCAATATATATATCATCAAGAAGTATTTATTTCTTTTTATTGTTCTTGATCGTTCAAGATCCCATGGATCTTGTTTGATCATCCTTATCTTATTTACAAGTTTTAATTAGGGTTAAATAATATACTAATATTTTATGCTATTATTATTATTCAACCAGTTAATGTTTTACTGGTTGAAAATAACTTATTTTATACTAATAAAACTATACTTAAACTAGCATGACCCTAAGTTGTGAAATACATGAAATTTTACTAGTAATCTAATGGAATCATGCAAAAATCTTAATTTCAAACTAACATGACCCTAAGATAATTAAATTATCAACTTATTATAACAATCTAATAACATATGGAGCACAGCATGCTAAAATTTAAGAATTACTCTATCGTGCTTCCTAATCTATAACATAAATTGCATTTAGCATTCTATTATCAAATAAAAGACAACTAAACTAATTAGATTAAGATTATTGAAAACTTTTACTTATGATCCAAACATTAGATTTTAGATCTTTTCCTTTAGATAAAGGGTTTTAATTATATTTAGGGCTTTTACTTCATTAAGGTCCAAAGATAATATCCATTTGTTTTAATCACATTTAATCCATGATGTCACTAAATTCCATCATAATCTCATTCATACAACACATCAAAAGGGTTTGATCATGCTTGATCTTATTGATCAAGTGGGTCCCTTTGTATTTTTAGGATTTTTTTACCATAAAGGGCAGATTCCTCATTTGATGTTAGATCTGTCAAAATAAATCATGGGTATTACTTGATTTCAACATTATATCATCATTGCATTACATCCCCAAGATCTGATCACCTCAGATCTTGAAGATCATAAAAATCAAAAGCTTAATTCCTAAAAACAAAAAGTTTCCTGAATATGTTTTTTTTTTATTATCAATTTTATGATTTAAGAACAAAATAGACATTACAAGCTTTCCATAGCTTATTTTATATCTTAATTTGGAGTTCAAATGACTTCATAATTGAACTTTGAAGTTCACAGTCATTCTGCGGGTCCAGATTGGATCTGGGCCTAGCGGAACAGAAGGTCCTAATTAGTCGGGCGGAGCGGTCGATGCGCTCCTGTCACCGAGACGCATGTGGTAACATGCTCCCCAAGACCTATGCTGTCACAAGGTTATTCTGTTGGGACAATGTTGCATGCAGAGAAGCTCTCGTAGGGCACATTTCCATGCGGTATCCCTCATCGACGTCCTGGGAACCCATCGAATAGTTTGTTTTGGATTGCCCAATCAATTCCTATTCAATCAAAGGCTCAAAACTTGATTAAATTTCATGAAAATTCTACCCCTAGATATTTTGGGTCCTTCTGGATTGATTGGAAAGCTTAGATTTTCCATCTGAGCCCTCCATCATATAGAAATGAAGGGTTATTGTCCTAACTTTATTTTTATAATTTTTAACCTAAAACTAATTTAAAAAATATATATATAAAATAACATGAAATAAGTATGAAAAGAGTTTCCACCTACCTAATTGGAGAAAAACATAGGTTTTGCACCCCAATTTTAAAGAAATATTCCATTGATGATAAGATCTCCCGTTAACTGCTTGTTTTGTGATTTTTCATTGATTGCACTGTTAGATCTTGAAATTTCTTTTGTGTTTTTATAGATAAGGTAGTCTAGGACAATATGAATGGTGGGATTTGTGAGATTTGATTTTGAATAGAGTGCCTAATTGAATTTAGGCCTCTAGTTCCAATCTAGAGAGAGGAGAGAGAAGTGAAAGAAGAGAGATTTTTGGGAGTTTTGAAAATTTAGTAATGAATCTAGATCTGGATTTTTAGGGGAAGAAAGATAATTTCATGATAATTTTAATGAACATTTTTGGAGGATTTTTGGGGGTGCATTTATAGATGTTTTAGAAATTTTCATAATTACTTGTAATAATTATGTTTTGATTCTTTTGAATATTAAATTAACATTGAATCCTCCACCACCACATCCTTCTCCACTATAAAATGGTAGTGATTTAACCACTCATTACATGTTCTCTGGCCATTGGGTTCATTTGTGAGCCCCTTGTGGGGCCCATGGAGGTGTAAAAGGACCATTTTGCCCTTTTATGGAGAAAAATCTGTTTTATTCTCTTGAACTCAAAATTGAGCATACTTAATGGCAATGGAATCATATTTTTGAGTAAATTCTAAATATTGATGTCTTAGATCTCGATTATGGGTAAAATTATGGTTGTACCCTTTTATAAAAATGAAGAAAATTAGGGATTTTTCATTTTAACTCTGAATTGAACGTACTTAGTGTCATTTCGATAAGTTTTTTTTGTACATTCATAATTTCTAAGTTTTAAATGATGTTTTAATCTCCACAAAAATATAATTTCCAATGACCTAATATTTGAGCCTAAAATTTCTAAAATTTTAGACTAAATTGATTTTCTTAATCAATTTACAAAAATTGAGATTATTACAAATAATTACTAGAAGTGAATTATTCTATTAACATATAGAAAAGATAAATATGATGCAAATCCCATGAAGAACCTTTGGTAAATGGAGTTAATTAAAATTTAGGTCATCTTACTTTAACCTAGCCATGCATTTAAGGAAAGAAACAAGTAACTAATTAAAAAGAAGACAACCAACTAAGAAGTAACCACTAAGCTAAGTGATTAAGCAACTAGAAAGTAAAAACTAATTAAAAAATAAAGCATTTAACTAAAGGAAACTAAGAAACTATCTAAATAAATAATAAAGGAAATAAAAGAATTAAAACTGATAAGGAATTATTTCATTAATTGAGAATTTACAAAGATTTCTTACATATCCAATCAAAGAAAGGAAAACAAATAAAAATTCTTCATCTCAACCTTGAATTATAGTGTAGGGCTCTCTTGTTGTCTCACTCAACAGGGGCTTGTACACTTCTCTTCAACCCAGAATACACTAAAGTTACTACCAAGCTTTTCTCATATTTATTTGACATGCCACAAATAAAAAAAATAATATCATCCAATGATACTTATGAAGAAGCATTAGGGAAACCAAGAAAAGAGGAGAGTAACACCTTTCCTAAATAATTGTCACCTTAGAAAAGAAAGCAGATTATGGAAATGGAAGTAGAGAAAGATGTTGCTTTTTTCTTAAGCTAGAAACTCTAAAAGGATGGTAACTTTAAGGAGTTTGAAAGAGAGGAGGTAAGAGGTCATTCCATTTTAAGGATGGGTGAACCATAGAAGAGGCTTCCAATCATAAACATGAAATAGAATAAAAATAATAAAAGGAGAGATAGTGGTCCTTAGCATAGGAATCACCAATACCAGCCTTAGGAGATGGAGCAAGACATATAAACATATAGCAATCCTACCCTTCAATGTGAATCTTTTAGTTAGGAATCTAAGTGCCTTTATAGATAGATTTGGATGTTTTCTCAACCTTACCTTAGTCTCCTTAATTCCATGGAAAGATACAAGATTCCTTTCCTTTTCCTTATTCTAAAAATAGAAATTAGAAAAAGAGATAGAAATAGAAATAGAGTGATGCATGTATGCGTGAACTATGAACTATGCGTGCAAAATTAGAAATGGATGGTGAAGGGTTTGTGTGTGTAATGGAAATAGAAAATGAGGATGAAGAGATGAAATGTAAGATAAGAGAGAATGGTGATACATGGTGCATGCAAGAATGAAAGTGGAAGGTGTGTGTGTGTGTGTGTGTGTGTGTGTGTGTGTGTGTGTGTGTGTGTGTGAAGGCTATGAAGTGTGTGCATAATTCCTATGAGAGAGAGGCATGCATGAGTGATGGGAATATGCATACAATTCTAAGTGATTTTCATTCAAAAACCTAAGAAACTAACATGCTCATAATATGATCTTAGGATGTATGCAAAGAAAATAGAATGTTTAACTAGAGCTATACATGAATTTCTAAAATTAGAAAGTGCCATGCTTCTAAATTAAGAAAGTGCTAAATCTAAGAATCTATCATATATTTAGCTCCTCAAGTGATCTTAAGAAACATAGAAAGTCAACAAAAGCTAAAAAGAATGAATCTAAGAACTAGGCATGTAAATCTATATTTAGAAACTATCCTACTCCAAAATCAGGTGCTAAAACATGTACTATAATGATGATGAAAGATATTTTAAACTAGGAACATGATGTATGATGCTTGCTACGCTAGAAACAAAGTGTAGAATGCATGCAAACCTAGTGCCATACATGCAATCTTAAAATAGAAATTACCATGTAATTTAAGAAAGTGTATACAAAACTAAGTGATGAATGAATGTTAGCTAGAATAATTATCTATGATGTATGAAAGAGTTATCACACATGTAATCCTATATGATGCATGCAAGGGAAGGGAGATGTAAGAGAAATAAAAGAAAATAAGCAAGAAATGAATTGGAACATCTTGAGACCCTACCTTTTATCTACAAGGGATTTGATGTGTGAGACTATGGGATCTTGGGTAAGGGTGATCTTCCTACCTCTATTTCCCCTAGCTTTGACCTCTAGGGAAAGTGAAAGATGAAAATCGCATCCTAGGCTTGAACTCTACTTTATGGTCTTCTTGTTGTGCCACTCAACAAAGGCTTATACATTTATATTCACCCCAAAGCATACTAATCTACAACAAAGCTTTTCTCATCTCCTTTACCCAACATGCCACAAACAAAAATTGTTTCTCGATTATGCTTAAGGAATTGGAAGAATCCTTGACTACCATAGAAGGTCACAAGATGTTCTTCCTTTTCCTTAGATTCCCAAATCCCAAAAGAAGAAAAGAAAGTAGGAGAAAGAAAGAAGAAGCATGTGTGTAAGGTAAGAATGGGAGAAGGAAGGAGAAAGGGATGTGTGTAAGATTGTGTAAGCTAGGGCATGTAAGATATGAATGGAAAAGGGAGTGTACTTAGAGATGTTAAAAGAAGAGTTTCATGGAAGGTGATTTGTTGAAGGATAAAAGTGGAGGGAGGAGTGGAAGGTGATGTGTTGAAGTTAGAGATGGGATTGATAAGTGTAACTCTAAGGGTGATGGAGGGTGAGTGTAGTGTAAGGAATAGGTGTGGTGGAGTGAAAGGTGTAGAATGGAAGAAAGAGTGGAAAATAATGAAATACTAAAAAGAATGGAAGAATAAGAAGAAGGGATAAGAAAGAGAGAAAGAAAGAAGGAAAGAAAGAAAGAAAGAAAGGGAAGTGGGGTTGGAAGGGTTTCCTTACCTGTGATTGAACTTAATCATGTGAGAGCCTCGGCAAAGGTGATCTCTCTTCCTCTACTTCTGCTATATTTAGCTTTCAAGTACAAGGGACATGTAATGGATAAAACTTTTTCTTCCTTTTTAGTTCTTATTTCTAGAGTTTAAGAAGTGGAAGCCCTAAGGGTGGATGGCTAAGATCTAAGGAATAAGGAATAGTTGAATGCTTGAGATGGAAGAGAATATGGGGTATTAAAATGTAAGGAATAGAAGGGGGTTGTGAATTGCATTTTAGGAAAGTGTAATGAACTTTGGGTATGACTTGGATATGAAAAGAGAAGGAAATAACCTAATGAAAATGTGAGGAATTAGTGGAAAAGGAAAGAGATGGGAAAGATATGAAAAGTTGGCCGAGCAATTCTAGGGATTTCAATCTTAGAAAGTCCAAGGAGGAGGGGGTGGGGGGGTGGGGGGGGGGAAGGGGATGATTTCTAATTGGGTGTGTTTTGTTTTTAGAAACTTTAAAAGAATGTGGATCTTTGGAAGAGGATGGGAGGCTGAGATCTTCCTGAGGGCTTTGGGCTGACTTTTTAATATTGGACAAGTGTTAAGGTTTTGATCTTTTCAATGCTTCATTTCTAGCCCTTAGATCATGCTTAACCTTACAGGAGTGGATGGGACCCCATTAGGATGTGTAAATCTTCTTAAGCATCATTTTTTGTCCACCATTGGATTGAAGTACCCAAGAATGGATGGCCTTGATTCCTTCGAGATCTCTTCATGTATCTCACTTGGGACCAAGTAAACGTCACCATCTTTGCGTGGATAAGATGTCCAATCATTGGTTGGTCTTCTTCTTTTGATTGAGTAGGTGAGACAAAGTAAGTAAAAAGTCTTCATATGGGTCCCCGTCTTCTTTTATTTATGAGAAATTTCATTGTCTATGATCTTAGTATATGTGAGTTGAACTTCTCCCATAAGCCTCTTAAGTTGGTCAAATGTATGCAAGTATGAATGGATGGGGAATGTAGCACCTTGTCACCCTCATTTGATTAAGTGTTGTGCTTGGAGTCTCTAACTGATTTGACTTTGATAGTGACACCCAATGATTATTTTCAACCTTTAGGACTTTAATTTTGGCATACATGGAGCTTCGAGGGTGAAATTGCTCTTTCAAGGGTAAAATTGGCAATTTTGTATATTTTTTCATTTATACCCTCAACCTACAAAATTGTAAAATTAATCCTAGTTAGTGATAATGTAATGACTCCAATTTTGTAATATTGAAATTCCAAGTTAAGCAATGAAAAGATCAGTTTTTTTAAAGATAAGGGCATTTTGGTCATTTCACTATTTACCTTGACTGAACCCAGAAATTTGGTCCTAAAAATGGTTCCATTAGATGCATCTCAGAAAAAGGAATCCAACAAGACCAAAATCACCCAAAACGGAGTTAAAATGAGCAAGTTATGGCCCTTTGAAGTTCAGGGGCAAAAATGTAATTTTATTAAAAAACGAATTTACCCCTGCAAAAACACAAGGGCCCGTTTTGATACGAGCACCCCTTCATCTTCAACCTCTAGAGGGTTCTAGAACGGCAGTGATTGGAGGAGAAATCACCGCCATTTTGGAGGTTTCTCCACTACCATTCAAAGGCGGTGAGAGCCCCCTCCAGAACCCTCTCTTAGCTCTATAAATAGAGCTCTTGGGCGCCTCTAATGGCAGCCGAAAACGTTGCAGAAAACCAGTTGAGGAGCAGTGACCTAGAGGAGAAAACAAGGAGAAAAACCCAGCAACGAGCCAGGTACGCCCAAGATCCCTCAAAACCCATCTCCACCATAGTTCCAAGATCAATTTTCCTAGGTTTTTGCATGAAAAACCATGCAAAATAGAGCCCTGGAGACTCACCAAGGACCCAGGGATGTTCCTTGGGCCGCACTGGTTTGACAGGGTTGAACTAGGGTGTCCTGAGGATGCCCCGGTTCCCCAACGAACAGGACGTTCCAGTCGGAACGTCCCACGTCGACCGCGGTTTGAAAAACTAAATGGGCGCGTCCAGGGACGCGCCCGCAAAAGAGGCGATGGGGCAGGAAAACCTGGCGTGTCTGCAGACGTGCCCGCTAAGGCGCATGCCACAGACGTGCAGTGCGCTAGCGCTGCGGGTTTTCTCATTCCTTAAGGAAGTCGAGGCCCATAACGCAGACGCGCAGCACCCTAGCATTCAGTTTTTTTTCATTCTCAAGACCTTATGTACGTGCGACACTAAAACGCTTATAACTTGAGATCTAGAGCTCCGATTGAGGCACCACAAAAGGCATTGTGTCCGTGTCGACGATGTGGAAACATCCAAACTATAAAATCCCTAATCAAGGCCCAATCAAAGGTAGGCATGACCCTTAGAATAGGATGGTGGCCCGTGGTCGCTAGACCTTTGGAAAACTGAGGATACCAAGGCCCAATTAGGACCTTAGGACACCCATAGGCTTAGGAATGGACCCCTAATGCCTAAGTAATAAGACCAACCACTCTAAAACCCATTAAAGATAGGCCAAACTAACCTTAATTCCCCAAACCATGTTCAGGAGCGTCCGAGGACAAAGGGGTTAGCGCAACCTAGTCAGGTAGGTGCTCTATCACTATTAGATTCTTTTAAAAGAACTATTATTGTTTTGAGAACATATGTTTTAAGTATATGAATTTTTTAGCATGACTTAATTCAGCATGCATGTGATAAATGCTTTGTACATAGACATGTTTGGTAAATGATTGCATATACATTATGCACATATATGTGTTTGCAAACAAGTGCATACATTGCATGATTTAAGTACTTGCAAAGATTGCATTCCTTGAGGGTTTCCAAAAGACGCTGGAGTGCCGAGGGCGAGGCAGTTGTGAGGGACCCAAAGAGGACAGGTTTTGAAAAGAGGTTTTTGGCTTATTTGATGAGTGCTATGCCGAGGGGTCTAGGTTGGCCACCCAGCCTCTACCACTACTAGGTGGAATGGGTACCACACCCAAAAAATGGCATGTCCCTATACCGACTGCATGTGGTACAGGGTGCTACCACTGGTGTGATGGCATTGGGTCGATGTGTCATATGCCTCGTGGAGGCTATGACGCTGTGTCCTTAGGTACCTGGGGACCACGCAGCGGCGAGGTCGTGGGCATAGTTTGAACCCTATGGTTTGATGATTTATGTGCATTTCATATGGCATGATATGAGGTTGGTCAACCATACCATACTAGAGATCCATGAGTTGGATTCCATGAAGCATCTTATGCAGATCATGATGTTATGATATATATGTATATGATACTTTCGATCTTGGATTATGTGATCCTTTAAGTCGTTAGTATTTCAGTTTAACAATGGATTTTAATATCAATGTTGCACTTGAGTATTCAGACATGAACATGTTTTGAATAAGCATATGATGTTAAAACATCTCATGCATTATAACACTAGTAGTGATAGGCTCCTACTGAGTATAGTATATACTCACCCAATCCTCAACATTTTTCAGACACCAAGTAAATACTTAAGGGCAAGGAACGCTTGTGCTAGGAACCATCCAGACTAAGTACAAGTAAGTAAAACCCCTACCTTATCTTTCAATGTTATTTGATTGTAGTTACTCTCTAATAGCTGAAATTTGTGACTAACACTTTCTTGGGAATAATATTGATTTAAACTTTGCCATGGCTAAATAATTTGAGAATGTGTTTTGACACTCGGGGTTTTTATGAAAGATTGTTTTCCAAAACAAAAAGATTTTCATGCATCTCATACTTATAAAACAAGAGATCTCGCCTTTTTATCAAAATTGCATCATATAAAAACCCGGGTCGTCACAGATAATTAAGTAATTTATGAGGTTAAAACCTTCTAAATATAGAGGTTTGTATTTAGTATTTCTATATGTATCAAGTAACCCCATATTTGATTTTAACTAGTCCTTGAGCAAACCTACAAAATAGAAATATAGAAATTTAAAACCAAATCCTAGCCACTTTTGTAGGTGCTATCATCTATATTTAGCATATGCATAACACCTTTAAATTCTTAGGTTACCCCTAGTGGATGAGCTTTAGTCTCATTAGGGTTTCCAAAAATGCTACCCATAAACTTTTTCAAAAACTTTTTATGAAAGTCCTTTATTCTTGTTAGTGAATCTTCTTGTACTGAGCATTCATTAGATTCCTTACTCTAGCATGCTAATAGAAATGACTAACAGTTCAAAATCCTACACTTATGTTAAAGATATTCCATTATTTCATTGAACTTTAGAATGTGAGTGTGTGATATAGCTGCTACATATATACAATTATCACTCTCCAAGGAATTATAGCCTAAATTATATTCTAAAAGTGTGTTTTGACTTCGAATCTCACAAGATATACTTGACACATCGAAAGAAGTTGCTTAAAAAGGTGTTACACTCTCATCAATATGTGAATAGAATAATGTTCAACAAAGTCAATTTTCCACATATTTCATACAAAAGAATGATAAATTAGAAAGAATTCAATATGGTCTCATGGAAGGATATCCATTATCAGGAATGTTACACTATCAAATTCTCGTCCATAACCATATCTAAGATCAAGTTAGAACTTCTATTAGTGTAACAACCCCAATTTTTATGAATATAATTGAATTATTAAAAATTAAAAGTTAAAATTTTAAAAAGTGGAACTTGAACTTTGAGTTCCAAAAAAATTCATTTTTATAAATATAAAATCAAGACTTAAAACTTGGATATTTGTAATGTACTTGAAAAATCGATTAGAATGATTGTAAGTACATCCAATTTTGAGTTTGGATGAAAAATCCTTATTTTTCTCTATTTTTATCAATAAAAGGGTAAAATAGTAATTTTACTAATAATTGAGACCTAAGACATCAAAATTTGGAATGTACTCAAAAATATGAATCCAACGCCATTAAGTACGTTCAATTCTGAGTTTGGGAGAATAAAACAGATTTTTCTCCACAAAAGGGCAAAATGGTCTTTTCACACTTCATGGGGCCCACAAATGGATCCAACAGCCAGAAAACATGTCATCATGAGTCAAACCACTACTAGCTAGTAATGGAGAAGGAGGTGGTAGTGGGAATCCAATGACAATTTAATAAGAAAAAGAAATCAAACATGATAATTACATGTAATCATGGAAAATTCAAAAATCCCTATATATAGCTCATAAAATTCCTAAAAATTTTCTTAATGTTCTTCAGAAGGTCCCCTAGAATGCCCCAGAATCTCAGCTCCATAAATCCTCCCCTATCTCCCCCAATTCTCTTTTCTATCTCTCCTTCTCTCTCTTTCTCTATGGGCGTGTCCCCAGATGCACCCGGGCAGGGGACCCTTGTGTCTGCATAGGGAGCGTCCCTAGACGCGTTGCTCCTAATGAACCAGGGTTTCTATCTATGAAACCCTAATTCAATTAGCCATCCAATTTTTCTTTTTAGAATCATATCTCCACCAGTGGATCTATTCGGAATGAGGGGATCTCAAAACCCTTAAGATTTCATGATGATTCAATGGTTGGATCTCCAAAAAAATGAAAAAGATGGTCAAGCATTTCTGTCTCCGACAACTTATATGCCTTTTTTTGGCTAATCTGACCAGTGGAACAAGATCTGGAACCATTGAATATCTTCAAGATGATGAGATATTCAAAAGCCCCATAGTTCTAGACCTTCTCCGACAACGGAACTGGATAAATCAAGGACTGAATAGTTATCCAGTGGCTAGAGTTTATTCCAATTTTATTCTCCATTTCAGCATTATTTCTCCTTCTTCAGTGATCTTCACTTCCCCTCTTTCCATTTCGGCATTTCCTTGGTGTTTTCCAGCCTCCAGATGATCACCCCAGTCGTTGATTCGTCGGAGACGATGGATCTAGCAATAGTGTAGAGATACCTACCATGGATGGCTCAGATTGAAATTCTAAATAGTTGGATGGATTCTTGGGGCCCAAAAACCCCAGGAGATGAAATCTGGGCTTTGAATCGTGACTGATGGAGGAGATTGGATGATGGGTGATCTGATGGTCCAGATCTGGACCGTCTTGCCTATCACTGGTCACCCCTCCTTGGTGATGGGTAATCATAGGCAACATGATGCGGGCTGCCCTCCTGTTTTGTCACGTTTAATGAAGTTGATCTCAGCTGTCCAATTTTTAACTGAAATCTTAATTCTTCAATTAAGAACTCAATTTACCTCTGATTTTAGATCTAAACGTTTTTATAGATTCCTTGTCACTTGTATAAGTTACTGAACTCATAATATATATGTTTTTAATTGAATTTATTTGTGATAATTACTAAGATCTGTTCCAACAGTATTGGATCGTGATCAAGATAATCTCAAAATAGACATCCGAATAGATAGAAGGGTTCAGGAGGTCCCAAAACCATAAGGACCATGATCAAAGTAAATTTTTTGTATATCTAGATCAAGTAATTAAATAAAAATAGTAAGATTAAATTTCAACCCTTAAAATGGGTTGAAATCTTAAAACCCAAATTCTAATCTCAATTTAACTCCAAATTGAGATAGAAAAGTTGGGTTGGATTCCTCTTGATGAGTAGAACCTACTAAACTTAGAAAATTTATGTTTTGATGCGTGTAAAATTCTATTAATAAAGAAAAGTATCAGTAATTCCTATGATTAGTGAAATTTGGAATGATCAAACTCTGTAATTCTGATCCACATGACCTTGTGATTTTGAAACATGGAATCCATGGTTAGAAGTGACTGATCTATGTTTAATTAAGAGATCTAGCCTTTAAAAGTAGTAAGATCCATAAAATTGAATGGTAATCTCCTTGATCAAGTTGATCAAGGATGATTGGACAGTATGGATTATTTGGATGAAGATATGAAGTTAATATCATATAGATTAATGGACTTGATGATCATGATTTGGGATGGATTAAGATCTATGCCCTTAAATTGGATAAAATGAGATCTTCTTGATTGATTGGATCAAGAAGGATCAGATCATTGGATGAGATGCATCAATGATCTAGTGATCAAATCACATTAAGAGGATGTATTAGATCTCAATGAAAATGCAAGATTAAGATCTAAACCCTAAAAGGGATGAAAAATGAATAGAAATCAATTATGACTGCTGGATCATGATGAATAGTTATGGCATGTTAGATTTTCATTTGAATTATTTAATGCTATTATAATTGTCTTTTATTGCTTAGTAGATTTAATTGTAGATTTATTTATTTATGCTTTAATGCTTATGTTATGAAAATTATATTGAAAATGTAATTAAATGAAAAATAGAGTTGAAGGACATTTACATGGAATGAATGACACAAACTTAATGACAGTAAGGGCTATAGGTAGTAGGATAATATAAGGAATATCATTTCCTTGGCCCAAATTAGGAGAATAATAAAACTCCGTGAATGACATTTTAAATGTTCATGGACTTAATTAAGATCAACTAGAAAGAGTACTTAAGGTTAAAATGCTCATAGGAACCTTATGAAAGGTTGAGCGAAGGGCACACTAGTGAATGATAAACATGGTGGTTAAGGAGTTTTCTAATAGTGCCCCGCTCTTCCCCTACCTCTTGTTGATGTTTGTGAGGTCTAAACGCCTCCTTACATGAGGATTAAAGTAACCATTTTGTGTTCAGCCATTCTACTAGTAAGCCTTAGTCAATTGGAAATAATAGGAGCAGCCTAGACTTAAGATGAAATAAGCTATCTTCAACTAGTAAAACATTAACTAGTTGAATCATAGTAATAAGAGTATAAAAGGTTAGTAAAATATCTAATCTTAATAAAAATTGCAAGTAAGATAAGGATGATCAAACAAGATCCTTAGGATCTTGAATGATCAAGAACAATAAGAATCATAACATTGTATTGTACTTAGTATGCATGCTTATTAGTATGTATGTTGTAGATCAAATCTAGATCATTAGATTAGATAATCCAAACCCTTGATCAAATATGATTCAAGGAAGAGAACTAGGATCCTCCTCCTTATGAATGATGAAATAACTGAACTTAGATCAAAGAAGAACTAGTTGATAGAAGATAGGGCCTTGATCTTTATCAACAAGTACAGATTGTTGATCAAAGGATCTATGAAAGATCAAGATCAAGGAGATGGACATACAAAGACTAAGTGATAGAAAATACCTAGATCTAAAAGGTTAGAAGATCATTCTAACCATTAGATCTATTGATCAATAGGATAAAATACTATTTGAGGAAGATAGATTATGTGGATGATAGGAACACAAGATAGATCTAGATCCTTTATATCAAAGGACAAGATTAGATAAGGAATATAAATAGGAGATTATCCAGAATTGTACAGATAATGACAATATGTATGTATTTACAGATTACATACGTCAATCATGGAGGATCTCAAGGGAAAGGATCATTACATGAAGGTAGGTCGAACTTTAAGAATACATGACCTATGGTCTATGGAATGGTTTTTATTCATAGACATTATAGTGCTTAACGATGATAATATGTTTAGTTGCATTTGAATCATAATTCATGCATATGAGATAGAAATAACCGTTGAAATTAGATGGAATACATAATAAACACCTAGGTATCATTTATGATTACCCTTAAACTTAGATCATCATCATCATGAAGACCTTATCCCAATTCGAGGTCGACCACATGAATCTTATTCCTCCATTCCACTCTATTAAATACCATGGCTTCATTTAGTCCTAAAGTTTTTAAATCTTTCCTCACCACTTCTATCCACGTTCTTTTGGGCCTTCCCCTAAACTTAGATAAGAACATAATAATAATGGATATCATTTGTATCAAATGAGTATCCTTACACTTAATAACATTGGGTATACGAATACCAAATTAAAGGAAATGGGGATCATTTACAATAAATGATTAACCTCTAAACTTATAAGAATATGAGTATCATTCATTGTAAATGAGGATCCCCAAATTTAGAAATAAAATCATATCCTTAGTATGAGAATATTGACTACAAGAATGATAATATAAACTGACATATCATTTGAGATGTACAAGAAGTATTTTAGATACAAGCATGGAGGCTTGTGGTTTTGTTTTAAATAGGCATAAGCCTAGGGAAGTTATGAGGGTTTGGCCACCTACTTCTTGAAATTTGATGATGTTATGATACCTTGCCCAAAGAGAGGCTAAAAGTCAGGTGGGGCAATTGTGGGAAGGCCCCACTGTGAAAGTCCTATATCCCCATATGGGCAGTGACATAATATTTTCCACCGTGGTATTAGTGGTGAACAGGGCAGTTATCCAAGTGCGCTAGTACGGATTAGACTATAGCATGGTAGTCCTTAAGTATTTTGCATATGATGCATGGCATAGTGAGATGCCAATACTGCCTTAATGAGGGAGTATTTTCCCAGCAAAAGTCTGGATGTTTTATCAACTCAGTATATTTGAGTAGGGTTATTGATGTTTGAGATATTGACTATTTTTCATGGTTTTTGACTGTATATATATATATATATATATACATACGATATAGTGGTGAGTGGTTTGGGATTATCATAGAGGATGTTACATGATAAATTTTATGATTGAATGATCATATATGGTATGATTCATGCAAATTAAAGTATGTGATTAATATGGAATTGATGATAATGTAAATTTGAATTATATAATTCCATATGTTCTTGAATCCCCTACCAAGCATAGCTTGTTAAGATATTGTAAATGTTTGAATGTTTACAATATCTCAGATACAGAAAGAGAAGAATGGAGGGATACGACATGGGAAGATGAAGACCATAGTATTGATCAAGACTATGTACATTTGTGAAAGGATTGGATTGTATTTTGGACATAAGATGTAATAAAGGGGCTATGTATGTGAACCACTGGATCGATCCTGCAATTTTAATAAAATGAGTTTCTTTGGAAACATATGTTGTACACAAAATTATGTATGTATATATGAGTGAAAGGTGGCATTTAGGTTTTTTGAAAAGAATTTCAAAGAATTTTTTTTTCCATTTCTTAAGTTTTCAAAATGTTTGCAAAATTGGTTGACTACCATTTGAAAATGATTAACAAAAATGTAGTTCAAAAACCCAAGTCGCCACAATTAGGATGAAATAAAAGCTTAGGACAGGGTCACCAAAAGAATGGGTATACGGATAGATAAAGATGTCTGGAAGATAAGTAAAGGTCTTCTAGGAAATATTCTTAATTTCCTTTTCTACCCATAAGAGTGAAAATTTCATTTTCATTGGCTATCTTTTTCTTGACTTTTCTCATTTTTCTCACTTTGACCTTTTGAATATATGTAGTCTTTCTTTGATTTTTTTTATCTTTGTATCCCTTTTTGATGTTCATCTCCTAAATTGTATTGCTCATTCTTTTTTGAAGATAATTCTTTAGCCATCTTCACATATTTCCAAAATGACTAGGTAATGAATATATTGTAAGGGTTACAAAAGGTAATGGTTAATGGGTTCTCAAAGAAAAGGCTTATTTTAAAGGCTCAAGTGTTTAACTAGTGAACAATAACTCAAGGAAGGCTAAAAGCTATGGGTTTACCAAGGATGACCTCTCTCATTTCCTAGGTTTCATAAGACTTAAAATGACTATAAACTCAAGAGATAAATGGTCTAGTCTTTTAGATGCTTCTCAATAGTTGACGAAAACAAAGATTTATGAGACCAACTATGAATTTATGTTTGTTAAAGAAAATTTTGAATTTATTTATATAACCTCTCAAAGAAAGATTGGCTCTAAAACTCACATAGCTTCATAATCTCCGCTTGTCTTCTTCTGGATCTCTATGTTATATTTTTCCTTCAACTTAAACTATATATATAACCATTTTGTATAGTAAATATTCTAAGTTAATTTTTTCATGGAATACTTTAAAAAAAGATTCAATAATGAATTGATCATGTACAAATTTATTAATAAGCTAAAGTTTTGAAAGATATATTGAATAGTAAAAAATTCCAATTTCTCATCATTGTAAAGGAACTTTTCATAAAAAATTTTATTTTTTAAAAATAGAATTCAAAAGAATTGCTTAAAAATAACTAATAAAAACTTTGGACACATCAAAATTTTAGTGTTCTACCCTCATACTTAAAATAAGCATTGTCCTCATTGTTTTGAACTACATGCCACGGACAAATGAAATAAAAAATCTAAAAGGAGGAGGTGAGAAAATTAGTACCTGTATTTCCTTATTAGTGCATTGATATGTTAATGTGGAAAAAGATACAATATAAGAATGATGCAAATGGAGCTTTGTGAAACATAATGATAAGTCTTCACTTTTGTATAAGAAATACCTAATTAGTAGTCCATTTGTTATAAATTAGGGTGTTATTTCTAGGGTTTTTCTAGAATTTCGTAATACATGCATTTTTGATCTAATAATTCAAAAGTTTGATACTATATAGCTTCAGGAGCCAATCTAGAGAAAATATGAGATTTTTTATAATTTTTTAGGATTTAATTAGGGCTTTTCATCTTTTGTAGGTGTTGAGAAGATGATCCAATGGCCAAGATTAAGATAAGAATTAAAGATCAAGATCAAAAGAGGGACAAAGACCTAAAATTTAACATTTCAAAGAAAAATAAAGGTTTAAGATCATCTTAAAGCAAGCAAGAAGGCAATGGGAATCATCAAAGGTGATTAAAATGGTCCATGTAAAAAGCTATGCATTTCCACCACTTTGGATGAGAATTGTAGCCATGCATGAGGTTTTGTAGTCTAACGAGGAAACCTAAGAAGCCAAGCCATTCAAGCATTGAAGCTAAAGGAATTAGAAAGTGAATCCATCAAAGTGACCCTTCAAGTGACATGGGAGCGATGCCACATAGAGTCACACGATTGGAGGACCAATTCAAGCAGTTATTTTAAGCTAAAAAATGTGATTTTCAAGAAATAATTGGAAGGTTTGAGATATATTTGTAAAAGCTAAGATGAACATGCATAGGTGGACTAATTAAGAGAGAAATCCAACTTCCATTTTCCATCCCTTCCACCCACCTTATCCTAGGGTTCCATGATTTTTGACTAAAGGAGCCATCTTCCTAAGAAGATGGTGCCTTCTCCTTTCTTAGTCGTCATATTTGGTGGTTTCCTAATTAGAAAACCCCTAGATCTATTTCAAATCAAAGCATATAAAAAATTTATAACTTTTCCCCTTCTTTCCTACCATTTCTGTTCCACTTCTTCCCTCTTTCTCAACAACAAAACTCCACCTAATTTGAAGGGCAGGAGCTTTAGGCCACCTTCCTAAGAAGGTGACACCTCCCTCCTCCTAATTACATGCAAGTCACCTTAACTCACCATGATGTCAACTTGTTGCCTTATTCCTCTACCTAAGTCTCCACCTAACTTTCCCTACTGAAACCAAGATCTAGATCCACTTTCCCTTCTTACATTAAGCCCTCATTCCATTGCAAACCCATCCCTCTATAAAGTCATGAATTTTGTGTTTTTGCCAAGTCGAGGTTTTGTGAGAAAACTTGAAAGTGAAAATAGCACGTCGCTCGAGCATGCGAGCATGTGAACACAGTCCCTGGTGCGGCCTTCAGATGCACCCAATGTGCAGGTGCGGGTCTTGGTTCAACCATAATGCATGGACCCTACACATGAACAAATCTGGTTCGTTTGTAATCGTACAATGTTAAAAATGCAAATTTAGGAGCTGTAGGACTTCGATTAACAGTCCGAAAGACTCATTGCGTCCGTAATTTCGACATAGACCTAATGATACACTAAAAATGTAGGATCAAGAGATTAGGACATTCTTAGACTAAGATCAACCAGTGTCAATCCAAGGCATCAGTTTTGATGTTGTCTTTGTTGTTGCATTTAAACACAACCATAGTTCTACAAGTATAATCCATGGCACATATCTCTCTTATAACCGAGTAACAAATATCATCTGTCATTACTAGCCTTTTATCCTTTGCACTGGAAAAGAATGGAGCATTGGCAACTTAGCTAACCCCACTATTTTATTGCATTCTTGAGTTATCATGGTCTTTTATGTAAAAGAGATAACCATTAATGGTATATCTAGCATATTTTATTACTTTTGGTTGTGGTTCCATTCTCATCTAGCCCAAGGATTCAGATATACCATTGCTTGCTACTTCTTGCTGATCTTGAATCTATGTATACACACATTAAGTAGGATATTATTATTGTAAGTAAGATTATATATACAAAATGTAATTTATTAAGTGTAAATTCTTTCATTTTACCTTGTGACAGAGCCAAGTATTGGAAGTATGATGATGTTCAAATTGTAGCCACTTTTGTTTCTTTGCGTAACTTGGATTCTTTGTCTCGAGGACATCCATATGCTCACTACCCACGCACACAAATTAATGGAAAGACCAAAGAAAATATAACATTAATAATTAATTTTTACCTAAGTGGATAATCAACTTAATGTATGCTTAGTATTCATCAACATTTTGCAACACATAAAAATGCACCAGGTCCCGTTCTTTATAATCAACGATTGATACACGATCACTAGATAGAGTTTTGCCGACCTTGGAATCATGAAATGCAACCGACTATTTCTTCCTTAAATTCCAATGGCATCTACTCTTGATAAGTACTTTGTGAAAAACTCCACTGCTTCCTCTGCAATATAACATTCTGCTATACACCCATGTAGTTTGCTATGATTTTGTACATATCCTTTTAAAATTTTCATGAACCTCTCAAATTGGTACATCCATCGCAACTAAATTGTCCCACAGAGTCTAACCTCATCAATAAGGTGCATAGTTAAGTGTACCATAATTTCAAAGAAGGATGCTGGGAAGACTGTCTCAAGCTCACATAAAATTGTCACTAGATGTCCTGGAATTTCTTATATTTTTGAAACATCTACCACCTTCTTACACAAAGCATTAAAGAAGCAATATAATTTTGTAATAGCATCCCTAACTTTGTCTGGTAACACCGAACGTATTGCTACTAGCAGGAATTGTTGCATTAATGCATGGCAATCGTGGGACTTCATCCCCAACAATTTTAGCTCTTCCATGGATATAATGTTTTTAAAGTTTGAATAGTAGCCACATGGACATTAATTTTGGACGAGGTTTTACACACTATTCTTCTCTCCTCTTTATCGAGCATATAATTTGACTTAGGTAGGTATGTTTCTCAACTACCCCTATCCACAAGATGCAACCTTCTCTTCAAACACATCTTCACAAGATCCATTTGAGCTGCAAGTCCATCCTTTGTTTTTCCTAGGATATCAAGCAAGGTACTAGTCAAGCTTCCACACACATTCTTCTCAATGTGCATGACATCAAGAATATGGCATAGATGTAGTGATCTCCAATATGTAAGCTAAAAGAATATTGATTTCTTCTCCTAACAATGTATACAATTGCTTTCACTTACACATTTACTTGATTTCTTCTTTAATTAAATGATATTAATGTTTTCAACTTGCTCCAATACTTGTCATCTTGTCAACATCTTTGGAGGTGTCCATGTCTCTACACTATTGTAAGATACTCCATTCTTAAAATGGTATAGATAGTCTCTACACAACCATCTTTTGTGGCTAAGAAATGCCATTTTCCTATCATGTTTAAGTTGTACAACACACGTTTGATCACTACAAATAGGACAAGCATTGTATCCCTTCATGGTGCATCTAGACAAATTATTGTACGTAGGGAAGTTGCTTATTGTCCACAACGGTATAACCTTTAGGGTGGACGACTCTTTCTTGTATGCGTCGTATGCTTCAACACCTATGTCCCATAATGTCTCAAGATCATTGATCAAGGGAGCCAAGTACGCATTAATGTCATTCCCTGGCTGCTTTGGACCTAATATCAACATAGTTAGCATCATGTACTTCCTCTCCATGCATAAAAATGGAGGGAGCTTTTAACAAACTAATATAATAGACCAACAACTATACTTTCTGCTTAGAGAACCATGAGGATTAATCCCATTTATAGATAATGCAAGTCATTGGTTTCTAGTTTCTTTACCAAAATAAGGCCACATGAAGTCTGCCAGCTTCCATGCTAGGCTATCTACTGGATGACATCAAAAGATATTAGCTACTCTTTTCTTTGCATGACATACTAATTTCTTTGTTGATTCTATAATATGGAACAATATTTTGAACAATGGAATAGGGGGAAATACTATAGAACCTTTGTAGGAACATTTGTAACTATCTTAGTTGAATTATTCTTTAACTTCCATCGTAAATGTCCACAAGTTGGGCAGGTAGTTTTATCTTTGTACTCCTTCTTGTACAATATGCAATCATTAGGACATGCATATATCTGCTCATACTTCAACCTTAGTACAACTAGGGTTTTTGTGACACCTCGGATTTTTAAAACAATTTTCATATTTATTTTCAAAAGATGGTGGGCCAAAATTTTAAAAATTCAAAAGACTGAAAAATATTTTCTTTGAAATTCAAATCTAAAAAGCCTGGATGTCATTTTTTCTCTCATACTATACATATATAGTTTATTCATAAAATTAGTGTTTCATTTAGTAAAAACAGGACTCATCCAGTGGCACTTACACAACCCCTATAAATATTATATTAAATGTCCAAAGTCCACAATCCAAATAAAAAATGACACAATATAATATTTTGAAAAAAAATGCATACCTGAGGATAGTATGATTGCTGGCATCCCCATATTGTATCCATCTTCTCCTGTCTATATGTATCTGAGATATTGTAAATATTCAAATATTTATAATATCTCAACTAGCTATGATTGGTAGGGGATTTTAAGAATCATATGAAATTTAAATTTAATGATATAATCCAAAAATCATTTGACAATTTAAAATCACCAATTTCCATATGCATGAAACAGTCCAATTTCCATGAATCATATTCTATTGAATGAGCGTATCAAGTACTTATCCATATTGAAACTGCTATAATATTTTCCCCACAGTAACTTATATATGATTATACTATATATTTTAAATTATTAAAATCTTATAAATATGAAGATCATTTACCATATATCATAATATCCATTCCTAGACTCACACTAGGTTCACATCCATCCCCCTCACTATACAGCGTTCACAACAATCTAGCCTCTACTAGAATCAAAATTTTCTAGCTTTTGCTAGGAAATAACAACACATCCATCACCCCACTAGCCCATCACTCTTGAGGTCCACCTCAGGGAGTTATCTGAACTAGCCCGTCAGCCCATAGACCCACATCAGGGAGTGACCTCCACTAGCCCATCAGCTTGTAGGCCTAGCTGAGGGAGTGACCTCCATTAGCTCCTCAGCCTCTTAGGGCTGCCTAAGGGAGTTATCTCGACTAGCTTATCAGCCTGTGGCTCGCCTCAAGGAGTGACTTCTACTAGGTCGTCAGCCCTTGAGGCCTACCTCAAGGAGTTATCTGCACTATCTTGTCTACACGTAGGCCTGCCTCAGGGAGTGAGTTATCTCCACTAGCCCGTCAGCCCATAGACCCACATCAGGGTGTGACCTCCACTAGCCCATCAGCTTGTAGGCCCACCTGAGGGAGTGACCTCCGTTAGCTCCTCAGCCTCTCAGGGCTGCCTAAGGGAGTTATCTCGACTAGCTTATCAGCCTGTGGCTGCCTCAAGGAGTGACTTCCACTAGGTCATCGCCCCTGAGGCCTACCTCAAGGATTTATCTGCACTATCTTGTCAACACGTAGGCCTGCCTCAAGGAGTGACCTCCACTATCTCACCAGCCTCTCAGGCCAGCTACAGGGAGTTATTTCCATGCCAAGATCTAAAATAATAATCATATCAAGCTATTCACCAATCCATACATACATACATACATACATACATACATACATACATACATACATACATACATACATACATACATACATAATTCACCACAAAATCATCATCCTTGCTTAGTATGTAATCATGTACCAAGGATGAAACTTAATCATTCCAAATTCAAGAATAGACAATTTAGATACATGGTACGCATATACCATAAATACACTTTCAAGTATATACAAACAAGGGGAATTCATATCATGCTTAATAATTACATAATGATAAGCATAGAAACAACATCTCATAATTGTACATCTTAAATTATTAATTTACAATCCATCTATTTGATAAACAAGTTAACATATCTAATTTCACAATATTAAATAAGATCATGTTTAGAATGTTGATCTTGACATTTGAAGAAACTTATACTTTTAAAAGTCCACCTACCTAGCAATGAATGCTCAGTCTCCTCAAGACTGTATTCCTTATTGTGTATCTATCAAATCACATGTACAAATGATGGTTATTTTCTTTTCTTTTAAATAGTATTTTTGATCTATCTTATTATTGGTCATTATAATTTAGATGATCTTGCTTTTGATCTTCTTGATTAGACTTATATCTCTCTGATGTTGGTTTGATTAGCTTTGATTGGTAATATTTAGTGTTTTTGATCAAGTTATATGTCAAATATGACCTATCTTAATATTTAGGGTAGATCTGGCCTTTAACTTTGTTAAATTATTCAATCTATAGCTTAATCCATTATAATTGTACTATATTTTAATATTTTAGTTTATTTAATTAGCTATCTACAGTATGTATCTTGATCTAATGGTCAGATCTAGCTCAGATATGTTAGATCTACAATCCTAAGCTAAATCTATGTCTCAGATCATTAATATTAACCTGGTGACATCATTTGATCATTTAAAATGACTTACTATGATACAAAATATCATAATTAACCATTTCATAAGATATGATCACCTTTAATCTGATACATCCATTTAAATTTCATGGTTTCTAAAGTTGCTTAGTCTAAATTTGATCTCTGTTCTTAAATTTTATTGAATAATTATATGATGACCTGGGTTTTTGTAACATGATTTGTAAAGTATTTTGAAAGGCAGGGCCCTTAAGAGTGTAAAATTTTTTCGCAAAACAAAGCAGCGGAAATTCTTTTCTTTAGAACTTGTTTTGAAAACCCAAGTTACCACTTCATACATAACATAAGTACAATTTGTGTACAAAATAAAATTCCATCGAAGGAATATACTTTTATTAAATTCTAGGATCCATCTAGTGGTTCAAAGTACAGCCAAATCTATTACAGTACTTGTCCAAATTACATAATCCAAAATTCAAGCTCACCATACAATAAAACTCTCAACAAAGCAAAATACATGTCTTCAAGGGTATACCTTGAAGATTATTCTCTTCAAGTCTTCTATCGTCTTCAGCTCCTAACTCTCCTTCCTTGTATTTGAGATATTGCAACATTTATAATATCTCAACAAGCAATGCTTGGTAGGGGATTCAAGAAACATAATAATTGACAATGTAATTCCAATATGTCATAATCCCATTATCCCTCAACATATTCATGTCTCTACCCTTTACTTTGTAATATATATATATCTATATACACACATACTCTTCATGAGTAAACCAGTTAAATTTATGAAAGTAGTCAAATATCATTCCCAACTAAGCTGATCAATTCTCTTCATTGTGAGAATTTAGTATTACAGCTGATCTTATACTAGGAATTTCCCTTCTTGGAAAATATTGGTAATATACAATTACCTAGCATTTCATTATGCTACAACATAAGGCATTTCACTATGCCTATTCTCATATGCATCATAGTGCAAAATAATTAGAAAGGTTGCTATGCTGCAGTCTAATCCATACTAGCGCGCTTGGATAACTGCCCTGTTCACCACTGATACCATGATGGAAAATATTATGTCACTGCCCATATGGGGGGGCAAGACTTTCACAGTGGTGGCCTTCCCATAATTGCCACCACCTGACTTTTAGCCTCTCATTGGGCAAGGTATCATCATATCATCAAATTTCAAGGAGCGGGTGGCCAAACCCTCATAACTCCTCTAGCAATAGCATTCCCTTAGGCTTATGCCTATTAAAACAAACTCACAAGCCTCCAAGCTTGTATGTAAAATAGATTTCATATATATCAGATCATATGTCTGTTTACTTAGGGCTGAAATATTTTCTGGTTCCCTATTCACTTATAGTTTAGTCCTTAACCATCTTACATGTGTTCGATTAGATAGTAAAGTTTTTAAGAGATTTAATACAAGTATTAACATTACTCTTATCAACATAAGATCATGAGTACAATCATGTATATCTCATGTAAATGCATTCATCAAATCCTCCTACCTTTAAGGATTGATCTCTTTTCCCCAATCTTCCATGATTCTGACTGATGTATGTAATTTGTACATCCATACATATTGTCAATATATAAATTTTGAACAATCCTATTGATCACTAGATCTAATGTTTAGAATGATCTTTAGATCATTCATATCTAAGCATTTTTCTATCTCTAAGTCTTTGTGTGTCCATCTCCTTGTTCTTAATCTTTCATAGATCCATTGATTTATAATCTACACATGTTGATAAAGATCAGGGTCCTAGATCTTCTATCATCTAGTTCTTCTTTTATCTAAGTTCAGTTATTGGATCATCCCTAAGGAGGTTGATCTTGGTTTTCTTCCTTGAATCATCTTTGATCATGGGTTTGGATTATCTAATCTAATGAACTATAACAAGCATACTAATAAACATGCATACTAAGTACAATATAATATTCTATTTCTTATTGTTCTTGATCATCCAAGATCTAATGGATCTTGTTTGATCATCCTTATCTTACTTACTGTTTTTATTAGGGTTAGGTAATTTACTAACCTTTTATGCTCTTATTATTATTATTCAACCAGTTAATGTGCTGGTTGAAGGTAACTTATTCAAGCCTAAATCTAGACTGCTCATCTTATTTCCAATTGGCTAAGGCTTACTAGTTGAATAGGTGAACACAAAGTGGTTACTTCAATCCTCATGTAAGGAGGCATTTAGATCTCACAAACGTCAACAGAAGGTAGGGAAAGAACGAGGCTCTATTAGATAACCCCCTTAACCACTATGTTCATCATTCACTAGAATAACCATAGCTCAACCTTTCATAAGGTTCCTATAAGCATATTTACCCTAACTACTCTTTCTAATGGATTTTAATTAAGTCCATGAATATTTATAATGTCATCCATGGGGTTTATTATTCTTCTCCTAGTTTGGGCCAAGGATTTGATAATCCTTATATTGTCCTACTAACTATACTAATTAAGTCCAAAGTACTCCATTCTTATTTGTGTCATGAAACTCTACTTCCTCATTAGATTACATTTTTGATGTTTTATGCTCTTTATCTTGTAACAAGTAGATCTACTAATAACATTTAACCATAAATGAATTATAAATTCAAAGCATAAAACTACATAATTTAACACTTAATGATAATGAGGCAAGGTACTTAAAATTACTATAACATGATTTCCAACTAATATACCTTAAATAACTCAATTTAAACTACATGGACTTAAGGTATAATCTCATACTATAGTATAAACTTATATGAAATTCTAGCATTGTCCTAAGTTAGAATGGCATGAAATCATACTAAAGTGCCCCTAAGATAATTAAATTTAGAACCTTATGATAACAATGAAATTACATATCATGCTAAAGTCTAAATGTTGTACTAGCATGCTTTATAACATAATCATATTTAAAATGCTATTATATAAAATGAAACTGATTACATTAACATTTTTAGAAACCTTTACTTATGATCCAACCATTAGATCTTAGATCTTTTCCTTTGATTAAGGGTATTAGTTATATTTAGGGGATTTTCTTTATTAAGGTCCAAAGATCATATTGATCAATTTTTGTCATAATCCATCCATGATTTCTTGGATTTTATTATATCAACATTCATTTTATCCATCCTAATGATCTGATCACACTTGATCTCATTGATCAAGTGGGTCCCTTTGTATTTTTAGGGTTTTTTTACCATAATGGGTAGATCCCTTAATATATCCCAGATATATCCAAATAAACTATATATATCACTTTATTTCAATAGTATATCATTATTAAAACATATATTCAAGATCTGATCATCTCAGATCTTGAAGATCTAGGTAATTGGAAACTTATTTCTTTAATACAAAAAGTTTTACTGAATATTATGCTCATTTTATCATTTCATCAGAAAATATAAGTTTCAAGCTTTCCATAGCTTCTTTCCAATCTCAATTTGGAGTTCAAATGACTCCAGAATGTGCTCTGGAAGTTCACAGTCCTTCCTAGGGCCTGGATTTGATCTGGGCCCAAGGAACGGATGGCCCAAATTAGTCAGGCGGAATGAGTTGGGAGGAATGCCCTCGGTTCGTCGGGCGTGTCCGTTGCGTTGAAATTTGGAAGTGCCCACACGGGTGTCCACGGACACGGACGGGACGAGCGGGACGTTCGTCATCTGGGCGCCCGTAAACGAGATGCTCATCGGGCGCGTCCGCTCTTCGTTTTGACGGACGCGCTGTCGTCTCGCTTGGGACGACGTCCCATGAGTAGCACACACACAAAATGTTTCTGCGTGCGCCATTTTCGACGGTGCGTCACGTGTGTGTCTTGGGCGTTGTTAGATCCGGAGATCGGACAGTCCATTCTGGACCGTCCAATCAATCCTCTCTCCATTGAGGGCCCAAAACGTCTCTGATCATTGTGAAACTTCTACCCTAGGGGTTTTGGACCCTTATGGATCAATTGGTGTAGTTAGAATTTTCATCTGAGCACTCCATCATCCTGAATTAAGGGTTCTGGTGTTTACTTTATTTTTACCTTTTTATTATCAAAATAAATTATAGTAAACTAAAAATTACATAAACTAGTAGTAAACATCTATATAAAGTATTCCCATCTACCTGATTGGAGAAAAAACCTTGGTTATATGCCCAATTTAAAAAGAATACCTTGTTGATGAAGATATGGCCTAAGATCCACCTTTCTTGCAAATCCCGTTGTTTGAACTG
This sequence comes from Warburgia ugandensis, assembly GCA_035236585.1. Taxonomy (NCBI): domain Eukaryota; kingdom Viridiplantae; phylum Streptophyta; class Magnoliopsida; order Canellales; family Canellaceae; genus Warburgia; species Warburgia ugandensis. Next base: position 45,571,220 of record CP141130.1, read on the forward strand.
TTGGATCTTAAAATTGCTTTGGGGGTTTTGTAGAATAGATATGGTGGGATGTTTTGGACGGTGGAATTGATGAAATTAGATCTAGAACAGAGTGCCTAATTGATTTTAGGTCTCTTGTTCCAATCTAAAAAGAAAAAGAAATTGAAAAGAGAGATGTCTCTTGGAAATTTTGGGTTTTTGGGGAGGGATTGTGACAACCCGGGTTTTATATGATGCAAATTTTATAAAAAGGCGAGATCTCTTATTTTAGAAATATGAAATGCATGAAAATATTTTGTTATGAAATACAATCTTTTGTATAAAACCCCGAGTGTCGAAACACATTTTCAAATCATATAGCCATGGCATAGTTTTAAATCAACTCTATTCCCAAGAAAGTGTTAGTCACCGCCCCAACTACAGAGAGTAACTACAATCAAGTAACATTCACTGAAAGATAAGGTAGAGGTTTACTTACTTGTACTTAATTTGGGTGTCTTCGTTCATGGGCGTATCTTGTCCTTAAGGAGTCTATCACTACTAGTTTTACGATGCATGCTATGTTTTAAAACCATATGTTCTTTAAAACCATGTGCATGTTTGAAAACTCATGTTCAATATCGACATTAAAAGCCATTGACAAAATAGAATATTGACGACTTAAAGAATCATATAATCCAAGTCGAAAGTAACATAAATATCATAAACATATATGATATGCATAAGATGCTCAACTGAATCCAACTCATGGATATATGGTATGGTATGGTCGACCATCCTCATGTCATGCCATATGCAATGCAAGTAAATCCTCAAAAACATAGAGCCCACTATGCCCACGACCTCATCACTATGTGGTCTTCGGGTACCTAGGGACACTCGATCATAGCCTCCATGGGGCATATGACACTTCGACCCAGTGTCGTGACACTAGTGGTAGCCCCCTGTACCACATGCAGTCGAAGTAGGGACATGCCTTTCTTGGCGTGGTACCCTTTCCACCTAATAGTGGTAGAGGCTGAGAGGCCACCTCAGACCTCTCGGCATAGCGCCCACGAACTTACTAGCCCAAATCATATACGAGCAAACAGGCAAAAACGTCTTTTTCAAAACCTGTCCTCTTTGGGTCCCTCACAACTGCCTACCCAGCGTCTTTTGGGCACTCCAGCATCTTTTAGTAACTCTCAAGGACATGCAATTTTTCAAAACTCAATACTCACAAATCATGCAATTTATGCAATTGTTTGCAAAACATGTCTATGCATAATGTATTTGTCATATGCATGTTGAATTCATTTATGAGATTAATTCATGCTATACAAGTCATGTAACTTAAAAATTAAAACATGCATTCTTGAAGCAATCATGGTTTCTTTTTAAAAGTCTAGTAACGATAGAGCACTTACCTGGTTTGGTCACGCTAGCCCCCTTGTCCTCGTACACTCCTGAACATGGGTTAGGGGGAAAAGGTTAGCTTGGCCTATTTCTATAGGTTTTAGAATGGTTTATCTCACTACTTAGGCATGAAGGGTTCATTCCCATACCTATGGGTCTCCTAAGGTCCTAACTGGGACTTGGTATCGTCAGGTTTACAAAGGTTTAGTGGCCCTGTGCCACTATCATAGTTTAAGGGGTGCCTACCTTAGATAGGGCCTTGATCAGGTATTTAATGGTTTGAGTGTGTCTGTGTCGTCGATACGGACACAATGCCTTTCGCGGCACCTCAATCGGAGCCCTAGAACTCAAGTTATGGGCAATTTAATATCAAGTGTACATAGAAGGTCCTTATGAGGTGGAAGCCCGGGACGCTCACGTGTCCCGCGTCAGCGTCGCGTCTGCAGATGCACCATGCTTCCTCCCGTCCTTTTCATTTGTGGGCGCATTCGTGGATGCGCCTGTCGTCCTTTCTTTAACGCACAGAGTGCGTTTTGGTTTGACGGGGACCTAAGTGTCCTAAGGATGCCCTGGTTCGACCCTGTCGAACCAATACGTCCCAGGCACTGTCCCTGGGTCCTTTGTGGTTCCCTAGAGCCCCGTTTTGCATGGTTTTTCATGCAAAAAATTGGGGAAACTCATCCTAAGACTAAGGGGGAGATGGGTTTGGAGGAGTTTTGGGCATACCTGGTTCGTGGTTGGGTTTTTTCCACGTTTTCTTCTCTTGTTTGCTTCTCCATGATGGGTTTTTCCCTGGCTTTTGGGCTGTCATTGGAGGCACCCAAGAGCTCTATTTATAGAGCTTGAAGAGGGTTCTTATCGCCATGGAATGGCGGTAGAGAAACCTCCAAAATGGTGGTGGTTTCTCCCCTACACACCGCCGTTCTAGAACCCTCCAGGAGGTTTGAGAAGAAGAGGGGTGCCCATATCAAAACGGGGCCCCATTTTCTCAGGCCAAATCCGTTTTTGAATTAAATTACACTTTTGCCCTTGAATTTCAAAGGGCCGTAACTTGCTCATTTTAACTCTGTTTTGGGTGATTTTGGTGTTGTTGGATTCCTTTTTCCGAGACACACCTAAGGGTACCATTTTTAGGACCAAATTTCTGTGTCTAGTTAGGGTGAACAGTGAAATGACCAAAATACCCTTATCTCCAAAAAGTGAACTTTTCATTACCAACTTGGGGTTTCAAGGTTACAAAAATGGAGTCATTACAGGGATCTAGGTCTAATTTTTTAAGGAGAGTGAAGAAAATTTTGTGAAAATTTTATGAGCATTTTTGGAGGGTTTTTGTGGTTGTATTTATAGGCATTTTGGTCTTTTTTTCTTCATGATTATAATATTAATTTTTTTATTATTAAATGGTATGAAAGTCTCCAATGCTCCATTTTTTCTTCCCCATGCTTCATTTTTCTTTCCCAAGACCAGCTAGTGTTTGTTGACCCATGACTTCACGTGGGCTGCTCATAAGACTCGTTTTTGGGTCCCTTGTGGGCCCCACATGGTGTAAAAAGATCATTTTGCCATTTATGTATAAAATTTTGGGTTTTATTCCCATGATCTCGGATTTGAGTGTACTTAGTGGCGTTGGATTCATATTTATTAGTACATTCTAAATTTTGATGTCTCATGTTTTGATTTTTAGGTAAAATTACTATTTTACCTTTTTGTCCAAGAAATGAAGAAACTTAAGGATTTTTTATCCGAATTCAGAATTTGTCATGCTTACAGTCATTTTGAAGGGTTTGCTAACTTTATTTTCAATTTTACATGTCTTATTATTTGATTATACTTTTATAAAAAGTATATTCTAAATAACCCTACTATCTCAACCCGAAATATCTGAAACTCAAACTTTATTGATTTTCTCAATCAATTAGAAAAATTCGGGTTATTACAAATTAGGTCTATGGCATCAATGCAATTCCAATAGACCTTTATGATAATTAATAGGGCTTATATAGCCCTCTAAATTTCAATTTTAATTTTCAGATCATTTTAACGATTAAGATTAAGTCCATTTAAAATAAAACAAAAATTGGCTTGCCACCAGGATGCATCCTAACTGTAGGCACATTCTGAGATGCACATGTGCATCTTGGTGATTGTAACGCACACAATGCGTCACTATCACCAAGGCGTTATAACGTCATAGTCACTCTACAATCATTTTGCATGTGCAGTGCATGTACGAAAGTCCATCGGGTGACACATCTACGAGTTGCATTCTAGAACGTGTCTTGGTTGCATATTGAAACAACAAGGATGAGACGGTCTGTTCTAGACCATTTGATCATCCTTGCCTCAGATCTATGATTAGGATCACTCCAAAGTTTACTGCCTTTACCATTTTTAGGGTTTTGGGGTCCCACAAACTCATCAGATGGCTTAGATCTTCCTTTGAGCTGTCCTTGAGTGCGTACTACAATAGGTTCACCAAATTTGTTTTCATCGGTGATTTGCCAGTCGGTGAGAGTAGATCTGGCCTGGATTTGAGGGAAAGATGCCGGAAAAAGGAATGGAGGGAGTGAAAAGGAAATATTACTTAGATCTACTGGAGGAGCAAGATCTAGGTTTTTTAGCAATGCAGATGTTTCTATGCCTTTGGGAACCCTAGGTTACCGAATCAGAGGGGAATAGTAGTGGTAGGAGAGGGAAGGGGAAAAGGACAGAGAGGAAAGAGAAAGGGAAAAAGGAGAGAAGTCTGGGCCGGTGGCGGTGTTGAAGAAGAAAGAGAACAGAGGGAGAGGGCTGGTTGGGTGCATTGTCAAGTTGGGGAGGATGTGTCCGAGACGCCTTGTCTTTTGATCCAACACCATGCTTGGGCAGGCATGTTTGGCAAATGAGGAGAGAGGAGAGAGAAAGGGGGAGAGAGAAGGAGGAGGGAGGATTGGAGGGAAAGAGGGAGAGAGGCAGGAGAAATGGAGAGGAAGGAGGAGAGGGAGCTAGAATTTGGGGGTTTCATAGGATTTCTCTTATGCAATGATTTTATTTATTTATTAATTTATTTTATCTTATTTTATTACTTTTATTATTTTATTGAAAGTTGGTTTTATCATGATTTCACTGTAATTATTCCATATCTAATAATTGATGACTATGGCCACCTGACTTTATTGTGGAGCCCATATAATTATGAATTTATCATTTTTCCCTTCAAATTAATAATTAAATTTCAAAAATTAAGAAAAATATAGATTTTTCATTTGAACTCTGATTTTAGTGTTCTTAATGTCGTTGGATTCTATTTTTTGAGTAGAATTAAATTATATATGTATCAACTCCTAATTCCATTTGTATATAAAAATATATTTTGGAATCTAAATTTTCATTTCCATGTTCCAAAATTTTAATTTATACATTTAATAATTCAAATAAATTCATAAAAATTTTGGGATTATTACATTTTTCCCCCCTTATAAAAATTTCATCCTAAAAAATTTCTAACAAACATAACACCAACAACTCAGGATGAGTTTTTCTCATTCCATCCTTACTTTCACATATGGCCACTTCCATTAAAGAATATTGTCACAATATTTTTGGTTTATAAATCGTATTGTATTTACTTCATATGTAAAGCAATGTTTTGTTTCAATAGCATGTAGTAATGCTTTCTTAACATAGAGATACAAAATACTTCAGCCATTTGTAATAATAATATAAACTTATAATCATCATATCAATTCTTTCTACAATCTTCAAAAGGTGATAAATTTATGACTAATTTTTTGTTTGTTTCAACTCCATAATTCCTTTAATTGGGGGAATTCTTTGAAACACATGATTTTTTTTTTAAATTCAAATTTTCTATTCTCTTATTCACATAACTCTTTTTAATAACTTTGAGTAGTTAGTATACACTTTGCACTTAATTTAATCTTTTATGCACACTATGTAATAAATTCTGACATCATTAACCATCATAATTTCAATCTCATTACAACAAGTTAGTAATCAATACTTTTATGCTTATAGTACCTAATAAAGAGTTATACTGATACTTGCATGAACATTGTAGTTATACACAAATTTAATAGAAAAAGTCCATTCCAATTTCCTTCTCTTTTTTTTCCATCTAATACACATACTCTTTAACATGTCTCCCAAAGTTTGAATAGTTCTTTTTATTGATCTTCTATTTAAATGTGAAATGTTGTTCTAATCTATACGATATACTTAATGCTCTTGGGGTACTATTCCAACATTAGGAAATAATTCCACCATTTCTGTACTAAGTAATAAATAATGATATTCCATGAAGTTTTAGAATTTCCTTCCCATAGCATTTGGCTAAATTATCAATTAATTGATTCTATCTAATTAGAAAGGATATACCGACTTTGTCAATGCATTTACTATCATCCAAATCATATCTTGATTATCACATATCTTAATTACATCTATCATGAAGTCCATAGTGATATGATTCCATTTCTATTAAGTGTGTACCATTCGTAAAGATCTTTTATATACTATTTTCACTTGCTGACCAATAAATTATTTAGTCACCATCAGACCTATATTTCTTTTTCTTTTTTCTTTTCTTTTTTTTCTTTTTTTTTTTCCTCCTAGAGGTTTTTCTTCAAGTCCTAGTACATCATCGTACCATTAAAGGACTATAAAATATCGACCTATGGGTTACCCATAATAATTTTTCTTTTAGTTATTCACTTAATGGGACTACTAGTCTCTCTTGTAACTGAATATTTTCATCTTGTCTTTTTGCAAAATTTCTCTTTTTACACTATCCTTAAGTCATTGTATCATTTTCTCAATTTCTTAATAGCCGATCCATAAAAATTGATGTAATGATGATATTTACAATCACACTACTCAATTTTCTTCTTAATGAATTAACAACTATGTTCATCTTCTTAAAATGATAATAGATTGTATCCTTCACTTTATTTGATCCATCTTTGTTATCTTCCATGCAGGTCAATTTATGTGAAAATATACTTAAGGCAACATTTTAATTCTTCTATTGTATAGGTAATATTGCCAACTCTTCAAAGTAAACAATTTCGCCATAAGTTCTAGATCATGATCATAAGTAATGATTCTATCACACTGCTTGAATAATCTTCCCAAACATTTGTCTAAATTATTATAGAAATTTTCTCATAAACCTTTACTTCTCAATAAAAGAATTAAACTCGTGTCATTGTAAATCTTCTTCTTTAACTCATATATTCTGTCAACCTCCCAAGTGAATTGTACATTTCTCTTTGACCTAATGTAGTCAAAGGTAGGGTTATGTAAGAAAATCCTTATAATGGTATCCTGTAAGATTCAAAATTCTACGAATTTCTATGACTATCTTATTTCCGGTTCATCTTTACCTCTACATTTGTCAAATCCACCACAATAACATCCTTAATAATTCCATGATCTAATAATTTTATTTATAAAATAATCATTCTCATTAATTTTAGCAATTAGTTTATGGATCTTTAAAATTGTTCAACAAAAATTTGTAATTTTCTTAGTATTTCCCAATACTGATAAAATAATTCCATAAATCCTCAGTGGGAAAGTTTGAATGACTCTATTCATCAAGTTCACTAACATCATTGGTGGAATTGTCAATTTGCATGTCTAGGACTTCATAATGCTCATAATTTATCTTCAATGTATTTTCATTTCTGGTTGGTAATTAATGATAACTGATTTATGTCAATCCCAAGAAATCATCAATAAGTTGATCTATTATTTTTCTTTGTAAATAGGATGTGTGCTCCCTAAAATAAACTACTTGGTCAAATAGATTCCCTATCTAATAATTCTTGTAATTGACTCTCCAATTCTTTCTATTCATCTAATATCCTCTTATAATGTGCCTTAGGGATTTGAATTATATAAGGTAATAACTCAATCTTTCTTTAGATAGGTAATTCCAAAAGTTCCTCAAAATATCTTGAGATCCTTTAGGTACATCTTTCGCCTCAATCTTCTATCATTCATCATCTATAATAATCATAATTTTTAGGGATGCAAGGCAGTCTTTGGAGATGTGTTTAGCCTTTGTATAGCTAATATAATGCATGATCTTATAGTATCTTATCTCCCAATTAAAAATACTATTTTATCATCAAATATACAAAATATGATTTCCTCTTTGTGACAATCCATACTTTCTTAATATTTTTCTACCAATTCATTCCTAAGATAATAACCAAGTCCATCATATCATATAAGGTTAGTATATATTGTTCTTTTAAATAACCTTAAGAAAAATTTCTTTGAATGAATTCTCATGCTATTAACTGATTTGGCAACTGAAATTATCATATCAAGTCAATTTTCCAATTTTCCCAAACTAATTTCACACTTGACGTAATTGCACAAAATAAAGGACTATACCAATCCTGATTTCTTCATGGTATACGTATGGATCACTTGTTTCTCAAAAGATCAAGGATTGAAATTTTCTATCTCCCTATTCTTCATGATTAGATTTGTCTCAAAATTTTCCTCAAATTTAGAAATCATCTCACACTCTACTTTTGAAATGAGTTTCTTATCAATAACTTTAATTTTTAGATTAGGATATAATTCTTATAAAAATCAATCCGCTATTTCTTTATCTGAACTTTGTCTCCTACTTTATCAAGATGATGTTTCCTTACTGTAAATTGAAAAAAAAAAATTCTCCTTTATTAATTATCTTTAGAGAAGAAAGGACTTATTATTTCCTTAAATTCTTTCCAAGTAGTATTTTCTCTATATATTCGTTTGATCTATGGTTCCTAAAATGCTGTTTCTAATTTCAAGATATATGATAGTTCTAACCTTCATCTATATAGACGCCATAATCCTTCAAAATTTTCTCCTCTTCAATTTATCATTCCTCAATTGTTTCTACTTGACCTTTCTTTATACAACATGATACTACATTCTATACTTTCTCCATTATCATTTCCAATTTATCATTTGCTCATTTCAAACTTTTTACTTTTACACTCGATATACGTGAACAATGAGTATAGACTTGTGTTGGGGTCTTATCTCTTTGAAGATTGGTACTGGCATAGTTTCTCTTTAAACCTGCTCCAGAGCATTTTGTACTACCATAAGTTATGGTATTTGGGTGCATTGTAGATAAAAAGGGTATTCTATAACAATAACTTAACTATTTCTACTACTTGGTTCCCTTGTTCACTATTCTTAACCTAAGAATTGTTAATTCTTTGAGTTATCCTCCTAGTTATTTCCTTGGTGGCATCTGCTCATAGTTTACTATTCCTATATGAGTTATTTACTCATTCTATTCTAATACTTAACAAATTCTATCCTAATCCTACATCAACTCACTATATCCTAACCTATATTTGGATTGTCACCTTTTTGTTGGACATAAAGGGTTGAAAATGACTAGATGAATGGCTTTGATACAACTATGACACCCCAGGTTTTTAAAACACTTTTTCACATTTATTTTCAAAAGATGGTGTGTCGAAATTTTAAAAATTCAAAACAAGGGAAAACATTTTCTTTGAAATTCATTTCTAAAAAGCCTGGATGTCATTTTTACTCTCATACTATACATGTATAGTTTATTGATAAAATTAGAATTTCATTTAGTAAAAACAGGACCCATCTAGTGGTTCACTTATACAACCCCTATAAATATTATATTAAATGTCTAAAGTCCACAATCCAGATAACTAACAACACAATACAATGTTTGAAATAAAAATGCATACCTGACAATAGTATGGTTGTTGACATCCTCGTACTGTATCCATTTCTTGTCTATAAATATCTAAGATATTATAAACATTTAAACATTTACAATATCTCAGCAAGCTATGCTTAGTGGGATTTTAAGAATCTTATGAAATTTAAATTTAATGATATAATCCAATAATCATTTGACAATTCAAAATCATCAATTTCCATATGCATGAAATAGTCCAATTTCTATGAATCATATTCTATATAATGTGCATATCAAGTACTTATCCATATTGAAACTTCTATAAAATGTTCCCCACAATAACTCATATATGATTATACTATATATTTTAAATCATTTAAATCTTACAGATATGACAATCATTTACCATATATCATAATATCCATTCATAGACTCATATTTGGTTCACATCCATACTCCTCGCCGTACGGGGTTCATAACAATCCAGCCTCTAATAATGTGTGTATGTATATATATATATATATATTTAGCCTTTACTGGTATCAAAATCATCCAACCTTTGCTGGGAAATAACAATGCATCCATCACTTCACTAGCTTGTTAGTCTTTAGGCCTACCTTAGGGAGTTATCTACATTAGCCTGTCAGCCCATAGACCCACCTTAGGAAGTGACCTCCACTAGCCCGTCTGCCTATAGGCCCACCTCAGGGAGTGACCTCTACTGGCCCATTAGCCTCTTAGGCCTACCTTAGGGAGTTATCTCCACTAGCCCGTCAGCCTATAGCCCTCCTCAGGGAGTGACCTCCGCTAGCCCATTAGCCTCTCAGGCCTGTCTCAAGGAGTTATCTCCACTAGCTTGTCAGCCTATAGGTCTGCCTCAAGGAGTGACCTCGACTAGCCTGTCAACCTCTCAAGCCCACATGAGGGAGTAATTTTCATGCTAAGATCTAAAATAATAATCATATCAGGCTATTCACCAATCCATCCATCCATCCATACATGCATATATATATATAATTCACCAAAAAATCATCATCCTTGCTTAATATGTAATCATGTACCAAGGGTGAAACTTAGTCGTTCCAAATTCAAGAATTGACAATTTAGATACATTGTATCCGTATGCCATAAATACACTTTCAAGTATATACAAATAAGAGGAATTCATATCATGCTTAATAATTGCATAATGATAAGCATAGAAAAAACATCTCATAATTTTACATCTTAAATTATTAATTTACAATTATTTTATTTGATAAACAGGTTAACTTATCTAATTTCACAATATTAAATAAGATAATGTATAGAATACTGGTTTTGACATGTAAAGAAATATATACTCTTAGAATTCCATCAACCTCATGATGAATGCTGAGTCTCCTCAAGACTATATTCCTCATTGTTAGCTTAATAGCGTGTATCTGTCAAATTACATGTACAAAAGATGGTTATTTTCTTTTCTTTTAATGAGTATTTTTTATTTATCTTATTATTGATCATCATAATTTAGATGATATTGCTTTCTTATCTTCCTGCTCAGACTTATATCTCTCCAATGTTAGTTTGATCAGCTTTGATTGGTCAGATTTAGTGTTTTTGATCAATGTCTATGTCAATTCTGACCTATCTTAATATTCAAGGTAGATCTGGCCATTAATTTTGTTAAATTATTCAATCTACTTCTTAATCCATTATAATTGTACTAAATTTTAATAATTTAGTTTATTTAATTAGCTATCTATAGTATGTGTCTTGATCTAACTTTGATCTGTTAGATCTATGATCCTGAGCTAAATCTATGTCTCAGATCATTAATATTAGCCTAGTGACATGATCTGATCATTTAATATGACTTAATATAATGCAAAATTCCATAATTAACCATTTCATAAGATTTGATCTCATTTGATATGATCCATCCATTCAAATTTCATGGTTTCAAAAGTTGATTAGACTAAATTTGATCTTTGATCTTAAATTTTATTGAATAATTAGGTTTGTGGCATCAATACAATTCTAACAAACCTTTCTAATCATTAATCAGGCTTATATAGTGTGACGACCCGGGTTTTTGAAACATGATTTGTAAAGTATTTTGAAAGGCAGGGCCTTCAAGAGTGTAAAATTTTTTCGCAAAACAAAGCAGCGGAAATTCTTTTCTTTAGAACTTGTTCTGAAAACCTAAGTCACCACTTCATACATAACATAAGTTCAATTTGTGTACAAAATAAAATTCCATTGAAGGAATATACTTTTATTAAACTCCAGGATCCATCCAATGGTTCCTAATTTGGGCCAAGGATTTGATAATCCTTATATTGTCCTACTAATTATAGCCCTTACTAATTAAGTCCAAAGTATTCCATTCTTATTTGTGTAATGAAACTCTACTTTCTCATTAGAATACGTTTTTGGTGTTTCATGCTCTTTATCTCATAACAAGTAAATCTACTAATAACATTCAACCATAAATGAATTATAAATTTAAAGCATAAAACTACATAATTTAACATTCAATGATAATGAGGCAAGGTACTTAAATTAAATCTAACACCTTATGATAACAATGAAATCACATATCATGCTAAAGTCTAAATGTTATGCTAGCATGCTTTATAACATAATCATATTTAAAATGCTATGAAACTAATTACATTAACATTTTTAGAAACCTTTACTTATGATCCAACCATTTGATCTTAGATCTTTTCCTTTGATTAAGTATTTTAGTTATATTGAGGGAATTTTCTTTGTTAAGGTCAAAAGATCATATTGATCTATTTTTGTCATAATCCATCCATGATTTCCTTGGATTTTATCATATCAACATTTATTCTTTCCATCCCAAGGATCTGATCACACTTGATCTCATTGATCAAGTGGGTCCCTTTGTATTTTTAGAGTTTTTCTACCATAATGGTTAGATCCCTTAATATATCTCATATATATCTAATTAAACCATAGATCTCACTTTATTTCAATAGTATATCATTATTAAAACATGTTTTTAAGATCTGATCATCTCATATCTTGAAAATCTAGGTAATTGGAAACTTATTTCTTTAATACAGAAAGTTTTTACTGAATAACATGTCTATTTTATCATTTCATAAGAAAATAGAGGTTTAAAGTTTTCCATAGCTTCTTTCTGATCTCAATTTGGAGTTCAGATGACTCCGGAATTGAATCTAGAAGTTCACAGTCCTTCCTAGGGCCTGGATTTGATCTAGGCCCAAGGAACGGACGGCCCAGATTAATCGGGTGGAACACACTTGGTTCGTTGGGCACGTCCGCTCTGATGAACTGCAAAAGTGCCATCATGGGGCATCCACAGATGCGGACGGGACGAGCGGGATGCTTGTTGTCCGTGTGCCCGTAAACGGGATGCTCGTCGGGCGCGTCCGCTTGTTGTTTTGACGAACGCGTAGTCGTACCGCTTGGGACGATGTCCCATGCGTAGAGCACGAGAAACGTTTTCGCGTGTGCCATTTTCGACAATGCGTCACGTGTGTGTCTTGGGCGCTGTTAAATTCAGAGATCGGACAGTCCATTCTAGATCATCCAATCAATCCTCTCTCAATTGAGGGCCCCAAACGTCTCCGATCATTGTGAAAATTCTACCCTAGGAGTTTTAGACCCTTCTGGATCTATTGTTATTGTCAGAATTTTCATCTGAGCACTCTATAATCTTGAATTAATGGTTCTATTATTACTTTATTTTTACCTTTTTTATCATCAAAATAAATTACAGTAAACTAAAAATTACATAAACTAGTATTAAACATCTAGAAAGTATTCCCACCTACCTGATTGGAGAAAAAACCTTAGGAATATGCCCAATTTAAAAGAATACCTTGTTGATGAAGATATGGCCTAAGATCCACCTTTCTTGCAAATTGCCGTTGTTTGAACCGTTGGATCTTGATATTGCTTTGGGAATTTTGTAGAATAGATATGTTGAAAAGTTTTGGACAATGAAATTGATGAAATTAGATCTGGAACAAAGTGCCTAATTGATTTTAGGTCTCTTGTTCCAATCTAAAAAGAAAAAGAAATTGAGAAGAGAGATATCTCTTTGAAATTTTGGGCTTTTGGGGAGCGATCTAGGTCTAATTTTTCATGGAGAGTGAAGAAAATTTCATGGGAATTTCATGAGCATTTTTGGAAGGTTTTTGGGATTGTATTTATAGGCATTTTGGTCTTTTTTTCATGATTATAATATTTAATTTTTTATTATTAAATGGCATGAAAGTCTCCCATGCTCCATTTTTCTTCCCCAAGACCAGATGGTGTTTGCTGACCCATGACTTCACGTGGGCTGCTCATATGATTTGTTTTTGGGTCCCTTGTGGGCCCCACATGGTATAAAAAGACCGTTTTGCCATTTATGTATACAATTTTGGGTTTCATTCCCATGATCTTGGATTTGAGTGTACTTAGTGGTGTTGGATTTGTATTTCTCAGTACATTCTAAATTTTGATGTCTCATATTTTGATTTTTGGGAGATTTTGATTTTTGGGTAAAATTACTATTTTACCCTTTTGTCCAAGAAATGAAGAAACTTAAGGATTTTTCATCTGAATTCAGAATTTGTCGATCTTATATTCATTTTGAAGGGTTTGCTAAGTTTAATTTTAATTTTACATGTCTTATTATTTGATTATACTTTTATAAAAAGTATATTCTAAATAACCCTAATATTTCAGCCCGAAATATCTGAAATTGAAACTTTATTGATTTTCTCAATCAATTACAAAAATTGGGGTTATTACACGTGCGATCTCCCCCTCTCTAAGATTCTTTTTCACCTAAAAAATCCTATGTTCTATATGTTCTTAGGTACTTCCTAAACTTCCTAGTGGATGATCCTTGGGTGAAGAGTAAGGGAGAAAATCTAAGGGTTAAAATGATCCTCTAAATCTAGGGCAACATGTATACTTAAGAGAGGGCAATGTGGGAGATGCCACCTTTTTAGGAGGGGCAATCTCCCCCTTGTAAAAATCATATATTCTCTTGAGGATAATAGAAAGTGAGATTGGCAGAGAGTTGGAGAGAGAGAGAGAGAGAGATAAGGAAGAAAAGTTTAGGTTGAAATAGGTGGTTGGTTGGATCTATGATGAAGTTTGGAAGGTGGAGTGGTGATTCGGTAAGTCAGAGTTTTAGGAAGATGGGAGTTTTATGAGGAAGACTTTCACCCTAAGTGAAAATTCTTGGGGAATCATGTAGGTGAGGTGGAGAGAGAGAAAATTGTTAAAAATAAGATGAAAAAAGGTAAATTAAAGTTGGGCACTTCCTATTAGTCCACATGCATGCTTTCCCATTGATTTTCACCCAAATATCTATTCACTACCCTCTTAAAAGCCCATGGATATTTTCTCTAGATTCTCCTTAAATCATGACTTTCCATGTAGCTTGGCTTAAGTGGCTTGCTTTGAAATCTCATTTGGCTTGGCTTCATGTCTAGCTTTAGGGGCCTTTTTGGCATAGCTTGGTGGCTCAACCCTATTAGCTTTGATGGCTAGCTAGGCTCTTTAGCTTGTCACCTTTTTCATGGCTTAGATGGTTTAGGTGACTTGAGTGAATCCCATGCAAAAGGTGGTGGACTTTGCATGGCTTGTGCATGGGCCTACTTTAGTCACCTTTGACTTCTCCAATTTCATTCGTTGCTTACCATAGAGATGATCTTGACTGGACATTTGCATTGTTGAGATTTAGGACTTGGCTTGCTTAGGTTTCCTAATTAGACTAGGAAACCTCATGAAGGTCTTAAATTTCCATCTTGATCACTCTCAGTCATTTGATTACCTTCCCATCACCTATAAAAGATATGAATATTAAATCCTAAAAAAATATAATTATTCACATACTTTGGATTAGCTTCTGAACCTACAAAATATTAAACTTTAGAGTCATAGGTCAGAAAATGCAGTGTTATAATTTTTGGCCAAAAATCCTAATTTTACACTATGAGTTATAATACATAACCAACTAATTGGGTACATTTTATACAAAATTAGTTCAAGAAAAGTGTGCAATTTCTAGATTCACATTTAAGTGTCATGCACACCATTTTAGGTATATTTTGCCCTGGATTCAATAAAGCCATTTGAAGTTTCTTGTTAATACTTGATTCTATTATTAATGTACTTTAGATCTTGAGTGTTACCTTCCATAAATTTTTTTGGGTAAGTTGCTTTCCATGCTTGGTTTAATTTGAGTTTCTTAAGTGCTTGAAATATGGAATTTTTCCATTCAATCTTCATACTTAATTCTTGCCACCTTATTCATTTTATTTGCTTAATTCCTTAGTTTCCATTTAGATTTTTATTTGTTTATTAAGTTCTTTGATTATAATTCAAGTTAATTAGCTTTGGTTGGTTGAATTTTGAGTCATTTTCATCCCATGAACCATGTGCACCATCCCATGGATTATGCACATGGAAGTTGGATGAATCCTCATTAAACTCTTGTTATGTTTAGTTTCCTAATCTTAGTTTAGAAAATTAAATTAGTTGTTTTCATATTTTTTAGTTTTAGAAAGTTCATTTTTTGACTTTTAGAAAGTTTCATTTATAGAAATTTTAAGGTTTAGGAAAGTGTTAAATTGGGAAGTTTCCTTCACTTTTAGTTTCTTAATTTCATTCAGTCTAGTTTTGCATCAGTTTCTTAATTGAATGTATGTTAACTTCTAATTCCATTCCATGGCTTTAATTTTAGAAAGTTTCTCTCAATTGTAGTTTCTAGTTTCATGCATATTTCTTTTCTTTCTTTTTTATTATTATTTACTTTCCTAGTTTAAATTCAAATCCAATTCTGTCTCTCTCTTTGGCTGAAGTTAAGCACTTTAAATAAGATCCATCCAACATACAAATTCATAAGATTTCTCATCGAATTGACCTCTCTCACATGAAATGCTTCATTGATTCATGTGCTTGTGAGTAATTTTAAAGATACACCACCTAACCTAGACTAACTATGAAAGAGTTTCTAACAACTCCATTTTAGAATTTAACAATCGTAAATGTACTTCACCACCTAGAAATATATGGTTATGATAACAATATAGAATGTTTGACCACTTTGAACTAGTATTTCTTTGGACCAACTCAAGAGGATTTGACCCTTGATTGGTCAAATTGGGTATATGGGACGCCATCATCAAAATGCAAAAAATGTCCTCCTCTTTTACATCTTCATGAATGTTAGGCTAAGCTCACTCTGCATTTTCCTAAAAGAAACTTCATGTTCCTTTTGATGCAAGAAGTAATAGGGCTTATACCCTCTTGATTATCTTCTGTACACCCTAGAGCTTGTTGATGTTCTGCTAACACATCATTGGACTATCCTCCCTATTCTACAGTAACATAGAAGGTTTCAAATGAACCTAAACTTTCTCATTGGGCATCATTAGGTAAAGGTGATAGGTTTGAAGCAGGTGTGTCTTGTACAAGGAAAGGCTCAAATAAAAAGTTAGGAAATGTAAGGGGTTCTACTTGGACTATCCATTTTGAAGTGTCCATTAATGATATAGTATCCAATAAACCATTCACTTGTTAATGGAGCTGTCTATGTCAAAATCATCAAGACCAAAATGAGTTAAATAACCTTCTAGTGGATTAAAGCTAGAGAATGATAGGGATGGTATACTCTGTATTATATTAACTTCACAAAAATCCATAGATCTTGGTTGTCATATATTAAAGACATTAAGTTTAATGTCCATATTTCCAAATGACAACTGCATGGTTCCATTCCTACAATTAAATATTGCATTTGATGTGACTAAGAATGGCCATCCCAAAATGATTGGAATTTGACTACTAGGGTCTACTATAGGCTATGCATCTAAGATTAAGAAGTCTATGAAAATAAGAACTTTTCAACCTAAAACAATACATCCTCTACCACATTATGATGAATAATTGACTTAACTGCCAATTGTAGCTGTGTTTGTCCTTTTCATCTCGCCTAAGCCTAATTCCTTATATACATAATAAGGTAATAAGTTAAGAGTACCCCAAATCAAGTTATGCCCTATTACTTATGTGGTCCCCAATCACACATAATATAATGGGGCACTCTAGATCTCTATACTTGGGTAAGGTGTTGTCATGTAGGACTAAGCTAGTTTGCTTAGTGAGATATGCTTTCTTCTACACCTGATGGTTTCTCTTATGTGTGCTAAGTGTCTTCAGAATTTTGGCATAAGAAGGGGTGTCTTTGATTGCACATTGATATTCACCCATTTAAACACATCCCTTAACTTATCAAAATTATTGTCCTTCTTAGCCATTTTTAATTGTTAAGAAAATGGTGCCTTTGGATTATAACGTCATTTAGGATTAGGGTGAGGAGAAGTAGGAGGTGGCTATTTTTTCTCTTTCTCTTTCCCATTCCTATTCTTTATAGGGCTCTCATTGTCCTCAAATTTCTCACTTTCCTTAGTTAGCTCCACTTGATTAGCTATTTCCTAGTGGACCAATTTGATACTATAACTATGCAATTGATTGAGAGTGGGTCTACTTTATTTATTGAACATCATTGTGATAATCTTCTATACTTTGCGTATTAAAATTTAGAGTCTCTTCTAAAGATTGTTTCGTCTGTTATGGAGGACGCTACTATTGTGGCACTAGGTGCTATGGAACTGGGACTTGAAGAACATGTTAAGCAATAGAGATACAAGATGGTCATTGCATATTATTACTCTGAGACTAGGAAAAATTGGGATGCCTAGCCCATCTAGGATTGTATGTCTCAAAATGGTGCTAGGATTTAGAATACATTTAATGCATTCACTTGCTTCAAAAAAATCTTTAGGGAACGTGGAGCTAGAGGAGCATGAAACAATAGGACATGTTGTCCTAGAACAAATTGAACAAAACTCAGGTGGATTTTGCATAGTAAGAAGACTATCAATCTTAGCCATCCTATATGTCAATATGCCTATTTGGTTACATAGGTTAAGAGTGGCCCCTATCTCATATATACCACCTTTGCTTTGAGGTTGTGGAAATCTTTCTATTGTAATAGATGATCCCCTTGCTTCTAATTCACAAATAAAGTTTCAAAGAAGTTCCATGCCTTCATGGCACTCTTGGTCCATAGTGGCATCAATTGTATGTTAGTTCTATGGGGTCAGGAATTTATAAAAATATTGTATTTATTGCCATTTCTCAAAACCATGGCGTGGACACGAGCAATAGATCCTTCCACATTTCTAAGCATTCATAAAAATTCTTACCCATTATTTATTTATTTTTTTAAAATTTTAAAATTTCTCTTTGAAGGGCATTGGTTTTGTAGATATGAAAAAATTTGTTAAGTAATTTCTTGAAATTGCTCCAAAGTAGTGATTGACCCTACTTCTAATGAATTCACTCATGCCTTCTTTTTACCCTTTAAAGAAAGGGGAATAGTTGTAATCTAGTAAAATTGTCAGAGAAAATATCAATATCTAAATGTAGCACAAATATCAAGGAATTCCTTGACATGGTGTTAGGGATCCTCATTATCTAGACCATAAAAAATTGGTCAAGTTGGATGAGAACCGCTTTTAACTCAAAATGTTCTGCATTAGCTACAAGTTGTTCTATACTTAATGAAGAGTTAAAATGTACTTGCATTTAATAGTTCCTTAAGGGCTTAGCCTATGATGCTTCATTAGTCATGTTTTCTTTTTCTACCTAGTCTAAGGGAAACCTAAACTAGGTAATACAATGCTAAATGATGCAATAAAGAAAGGCACAAAATAAATCATAACCTTATGGCAAGCATGTTGAAAGGTTGATTTTTCTTTTGGAGAGTGGCTCTTAGGTTATGTCTAACCTAGGTAGCTTCTCCTCTTGTTCAAACTTGCCTTATTGCTTACTAGTTATATCCTACTTTGATCAATCACTTGACACCCTCAATCATTTTTAGGTGATTTGAGTCAGAGTAGAACTAGTCATTTAAATACCAGTGTAGTTGATTAGATAGGAACTCCTAGAGTGGAAATAAGTCACCTCTTTCCAAAAGGGTCTTATGAGCTTGTAAGCTACTAAATTTTCTTCTAGGGCTGCATAAGGTGATGTTTACCCTAGGTGGGGGTAAGTGCCCTTGCTAATTCATTTAAGTATTCCCATGTAGTTCGATCAACATATATACTCCTTAAAGAATGTAAACATGCCCCAGTATGTAAGTAAATCAGCAAATCTAATTCAAATCCTAGAATGCAACAAGTATAAGCGAATGCTTCTATATGCTCTACATTACCATCCACAATGCAACTAAATTAATAATGCAACCTAATTTAGGAAATAGAATTAAGTTAGGATAGCTACAGTGGGGTCCTAGAAATACTCCCACAAAGGTGGGTACATATACATGCCACCTCCTCTTCCTGGCTAAGATGGCCCACCCAACCCATTATTTTAAATTTAAATGAATCTTGGTGTATAAAATTTACAATCACACCCTCACTACAAGCTACTCAAATATAAAAATGAAAACTATCCTAAGGTCTTCCTCCAAATGTGCATTCTTCTCCAAATTCCTACACAAATGAAAGTATCAAATTATTCAACAATAAGGAAAGTATGGAAAAATAAAAGCAAATATTCTATGTGTAATCCTAAGACCATTGATATATATAGAAATATTACATACATGTGTCCATATTTAGCATGTTTTAGCCTCAAAAATTACTTAATCATTACTAATTAGGGTTAATTCTACAATTTTGTAGGTCCATGGTACAAATAAAAAATGTCAAAATTAACCATTTTACTCCTAAAAGAGAAAATTCACCAACCAAGCTACAATGTGGACCCATACATGTAATTCATAAAGTAAAATATTTTATAATAATCATTGGATGTCAAAATCAAAGTCAAATCAATTAGAAACCCTAAATGGAATAATGAGCCTTATTCATTTAAAATAGGGTGTTTGTATCAAAAGTGAGATGACAAAACTTTCCAAGCAAGCATTCAAAACAACCATCACCTTTGAAGCTTCTAAAGAAAGCCTACATCACATATAGTGAGATCATATACAATGAGAGCTTTTGAAATAAAACAAGTAGAAAATTGGGGCCCATGGGAGACTTATTCCTTTCTCCCTCCTACTCAACCAAAGCGATGGACCACTAAAGGGAGGGCATCAAATTTACATAAAAATGCTTTTATTCTTAATCAATTATAATAAGTAGTCAATTTTATAGCTCATATGTCATAAATTATAGAGCTTATGCTAGGTCTTTTTTTAAAAATTTAGGCCACATTTTGAGCTAATGATTCAAAAGTTTGATATTTTGCATGTTTAGGAGCTAATCTAGAGTAAGTATGTAAATTATCACAAATTTCTAAGAATTAATTAGGGTTTTTATATTTTTTATGTATTAAAAGGATGATCCAATGACCGAGATCGTTTTAGATGAGAATCAAGGATCTAGATGAACTTAGATAGTTAAGACCCATTTTACATCAATTCTAAAGTTCAAGAATGGGTTAAGATCATTTTGAGGTAAGTAGATGAGTCTCAAAAGTAATTGGAAGAATCAAAGGTGACTAGAATGGACTGGTGCAAAATCCATGCAATTCTATCACCTTTGCATGATAATTGAAGCCATGCAAGCTGCCTAAGCCACATGAGCCATACTAGGAGATGATAAGTCATACAAGCCATGAAGTCAATTATTCAAGCCACCAAGTAAGAAGCCATCTAAATGAGCCATGAAGCCATCTAAACCAAATCCAAATTGATCCACACATTTTGATGGCAAAAATGTAAAAGTCCAACTTGAAGAAAAGTTGTTTTTCAAGAGGCTAAATGGAAAGAAAGAGATAGGATTTAGCAACAAGGAAGATATGCATGTATTTGTAGACCAATCAAGAGAGAAACATCTCCATCTTTTGACTTTCTCTCTCCATCCTCTCCCCCGTTCCATTGGGTAGAACTTAGAAAGGAGAATCGCACATATTTCATGCAATCTCCACTTTAAGAATCCCACATTACCATCCTAATTCCATCCATGATCCTCTCCATGTCCCACTCGCTAGTTTCCCACTTCCTAGTACCTTCTTAGAGTCCTACTTCTAATTCCCTTCCTAAGTTACCTATCCTATACAACTACCTTTCACAATTCCTTATCCAAATTTCTCTCTTAGGATATAATTCTTGCAAGCTAGAAAGTGCAACCATCTATAAAAAAAGCCAAGGCATCCCACACATCCATGAAAAGAGTTACATGTCCCTTTCCTAGGGATGGTTGTCCCTGCAAAAATCCTAGCCCTTCTCCACATCTTTTTCCTAAGCTTTCAATGCACCAAAGCTGCTCCTCCACATCTTCTTCCTCCTGGGTTTCAATGCATCTTCAAAGGAAATTTCCCATTAGATTTCCATGCTTCTTTACTTCTTGCTTTGCATGTTTTGCTCCTAGGTTCTATGCATACTTTTAGTTTGGCTTTTCCTTGTTGTTTTGCTCCCAGTTTTGTGTTCTAGATCCTTATATCCTAAGGTCATTAATCTCTTGTAGTGGCAGCCAAGAGATGGTACCCTTAGGTTCAAGTTTGTTGTTCTTTGTTCTTCCTTTAATTTTGTTGCCTTGTTTGGTTGCTTGTTCTTTCTTAAGCTCTTAGGTTTTTGGTTCTCCATCTTGTTTTCTTTCTCCATTAGTTATCTCTTCTTGTTGGTTCCCATGCATAATACATAGATGGTGTTAATTTTGGAACTTTGGAGCAATTTATGTTATTTTCATGCATAGGGGTTATGCACACTTTCCCTAGTTCCATGTACCCCTTGTAAATTGTTACATCCAATAAAAAGTCTTGTTTCATGCATAAATTCCATGTTCCATGTGCACTCCTCTTTGTTGCTTGTTTAGTTTAATTTGGGTTATTGATTATGTTTGGTAAGATTTTTAGATGTTAGATTTATTGATTATGTTAGCCAAATCATTAGATTTAAATTCCAATACATTCATGTTTTCATAAGTTCTTTACTTGAATGCATGTTAGCTTCCTTTAGTTTAAGTTTATGTTTATGCATGTTTAAATTTCCAAGTAATTTTAACTTCTTAGATTTCTACAAAACCTACTCTTAGGCTAGGGTAATTCATCTAAATCAAGATCCAGTTACATGATAAATTTGTGAGATTCCTCATGGGATTGACCTCACTCACGTACAAGTATTGCATTGGTTTGTGTGCATGTGAATAATATTAAAGCTACACCAAATTACAAGTAGAAAACATGAACGAATAAAGTGATTAGTGGTGAAAAGCAAGGATAAGAAGAGAGACTCTATTTATGAAAAATCTATGGTTGAAAGTCATCTTACAAATTAACTACTTAAAGGTCAAGATCTAACCTTATAGATGCATATCCCTCTTTCTCCTCCCCTCTTCATCTTCCAAACAATCTCAATCTCAATCTACAACACTCTCCCATGGTTTCCATACCTCTCACCTTCTCCAATCTCTAATCCCACCTAACTCCCTAGATTTCCTCCTAATCTTACTCCATTCCTTCCCTCCTAAGCAAGATAGTTTCCTATGCCCCCAAAACTAACATCCAAACCCCTCTTATCTCTTTCCCTTCCCACTTTCCTAGTCCAATTCACTTTCCACTTTGATTTCAAGTCAAGTACCACTCCCACACTCAATTCCATGCCTCTCCCTCTTTCTCCTCCCCTCTTTATCTTCCAAACAATCTCAATCTTCCATTCTTAGGTCTTCCTTCTCCTAAAACTCTATAAATAAGAGGTTAAAAAGAAGAAAAACCCATGTTCTACCATTCCATAGCATTCAAGAACCAAATCAAAGGAGAAACAGAGGGAGGAAGAATATCTTCACCTAAGGTTCCTTCAACAGTCCATGTTCAAATCCTTTGGAGCAAAGGTAAAGGTCCTCAACCCAATCCAATTTCCCTTCTTCTTTTCCTTTATTCCCTTTTTCTTTTCTTCTTTCTTCTTCCACTCCATGCACCCATTCTAGTTTAGAAGCAATCTCTCATTTTGTTTATAGATTACATGCATGGTGTTTGATATGTTTAATCCTTGCACACATGGTACACCTTGTTCTAACCTAGCATGCTTTTCATCACCTAGTTTTAGCATAATCCTAGATTACATGCATAATGGTCTTATTTTGGTTATTACATTCATTCATCTTAGCTTGTGTTATAACTTTCATCCTCCTTTGCATACATCATCCTAGGAGCCATATGCATGTTGGTACAGATACTCACCAACACACTTTGAGTTGTACACATCATACCTTTTCATCTTTCCCATATGCATCTTCCACTCTTCCATGCGCTTACATCACCATTCTTCACCACCTTTTCACTCATAGCCTCACTCACACCATCCATGCATGGGACTACCCTCACTCACACATTCAGTTACACACTCCTTAAGTCACACATTCACTTTTCCATATTTTCCTTTATTCTTTTCTTTTTGTTATCATGGGATTTGGAAAAAAAAGGGAAGGAAGGATGCCTTGTACCATTATATGGCAGCAAGGAGTCTTTCCCACCCTAGGATAATGGTTGAGAGAAATAACAAATCTATCCATAAAGCCACTCCAATTCTTAGCTAAAGCCATCATGTAAAAGAGTAGGACCCCTTCCATGACAAAGGACCTATCTCCTTTTTTCATCTCCTAAGCCTAGAATCTAGTGAGTCCTAAACCAAGGTCCATTGTCTTCCACTTTATCTTCCTTTTATTGTAGTTCTTTCTTAAGGTAGGAAGCCTCCTCTTTGGCTGCACCCAACTTAAAAGAGAATGGCCTCTAATCCCCTCCTTCTTCCAAGGGGTGGTGATCTTTTAGGAAAGGTATTAAGCACCTCTTCTCTTGACTATCATAGCACTTCATTCTTAAGGATTTTTTGATAATATTGGATTTTATGCATTTTGGCATGTTCAGTTAAGGAGATGAGAATAACTTGGTTGTAACTTTAATTTATTATGGGTTGAAAGAGAAGTGTACAAGCTCCTATTGAGTGACACAACATGTGGGCCCTATAGAAGAATTCAAGCCTAGATTTGAGGAAGTTCTTTTATTTGATTTATTTTTCTTTGCTTATGTATCCATTCTCTTCTTCTTTTAGTTAAATTCTTTCATTACTTTGATTCTTAGTTATAGTTTAGAAAGTTTGTGGTTCCTTCATTACTTTCTGTCTTACTTAGAGCTTACTTTCTAGTTGCTTAATTTAGAAGTTTAGTCAAATGATTGGTCCTTTTTACTTTCCTTATCATTAAATCTAGTTAGAAACTTTACTTCGTCTCTCTTTCCTTCAATGTTTGGCCAAGTTAGAGTAACATAATTTGAGCCTTAATTAACTCCCTTTATTAAAGGGTCTTTGTGGGATCAACCCATATTTCCCAATTTTATAGTCCAATAGAGTTGTGCACTTGTGGTATTAATTAAGATGCATCAACTATAATAGCAGCAGCACTCGTGCATGAAGCTCTTGTATATGCAAGATTCGGGAAGGGGCAGTACCACAAGGGTCTATAGTACATAGCCTTACATTACATTTTTGCAAGAGGCTATTTTCAAGCCTTGAACCTATGACCTCAAGGTCACACGACGACAACTTTAACACATCAACTACAACTAGTGATTAAGTACAGGAAACTTAGATTTTAATCAAACACCGTGGCAAGTCCCCAGCAACACTAGAAAAAAACTTGATGATGTCTTCATACTTACCATAAGTGCACTACTCTATTGAAGTATAGAATCTACAAATACAGGTTGATCCCATGAAGACTCTTTGGTAAAGGAAGTTAAGTAAAGCCTACGTTATTTTAACTTTAACTTAACCAATTTTAAAGAAAGGAAAGAATTCTAAACTATAGCAACTAAACAAACTATATGAAGCAAGTAAACCTAAGCTATGAAATAAAAGCAAGAAAACTACTTAAAATAAACTAAAGCAAAATAACAAAAAGAAAGCAAAGGAACTAAATTAGGAATAATTATGGAATGGAAAAGAAAATTTCATTAATAAAATTCATTACAACTAAAAGGAACAAAAGAAATAAACAAAAAAACTGCAAGAAAAGAGACATCCTTGAAGTGGCCACTATAGGAGTCTTTCGTTGTGTCACTCCACATGGCTCTTTTCACATCCTCTTCTTTTGTTCTCGAGCATGAACTCTGCTTTACGATCTTGTTTTTGTGTAATTCAAAAAGGGCCAACACACTTACATACAACCAAAGTACACTAATTTACAACCATGCTTTTCTCATCTCCTTAACTCAAGATGCCACAACCCCAAATTGTTTCTCAACCATGCTTTATGAATTAGAAGAGTCTTTAATTGCCATAAAAGATCACTAGGTGTTCTTCATTTTCCTTATATTTCCAAATCCCAAAAGAATTAAAGAAAGTAATAGAAATAAAGAAGAAGCATGTGGAAGGTAAGAATGAAAGAAGGAAGGAAAAAGGGAGTGTAAGATTGTGTAAGGAAGGGCATGTAAGAGATGGATGGAAAAGGTGTATACTAGAGATAGTAGAAGGAGAGTGTTATGGAAGATGATGTGTTGAAAGATAAGAGTAAAAGGAGAATTGGAAGGTGATATGTTGAAGTTAGAGAAGGGATTGATGAGTGTAATTTGAAGGGTAATGGAGGGCACATGTAGTGTAAGGGAAAAGAGGCATGGTGGAGTGAAAGGTGGAAGAGATGGAATGAAAGAAAGAGAGGAAAAGAATGTATGACTAGAAATAATGGAGGAAGAAGAATAAGGGATGAAAAAGAAAGAAAGGGAAGTGGGGATGAAAGAGCTTATTTACCTTTTCTCTAAAGCATTGAACTTGATCATGTGGGAGCTTTGGCAAAGGTGATCTCTTTCCCTCTATTTCTCCTAGATTTAGCTTTCAAGTACAATAGAATGGTACTAGATAAATATTTTTCTTCTTTTTCACCTCTTATTTAAAGAGTTTAAGAAGTGTGAGTCCTAAGTATGGATGGCTAAGATCAAAAGAATATGGAATAGTTAAATGGTATAGATAGAAGAGAAGGTTGGATTCTAAAATGGAAGGAATTGGGAGGGGGGGGGGGGGTGGCGCGGCGGAGGCATGAATTCCATTTTAGGAAGGTGGAATGAAGTTTGGGTATGAATTGGATAAGAAAGTGATAAGGTTGGTACAAAAGGAAAGTAGTTTGCTTAGGAGAGATGGAAGAGAGGTATATTAGGAAGTTGGGTCGGGTTGGGTTTGGCAAATGGATAAGGGTGGGTTGGCATCTTTTTCATATATTAAATGTGGAGTGGAAAAGAGAAAGATATGGAAAGTAGGTGGAGGGAATCTAGGGATTTCAAGTTTAGAAAGTCCAAGGAGTAAGGGAGAGGGGGGGGCATCATTTCTAGTTGGCATTGCTACACATGACCCTTTTAAAGTTGGTATAAAGAAGTCATTATTTTGGCAATCTTGGCCATCAAATCATCATCTCACTTCCTACAAAAATTTAAAAGCACAAATTAAATCCTAAAAAATTATGAATAATTACACACTTAACATGAATTAGCCTTTGGACCTACAAAATGTCAAAATTTTGAGTGATTAGGGAAAAAATACATGTGTTACAAATTGTGGTCAAAAACCTAATTTACCGCTTAAAGTTATAGCACATGGTAATTAATTGGATTGTTTTTGTGTAAAATTAGGCAATTATTAGCTAGATTTGGGTGGGGGGAGGGCATGTTTTTCAATGCGAGTTTGGGTGAGGAAACTAGAAAAGAATTACAAAGAATGGAAAGGGAAATAACCAAGGGAGGAAAGAGACTAAGTGGGGAAGGAAAGAGATAGGAAGGAAAGTGAAAGAGAAGGACATGATGTGGAGGGAATCTAAGGGAGATTATGAATTCAAAAGTCTAAGTTGTGTGTGGGTGGGGGGGGGGGGGGGTGCATGATTCTCCATGTGGGTGTGTGCTTTAGAAAATTTAAGAACCATATAGACTATTGGAAGAGGATAGGTGGTTCAGATCATCCTTACCTTAAGGGTTTTGGTTGATTTTTCAACATGGAAAAGGTGGGTAGGGTTTATAGCTTTCCTTCATTCTTGGCCCTGAGATCATATTTACCCTATCTTCAATGGATGGAGCCCCATTATGAGATGTTGATCTTCATTAAGACTTCATTTTCTCTCCATCATTGGATTGGATTGCCCTAGAGTGAATGGCCTTGATTCCTTAAAGATTTCCTTCATGTCTTTCATGTGAGACCTAATACATTCCACCAACTTTGCATGGATAAGATGTCCAATCATTAGGGGGTGTTCTTCATTTGGTTGAATAGGAGGGTGAAA
Organism: Warburgia ugandensis; assembly: GCA_035236585.1. Taxonomy (NCBI): domain Eukaryota; kingdom Viridiplantae; phylum Streptophyta; class Magnoliopsida; order Canellales; family Canellaceae; genus Warburgia; species Warburgia ugandensis. The sequence continues at coordinate 45,598,601 of CP141130.1, forward strand.
GAAAGCAAAAAGTCTTCATGTGGGTCTCAGTCTTCTTTTATTTTGGAGAAGCTCTTTCGTTGTATATAATCCCATTGTATAAGAATTAAACTTCTCCTAGAAGCTTCCCAAGGTGGTGGAATGCATGATGTAGGAATGCAAGGGGAGTTTACCACCTTTTCACCTTCATTTGAGTAGTTGTATATGGGGTTTTTTAACTTCTTTAACTTTGAGAGTGATAGCCAGTGATCATTTTGAACCTCCAAGACTTTAGTTTTGGCAGGTGGTCCCAGGGTGTAGCTTGGTTTCTAAATTTACTCCTTCAGTAGTAAAATTGCCAATATTGTGCATTTTTTCATTTGTACCCTAGACTAGATATTTAGAGAATTAACCCTAGTTAATGATGAATTAAGTATTTTCTGAGGCTAAATATATAGATAAGTATGTAGTATTTCTCTCTATATATTAGGTAACAAGTGCATTACATAACCCAAAGGGCATGCAATGGTAGGCAAGGGCACTAAGGGGACAGGTGAAGGTAGTCTTCTCATAATCCCATGGAAAGTTAAAAACTTGATTATATCCTAAGTATGCAAATAAGAAGCAATAGAATTCTTGACCTGTTACTTGTTTAAAGTTTACTCAATGCAAGGGAAAGGGAAATGATCTTTCTTGGTCATGGAGTACAGCTTTGAAAAATCAATACAAACTCTCAATCCCATAGTTTGTTGTGTGGGGATCAACTCTCCAATTAGGAGTTGTCTTGAATTTTTAGAAACAATTTGTGTGGGGCTGACCCATTGACTATCAAAGATAGAATAAATGATTCGTGTCTAAAAGCTTTGCTAGCTTTTCATCACTGTCTCTCTCACATTAGGATTTAGTTTCTTCCAAGCCTCTCTTAGTGGTTTGGCTTGATCCTGTAAGTGGATCCTGTGTGTGCAAATAAATACATAAATGCCTCTTAAATGCGTAAAACTCCACCCTATAGCTCTTTTAGGTGAGGACATCTAACAACCTACTCTCTTGTTCATTAAACAAGGTAGATGAGATAATCACAGGAACAATGCTACTAGGTCTTGAGAAAGCATACTTGAGTGAGCTACAAAGATTTTCCAACTCAAGTTTAGGTGGAGACTCTACTGAAGTCTAAAGTGGAAGGCTAGTAGAGATGATTAAAGGCTCAACCCCATGCCTCCGAGGGCTAGGATAAGGAACAATGGTAGATAACTATTGATGGGCTTTCTTATACATGAGTCATTCTTAGAATGCTCTTCCTCAAAATATAATAAGGTAGCCTTAATGCATCTTTACAAGGTATAAAGGGAAGAGTTTCTTCAATGAATTCATCAGTTGTATCAATGGAGAAGCATTCTAATTCATTATGAGACAATTGACTAGAAGCAAGAAAAACATTGAGCCTGAGTTTCATATTTCCAAAGGAGACATCCATGACCCTTGTCCTATAATTGATACATGCATTAGCTATAACTAGGAAGGTAAAGCCTAAAATCTCAAGGATTTGATAGTTACAGTTGGAGATAGGTTCCATATATTAGATAAGGAAATCGATAGGAAAGAAGAACTTATCTAATCCTAACAACACATTTGCTATCACACCCCTAGGTCCCAAAGTTCACAGATAGACCTATTGGTTAGATACAAGTTTACTAATGTGGGTTGCAAGAACACTAAGCCTAAAGTTTCTTACACTGAGTATGGTAAAAGATTCACAATAGCTCCGAAATCTAAGAAAGTTCTACCACTGAAATGATTCTAAATAACACAAAAGAACTCCTAAATCCTTATACTTAGGTGGGGTAGTGTGGTTCAAAGTAGAACTAATTTGTTTAGTGAGAAAGTCCTTCTTAGACACATGTGTCCTAGATTTGTGCTTTTGAATACAAGATTCTTTAATAAACCTATTACATGCAGGGAGTTTTTTAATTGACGCACCCTTGACCTTGTTATCTATATGTTTCCCATTCCTAAGGATGTGATGGCTTGAACATGCTCATTAGAAGGACGAGGAAGCCCATCTATCTCAAATTGACCCCTTGGGTTGTTCATTGGCTTACTAAGAAGTCTACTCACCTCCCTCTTATTGATAGCACTAGCTAACTAGCCAATTTGCATTGCAAGATTTCCCATGGACTAAGTGTGTGAGTGAACAAATAAGTATATAGGTTGGATGGTGGGGATTTTTTTGAAGACGTTCCTTTAGTCTATCCTAGTTTACGTGAAATCTTTCATCAGGTAGTTGAGTAAAAGTGGTAATTTCTCTTGTAATTTGGTTTTTCTTGCTTATGGGAAAGTGTTTCTTCAGGGCCTCTTGTTTCATCTAAGCCCATGTATTAATTGATGTAGGCTCTAGAGAGTGCAACTATTCTTTTGTCTCATCCTTTAATGAGAAAGGAAATAAGCACTTCTAAAATGCTTGAATAGTAAGATTAGCAAACTTAAAAATAGTAAAATCCCTACAAAGTCATCTAAATGGCTATATAGATTTTCACTATTAAACTCATAGAAAGATGGTAACATTTGGATAATTTGGGAATGAATCTCAAATTCTCCATTAACATTTGTATTGTCAAGAATCCTGATGTAAGATGTGTATTCATTAGGTGTAGTTCTTATGTGGCATGGGAGGGTGAGGAGCGTTGACAATGGCTCGATTAACATTATTATATTGACAGATAGGTCTATGCATGTTTGATAAAAGAGAATCTTATCTCCACTTTCTAAGCTGAAAGGTTACTTACTTAACTTAAAAAACTCCTTCAATCTTGATAGCAGCTTGTTCTTCGCTAGCCTATAGTTGACTAAACACCAAAGGAGAGCTCCCACTTGAATGTGCAAAGACAATAAAGAAAAATATAAAGTGAGTACTAAAATAATGGTAGAATAACCTAAAAATATAAGAATAAAATAAATAAAAAATCACAAAAGATCTTCAAATGTTTAGGAGTGAAATTTTACAAAATACCCTAGAAGTTTCCAAAACACCTCTGAGAACCTTAAGATGACCCATAGACCTTCAAGCAGCTAGTTTTTGAGCCCCAAAGTTAGTTGTTATGGCAAGCACTAACTGATGTAGATGTTGAAAAGATGATTATTTTGACATATTATAAGTCCAATTCCATTTTCTAAGGACAAAGTCATGGTCGTTCGAAGTTAACCATTAGTATGGAAACCTACAACTAAGCTTAGAAAAACATAGAAATAGTGAAGAAAAATTCAGCAAAAATCCAATTGCCGTTCCTAGCAATGCGACAAAAAACATGATGTTTAGTTTTCTTACTAAACTAATGCAATTATACAAGATCTATTGTAGGGAAGGAATAGATTTCTACTAAAGAAAGGAGTTTTAATTTTTGGAATTATAAAGTCACTAAAACAAAAACAAAATTAAACTAAGAAGAAACATCAGATGATAGAGAGTGGCTTAGGAATTACGAATCCATGACAAGAATTGCCGTCATATGTATGACCTAGAATTGTTCTTAGCTACAAATTTGAACATCTCTAAAGGAGTAAACAATCTTTGGGGATGAATTATCTTATCTAGTATGAATCATCCACAACTTGTTTAGTTTTGGCTAAAAGACCCCTAGTTTAGCATTTAATTAGACCATCTAACTCATTAATTTGGTAATTTTTTAGATAAAATATAAAAACTAGCTCAAATTGACCATCCAACCGTAAATTGTCAAAATTAACGGTTAGATGATCAATTGAGCTAAGTGGATGCTTAATGTATGATTTAGATGACTCTAATCTAGTCTTTGGTTTTACAGATCAACTGAAAGAGGGTTGGATGGCTCAGATTTAATTTCAACGGTGCATATCAGTTTGAAGATCAATAAGGCAAGGGATGAAGGGTTCCTAAAAGAAGAAGGTATCTTAATAGAAGAGGAGTCCTAAATTGGAAGAAGAGGAAGTTTCCTAATAGGAAACTAACTCTAAAGGAAAGGAGGAAAATTAGGAAGGGAAAAACTTATAAAGAGGGGGAATCGTAGGGAGTGGGAAAAAAAATTTTTGGGACTTTGGAGAAGTTTGGAGTTTTGGGGGAGTTTCGGTTATTTTCGTTGCTTACAGTCTTCATTCTCATCATTTTATGCTTTCCATTTTGTTTTTGTTCATTATTTTCTTCTTACTTCCACAGTTCTTCTTTTCTATTTCCACTTCTCTTTCACATTCACAACCACTCCCCCTCTCTTATTTTTGTTTACCACATCTTCCCTTTCTCTAGTTTCCCTTGTCGCAACTCTGCTCCCTTCTCATTGTGTTACGCTCCCCCGTGCTATGCCTCTTCCTCTCTCTCAGATCCCATCTCATGCTCCATCTCTTCCATCTCTGTACCATCTCCACTTCCAGTCCAACCTAGCACTACTAGACACCCTGCCCATCTTCTCTGCCTAACCACACCCGTCTCCTTTATCATTTTCTTCCCAACACACTAGCCCAACCACCACCGCACTCCACCATTTTTTGTCCCCAGGCCCTTTCATTCCAAGACTGTGCAACACCCCATCCCATCTCTTGAGCTATCATGCAACGCTCCTCATAGCAACCCTCCTCTGAATTCTTCCCCATCTCTGAGTGGCTTAGAGGATGAAACCTTTTCCTCTATTTTTTGCCCCAATTTCCCCTTCTTCTCTTTCCTTCTCTTCTCTTCCCTTCTCCTCCTCTGCTCCATATGAATGAGATGATGCCCCAGGTCTCTATCATCATTGACGACGCCACAACACCAGGGTTGGCAGTTCGATTACTGGCCATAGGCATCTGCTCCATCACAACCAGTCTAATGGGACGCCCCATCCTTAGAAAAGGCATCTTTTAACACCGCTCCAGATCGTCTCCAATAGCTTCCTCCATCTCCTCTAGCAAACTCTATTTTATAGAATGTTTAAAGAATTTTTGGGGAAATTTTCAGTTTTACCCTTATTAGAATATTTAAAATTACATGTGCTGTCCTGTTACTGTTACTATTTTATGTTATTCCTATTTTGGTTATTTGCATTCTATGTTATTCTATAGTTAATCTAGGTTTAACCTCGGGAAAACTCTAATTTCTTGTCTATTTTAATTCAGAATTTCAATTAAATTTTGTAAAATGCTTTTAGGATAGTTTCTAGTTTAATTACTATTCCTAATCTTCAATTTGGGTTCTAAAAATAGATCTAAGCCATGAATTCGTAAATTCTTTAATTAGATTAGATCTTTGAAAATTTGAAGAATTTGACAAATTCATCCGTCAGATCATTAATCCAGGACATGTTGAATATATTGATGGAGTTTGATCAAAGTTTGGGATAACAAAAGCGAGGCAATTAGACAGCACTTAAGATATGGAATTAGATTTTTCTTAATTTCTTCTAGTTTTAGTTTAGTTAAGATTTTATTGTTTCTTTTTCTATTTTTTTTTGCAATTGGACCTCTGGAATTTCAGTGTTAAACTGAAGATGAAGCTGAATTTTTTTTTTTGATAATTTTTGTCAATTAATTTTAATTTTAAATAATTAAATTTTATTAAAAGCTTCACATTCTTAAAGCGCGTCCCTATGGGATCGACCCACACTTACATTAGCTATACCATAATAGCCCATGTACTTGCGAAAAACATCAACAACTCACACATTAAAACTATTTTATTACCATTTATTTTTAATTACAAATATTAGAATCAAAGTAAGATGAAAACATTAAAACTGTTCCTTAAGAATCGTATACATCAAAAATTTAGAATCTAAACATAGAATATGAATGAAAGAACATAAAAATAAATATTTGGATTCATCTAATCCCCAAGCTTTAGTATTTAACCTTGCATAATGGATGATCCACACAACATGTTTGAAACTCTCCGTGGGTCTTCTTCTTCTTCTCCTCTTCTTCTAGGGTGTTTTTTCTCATTTTTTGCCTAAGGAATAGTAGCAAGAATTCCTCCAATGTTAAGCATTTTGGGCATATGTAGAAAGGATAGATTCCTTAACTGGTGAGAAACTTGGTTGTAAGAAAAGTGTGACATCCTGAGTTTTTCTAACACTTTTTCACAAAATCTTTTACAATTATAGGGCCCTGAGTTTGAAAAACTATTTAGAAATCAAATAGTAGAAAACATGTTTCATGAGAAGACCATAAAAAAAATCCTGAGCGTCATTTTTATTTTCAAAAATAAGGATTTTTAGAGAAATGAACGCTATAGTTCTATCGAAGATCTAGCAGTCTCCCCTGTATTTTAGACCAAGTGCAATTCACGCATTCGATGTGACAACCTGATAAACATAGTATATATGAAATCACGAAGGAGACTTCATCTCCCTCAAAAATGTATCCACGCACACATATCTGTTCACATTTAAATAAAAAGAAACACTTGTAATGTCAAAAGGGTAGGAATTGAACCAACATCCCCAAGACCACTCCAATGACAACCACATCACCAAAACTCCAATTTACATGCCCACGTGTAAATAAAGCAAAGTCATATTAAGTCAAACATTGTATTAGTTCACAACATCATCAACTACATTGCAAACTTGTTTGTTATACCTTTCATGCTCTTCTCTTTAGATCTCTATCACAATCTTTCGCTCCTGTGTCTCATTTCTTCAAACCTGAGACATTGTAAATAATTTATATTATCGCAACAAGCTTGCACATGTGTAGGTAGTTTCATCATCAAAATATGTAGTTTATGCATTTTCAATCTAAAGAGGATATATAATCACATGTTATGTAGTTGAGTGAAATATGATGCATAATGAGTAGTATAATAAAACTATGAAATCTCAATCTTGCTTTACAAATCAATGTCAAGTTAAACCAATTCAAAATATCAGCTTTAATATCCATGCATATTATTTTCAAAGACAAAAGTAACCTTTACGAGGTATTTTATATGATATGAAAGATCACCACAACTAATCTCATGCATCATCTTATCAATATACTCATCCAAACTGGATAGTGAATCATCGTCAAAAATCAATAGTTGAAAAGCATTTAAACCACAAAATAGTTAAATACAATTAATGTATCTCAACAAGCATATATATATATATATATATCATCTGAACCTCCTTGATGTCTCCTGAGTGTAGAAACACTCTTAAGCTGGCCATTTTCCATTAGTCATGAGTATTCATTATAGACCTAAAATCTTAGGAGGGAGATATTGTACGAAAGGCCATAACCTACCCATGTTGTCATTGACCTAAAGTCAACCTTTTGTGGCTAGGTTTCATATACATAAAGTTTGAAGGGGTGATGATTAGTCCTCAACCCTCCTATCACATCGTCCATTGGGCCACCATATGCCCTTCATAACCTAATAATACTAACATCATTACCTACCATCATAACATATAAAACCATAGAATTCCATGCACTAATGAAATCATGCAAATCAATCTCATAATATGATATAATCATGTAAAAGCAACCCTTATAAGGGTTGAGTATGAGGACTCCTCACCCCTCATCATCTCATAAATCACAAACTCCATGCAATTTCAAATACATTTTTATGTACAAGTTATCAATTTAATAAATAAATCAACATGGTATTCCAATGTGATAAGTTGCATGAAATACAAACATATTCACTATATAAATCAGAAGTCTCCAAGAATCTCCATTTTAACTATTCTCAAACATGATAGAATAGTCAGTAATAGTTTTCATGTTTCTCAAAAGCATATTGAAGTTAAAACTACCTACCTCCCTATTTGTGCTTCATTTTTGAGTTACATCCCTCCTTCAATCAATTCATCAATCAACCTTTCTATATTCTAGATTCCTTATCAATGTCAAGTTATATTAACAATTACAAAAGGAATCTATTATAACCTTAATTTGATGGTCCAGATAATCTATTAATCATAGAAGCATTAGGTTTTAGTGATTCATCTCTAATCAACGGTCAAAATGACATGATCTCAACTGTTTAGGCTATTGATCTGCATTTGCATCTATGGTTGACTAATTCATCAGTCATAGATAACCAAATCTGAGCATCTTTACTAATTTAAGATCAGGAAATACAATGGTGGCATCTAATCACAGATCAAACTCCCCCAAGTTCCTATTTCATCACTATCCAATCGAACCATTAAGATTGTTCGATAAATTTTTCATCCAAATTTCCCAATTTCAGTCAATTCAACCAAGTCAAAATGGTTAGATGATAATATTACCATGAACAAGTCAATCTAAAGGGCATCTAGTTGTCTGCATAGCTCGATAGTAGATCGATCACCTCAAAAGTACCCAATGTGCACGATCCATAACAATCTAACAAAGATTATCCACCTGATCATCCTAAGTCACTGCATTAATTAGTAACTCTAATTAAATAACCTCAATGGATCATTTGATGATATGGATCATTGAATTTGTTCCAATTTCATACGTGAATCATTGATTGATCTTAGCCATTGATTAAGATTGGCTAGATCTCCTCAATCATGCTTCTGATCTAAAATCTCTGCTACAAATCTTGATCTGCACTCTATGATGATTATAATGAATGGTTAGATCATACATATCTCACATCACTAATTCTTGATCTAATTTGCATCTAACTTGGACAACTAGATGATCCTCAATCAAAGATCTAACCGTCCCATGGCTTAGATCATGTCAAAATACACTTAGGGCATGTTTTTCACCAAGTTTTACCAGGTCACTAGCGTTGATCAATCGTCATTGGAAATGATGACCAACATGATAGTTGCTAATGGCCCTTTTGTTAATGGATCTCAAATTTTTATAATGGAATTGTAGATCTAAGCATTACCTACAATCCTCTAGAATTTGGTGAAGATCTAACATCGTTTGATGTTGGACAACACCAAAAATAGGTGTCGGTTGTCAGATTCTTGCTCTTTGCTGACTTCATCTTCTTTGTACCTATTCTCCCTCATTTCATACCTGATCTCCATGATTCTTGAGTGATTTTGCTCCTCTTACCTTGTTAAAGAAGATGAATGGGTCAGATCATTAGTCTAAGTCATCATTTTCTTTGACAAAGCCAGCATCACCGATGAGTTTGGGCATCAATTTTTTGATGAGATGTGAATGGATCAACAAAATTATTTGATGGATCTTGATCACCTCTCAACGATGAGCAAGATGATTAGCTCGAATCATCAATTTGAGCCACCATTTTCTCTTACAAAGTTTGTCTTTCACATGGATAGTACTCCCTCTATTTTCTCCTGCTCGTCGGCATCATCCATTGTTACCTATGACCAACCTCTTGCCACTCACTCTCTGTGACATCTTGGTTTTTTATCACACTTTTCTTTTTAAAATATTTTACAATTGTAAGGCCCCGAGTTAAAAACTATTCAAAAACCAAACAGTAGAGAACAAGGATTATAAGAAGGCCTTAAATATTCCAAGTGTCATTTTTATTATTATAAAAATAAGGATTTTTAGAGGAACGAGTACCACATTCCTACCAAATATCTGGTAGAGTATCTCTTGTATTTTGGACCCCGTGCATTTAACGCATACAATGTGACAACCTAATAATCACAGTGTATGTATAAAATAAATAATGGAGACTCCATCTCCCTCCAAACACATCCACACACGTCTATTTAATTAAAATAAAAGAAACATTTTGGAAATGCAAAAAAGGCTAGGAATTTAACCTATATACACAGGATCACTCCAGCCATAGCCATTCACTCAAATGGTAATAAATACACATCCACATGTCCATTTTTAATAGAGTCATGAAACAAATTTAATTACATAAGATTTGTAAAAATCTTCAAAAGTCTTTACCCATACCTCACCTTAACTCAAAATAGCTTCCCTGTACCTTTCAAGTCAAGCCTTTGCACCTTTTCCTTTGCTCGAGTCCTTTGAACTTAAGATATTGTAAACAAGTACAATATCTTAGCAAGCTTTCACTTGTGTAGGTAGTTTCATCATCAATTTATAATTTTATGCAGTATTAACTTAATAAAAGCAAATAACTATATAATGTATAATTTAGTAGCATATGATGCCTAATGAACTGTATTATATACTCTGAAATCTCACCATGCCATTTTAAATATATGTTATGCTCAATCACTAGTCCTAACATCCATGTATATTATTTTCAAAATAATAATAACATTGGCAAAGCATTTTACAAGATATGGAAGATGCACCACAACTCTTTTCATGCATCAAAATCCATAGAGAAAAGCATTTAAATCATAAAATGCTTAAATACAATGAAGGTATTTCAACAAGTACATATATATATATATATATATATATATATAGACACAAATATAATCCTCTGAACCTACTTGAGGTCTCACAAGTGTAGAAACACTTGTAATCCGGCTATCTGCCATTGGTCATGAGTACTCATTATAGAAATAAATTTAAAGGTGCTATGCACCTGTGCTATCATGCAATATACATATGAATTTGAAAAGAATGGAACATCTGTGTTAGGGACAAAACTCCTATCAGGTCCATGGCTATCATGCCAATACCTAGACGGACAGACTCCTTGCATTGTGTGCACTGGGAACACGATGCACAAGGCTATGACTTACCCATAATGTCATACTTGAATTCGGTCCTCCTCAGCCTGGTATCTCACATATGCATAAAGTTTTAGAAGGCGGATGATCAGTCCACACCCTCCTAGCACAACGTCCAATGGGCCACCATATGCCCTCCATAACATAAATATGCTAGGCATCATTACATGCTAATACAACCGATAAAATCATATAAATCCATGTATTATGTAACTCATGCAATTTAAATGTCATAATGCGATGCAGCCATATAATGGCAACCCTTAATTCAGGTTGAGATGAGGTTTCCACCTTTACTTTCTAACTCATGAAGTACACATAATTTTTCAAATATATTTTCATATACATGTTTTCAAATTGATAGTAAAACGACATGGCATTTTAAACAAGTAAGTTGCATAAATACAGTTATGATAGCTGCATAAGCCAAAAGATCAAAATCTCAAGTGTTAAGAAGTTTCAAACATGAGAGAATAGTTATCAATGGTTTGCCTATTTTAAGAAGGCATATTGATGTCCAAACTACCTACCTCCCTTATTGTGCTTCACGATTTTGCTATATCCCTCCTTTGATCACTTGTCAATCACCTAATCAAGCAAATTTTGAAATCATTGTCGATGTCCATTCACATGTTCACAATTTCAAGTAAATTTACCCATTTCAAATCAAAATTGCCAATTCATCAATCCATTCCCATGGTTTGTAGGCTAACCATATGTTTTCAAAGTGTATTTACTAATTAATAGTTAGGGAACATGATGGTGGCATCAGATCGTCTATTAGATGATGCCTAGTTCCTATTTTATCCCTATCTAATCGGATGATCAAGGTTTCTAGATAGGTTTTTATCCAAATTCCATAATTTTTAATCACATCCTAGCTAATTTTGGGTCCTAGGATTTATCTGTGATGTCTGATCATCAATCAGACATCAAATTTTTTTTATGCAAATAGTACCAAATCAGATGGTTGAGATTGTCCAATTAATTTTCATCCTAAATCTATAAATCTAGTGTGATCTAAGCTATATTAGGTCCCCAATTACTCATCCCTAAACTTAGGTTAGGGATTGGATGGTTGGATCATCGATAATTCTAGATCTATGGTGAAAATACATGAATTTAGCAAAATACATCAAATCAACAATTGACTTTTGCAGATCTTACCTTCTTGATGTATTTTTGTGTTTTTCCTTTTCTAGAATGAGCTAGATTAGATCAGATCTGATGTAAAACCCTCCAACCTCGGCATGCATACTATTTGTCTCTGTTTAACAGTCAAGATCACCCTAGATTCCTGATCCATGTTGGGGGTTTTGATCAGCTCTCTGGGTTGAGGGGATTGATCAGCTCGGATCGTCAATCCAAGCTGTCATTTTTCTCTGACAAGTTTAAAAATATAGGGTGCTAACCTTTTTTTTTCTTCTGCCTACCTGCGTGACAGATCTCCCCAGCGAGCTCTCTCTCCCTACTTCCTATTTCATCTCTCTCCTCCCTTCCCTCTCTCTTCTTCCTTTCGTTCCCTTCCTTCTCCCTTCCCATCAGTTTTTTTTTTTTTTCTATCTTATTTTTATAGAAATAACCCTCAATTTAAAATTTTCATATCTTCTCCATCCGAACTCCAATTTCAGTAAACTTAGTGTCGTTTGAAACATCTTTTTGAGTACAATCTAATTATAGAGTCTCAATGCTTAATTTAATGTCTTTCAAAAGGTTAATTCACTGGAACTTAAACATGAACATTTTTCCAATTTGCACTTATTAACAGAAATTCATACTTCTTTAAAATGAAGCTTAAAAATTGAGGGTTCTAACACTCTCTCTCCTTTTCCCCTCTCCTTCTTTCTATCTTCTTCTTGTTCTTCTTCTGCTTCCCTCTTTCTTTTCCTTCTCTCTTTGGTGTCAATGTCACCCATCTAAAAAGAGGATTAAAATCATCATATCATCTTCATCCGAACTCCAATTTTAGTGTTCTTTATACCATTGGAATTGTCTCAACAAGTACATTTCAAATCTGATGGTTTTAAGTTCCAATTTTGAAATTTCAAAGAGGTAATTTCCATAGAATTTAATTTTTACAGAATTCAATTCTTGATTTTATTTCAATTAAAAATATAGCATAATACATAGTAAATGACCGAAAATTGAGGGTCATTACATTCTTCCCCTCTTATAAGAATTTTCTTCTCAAAATTCTTTCCAAGTTATCATTTAGATGATTCTAGAAGCATCCCCATATCATAAGATACACTAATCATGCCAGTAATTCTGTAGTAAGTTAGCACCATAAAATAGGCAATTCCATATCCTATCATCCCATTAGATATCAACTCATTGTATAAACAGATATACACCAAATCATTTGAAGTCAAATAACTAGTAATATACTTAAAACACGTCATGATCACATATAATGAAATTAGCACAACTAAACTCCCATTAGGGATTTATTCTTTCTATGTACAACATTCGTAAAGGTAAAATCACCATATCAATAAAAATAAGAGCATCTCAACTCACTAATTGGCAAATCTATGCCAATCAAAACTTGAGCATATCAGCTCACCAATATGGAATCTATGCCAACCAAAACAAGAGGATATAAGCTCACCAATATACAATCATATGCCAATTAAAACTAGGGCATATCAGCTCCCCAACAGGCAATCATATGCCAATCAAAACCAATCCACAACATGATCATACTGTAAGCACCTAGAAGCTTGTCACTTAAAAGCTCGCCACCTAGAAGCCTACCAGTGCCTGTCACACCTGCCTCATCCCCTGCCCTCTTAAGCTACTTGCAAGTATAGATCATAAATCAAATTATGATTTTATAAGAAAACATCCTCATGCAAAACACATATTAATGTCAGAGCCTTCACCTATTGAGAAATTAAGTTCACATATGTATTATAAAAATAACAATTACCATACATCTATACCACTGCTATCTTGGAGGACTCAATAAACCAGTGATAGTAGTTCACAAGACTAAGGAAACTATGAATCTCAATCACTAATTTGGCTAATCCCAGCCCGTCATAATCTTGATAAACTACCTCTCTATCAATTGAGGTAATGTGGTTAGAGAAATTCACTCGCTTCAACCATAACCCACATTGACAGATATTCGTAAACAAGTGATGAGTCAGCAAGATACTCAAACAATGCACATAGATTTATGGTGCTCCTACATGCTCAAAAGGGTTATATAAGAATGTCATCCATTAATAGAATCATGACTCATTTAAGTAACATTTGAAAATTCAATCCATCTTATCCATGAATATTGTCAGTGCATTGGTACCATGTAAAACTCATAGCAATCAAAATAAGTCCTAAAAATAATCTTAAAGACATCTTACTCCACAATTCTCAATTGGTAATAACCAAATATTAGATCAATCTTATAAACCACTTGCACTATTCACAGCTAATCAAATAGACCATCAATACACAATAGGAGATATTGGTTCTTCACTATGGTGTTATCTAACTAGAGATAATCTATGCATAACAGTAAATATCTATCCTTCTTCCTCAAGAAGAAGACTAGAGCACTCTATGAAGACCCACTAGGTTTGCTAAACTCTCACCAAGTAACTCTTGCAGCTAAAACTCTTGTAGCTCAAATGGGGCCATCTTGTATGGTCATTGGCAAATAGTGTTATACTTGATGCCAAATCAATATCAAAATTAATCTCTTATAGAGAAAATAATAGAAGCTCCTCAAAAAAGACGCCTTCAAACTCTCGCACATCATCTATGTGCTCAATCTATGGCCACTTGTTGTCATTCATTGTCACACAAACAAGGGAGACTTGGCACCCTTTGAAAAAGTACTGCACTACCTTCAAGGTAGAAATAACATAAACCTTGGAGATGGCCTTTCCTACACAAGAATGAGGTCATTAATTGTATAGGTATATGAAAAGTAACCTTCTTCTCATAGTAATCAACTATCATCTAGCAAATCCATCCTAAGGATGACTTCATAATCAATCATATCGAGTAGGATGACATCATTGTTCATCATCTCACTCACTATGTCCACTGATGTCCCCATAAGCTACTCACTAGCCTCATATAACTCTCCCACTAGCATCATAATATCCAATTGAAAGGACAACACATATACAAGCATGTCTAAGCAGGATGCTAACACATAAAATGAAAGAATTACTAGATTCCTAGATCAAAGAGGATCCTATCATGCTTCCCAACAATGACGAGAATGCTTTCCACCACCTAGCTTGGGGCCTACACCTGTCTCAGAGCAATGGTAGAAATGCATTACTGCCTATATGGAGCCATCTCTACCTTGCCTCCAATGTTAGTTTGTCTAACTTGCTGTCCTTTAGGACAGTCTTTAAAGAAATGCCTTAACTCTCCACAGTCAAAGCATCTAAAGGATTCCTATTATAATGGCAGCTACTACTACTATTGCTGCATCTGTGACTGCCTACCAACTCTTGGACATAACTATTAAGGTGCTTGTCCTTGCAAGTAACACACCTCTTGTTGGCATCCATATTCCAAGGCCTCTGTAACCACATCGGTAAAAAAAGGATCTCTTACCTTTACTAGGTTGACTCAAACTACCCATGTCCAAATCTCTACAGTCAGCCCTGGTCCTAAGAGAATCTCTCTCAAACATAGAGGCCATGTCTACCACCTTTGCCATCAATGTAGGTGTTAAAATCACCTGATTCCTCAATATAGGTGCCAAATCATCAACAAATCTATATGCCACATCCTAATTAGAGGTAATGGGGATAGGAGCAAATCTACTCAACCTGTAAACCGATCCAATTACTATCGAACTATTTGATCTCTCTACTCTAAAGTAAACAACTCTATTTATATTATTAGTTGCTCAGAAGGTAAAGAACTGATCATCATAGGCCTTGTTAAGGACCATCCAGATAAAAGTCTCAGTAATGGAGGAATGTACCCTCTTAATCAACTATCACTAGAATCCTTATAATTACATTTTTGGTGTCCTCAAATGAGATTCACATTGAGATTTGAGCTAAAATTTCTAAAAGACTCATAACAATTAATCATGTTCTATGGATTCTAAACTCATCAAATAATTCTCTGCTTTAAGAATACATTCATAATCATGTCTAATGTTTATGATCAAATTACCATCATGAATCAAATGTTCTCATATAGATTAGCATTAGAACCTTCTAGTATCCATGCTTTCATTAGGATTTCCATTAGGATTACCAACATGTCCATACCGATGTTAAAATTCTCTTATCTGTATAATAGTTCATTCACTGTATTCATGTTTGGATCCTTTTCCTAATACATGCGTATAATAAGTACTTTTTGATCTAAAGACAATTGAACAACAAATGTCAGACACCCCCATATAGTATATTGTATAAATAAACCCCATTTTTTCCATTCCTTCTAATATCATAAGAAATCACTTGAATTGATTCACTAAGTTTTCTATATTCTTGCTTTAATTCTTCGCTCATTTGCTAATCTTTCTTATTATTTAGTAATCATCCTTATAAAATAGTTGTTATATCCTTTAAGCAATATGCACCTCCAATTCATAACTAGAACTTTTAAGAATCATTAAGTAGGTATTTAATTCTCAGTATTTCTTCATATATAAGGAATAACACATTTTCACCCCTTTGATCAATAATTCATTTACATAAGTAGGTCAAACTGCCACTAATTTTCATAATACCAAAATTTTATCCATTGAATATATCCACAACATGTACAGACCAATGTTATAATTCTCTTAATTTCCTTGAGTTCTCTTCCATTGAGACTAGTTATCTTAAATCTTCAAAGGTTTATTCACATCGTCAAAATTAAAATTTGAATCCTCAAAAGGTTGTCTATGTGAATAGATCTATCAACTGAAAAAGTTTTTATTTAGATGTACTAGTTTTGTGCTCTTATACTATCATTCTTTACACTAGAAACTATACTAATTTTGTAAGGGTGCTTCTCCTACTCATACCAAGACTAAAAATCTATTGTTTCTTAGAACTTGCCAACCCTTGTGGGTTGCATCTGTTTTTAAGTTCATCAACATTGTCCATGCGAGTAATTCATATAACTCATATCTAAACAACTCATTCTCACTTGATTAACTATATATGACTTTTGGACATGTTGGACAAGCTATTGAAAGAGTGACTAGGCTCTGAGAGAGTTCCTCAAAACTCTTATTACCAGTGTAGCTCTCCCTCCCTAGGTGATGTGAAAGTAACTCTTAGAGTCACCCCCGGACATCAGCAACCCCTAAACATTACTCTATTTTCAATAGGAACCCTAAGGTTTAGCACTGCTCAGCATCCTCATCCTCACTCAGGGAACCTGTGTCCTCAAAGACCACTAACGGCTATCCCACCATCACAAGGGGAATTGGCTCTGATACCAACTATGACATCCTAAGTTTTTCTAACATTTTTTCACAAAATATCTTCCAATTGTTGGGCCCTGAGTTTGAAAAACTATTTAAAAACCAAATAGCAAAAAACGTGTTTCATGAGAAGACCTTAAAAAATCCCCATGTTTCAATTTTCTTTTCAAAAATAAGGATTTTCAGGGAAATGAATACTATATTTCTACCAAAAGTCTGATCGTCTCCCTTGTATTTTGGACCCAGTGTAATTCACGCATGCAATGAGACAACTTGATAAACACAGTATATAAGAAATCACAAAGAAGACAGATTCTGTCTCCCTCCAAAATACATCCACACACACATCTTTTTATATTTAAATAATAAGAAACATATTTTAGCCCCAAGAGTTTAGGAATTGAACCAACATCCCCAAGAACATTCCATTCACAACCACATCACTATAACTCCAATTTACATGCTCACATGTAAATAAAACAAAGTCATATTAAGTCAAACATTACGTTAGTTCACAAGATCATCAAGTACATTGCAAACTTATTTGTTATACCTTTAATGCTCTTCTTTTTAGATCTCTATCACAATATTTTGCTCATGTGTCTCATTTCTTCAAACCTGAGACATTCAACAATATATAATCACTTGTTATGCAATTAAGTGAAAAAATACATAATCACATGTTATGTGGTTAAGTGAAATATGATGCATAATGAGCAATATAACAAAACTCTAAAATCTTAATCATGCTTTACAAATCAATGTCATTCTAAACCAATTCAAATTATTAGTTTCAATATCCATGCATATTATTTTCAACGACAATAGTAACCTTAGCAAGGTATTCTATAAGATAAGAATGATTACCACAACTAATGCCATGCATTATCTCATAAATAAACTCATCCAAACTAGATAGTGAATTATTGTAAGAAAACAATAAATGAAAAGCATTATAACCATGAAATACTTAAATACAATTAATGTATCATAATAAGTATATATATATATATATATAATACCATCTTAACCTCCTTGAGGTCTCATAAGTGTAGAAACATTCGTAGTTTGGCCATTTGTTGTTGGTCATGAGTACACATTATAGACCTACAATCCTAAAGTGCCACGGACTGGTGCTATCATGTTATATATGTATATGTATATATATATATATATATATATATATATGAATCACAAAATAATGGACCCTCTGTGCATGGACAATACTGAGTCAAGTTCTTAGCTATCACACTTATACCAAAACAGATAGACTCCCTACACTGTGTGCATGGGAAATGCGGTACACATGGCCATGACCTACTTATGATGCCATCGACCTGAATTCGGCCTTTTTCTGGCCTAGTATCACATACATAAAGTTTTGGAGGGGGATGAACAGTCCTTAACCCTCCTAGTACAACGTCCATTAGGGCACCATATGCCCTCCATAACATAATAATGCTAGGCATCATTACATGGAATCATAACATATAAAACCAAGAATTGCATGCACTACTGAAATCATGTAAATCAATCTCGTGATATGATATAACCATATAAAAGCAACCCTCACGAGCGTTGAGTGTGAGGATTCCACACTCCTCATCATTTCATAAATCACAAAGTCCATGTAATTTCAAATGCATTTTTATGTACAGGTTGTCAATTTAATAAATAAATCAACATGGTATTCCAAAGTGATAAGTTGCATGAAATACAAACATACTCACATATAAATCAGAAGTCTCCATAAAATCTTGATTTTAACTATTCTCAAACATGATAGAATAGTCATTAATAGTTTTCATATTTCACAAAAGCATATTGAAGTTAAAACTACCTACCTCTGTCATCGTGATTCACAATTTAGTTATATCCCTCCAATCAATTCATTCATCAACTTATCGATATTCCAGATTCCTTGTCAATGTCAAGTTATATTAAAAATTATAAAAGGAATCTATTCTAGCCCTAATTTGATGGTCTAGATAATCTGTCAATCATGGAACTGCTAGGTTTTAGTGATTCATTGCTAATCAACTACCAAAGTCACATGATCTCATCCATTTAGGCTATTGATCTGCATTCCTAACTGTGGTTCACTGATTTGGCTTCAGTCATAGATTAGCAAATCTTAGCGTCTTTACTAATTTAAGATTAGGAAATACAATGGTGGCATCTAATCACATATCATGTGCACCAAGTTCCTCTTCCATCATTATCCGATCAGATGGCTAAGTTTGTTCGATAATTTTTTTATCGAAATTTCATAATTTCAATCAATTCAACCAAATCATAATGGTTAGGATGATAATCTTACCACACACAAGTCAATCTGAAGAGACATTCAGTTATCTGTATGGCTGTATAGTTGACGGATGGCCTCAAAGGTACCCAATCTACACTATCCATAACAATCTGACAAAGATCATTCACCTAATCATCTCAGGTCATAGGATTAATTACTAACTCTAATTAAATAATCTCAATGAATCATTTGAATAATATGGATCATTGAATTTGATCTAATTTTATACCCAAATCATCTATTGATCTGAGCCATTGATTAAGATTGGTTAGATCTCCTCAATCATACTTCTAATATAAAATCTATGCTATAGATCTTGATTTGCACTTTACAATGGTCAGATCTTACATATCTCACATCACAAATTTCCAATCTAGTTCGCATCCAAATTGGAAAGTGAGATGATCCCCGATCAAAGATCTGACCATCCCATGGAGGAGATCATGTCAAAATACACCCAGGGCATGTTTTTCACTAAGTTTTACTAGGTCGCCAACATTGATCAGTTGTCACCAAAGAAGATGACTGGTGTGGTAGCCACGGTGACCCATTTCTCTATGGATCCCAAATTTTTTTAGTTGTGATTGTAGGTCTAAGCATCACCTACAATCCCCTGGAATTTGGTGAAAATCTGATGTCATTTGATGATGAAAAATGCCAAAAAGAGGTGTCAGTTGTTGAATTCATGCCAATCACCAGTGTCATCTTCTTCGGCCCAATTTTCCCTCATTTCTTACCTAATACCCATGATTCTTGAGGCTTTTACTCCTCTTGCCTTGATAAGGAAGATGAATGGCTTAGATCATTAGTCTGAGTCATCATTTTCACTAGCAAAGTGAGCATCTCTGGCGAGTTCAACTATTGTTTCTCTGACGAGATGTAACCAGATCAACAAAATTATCTAATGGGTCACGATCGCCTCTCTACAGTGAGCAAGATGGTTGGTTCATCATTTTCTTAAGTGAAGTTTGTCATCCTCACACATAGTACTCCCTCTGTTTTCTCCTCCTCGCCAACATCACCCATCATTTCTAGCGACTAGCCTCTCCTTGCTCACTCTCTTTCTCTCCTTTTCCTCTCTCCTTCTCCCCTTTCCTTCTTCTCTTTTCTTCTCCATCCCTATTTATTTTCTTTCTTTCCTCAATGTTAGTGTCAGGTTATTGTCGTTGCCTGTTAGCTATTTGGAAAGAGGGGGGGTGTCGTGTGATAACCCGGGTTTTTAAAACACATTTTCATAAATATCTGCAAAGGTAGGACCCTGATTTTGAAAAATTTTAAAATTCAAACAGCAGAAACATATTTTCTTTGAAATTAATTTGTCAAAAACGTAAGTGGCACCTCAAATTACTTATCATACATAGATTTTTCTATAAAATAAAATTTCTATTGAATATCAATATAAATATTTTTATAAAAATCAAGATCAATCTAGTGGTTCACATACACAACCCAGGTAGTCATTACATACCATGTACAAATATTACAATCCAAATTACAAAACAATCAATACAATCTTCCTCAAAGTAAATACCTTGAGTAGTAGTTCAGTGATAATTATCTTCAAGTCTTGAGTTCTGAATCTTCCTTAATTGTATCTGAGATATTGTAAACATTCAAACATTTACATTATTTCAGCAAGCTATGCTTGCTAGGGGATTTAAGAAATATAATCAAAATATCTCAAAATCAACAATTCTTTATATCCATGATATAAATCAATTTATACATTGGATAACAATTTTATCCTTCATTCATCATCTGAATTATATGTATGTACTACATATAAATAAAACCATTTAAAATTGTGAATATAGTCACTATCATCAATAATATCTCATTTCCAAACTAATTTCAATATTAACATTAGGTGTTAATATATAATCATACCATATTGGGAATCATCCTCCAATATAACATTGGTAATAACTTTTACTTGGCATCTTATCATGCCATAACATAAGGTATCTCATCATGCCATGACACAAGGCATCTCATTATGCCATAATCAATTGCATCATAATGCAAAATATAATCAAAGGATTACCATGCTTGCAGCCTCAATCTGTACAGTGCAGCTAGATAATTGCTTACTTCTCCACTAATACCATGGTAGAAAATACAGATCCATGTTTGTATGGGGGGAACCATGGCTGTCATAGTGGTGGCCTTCCCATAATTACCCCACCCGACATTTTACCTCTCTTTGGGCACAATATCGTCATCATAATTAGTTTCGGAGAGCGATTGGCTAAACCCTCCTAACTCTCCTAGCATTAACATTACTAGGCATAAACTTGTCTTAAAACAAAATCACAAGGCTCCATGCTTGTATGGAAAATAATATTTCATACTTACAGACTATGTGTCTGGTTATTATAGGACATGCCTACAACCTATTTTCTTAAGAGTTGGGGTCCAACTTATATAGCTCAAATCTTCTCATTCTACCCATTAAGTAATTTCATAATTACTTAATCAGTCACTTTATATTCATTTCAACATCACTTGTTGATTCATAAATAATTCTAAGGCAATTATAATCAATCTATAGTTATTGGGATAAGAACATGTGTAAAATACATGTATCTTCCATATTGAATATATTCTTAAGGTCCACCTATCTTTACTTTCAATAATCCATCTTCGCATTGATCTTGATCATCATATCCTTCATGTATCTATCAAATCATATATATATACAGTCATTCCTCAATTGATTTATACTTCCTAGGTGTTCTTTTGATCATCCTTACATAGGATGATTTGAATCTTTTTCCTTGGACCATATTGATCAAGGGTCTGATCTATTAATCTAAATTTGAATATAATATTCATATTAATTAAAAAACATACGTACTAACATAATATTATGTTTCTTATTATTCTTGATCATTCAAGATCTCCTATGGATCTTGTTTGATCTTTGATTATATGAATTACCATTTTTATTAGGATTAGATAGTTTACTATCCTTTTATGACCTTATTATTATTCAACCAGTTAATGTTTTATTGATTGAAGATAATTTATGCACTCCAAATGCTCGACAACTCCTCTAATTTTCAATTGACTAAGGTTTACTAGATGAAAGCTGTTTTGTTTAATTCAATCCTCATGTAAAGAGGCATTTAGACCTCACAAAAATCGCCAAAAGGTGGGGGAAGAGTGAGGCTCTATTAGAAAACCCCCTTAACCACCATGTTCAGCATTTATTGGGGTGACCTTAGCTCAACCTTTATAATGGTCCTATGAGCATTAAACCTTAATTACTCTTGCTATTTGATTTTAATTAAATTCATAAACATTTAAAATATCATTAATGGGGTTTATTATTCTCCTAATTTGGGCCAAGGAAATGATATTTTTTATGCTATCCTACTAACTATAGCCCTTACTACCATTAAGTCCATGTCCATCTATATTTCATTAATTACATTTTTCATGCAATTTACATAATAAGAAAGTAAAAGAAGTAAATTTAGTAAGTAAATCTACTATGCAAATAAAGACATTCACAATAATAGTAATTTCAATGCTCATGTTATGCTTCATCATGATCCTCTTTATTTTTTATTCATTAGATCTAGGGTTTTCATATCATCAAAGGCCTGGATCTTGATCTTTCATATTTTTGTTACAACATCTCATATAATCTCATCTATAGATTATTGATTGATCTTATCAAATGATCTTATCTTTCTTCATCCAATCGATCAAGAAGATTTTAAGCCATTTTATAAAAATTAAGAGCATAGATCTCAATCTATCCCAAATTAGCCACATCAGGCCATTCATTTCTCGTGATCTTATCATTAGATCATCATTCATACTAATTCGTAGTTTCTAATCATCCCTGATCAATCCAATCTGATCAAGGAGATTATTATGTATTTTCAAGGATTTTGTTACTTTTAATGGTCAAGATCTAAAGATCTGCCAAATTAGTTATATCCAATCCATTTCTTTAAGTTATCACATCATTAGATTACTAATGGATTAGAATTCTAAGGTCTAATAATGTCAGATTTGATTGATCTTGGGAATTAGTACCACTTTTTGTGATTTACAAAAATTTATAGTAAACAAAAATTAAAATTTATGTTTCCATTAGATTCTATTCTTTACCAAGAATCCATAGCTTCTTTCTGATCTTGATTTGGAGTTAAAATAAGCTCTAAATTAGATTTTTAAGTTTTCAATCAAAATAAGGTCCCAGATTCAATTTGGCTTATTTAGATCGATGGGTCGATCAGCACCCCACCCCCTTTACCAGTAATTATGGGTGTATGGGGAGGGTGACCTAGGATGCGCAAGATGGTCCGATTTAGAGCGTTAGATCACCCTTTTCCCCCAATCTCCCAGATCTGAATGAGCCATCATCTCAGATTTCATCCCCTAGGGTTTTTGGATCCCAGGAATCCATCCAATGGCTCAAAATATCCAAATAACATTGATTTACCAGAGTTTTCAAGATAGGTCACTGGTAC
Organism: Warburgia ugandensis; assembly: GCA_035236585.1. NCBI lineage: Eukaryota > Viridiplantae > Streptophyta > Magnoliopsida > Canellales > Canellaceae > Warburgia > Warburgia ugandensis. Next base: position 45,622,343 of record CP141130.1, read on the forward strand.
TGGATCCATTGGAGAAACCTTGCTAGAAAATTCAGTCCAGTGATCTTCTTGCCATAAAAACTACCGGAATAGATATGGTGGAGGATGAGGAACCTACCTGTAGTGTCCAGAATCAGAGAATAAAGCCAGAAAAGAGAGATCCATGCCGAAAAATATAGGGTCACTAGACTTAATATTTTTCGATGATTTCACTAGTGAATACGCCTTCGATCAATCTGTAATCTTAAGGCTTTTATAGATCAGGTCATTCCAAACCCATGCAACAGTGGATATTAAATTCTAACGACCAAATTTGGATGGCTAATTGAATTAGGATTTTTAGGTGGAGACCTTATTCAGTCGAGGACAACGAGTTTGCAGATGTGCCCAATGCTACGTGAGGGAATATTCTCTCTGGTGCATCTGCAAACGGGCTCTGCAGCTATAAAGGGAAGAGAGAGAAAAAGAAAAGAAAAAAGAAAGAAAAAGGAGAGAAGATAGAGAATGAGAAAGAGAGAGAGAGGGAGAGATTGGAAGCTTGCAAATTTTTTGTGCAATTTCGTGGGAATGTTAGGGCGTATTTATAGGTTTATTTGTGAATTATTTTAATTATTTTTTATTTTAAATGACTTTTTAACTTTTCTTCTTTAATTCAAAAGAGATTCCTCATCATGTTTATTCTTCATCATTGATATTTCCTGAGCTGGCTATCTACTAGCTCACCTAACATTTCTTGACCCCCACACCAGTGAAATGACCATTTTGCCCCTATAGGTAAATATAAATTCATAAAAATTACAAAAAAATAGGGATTTTTCACATGAGCTTAGATTTCAACATGCTTATAGTCATTCTGACTGGTATCTCATGAATGATTCTAAATATCTATATTTCAAGACCTAATTCTTTTTCCAAAAAAATATATTTTATTGAATATAATATTCCACCTTGATTTTAGTAAAAATTCCAATTAATTCCAAAAATTTGGGGTTTTCACATTATTCACCCCTTACAAAAATTTCGTCCTCGAAATTTTCTTACACTATAATTACTCACACAATCCAGGATGAGATTTCCTCATTTCTTCCTCAATCGCCCATGTGGCTTCTTCAATTGCGTGATGTTGCCACAATGTCAGGTATATATTTCCATAACATGGACACATGAAACACATTATGTACTTTAGCTAATTGTGGAGGTAAAACTAACCTGTAAGCCACTATACCAATCCTTTCTAATTTTTCAAAAGGATCGATATACCTAGGACTAAGTTTTTCCTTGGTTCCAAACCTTGTAATCCCTTTTACTAGAGAAACCTTCAAGAATACATGATCCCCAATTTCAAATTCCAAGTCTCTACGTCTTCTATCAGCGTAACTCTTTTGACAACTGTGAGCTATTAACAACCTTTTTCTAATTATCTTAACTTTCTCTGGACACTGCTCTACCAATTCTGACTTCATCAATCTTCTTTCTCAAACATCACTCCAACATGTTAGTGATCAGTAAGGTCATCCATACAATTCCTCATATGGCGTCATACCAATACTTGCATGAAAACTATTATTATATGAAAATTCTATTAAAGGAAGATGCTCATCCCAATTTCCCTTCCAATCCAAAGCACATGCTCTCAACATATCTTCTAAGGTTTGAATGGTTCTTTCTAATTGACCATCGGTTTGAGGATGAAATGCTGTACTCTTAAGAGTTGTACCCAATGCTTGCTACACACTCTTCCAGCATCTAGAGGTAAACCTCCCATCTCTGTCTAAGATGATTGACAAAAGGATTCCATGAAGACTCACTATTTCTCTTACATACAGTTTAGCTAAACTGTGATGACTCGGGTTTTTAAAACATATTTTCATAAATATTTTCCAAGGTAGGGCCTTGATTTTGAAATTTTTTTAAATTCAAACAGTGGAAACATATTTTTCGGTCAATGTAGTTAAAGGTAGGGCTATACAAGAAAATCCTTTAATGAATCTTCGGTAATATCCCACAAGTCCAAGAAAACTATGGATTTCTGTAACTGTCTTAGGTTTTTCCCAATTCATCACTGCCTCAACCTTTATTGGGTCCACCTTAACCCCATTTTCAGAAATTACATTACCCAAAAATTTGACTTTCTCTAACAAGAATTCACACTTACTAAATTTTGCAAACAATTTGTAAGTGTTCTTGATGTTCCTCTTTACTAGTAGAGTAAATCCATATGTCATTAATACAGGCAATTACAAACTTGTTAAGAAAATCCTTGAATATTCTATTCATCAAATCCATAAAAATAGCCAGTGCATTTGTTACCCCAAAAGGCATGACCAAAAACTCATAATGTCCATATCGAGTCCTAAATGTTGTCTTTGATATATCATCAATTGATGATACCCTGATCTAAGGTCAATCTTAGAAAAGACCTTACCAGATTTGAGTTGATCAAAGAGATCTTTATATTCACACTATTCAACATCCATAAAATTTCTATCCACATCAATTTCTTCTATCTTAGCTAATTCCACATCTAAAGTAGCCACCGTTGCTAAAAATGTTTGAGAACCCTTGGAGATGTGTTTTGTAGCTTTCATGGCTCACATGATGAATGTGTCTGATTTGTATTATTTTTCACAAAATTTCAAAATTTCTTCTCCTGGTATTCTAAATGTGGCTTTCTTTTTACAATAGTTTAACATTACCCAGTACTTTGCTAACCAATCCATCCCCAAAATAATGTCAAAATCTACCATGTTTAGTAATATGAGATTTGTATCCATTCTTTTTCCCAATACTTCAATGGGCACATTTTGAATGAATTTTCTGACTCTTACTGACTCACTGACTGGAGTTATCACATCTAATTCAAATCCCAATTCTTTCAACTATAGATTCATACTTGATGCAAATTTGCATGAGATAAATGAGTGTGTAGATCCAGAATAAAATAGTACTTTTACATAGTTATTAGATATAAGTAAAGTACCTTCAATCACCACAATTGAGGTTTGGCTTTGACCAATAGCAAATACTCTTCCTTGTTGCCACAAAATATTCTCTTGTTTTCCTTCCTTGATTACCAGTTGTTTATTGCAATTATTTGCCATGTCTCCCAATTCCCCACATTTATAACATCTGAGTGGAGGTCTTTGTTGTATTAGATTTGGGCACATATTCCTAGAGTGAAATCATCTACATCTAGGACAACACCTCTGATTTTGTCCAAAGGAAGAATTCTCTTGAATTCTTGGTGGCTTGAAATTATTCCTAGGCCCTTTGACTTTCTTAAAAGGTGCTAGATTAAAGTTTCCCATCTCTCTTCTTTTTTTGTTTTGATTTTCCTTAAAATCTTCTTCAAATATGGAAGCCATTTCTACGCATTCCGCCAAAGTTGTGGGTTTGGTATCCAACACCTTAGTTCTTAATCCTGGATGAAGTCTTCCCAAGAATCTACTAGCAGTCTACCTATATGTACCACAGATATGTGGGGAAAACCTCTTCAATTGTACGAATTTATTTTCATATTCTACAATAGACATATTCCCTTGTTGTAGATCTAGAAATTCTTTCTCCTTTCTTACTTGAACATGAAGAGGAAAGTATTTGTTGTTAAAGACCTCTTTAAATTCTTCCCAAGAGATATGTTTTGGGTTTGAGAATAAATTCCTCTTTACAGATCTCTACCAGAAGGCAGCTTTTTATTTTAGAATATAGGTGGCCATCTTGACTTTTACTTCTCTAGGAGTTCAAAAAACTTCAAAAGTTTTCTCCACTTCATATATCCATTCCTTGGCTTCTTCAACATTGCTCTTTCCATTATAACCTATCACCATTTTTTGAAATCTTTCTACCATTTTGTCCAACTTCTCTAGTGATAAATGAGAATTTTTAGTTACTCCCATGATTACAGGTGAAAAATGATCATGTACTGGTGTCGGAGTATTATTTCTTTGAACAGATGTGTTGGGCCCTACTTCATGCTAAGCTTGAGCTAGTGAACTTTGTACTACTGTAGGCTCTATAAGCACTTGAGGTTGTTGAAGATGGGGAAGAAAACCCTGTAGTACTCTTGTTATAATTTTCTCCACATTATTTCTTGAGATGAATTCTCCATAGTGGAATCACTAGTCCATTGAGCCGTCCACCTAGTTCTCTTAGGTGGCATTTGCTCATAAATCAAAATTTCTATATAAGGATTCTATTTCACTAATTCTATGCTATCCTTAAATTTGGATTGTCATCTTAATATTAGACATATATTGGCTGCAAGTGACTAGATGAACCACTTTTATACCAATTGTGATGACCTAGGTTTTTAAAACACATTTTCATAAATATTTGTAAAGGTAGGCTCCTGATTTTGAAATTTTTTAAAATACAAACAGTGGAAACATATTTTCTTTGTTTGTCAAAAATGTGAGTGCCACCTCAAATTACTTGTCATACATTGATTTTTGTATAAAATAAAATTTATATTGAATATCAATAGATATACTTTTATTAAAATCAGAATCAATCCAGTGGTTCACATACACAGCCTCGATAGTCATTACATACCTTGTCCAAATATTACAATCCAAATTACAAAACAATCAATACAATCTTCCTCAAAGTAAACACCCTGAGTAGTAGTTCGGTGATGATTATCCTTAAGTCTTGAGCTTTCAATCTTCCTTAACTATATCTGAGATATTGTAAGCATTCAAACATTTAAGAAATACAATCAATAGATCTCAAAATCAACAATTCTTTATATCCATGATATAAATCAATTTATACATTGGATAACAATTTTATCCTTCATTCATCATATGGATTATATGTATATACTACATATAAATAAAACCATTTAAAATTGTGAATATAGTCACTATCATCAATAATATCTCATTTCCAAACTAATTTCAATATTAACATTAGGTGTTAATATATAATCATACCATATTGGGAATCATCCTCCAATACAACATTGGTAATAACTTTTACCGGGCATCTTATCATGCCATAACATGAGGCATCTCATCATGCAATGACATAAGGCATCTCATTGTGCCATAATCAATTGCATCATAATGCAAAATATAATCAAAGGACTACCATGTTTGCAGTCTCAATTCGTACAGTGCACCCAAATAATTGCTTAATTCTTCACTGATACCATGGTCAAAAATATAGATTCATGTTCATATGGGGGGAACCATGGCTATCACAGTGGCAGCCTTCCCATAATTGCCCCACTCGACATTTTGCCTCTCTTTGGGCACAATATCGTCATCATAATTAGTTTCAGAGAGCGATTGGCCAAACCCTCATAACTCTCGTAGAATTAGCATCCCCAGGCATAAACTTATCTTAAAACAAAATCACAAGCCTCCATGCTTGTATGGAAAATAATATTTCATACTTATAGACTGTGTGTCTGGTTATAATAGGACATGCCTATAACTTATTTTCTTAAGAGTTGGGGTCCAACTTCTATAGCTCAAATCTTCTCATTCTACCCATTAAGTAATTTTATAATTACTTAATCAATCCATTTGTATTCGTTTCCACATCATTTGTTGCCTTAAGTAATTTCATAATTACTTAATCAGTCATTTTGTATTCATTTCAACATCACTTGTTGATTCATAAACAATTATAGGACAATTATAATCAATCTCTAGTTATCAGGATAAGATCATGTGTAAAATACATGTATCTTTTATATTGAATATATTCTTAAGGTCAACCTATCTTTACTTTTAACAATCCATCTTCTCATTGATCTTGATCATCATATCCTTTGTATATCTATCAAATCATATATATATATATATATAGTCATTCCTCAACTCATTTATATTTCTTAGTTGTTCTTTTGATCATCCTTACATAGGATGATTTGAATCTTTTTCCTTGGATCATATTGATTAAGGGTCCAATCTATTGATCTAAATTTGAATCTAATATTCATACTAATTCAAAAACATACATACTAACACAATATTATGTTTCTTATTATCCTTGATCATTCAAGATCACCCTATGGATCTTGTTTGATTTTTGATTATCTTAATTATCATTTTTATTAGGATTAGATAGTTTACTATCCTTTTATGATCTTATTATTATTCAACCAATTAATGTTTTACTAATTGAAGATAATTTATGCACTCCTAATACTAGACAACTCCTCTTAGTTTCAATTGACTTAGGTTTACTAGATAAAAGCTGTTCACGGAGTGGTTTATTCAATCCTCATGTAAGGAGGCATTTAGACCACACAAACATTGCCAGAAGATGGGAAAGAGTGAGGCTCTATTAGAGAACCCCCTTAACCACCATGTTCAACATTTACTAGGGTAAACTTAGTTCAAGCTTCATAAGGTTCCTATGAGCATTAAACCCTAAGTACTCTTGCTATTTGATTTTAATTAAATCCATGAACATTTAAAATATCATTCATGGGGTTTATTATTCTCCAATTTGGGCCAAGGAAATGATATTCCTTATATTGTCCTACTAACTATACCTGTAATATCCTCGAATTTTAAATTCAAATTCCAACGATAAAGTGAATTTCAAAAATCATAAATTTTGTAAATTTAATTGGGGGTTGAAACCTCAATATTTGAATTGTACTAAAAAAATGGACTCTAATGACACTAAGTGCACCCAAATCGGAGTTTAGATGAGTTTTACCCATTTATTTCATAAAAAGGGAAAAACTATAATTTAACATATGGGACCGAAAGCATTGATACGAGTAAGATGTTTAGCAGTCAAAAGGATAGTGGAAACAAACATAATGAAGTTAATCATTATGTCCACCACCATTAAGGATGAAATTAGAATTTAAATTCCCTCCCACTTTGGGTACTATTCATCTTCTTCACGTTTCCACTCTCCTTCTACACAATCTAACTGAAACTTCCACCACAGCTTGAGTATATCTACACCTATAGTGTTACAATGTTGGATTGTAGGTGAACCTTTGCGATCTTGCCAGTTTTCCACCTCTCCATTAGAGCTTCAAGCATCAAGATCTGGTTTCTCATCGATCTGAGAGGTAGGAGTTTGTTTCTTCTTATTATTTCTATGTTACCATGTTTATTTTACTACCATTATCATTTTCATGCAGTTTGATTTGAAAAATGGCATGTTGGTAGGATTTAATTGAAGAAAAACCATAACACAGTGAAAATATAGTATCAGGGACTGTTCAGATAGAAAATTTGAGCCGTCCATTAGATTAAGGGACCCTCAAAACCCTAGGATCAGTGAAAACAAAAAAAAATTCAAGTCACTAGGGACCTAGATCTGATCAAAACTAAATGGACAGTCTAGGCACATCGTCCCCAATGGACATCAGTGCCCTACTGTGCAAATAGTCCCTACTGGTCTAGTTCAGTGTAAAAGGGGCGCTAGTGTACTTTAGTGCAAATACTTTCTACTTGTGTAATCCAGTGTAAACAGTCATTGATTTACTCCGCTGTAAATAGCTTCCGTTGGTGTAATCCATTGTAAAAGGGCAGCTAGCCCAAAATAATAATATGGACCATTGAATAGTGACCAGAGATGGTATTTTTGAGATTTAGGAAGTTGTGGAAACCTAATTTTTTATTTGAAAGGTCCATTAAATTTGTCTTAATGACATGGACCTAGATTTGACTTGAAAATTTATCTTTAAACTCATTTTAAATGGTTAAACCACTAAATACTATTAGAAGACCTAGATTAGGCCGATCAATGAATAATCAGACCTTAGAACTTGATTGTATACATCAAATATGAGATGACCTAGGAGATTAAAAGAACAGGTCTCATTGAATTATCAAGAAAAGTAATCTTGACCCTCAATCTAATTGGGTGCCTTAGGATTGGCTAATTAAAGAACAATCTGACCGTCAAATCAAGGTATAATTATAAAGACATGGTTAAATCATTAAATAAATACTAAAATTAGAGGTATCATGATAAGAATGGTTAGAATTGATGACCATACATCAATTACAAAAATTTTGGGGCAATCCAATGGTTGGATCATATCCAAACTTCACGAGATGCTAGGGACTGAATCCTTATTGGTTAAGGTGCATAAATTAAGTGGATCATGACATAGATTGATGATCAAAGACCACAAATGTTCATCTAGATGTTAGAAAAACATACATCTAGTATAGGATTGATCCAATAGAGGGTTAACCAGATGATCTAGGCCATTAATCCAAGATTAACGGCCAGATCAATGAAGTTATAACTTGAGTTTATTACTTTGAGATGTGAGAATGTCAAGTGATAGATGACTTGTGATGTGACAGATACATCAAAGCGTACGATGTGACATTATCTATGTGCTTGATTGGAGTATCGTGATTATTGAGGTTGGTGATCACATTTGGGATTTTCCTTTTGATTTCATCAATCGTAACTTATCTAAAATTCTTGAGGAATGTGTCTTATGCACTATCATGTTTTGTTGTATGTGTTTAGTACTTCATATTTGTTATGATGACATTTGATTTCATGATCATCCATGTTTGATATGTGATGGATTACACCTTATCATGGATCTTGACTGAGACCATTAGGTGAAGCGGGGCAAGCTGGTTCTTGTACCAATTTGAGGGCGAGTCGGTAGTTTTGGGCTGACAATCTTTTGTCAGGAAATAGACTGATGTGGGCTTCACGTAAGGGACCCAGGGTCAGATTGTATCAGGTGAAGTGGGGTAAGCCGAGTCTTGTACCTATTTGAGGGCTGGTCGATAGTTTTGGTTGATAGGCTTCTGTCAGGAAATAGACTGATGCAGGTTGCACATGAGGGACCCAAGGTTGGAATGAGTACTCATTGCCATCGCCGTGAGTGTAGTTGAGGAACTCATAGGACTTATTTGTGCATGACTTTCTATGATCATGGCACGAATTATTTGTTCTGTGGATACGTACTTTTGGTTATAGTGATTGATGAGTATCCATGAGTTTCATGCATTGCACATTATGATATTCACATTTGATGATGATTTGCTGAGTGCATGATTTCTTGGTTTATCCATCATGGATGGTTGATGTTTCACATGCCTTGTATACTTTTGTCTTATGAGATTTTGCCTTGATTATGATACTTCATGCCATTTGATTTGATTTGTATTTATTATTAAATGTGAATCACCTACACAAGCATAGCTTTCTGAGGTATTGATTTGTTTTGCAATGCCTTAGATTTGGAGCACGATAGCATAAAGGGTAAGCAGGTGGAGCAGCATTGATTGAGTGAGGACCTCGAGGACCATCTTTCTTTTTGTACATCAAAAACTGATTTAGTGTACATCTCTTGGACTTGTGTTTACATTTGTTGGGTTGTACATGGATGTTGATATTTTGGATAGATTGGACCCACACTACTTGTATAGTGTACCTTTAGTTGCCAATGTGTGTATGACGTGGTGATCATAGATGGACTTTGGGGGAATTTATACATATTATTCTTATTATTGTCTTTTCACAACTGTGTATGATTTGTCGTGGTTTTACTTTGAGCATGCTCAGTATTTGAATATTTGACTTTTATTTATTATAATGATTTTGGATATGGGATGGCCCTTAGGATTTCTTTTGAACGCTGCGTTATTTATGTTAATTGCACGTTTTTTTTTCAGAGATCCCACCTATTTTATAAAATGTATTATTATTACTAATTATGAATTTGGGGAAAAGGGTTTAGAAAGACCCAAGGTGTCATAATAGGCCTTATTACCATTAAGTCCATGTCCATCTATATTTTATTAATTACATTTTTTATGTAATTTAGATAATAGGAAAGCATAAAGAAGTAAATTTATCAAGTAAATCTACTAAACAAATAAAGACATTCACAATAATAGTAATTCCAATGCTCATGTTATGCTTCATCATGCTCTTCTTTGTTTTTTATTCATTAAATCTAGGGTTTTCATACCATCAAAGGCTTAGATCTTGATCTTTCATATTTTTGTTACACCATCTCATATAATATCATCTCTAGGTCATTGATTGATCTTATCAAATGATCTGATCTTTCTTGGTCCAACCACTCAAGAAGATTTTAAGCCATTTTATCAAAATTAAGGGCACAGATCTCAATCTATCCCAAATTAGCCACATTAAGCCATTCATTTCTCATGATCTTATCATTAGATCATCATCCATACTAATTCATAGTTTCTGATCATCCTTGTTTAATCTGATCAAGGAGATTATTATGTATTTTCAAGGATTTTGTTACCTTTAATGGTCAAGATCTAAAGATCTGCCAAATCAGTTACATCCAATCAATTTCTTTAAGTTATCACATCATTAGATCACTAAACCACTTTTTATGATTTATAGAAATTTACAGTGAATAAAACTTAAATTTTATGTTTCCATTAGATTCTACTCTTCACCAGGAATCCAAAGCTTCTTTCCAATGTTGATTTGAAGTTAAGAGCTTTGAATTAGATTTTTAAGTTTTCTGTCAAAACAAGGGCCCAGATTCAATCTAGGTTATTCAACTTGATGGGTCGATCAGTAGTCTACCCCCTTTGCCACTGATTGCTGGTGTATAGGGAGGGTGACCTGGGATAGGCAAGACAGTCTGATCTGGACCTTCACATCACCCTTTTCCCCCCGATCTCCCAAATCTAAACGAGCCATCATCTTTGTGAGGGAATATTTCCTTTGGTGCATTCGTAATTGCACTTTGCAGTTGTAAAGGGAAGAGAGAGAAAAAGAAAAGAAAAAGGAGAGAAGAGAGAGAAGGAGAAGGAAAGAGAGAGGGAAAGGGAGAGGGAGAGGGAGAGAGTGGAAGCTTGGGAATTTTTTTGTGCAATTTCATGGGAATGTTAGGGGTGTATTTATAAGTTTATTTGTGGATTATTTTAATTAGATTTTTAATTATTTTAAATGATTTTTTTAACTTTTCTTATTTAATTCAAAAGAGATTCCTCATCATGATATTGGAAAAAATGAAATAAAAAAGACCATATAATACATTTAAAGAAAACAAAAGTAGTTAAAAACATAAGAAACATACTTTTTTTAATGCAAAAGTGGAATTACATAACCTTGGGACAAAATGAAGCCATGGTACATAATAGAGCGGAGTGGAGGAACAAGATTCATGTGGCCAACCGTTAATTTGGATAAGGTCTTGATGGTGATGATGGTGAAAGGTGGCATTACATGATATAGACATCAACTATTCACTTTTATTTTCTAATCCAAAATTGAAAGGCTGCTATTGGAAGGGGTAATTTTTATTTTCCTTTATTATTGTATTGATTCAAAGATTTTTTATTTTTTTTTCAAACAAAGGTGTTTTGTAATTTAGATTTCATGTTTCGATGTTATGACTCATGCTTTTGAAGTTGAGCTTTTAGATGTGAATTTATGTTCATAATCTTGTGTTAGAACATAAAATTCTATAATCTCATGTTTTGTTATAATCCTAAACCTAAAACTTTCTAAAACTCAAAAAGGAAACTTTCTAAAAATCAACTAAGATGTAAAAAACTAACTGAATTAAGTGAAACTAAGATTAATCAACTAAACAAAGCAAGAACCAAAAGATGAATTGCCCAAGCACCATGCACATAATCCATGGGATGGTGGAGATGGTTCACAAGGTAGAAATTAACTGAAATTGTTGAATCAATAGCTAACTATCATGTAAACTAATCAAAGCACTTAAGAAATAACCTAAAAAAGCTAAATGGGTTCCTAGGGGATGAATCAAATAAGATGCATAAGCTGCTAGAAACTCAGTATGAAGATTGAATGGAAATACTCTAGATTTTGATCACTTGAGAAATTTAATTCAAACCAAGCATGGAAAGCAATTGAACTAGCAATTTTTATGCAAGATAACACCCAAGATCTAAAGTAATTTATTACTAGAATCAAACATCAATAAGAATCTTTAAGAAACATTGTTGATTAAATGTCAAAATACATTAAATTAGTGTATGCATAAACATGTATCCATAATATGGAAATTACACACTCTTATAAAACTAGAAAGTTAATTCAAATCAAATCTAAAACACACTTTAATACACAAAATATAAACTAAGATGACATGAAAGTGAAACCCAACAAAGAATTCAAAAGAAAGTATGGCTGGATTAATGAACTAACCTAATGAAAAAGATGGACAAAACTATGTTTGTATTTAACAAAAAAGACATGGAATGCAAGGAGGGAAAGCAAGGATGCAAGTCACTTCTTCTATTGGCTGTCACTCCTAGAGGAGAACTAACTTGGATGTTTAACAAATAAGCAAGAACAACTAAGAAGGTGGAAGCAAAGAGCTAAAGTAAAACAAGAAGGAATTATGAGTGCAACACTAAGCAACAAGATAAGAACAAAACAAACTATGAAAGTAAGAATGTAAAGAAAACTCTAACCTAGAACTGAAGTGCAAAAGATAAAGGAAAAAGATTTGATAAATCCAAAGAAGGATAGTCCAAATAAAGCCAAAGTCCAAATCTATAAGATCCACAAATATAGAGTACAAACATCCAAGGTTTTCTCACAAAACCCATACTTGAAAAAAAAAGTGGAATTCCATGTATATTTATAGATGCATCAGCTTCCAATTTGGAAAAGACTTATTCTAAGAGGGGAAAGTGGATCTAGATCTAGGGTTTTAATAAGAAAAGTTAGGTGGAGAGTGTGGTGGAGGAATGAGGTAATAAGATAGCATCATGGCTGGCTGCCATGTATTTAGAAAGGGGGGTGTTACCTTCTTAGGAAGGTGGTGCGGAGTTCCCTCCCTTTTAATACATTGTATGGATGTTGGAAAGAGAGAGAGAAAAAAAAATAATGAATGAAAGATAGGAAGGAGGAGGAAATAAATAGGAATTGAAGGTCGTTGGAGTGTGAACAAGCCGTAGGGGTTTCCTATTTTGGAAACCACTTAATGTGACAACCAAGCAAAGGGAGAGGCATCACCTTTTTAAGACTGACTCCCTCAATAAAAAATAGTGGAACCCTAATTAGGGTGGGTGGAAAGAATGGAAAATTGAAAGTGAAATTTCACTCTTAATTGGTCCATGCACTTATGCACGATCATCATACCTTTTTACAAATATCTCTCAAAACCTTCCAATTATCCCTTGAAAATCACACTTTTAGTATTAGATAATTGCTTGAATTGATCCTCCAATCATGTAACTCCATGTGATGTGGCTACGATGTGGCTTGATGGATAACTTTGATGGCTTATTTCTTGGTGGCTTGAGTGGCTAACTCTCTTGGCTTTAAAACTTGAATGGCTTGGCTTCCTTTGTTTTCTTTGTTAGACTAGGAAATCTCATGCATGGCGCCAATTCACATGCAAAATAGTGAAAATGCATGGCTTTATTGCATGGACCATTTTAGTCACCTTTGATGCTTTCCATTGTCTTGTTTCTTGCATTAAGATGGTCTTGAACCTTGATAACACTTTGGATTGATGTCATTTAGGCTTTGATTTGATCTTGATCTTCAATTCTCATCTAGATCAATCTCGACCATTGAATTACCTTCTCAACACTTACAAAAAATTAAAACCCCTAATTAAATCCTATGAAATTATGAAAATTCACATATTTAATCTAGATTAGGTATTGAATTTTTAAAATATCAAACTTTTGAATTATTAAGTTAGAAATGCATGTGTTATGAATTTTCCAAAAAAAAAAAAAAACACCTAGAAAAAAGACTACAATTTGTAATACATGTGCTACTAATTGGGTACTTTTTTATACAAAATTGAACACTTATCACACCCCAACTAGCATTTTCCTAGTCTTAAGTAAAACATGTAAAAAATCATGAAAATAAAATGGTTTACGTTTCATAGGTACTCACAATTACACTTAGCATTTGCAATAAGCCCTCAAACACCTAGTTTACCCCTAGTGGATTGAGTTTACCCTTAAAGAATTATCATCAATTAGCACTCTACTTACTTTAACAAATCAATAAATATGAATGAGAAATTCCACAAGTTATCTATATTCCAAAGCCATATTATTAAGTTATATCATAGAGTGCACTATGTGCACATGCTACATTAGTGAGGATTTCTAAATAGATATGCTTATACTCTGTTACAATAATATTTTAACCACAAATTCTCATTGGTATACACTCAAATTAAAGCTATAAAAAAAAATCACTATGTGAGTGGGTCCAACAAAACTCATGGTTCACACAATTTTAAGCATAAATGGGACAAAGAATTGTGATCCCTTAGAATAAATTGCATTACCAAAACTAATTGGCTAGCTCATCTTAAGTCCTTCCCATTTATATCCTCATCAAGGCTACTTTCCACATTAAGATCAATAGGTCTTTGGATAGGAGAAACATAAGCTTGGGATTAGTTTGAAAGGAAGGCGTACAAGGATTAAAAGCTCAAATATGATTACAAGTCTTTAATTTATGAAGGATGATTTTCCTAATTTGACTATATTAAGTGAATATGTCTTTTGTATTTTCCTTTCTTTTCTTTTCTTGATATTCTTTTTTTCTTTGTACTTTTGAGAAGGAATATTTTTCTTTATAGACACTTTCTATATTTTTCACTTTTAGATTTTCATCCTTTTGAACTTTTTCTACCATCTCTACTTATTTTGGAAGCATAGGTAATGGATATGCATTTTATTAGCTTTCTGGGTTAAGGTAGATGGGTTTTGAAAAGAAAAGTCTTACCAGTAGGCTCAAAGGTCTAACTAATGGTATAGAATAGACTGGGTAGGTCTTATGTCTCTGGCTAAAACAAGGAAGGCCTACATCATTTTCCAGGTTTCTTAAAGTCTGTCAGATTAAATAAATATTCAAGAAGGAAGGTCAATACTCTTTTTAGTTTTTGAAAATTTGCCCAAAAAAAATAACACTCTGATATTTTTCAAAGTCTATGTACACTGAAGAAATTATGGAATTACTTATAACTCTCAAAAAGATGCCAGTCTCTAATATTCACAGGGTATATAGTTCTCCACTAATTTTCCTCATGGTCTCTAAGTTATAACTATCTATCTGGACTTATGCTTTATATGTATGTTTATTCCAAGATTTAAATTTCATAAAATATGTCAAGACATGAATAAGATGCACAATTAACTATATACAACTCTATAAAGAAGTTAAAGTAGGAGATATACCAAGTTTTAAAAAATCCAATTCTCATCACAGTAAAGTAACTTTGACCTTGAAAACTCAAAAATACTTAGCAAACCCTTTCATTTTAGTACTTTTTTTTTAAGAAAAAATCCCAAGAAAAGCTCAAAAATCTCATGCATATCTACATCCCAACCTGAACTAAACATTATCTCCAATGTTTAGAAATATATGACACTTGTATGGTAAATGAGTGATGTAGAATAACGAGACTCTAAAAACTTTGGGTTGCCTCCCAGTGAGCACTAATTTTAAGATCTTTAGCTAGACATACTATACAATGATAATGATTAATGCAACTCATGTGATGTATGCAAGTGTTGTGAGACATGCTAGGGTGTGTCATTATATATTGGTTCCTCAAGTAATGTTGCTTCCACTTCAGGGTTTACTAAGTAGGGTTTTTACCTTGCCCATTCACTTTGGAGATCTCTCCATCATCTTCTATCTTGACGGCCCTATGAGGATATGCAATAAGTACTATGTATGGTCCAGTCCGTTGAGGTCAAAGATTTTAGGAAATAGTTGTAATCTAGAATCATACAAAGGACCTTTTGTCCTATAGTACAGGACTTCCGTAGTATATTTTTGTGATGATGGCTTTTCATGTAGTATTTGTATAGCTTGGTTGACTCATATGCATCTTTTCTTATCTCATCCAATTCATTAAGTTAGGGTTTTCTGTGGGTTCTAGTAGTATATAAGTCAAAATTGAGCATTTTAATGGCCCAATAAGTTCTACTAGTAATTGGCACGCCTTTCCATAAACTAGGGGGTAGGGTGACATGCTTATATGGGTTTTAAAATCAGTCCAATATGCCTGTAAAGAGTTACTAAGCCTCAAAGACCACTCTTTCCTATGTGGATTGATTATCTTTTTTAAAATTAACTTTATCTCCCTTAAGATCTAGTATGGTCCACCTAGAGTAGTCTTATGTTCTCTGAGAACATTAAGAAGATTTCCTTCCTATTCCTGATCTATATCTTTAGTTATGATTACAAGCAAGGATTCATCAGGTCCTAAGTAAGAGTATTTTAAATATTCAGGTAAAGGCTCAAGGACCAAGGTTGGATTTAAAATGGACATTGGTGGATCATCTAATTCTAAATATTAATGGTTAGCATTAAAAGCATTAAGCTCAACTTTCATATTACCAATAGATAATTTCATCACATCATTTCTACAATTGATGATATCATTGGATGTTGCCAAAAATGGACATCCAAGAATTACTAAGATCTAATTACCTAGGTCTAATACAGGTTGGATATCCAGGACAAGAAATCTATAGTAAAGTAAAGCTGGTCCACTTGTAATATAACATATTCAACCATACCATGTGAAATCTTCACTAATCTATTTGCTAACTTCACAGTGGTGTTAATTGGCTTAAGGTCACCAAGTCTTAGTTGCTCATAGATAGAGAATGGCAACAAACTGACACTAACCCCTAAATCAAGTAGTCTCTCCCAGTGACATGACTTCCAATAACACAAGAAATGGTAGGACAACTTAGATCTCTAAACTTAGGAGGGGTTTGGTGTTGGATCAAAAAGCCCACCGACTTGGTGAGGAAGGCTTTCTTTTGCACATTAAACTTTTGTTTTTGTGTATAGAGCTCTTTAAGAAATTTGGCATAAGCAGGAATGTCTTTAATAGAATTGAGGAATGGAATATTGATTTGAACATGTTTAAACACTTCCATTATCTCCTTGAAATTGCTTTCTTCTGAGCCTTATTTAAAAATTGAGGGAGTAGACAATTTTTGTCTCTTCTCTTTCTTCTGTGTTTTAGCTAGTTAATTCTCCTCCGGTTTTCCCTCTTTCTATACTACTTTGTTATCAACCTTACGGCCACTTCTAAGGGTCATAATAAACTTTGGTTGTTCTTGAGGTCTATGAGAACTAGACCCTATTTCTAACTGGCCCTTATGGTTTGGAATAGGCTAACTGGGAAACTTTCCTTTCTCCCTTTCACTTAAGGAAGTAGACAATTGACTCATGGTATATTCCAACTTCACAATGGATTACGATTTAGTATTCAAAGTTTTCCTAGTTTCATTCAGTAATTGTACAAAATTCTACATGAATAAATTTAGAGTTTCCTCCATGGAAGATGTTCTTATTTGTTGTGAAAACTACTGAGAAATTGGCTGCTATGGTAATTGAGAATGAGGAATGGTTTGAGGATGGGGAATCCTTGGCCAACCCCCTAGAGTGTTATTCTTAGAACATAAAAAACTGGGATGCCTAGCTAATCCTGGATTGTATGTTTCAGAATAAGGATTACTATTGCTAGGGTTGCGATATGCATTCATTGCATTCGCTTGTTCTAAAAGATTGTTGAGGTACACTTGTTTGGATGGACAAGTTGTTGTCAAATGGACCAGGCTTGAACATATAACACACACATCTTATGAATGATTAGTGGATACATTGGCAACCATGTAAGCCTCTATCTACTGAAACATACCTTTAAGCTTGTCTACTCTTTCAACCACCAATCAGAGGTGAGATGATATTTCTTAGGCCACTCCTATTTCAACAAGGCTCCTTTCTTTAGAGGCTAGGTATTTCTCTCTCCCTCCTATTGGAATAATCTCATTGTTGGGAATTGTTAGATAATGTTTGAAAAAATTCCCAAGCCTCTATTTTACTTTTCAACATGAGGTCCCCCTTACTAGGTACATCTACCATTTGTCTATTCTGAGGTGTAAGTGCCTCATAGAAATACTGAACCTCCTACCATTTTTCAAATCTATGATGGTCACTTTTGCAGTAATTCATTCAACCTTTCTTAGCATTCATAGTATTGTTCATCATATTTTTGTTAGAAATTAATGATCTTGTTATGGACACGAGAGAAGCTATTTAGGAACTTTTTAGACAACTGGTCCCATGTGGCAATAGAACTAACATTTAAAGAATTCATGATTTGGCTTTATCTTTTAATGAGAAGGGAAACCACCTAATTCTAATAGAACCACCCAAGATGTTTTGGAATTTTAATATAGCACAAATATCAATGAATTCCTCGATATGTAGGTATGGATCCTCTCTATCACAACCATAGAATGTTATGAGTAACTTAATGACTCCATATTTCATTTGCAAGTGGTTGCTTTAGTAGGTGGTAAGGTGATACATGATGGAGTATTTAACTGGAGTGCCGCATAGATATCTCTAATAGCCTTGTGTTCAACTTCAACTAATGGGTCATGCATGGGTTAGGATTTTAATGTCTTACTCCATACCTGTGGGTACGTTCAATCTCAAGATCTAATGGCACTAGATTAGTGTTCTAAGGTCGATGATCTCGCATGTACTAAATGAAAACCCATCTAAATGATGGAACCTAAATCTAAATGTGACTCCCAACTCCATATGATGCCCAATCAATCTTTGTTAATCTATGAGGTGGTAGCCTTTAGACCTAATTTAGCAACTTCTCCTTTTATCCAGGCCCAAATACTGCTTACTGGTTAGGTTCTACTCTAAAGTGGTTAATACAATTCTCATGAGGCAGTTAGACTTCAACAACCATCAATGAAAGGTGTAGGAAAATAACTTGGGTTTTGCATACCCACTATAACTACAATGCTCAGAAGCCACTCGAGTGACAATAGATCTCCTCTTTCAAAAAGGGTCCTATAAGCTAGATACTCTAAGTATCTTACTACTTGATTTTAAATTAAGCTTTCAAGGGTGGGATCATAAACATACAAGGATTTGATTTGATTACCTAGGTGGGTTAATGATCTGGTGAAGATATTTAGTCCTTATCATATAAGGGTGCCTATGGGGCCATCCACCATAAAGCAATAAACAGGCAATGTAGGTATAAAGGAAATAATCTAATGCCTTCTATATGCTATCTAACCAAGGGTTAGACAAGTACAAAACTAATGCAACAACTATAAATAAGATGCAAAAATTATAATGAATGACCTAATTTATATGAGTTACACTACCAACCAATATGCCAGTAACACTAAATGCAACTATATGAGGAAAAATAAGGTGAGGGGAACTTATAGCGGGGTTTCTGATGAAGATCAAGTGTGGGGCACATACTCCACACTTGCTATGTAATAATTCAACCTATTTAAAATGAAATAAACAATTACAAATTACATTGCAACTACACTATAAATTCACTCAAAAAGGAAAATTCATAATCTTGGAAAACAATAAAATTGATGAAGATTTGATGATAGGATCACCACTACTCCTTATGCTAAATTCCCCATGCACAAAACAACAAAGATGGTAAATTTGTAAGTAATTAGCAAGATGTGAAGCAAAATCCCTAATCTAATGCAACCTAAAACTATGACTAGAGATAAATAATCTAAATAAAGATCCAACCAAAATTTGTTGCAATTCCTTGACAAAGACGACAAAAACTTTGTCTAATTTTAATATTATTTGTAATAGCATGAATCAATGTAGTATTGCACGCAAGAGAGGTCTATCCCATAAGGAATCTCACAAAATTTTCAATTGATTGGATCTTATTTAAGTTTCTTATCTTATCCAAAGAGAAATGAGTTTTGAAATAAAGTAGGAATTTAAACTAAACAGAATGGAAACATACACTAAGTAAAGGAAACTTCTAAAAATAAAGATATTCAATGAAATTTGAAACTTTTCTAACCAACGTGCATTCAATAAAATAATATAATGCAAAACTAGCATGATTTAATCTATTAGACATGAACTAAGGAAACTTACTAAAAGGAAACTTTCTTGATCTAAAATTTTCCTAAACCTAAAACATTCTAAGATTTAGAAAGGAAGACTTTCTAAAGCTCATATAAGATTTAAAAAACTAACTAAATTAAGCTAAACTAAGATTGATCAATCAACCAAAGCAAGAACCAAAAGAGGAATTACCCAAGTACAATGTGCATGATTGATGGAATAGTGTGCATGGTTCATGTGGTATAAATTGACTGAAATTGTGAATAAACACTAACTATTATGCAGTATGATCATAGCACTTAAGAAATAACCTAAAAAAATAAATGAGTTCCTAAGGAATCAAACAAATAAGATGCATAGGCTACTGGAAAGTAAGCATGAAGATTGAATGGAATCAAACATCAACAAGAATCTTAAAGCAACTTTATTGATTGAATGTCAAATATATCAAATTAGAGTGCGCTTGAGCATGTATCCAAAATTTTAAAAATGCAAACTCTCATAAAGCTAGAAACTTAATTCAAATCAAATATAAGGCACACTGTAATGCTATCAATCTAAACAAAGATAACAAGCAAGTGAAACCTGAAGAGAATTTGAGAGAAAGGATGGCTGGAATGATGAACTAACCTAAACAAAAATTCAGATAAAATTATGCCTATATCTAAGGAAAAAGACATGGAATGCAAGGAGGGAAAGTAAGGATGCAATTCACTTCTTCTTTTGGCTATCACTGCCAAAGGAGAACTAACTTAGATCTTTCATGAATAAGCAAGAAAAACTAAGAAGGTAGAATCAAAGAACGAAGGTAAAACGGGAAGGAATTATGAGTGTGAAACTTAAGCAACAAAACAAAATATGAAAGCAAGAATGTAGAAATAAAAAAAAATAAAAAAAACTACTAAGCTAGAATTGAAATTAAAAAAT
This sequence comes from Warburgia ugandensis, assembly GCA_035236585.1. Taxonomy (NCBI): domain Eukaryota; kingdom Viridiplantae; phylum Streptophyta; class Magnoliopsida; order Canellales; family Canellaceae; genus Warburgia; species Warburgia ugandensis. Next base: position 45,643,112 of record CP141130.1, read on the forward strand.
ATAGAAAAAGGACTTGATAAATCCAAAGAAGAACAATCCAAACAAAGCCAAAGTCCGTAGCTCCAAGATCCACCAATATAGAGTGCAAACTTTCAAGGTGTTCTCACAAAACCCCTACTTGAAAGAAACATTGAATTCGATGGATATTTATAGATGCTTTGGCTTATGATTCAGTGAAGACTTGTTATAGGAAAGGAGAGTGGAACTGGATCTAGGGTTTCAATGAGGAAAATTAGGTGCAAGAATGTGGTGATAAGATGACATCATGGTTGGCTACCATGTATTTAGAAAGTAGAGAGGTGTCACCTTCTTAGGAAGGTGGTGCAGAGGTTCTTTCCTTCTAAATACATGGTATAGATGTTGGAAAGAGGGACAAAAGAAAGAATTAAAGATAGGAAAGAGGGGGGATTGAACGTAGTTGGAGTGTGAACTAGATCTAGGGTTTTCCTATTTAGGAAACCACAATGAGACAGCCAAGCAAAGGGAGAGGTGTCACCTTTTCAGGAAGGTTCCTCCATCCTTAATCAAAATTAGTGGAAACCCAATTAGGGTGGGTGGAAAGGATGAAAAATGGAAAGTGAAAAGTGGGATTTCTATCTTGATTGATCCACTTATGCATGATAATCTTACATTTTACAAATATCTCTCTAAACCTTCCAATTATTACTTGAAATAGCACCTTTAATATGAGATAATTGCTTGGAATGATCATCCTATTGTTTGACTCCATGTGGAAAGGTACTTATGTGACTTGATGGCTCATTCCTTGGTGGCTTGATTGGCTAACTCCCTCAGCTTCAAATCTTGAATGGTTTGGCTTCCTTAGGTTTCCTTGTTAGAATAGGAAACCTCATGCATGGCTCCAATTCTCATGCAAAATGGTGAAAATGCAAGGCTTTTTGCATAGACCATTTTAGTCACGTTTGACACTTTACATAGCCTTCTTGCTTACTTAAGATGGTCTTGAACCTTGATCACACTTTGGATTGATGCCATTTAGGCTTTGGTTTGATCTTGATCTTCAATTCTCATCTCGATCAATGTTGGCCTTTGGATCACCTTCTCAACATGTACAGAAGATGACAATGCACATATTTACTCTGGATTAGCTTTTGAACCTACAAAATATCAAACTTTTGAATTATAGATAAAAAATTCATCACTTAAGAATTAAAAAAAAAACCTAGAAATAACACTATAATTTATAACACATGGGCTGCTAATTGAGTGCATTCTTATACAAAATTGAACACTTATCATGAGATGACCTTGGTCCTTTTATAGAAAAAATGGACTTTTGAAGTCATTTTCCAAAAAAAACTTCAAAAGTAGTCCTTCTTAAGCTCATGTTTTTCATGACTTTAAATTTACTAATTAACATGACACCAAATATTGTGTTATATAAATTAGTGTTGAATCAAACATTCCATATATAATAAATAGAAGAATATTCAAAAAAGTTATCTTTCAAATAACTCCTAAATTACAAATATATATATACATATATATCAAACGTCACTTAGCATTCATCTCACTACAATCAATTTAGCACATGATAAAAGAGCTAATCTGGAATTATTTCATAACATCAATACAAATCCATATAGCCCCTCAATATTGTTTTCAACCTAAGCACCCTCCTCCCCATTATCACAAATGTAATTCTCATTCTCATCAAGTACTTTGATTGATGGACTTTTTTGGGTAATACAAGGGTAATCTATTGTTATATCACCTAGGTCATCTTCATCATAAGAATCCTTCAGATAGGATGATATAATAGTTGATCATCTCCTATCACGTCCATCTTTGACGTAAAATTTTTGTTTCAATTAACATGCCAAAATAAATTGATCATTTTTATAATTGATCATGTTGAGGTCAACAAATGTCAATCCAAGGGCATTAGCTTTGATGTTGTCTTTGTTATGTTCCACCCAATTGTACTTAAACACAACCACAGTTCTCCAAGTATAATAGAAGGCCCATATCTCTCTTATAACCATGTAATAAGTATCATACGGCACTATTGGCCTGTTATCCTTTAAACTAGGAAAGAATGTAACATTGGCAACTAAGCTAACTTCACTATTCTCTTGCACTCTTGAGTAACCATGGTCTTTTGTTTAAAAGAGAAAACCATTGATGGCATATCTATCATATTTTATTACTTCTAGTTATGGTCCTATTGCCTTGAAGCTAAAGGATATGGATATACCATTGCTTCTTACTTCTCACTAATCTTGAACTTGTGTATACACATATTAAGTAGCATATGATTGTTGCAAGTAAGATATATATATATATATATATATATATATACAAAATGCAATTTATTAGGTGTGAATTCCTTCATTTCACCTTTTGACAAAGCCAAGTATTGGAAGTTTGAAAGTGCTCAAATTGTAGCCACTTCTATTTCTTTGCCTAACTTGGACACACACACAAATTAATCGAGAGATCAAAGAAAATATAACCACTAATAATTAATTTTTATCGAAGTGAATGATAAACTTAATGTATTGCTAAAGTTGATCAAAATTTTGCAACACATAAAGATGTGCTTGGTCCTATTTTTCATAATCAATGGTTGATACACAACCACTCGATAGAGGTTTGCGAACCATGGGATCATGAAATGTGACTAATTATTTCTTTCTTGGGATTCCAATTGCATCCACTTTTGACAGGTACTCTATGCAAAAATCCACTTCTTCCTTTGTAATATAACACTCGGCTATACATTCCTTTGGCAAGTTGTGATTTAGTACATACCCTTTTAAATTTTCATACACCTCTCAAATGGGTACATCCATTGTAAGTAAAATAGCCCATAAAGTCTAACTCATCAATGAGGTGCACTGTTAAGTATACTATGTATCAAAGAAGGACGGTGGGAAGATTGTCTCAAGCTTACATAAGGTTGTCACTAGATGTTCTTAGATTTCTTGTAATTTTGAAACATCCACCACATTCCTGCACAAAGCATTGAAGAAGTAGCAAATTTTTTTATTACATCCTCTAACGTTGTTTGGCAACACCAAACGTATTGCTACTGAGAGGAGTTGTTACATCAATGCTTAACAATAATTGGACTTCATTCCAAACACTTTTAGCTCTTCCATCAAAATAAGGTTTTTAAAGTTTGAAGAGTAGTTGTTTAGGACTTTGAGGTCAAACCGGGCTTTACACACTATTCTTCTCTCCTCTCTATCAAGCATATACTTTTCTCTAGACAAGTATGTTCCTTGACTACCCATATCCTGTGAATGCAACCTTCTCTTCAAACTCATCCTCATAAGATTCATTCTAGCTACAAGTCCATCCTTTATTTTTCCTAGGATGTTAAGCAACATACTGATCAAGTTTTCACACACATTCTTCTCAATGTGTATGACATCAAATGCATGGCACAGATCTAGTGATTTCCACTACAAAAGTGAAAAGAATAATGATTTCTTCTTCCAACAACTTCTATAACTACATACTTTCTTGATTTCTTCTACATTAACATTTTCAAAATGTTCTAATACTCATCATCCTATCAACATCTTTGGAGGTGTCCTTATCCTTACACTATTGTTAAATTATCCGTTCTTAAAATAGTATGGATGGTCCCTACACAACTATCTTTTGTGGCCAAGGAATGCCATTTTCATATTAGGTTTAAGTCATATGACACATGTTTGTTCACTACAAAGGGGACAAGCATTGTATACCTTCACAATGCATCCAAACAAATTACTATATGTAGGGTAGTTGCTTATTGTTCACAATAGTATAGCCTTTAGGGTGAAAGACTCTTTCCTATATGTGTTGAAAGCTTCAGCACTAAAGTCCCATAATGTCTCAAGATCACCTATCAAGGGAGCTAAATACATGTCAATGTCTTTTCCTGGGTGCTTCTATCTGATATCAACATAGTTAACATCATGAATTTCCTCTTCATGCATAGAAATTGTGGGAGGCTATAACAAATCAATATAACATGCCAACAACTATACTTGTAACTCATAGAACCATGAGGATTAATCCCATCTTCAAATGATGCAAGCCATAGGTTTCTAAGTTCTTCATCAAAATTAGGCCACATGAAGTCTACGAGCTTCCATGCTAGACTATCTGTTAGATGTCATGAAAGCTATCAGATCTCTATCCTCGGAATATCATATTAATTTTTTTGTATTTTCTGTACTATAACACATTCTTTTGAACCTTAGAATTGGAGGAAATACCATCAGACCTTTGTAGGAATGCCTATAACAATCTCAGTTGAATTCTTCTTAACTTCCATCTTGGCTTTCCATAAGTTGGTTATGTAGTTTTATCCTTATGCTCCTTCATGTACAAGATACAATCATTGGGACATGCATATATCTTCTTATACTTCAACCCTAGTGTAGCCAAGGTTTTCTTTACCTCCCATGTGAACCTCACCAATTTATTATCCTTCCGTAGCATCTTACCCACTACTTTCAAGACTTCTTTAAAACCTTGATCTGAAAAAACAAATCATGATTTTACATTGTAAAGTTCTACCACTACAAACAACTTGGTATAATCCTTATACTCAAGGCACAATAGCTCAGCAGCTTCCTTTAATGTAGTATGAAATTGTTCAGGGTTGTCCTAGAAGTCATCGTATTCATCTTGACACATTGGTGTAGCTATACTATCTACAATACTTCTTATAGCTAATCGATGTATGAAGATTTGTTAGACATGAAAAGATTAGAGTGAACTCAATTACACATTTTACCCAAACACTATGTATACTAGAATTACAAGGGGTAGAAAAAACTAAATTGCATGCACAGAGGTGGGAATTTCCAATCAACAATTAAGAAAGAAGTAAAACATGACTGATAAATTCAAAAATAAATTTAACATTAAAAAGGAAAATTTCTAACCAAAACCATGCATGCAAAAATATACCAAACATGCACATACATACATATATATGTGTGTGTGTGTGTGTGTGTGTGTGTGCGTGTGTGTGAGAGAGAGAGAGAGAGAAACAAGAAGATACTAACCAACCCTCAAAAACCGATATCGACTAAGAATATATACATGTAATTGTAATTCATAGTTGAGATTTGGTTGAAGACGGCCACAATGAATCTACCTATATGAGCTTTAGTTTGTGTATAGATGAAGACAGTAAAAAAAAGCAAACCAAAAGTCAATGTAAAAACTCTAATAATAGAGTAGTACTTTTAAAGTTAGTTTAAAAAAATGATCAGTGAATGATTTAAAAACCCTATTCTTTTGAAGTCATTTTCAAAAGAAATGACTTAAAAAGTCCTTTCCTATGAAAATAATTTCTTCTCACTAGACTAGAGAGGTCGTTTTTCTACCAAACAACTTCTTAAATATGATTTTTTAAGTCATTTTTTTCCAACCCACTTGAAAAATATTATCAAATTCAACAATCTAAAAATTAATTTCTTTATACTTACTTTAAAAGCCTCATATGTAGTAGTGATACATAACTAATATAATATAGTAGCTCACCACCCCTTGGATACAAAAGCACCACCAATGAGGTACAAAATTATGGATAAAAGCTAACTCACCACTTAAAGGATATAGATAACTCACCACATTAAACATATAGAACTATGCACCCCACCATACTTGGATCTCTCCAAGAGGCATAGAAAATGCAATACGCTAAAATGCAACATGCAATCTCAAAAATGGAAAACATGTCCACTTGAATAATCAATCTAATGCACTTCTTTAATCAAAACGAAGGTAAATATAGACGAGAATAACCTACTAAATAAGAAATATGCATATCTACTAAGCAATTATGTAATTATAATAGTTTAATAGGATAGAGAGTACTTTTTAAATAAGATGTACTAACCTAGTAAGACTTTCCTAAACTTGGGTGTTTTTAAATAAACATGTGCTAAACATTGGGTTGTTGCCTAATACATTCAAGTAACTTCTAAATACATATATTATAGGTTGGAAAGTTCTTATACTCTTTAATATCCTAAGCAAGAACTTTCCTTAATCTTGGAAGATTGGAATCTTTGATTAGCTGACACACTTGATCCTTTATCGAAGAAGATTTGTAGGAGGAATTTTAGACCCTTTTGAGTTGGAAAACTTTGACTGCGTCACATGATGGTTTCCTCTAGTTTTATCTAGGACTCTCATATGAGATGAATCAAGGTGTTCTTCAAGACTTAATCCAAGACATCCATTTATTGACAATTTTAGGCATCTTTCATCTTGACCCCAAAATGCCTTTTTTGGATGATCTAAACCATTCATGCATTCAATGTTTAAGATGTCCATTCCAACATGATCAGTCATGTTCAAAATATTATGATCCAAGAGGGTTTAATGATGATATTGACCATTCAAAGCTCCACCACCCTTAATCTCACTTGATCCACCATTGATCTTGGAATTTTGGGACTCTCCTCTGACATTCTCCCCATGTTGAAAAGAATTCATTCCTGAGTCATTTGTATCATCCTATTCTTTGTATGATGAAAGATTGGCTATGTTGAAGGTTAATATACTTAGATATATGACATGTAATATCCCAATATTTAGCACTTTTGAACCCTAAAATTCACTTAAATATCACTAACTAGGGTTTAATTTACATTTTACGAGAATAGGGTATAACTAAGTAAATGCTATTTTTAGCACTCAAACTCTAAAAAAGAGCAAGACCACTGTTCAAGCAATTTGATTGGTCCACATGCTATAAACTATGAAGTCCTAAACTTTAGAATGATAAGTAAGTGTTGTTATCATAGTCGGTGCAATTAGAAACACAAAGTAAAAGACTAACCTTATTTGTACCAAAGAGGATAGTCTTATTAAAAGTGAAGGTGATATAACATCCCATTCGTGCATGTAAGTATTCCACCACCTTAGCAAGCTTCTAAGGGAAGCTCAAAATGCATACATTGAGAGTTTTTTTCAAAACAAAACAAGTCAGAGATTAGAGCTCCCATGAGGACTTATTTCACCCATTATCTCTCCTACTCAACCAAAAGAGGGGACCACACTGAGGAGTGGATAATTTTCCCATATAAGGTCATGAACTCCTTGATTCAAAATTTTCACATGAGGGAAATAAGGAAGAAAAAATGAGAGGATAAAGCAGGTGAGGAGAGAGACAATGCATGAAAAATATATGGTTGACAATCATCCTTACTTTTAAAGGGCTCAATGGCTAATATATATCTTGTTTTTTTTATTGATATCATATGCAACCAATGAAAACTTACTCAAATAAGGATAAACCAATGAAAAGACTACAATGAAGCTTAAAATTTGACCCCATTGGTGGAGATCTTTTTTATGGTTGCCTCCTTATTTTTAGGTGAAAAATGTCCCACTCTAAGGGGGGAGATGTCTCTTCTCTTTAAAGCCCATTTGCTAGAGAAAAAAAGGGCGGACAGGTAGAGAATAAAGGAGGCAACATAGACTGGATAAGTAAATTTTAATGAAATCTAAGACATTCACTCTAAGGCATGTTGATCCAACAATCGAGAAAAAATAATTGCAAAACATAGTATTTTGGACAAGGAAACTTCAAAGCAATCACATCCAATCAATCCCAAGTCATGTATGATCCAAGGGTGAAGAAATGAAAAGGAGTTAAAGCTTAACCCTAGCCATTATCTCACATTCCATATATGGAGATTCAAGATAATTACTTGTATGCCACTTGATTTGAGATAAAATTTGGAGGAAACTTTTGGCCATTTTGTAATCTTTATCCTCCCATCTCCACCAATCAAGGAAGAAGGACAAGCATCCAACCATCCATCCAAAACCGGTGTTGTGATTTTAAGTTAAACACCCAAGCACATGAACCAATTGTAGTAATTCACGTGAGGAGGTCAATCTCATGAGGAATCGAACAAGTGTGATATTAGCAGCACTTACTTTAAATTATCTAACCCAGCCAATGATCATGATATTTTTAACCTAAACTAATGATGGAAACTAAACATATGAAAATGGAATTATGTTAAAACATAAAACATGCTAAAATCAACATTTTCCTTACTAAGAATTAGAACTAATTCAGATGCAAACTAGTTAAATAATGACATCTAAACTAAACTATCAAACTAACTAAAGTAATTACTAATCAAGCAAGGAAAAAGAATACCCAAGAATAATGTATATGACCATGGAATGATTCCTTGGGTAGGAATGAATCTAATTAACTACTTTGAAAATATAGAACATGCAATCTAATTCAATCATCAAAGAAGCAATCTAATAATTAGTTAGGCTCTTACAAAATCAAGTGACCACAAAGTGTATGGTGGTGGAAATTAAGCACAACAAATCATAAAGAAAATTTTCATCACACTATTTTGATCATTCACTTAATGGAACATGAAAACCATGGAATTAAGAAATTCTAATACAAGAAAACACTCAAGAATGAAGACTAATAACTGTTGGACATAAGTATGAATTGAAAACTCCAATGAACTTCATTAAATTACTTTACAATCCATCAAAATAAATCCCACAATACAAGTAATCCAAATATGGAAATTAAGTCTTGTTGTAGTGAATTATACTTTATCATAATCAACCCAAAACGGATAAGCTAATCCTTCTTCAATGTTCCAACATCAATCATGAAAAGGAAAGCATAGAAATCAAGAGAAAATCCACTAGAAAGTTAAGGAAAGCAAGAAGAGATTTCAATGAAACTATAGGAAATCTAAAGGCAATGAAAAAATAGGGAAAATGATAGATTACAAGTGGCTTTTCCCTTGGCTATCACTTCAAGGAAAAATCAACCTTAGATCTAGAATAAACAAGCAAGAGGAACTAATAGAATGGAAAAGCATTAAACTAAGAAATAGTGGATGTTAAGAACAAGTAAAGAGAGAAAGATCTCAATATGAATCAACTAACCTTTCAAAGAAGAACTAAAGGAACCAAGGCCTTGAAATCAAGCATGGGACATTAGGACAATATGAAAGCCACCCAAGGAGATTATTCATCAAAGAAACGAGGTAAGAAGAGGATTGAAGTAAAAGGACATCCTCCCCAAGGTGGCAGATACGTCTTTTTTCTTCCAAAAGTGATCCCCTATTCTTCTCTTCCTATCCTATTTTATAGGTTGTTTCCTTAGTTTTCTAGGGCATCCTATGATTTCTAGGGTGTCTTAAGGTTATGGTATGGTGGGGATGAAAAATAAAGAGAATTAGATGGTTAGGATGGGTGGTTAACTAGGCTTTTAAAGAGATACAAGTAGCTATCACTTTCTTCTTCTTCTTTTTCTTTTTTTAATTATTGAGGTGGGGAGATGACATTTTTTTAGGAGGAGGCATCTCCCTCTTTAAAAAATTGTTGAGCACCTTTAAAATAGAATGTTGGGTGCATGGGATGAAGTAAGAAATACATAGGTAGAGGGAAGGATAGGAAAAGTTAGGAAAGAGGAGCGAGATGGAGAAAAGTAACTGCCTAGGGCATTTCCTAGGAAGTGGGGATTGGTTGGGTGATTTGGATGGGATTTTACGAAGGTGGAGAGTTCTTAGAAAGATAGGACTCTTGAATGGAAAGTGAAATTCATGGTGCGTCTTAGTGGTGAGGTGAAAATTGAGAAAAAAATGAAAAAAACATGGAAAAACATAAAAAATGAAGGTGCCTCTTCCTATTGGTCCCCATGCTACCTTATACTAGTGAAATTTTCCTTAAATCTCTTCAAAATATCCCCACAAATTCCAATCATGGCCTTCCATTTAGCTTAGCTCATGTGGCTTAGATAGCTAACTTTGAGGCTTTATGGAGGGCTTAGATGGCTCCCATGGCTTAGCTTGAGGGTTCAATTCCTTAGGTTTGGAAGTTGGCTTCTCCTTAACTTGTCTCCTTGTTGATGGCTTGAATATGACTAAGTGGGTTAAGTGAAACACATGAAAAGGTGGTAGATCCACTACTTGTTCTATAGACGATCTTGACCTTGATCTCATGTTGGATTGATGAATTTTAGGCTTTGACTTGATCTTTTGATCTTGATCTTCCATTTTCATCCCACCATATTGCTTGCTATAAAAAGGTTATAAACTCTAATTAAATCCTATAAAAATATGACTAATCATATACTTACCTCAAATTAGCCTTCGGAACTACAAAATATCAATTTTTTAGACATTAGGTAAAAAATGCATGTGTTACAGATTTTGGTCAAAAACTTATTTTTTCGCTATAAGTAATAAAGCATGGGTAACTAATTGGGTGGTTTTTATGCAAAATTAGAAACTTATCAGATCCCCCCCCAACCATTGCTAGTATTAAGCAAAACAATTCAAAAATCATTTTACAAAAAATAAATACAAAGTGCCACTTTTGTAAGCACTCACGATTGCATTTAGCACATGTAGCAATCCCTTCAACACCTAAGTTACGCTATTGGATTAGTTTGGTCTCTTGAGGATTTGCAGTGAATATACCTACAAAATTCATAAATTTTTACGCAAGTCCTTTATTCATCTGAACCAATTTTCTCCTATTTAGTTTATATTAAATTTCTAACTTTAGCGTGTTAATAAAGATGAACAAAAAGCCTCAAAATCCTACCCTTGAACTAAAGATATCCCATTATATCATTAAACTTCAGAAGGTAAGTGCATGCTATAGCTGATATATAATTATAGTCTCCAAGTCAAATATAACCTGAATTACTATCGAAATGCATGCTTTGACTTGAATTCTCACGGGATATACTTATCACTCAAAAAGAAGTCACTCAGAAAGGTTATCATCTCTCATCAATATGTGAGTAGAATATTGTTCATCAAATTCAAAAATCTCATATATTCCATAACTTAGAAAGAATGATAATAATGGTCTCATGAAAGGACATTAACTACCAAGAATGTTCCACTCCACCAAACTGCCTATTCATTTATAACCATATCTAAGCCATACTACTCCTAAGATCAAGTTAGGACTTCTATTAGGATGAAACATAGGCTTAGGTAAGGGTTATCAAAAGAATGTGTATGAAGGTAAACAGAGGTTGTCTGAAAATTATGTAAAGGTCTTTTATCAGTGTATTTAAAACTTTTCTACTTTTCCTTGCAAGAGTGAACATTCTTCTTTTTCATTGGCTATCTTTTGTTTCTCTTTCTCTTAAATTTATATATAACCTTTTTAAAACTTTACGTCTTTTTAATCTTGATGTTCATCTCTTGAATTGTAATTGTAATAACCCCAATTTTTGTAAATTGATTGAGAAAATCAATAAGGTATGAGGATTCAAAATTTTTGGGCTACAATATTAGGTTATTGGAAATTTTCTTTTTATAGAAATTAAAACATTATTTAAAACTTAAAATTTATGAATGTACTTGAAAAATTGATCAAAATGACACTAAGTACATTCAATTTTGAGTTAAAATGCAAAACCCCTAATTTTCTTCATTTTTATAAATAAAGGGTAAAATGATAATTTTACCCATAATCGAGATCTAAGAAATCAATATTTAGAATTTACTTAGAAATAAAATTCCAACGCCACTAAGTATGCTCAATTCCTAGTTAAGGAGGATAAAATGGATTTTTCTCCATAAAAGGGCAAAATGGTCCTCTCACACCCTGTGAGGCCCACAAACGAATGCAATGGCCAAAAAACATGTAATGAGTGGTCAAACCACTACCATCTTCTAGTGAAGAAGATCCAATGTTAATTTAATATTTAAAAGAATTGAAACATAAATATTACAAGTAATTATGAAAAATTCAAAAACATCTACAAATACGGGTGCAAAAGTCCTCAAAAAATGTTCATTAAATTTCCTAGAAAATTATGTTACTTACTCTGAAAAACCATATCTAGATTCATTCCCAAATTCGTAAAACTCCCAAAAATCTCTCTTCCTTCACTTTCTCTCTCTTCTCTCAAGATTGTAACAAGAGACTTGAATTCAATTAAGTACTCTATTCCAAATCAAATCTCACAAATCGCACCATTCATATTGTCCTAGACTACCTTATCTACAAAACTCCCAAATCAATTTCAAGATCCAAAGGTGCAATCAATGGAAACTCACAAAACAAGTGGGTATCAAGCTATCTTATCATCAAAGGGATATCTATTTAAAATTGAGATGCAAAATCTATGTTTTTCTCCAATCAGGCAGGTGGAAACCCTTTCCACACTTGTTTCATGTTGTTTTATGTAATTTCTATTTTTCTAAAATTAATTTTAGATTAAAAATATTAAAAATCAAGTAACGGTAAGAACCCTTCATTTTTGGATGATGGAGGGCTCAGATGGAAAATATGAACTGTCCAATCAATCCAAAAGGGTCCAAAACCCCTAGGATAGAATTTTGAAGAAAAATTATTAATTTTAGGGCCATTAATTCAAGGCGATTTAATTGGACGGTCCAAAACGGACTGTCTGATCTCCCTTAAGAGATCAGGCTCCCAGGACATCGCACAGAAACAGACCTTGCAGGAGTGTCTCCGCATGCGACACTGTCCTGACAGAACGACCAGGTGATAGTTGGTCCCTAGATGTGCCTTACGGTGTGCGTCCTGGTGGTAGGAGCGTGGCAATCGTTCCACCCAACTGGCCACAACTGTCCTTTTCGCTTGGCCCAGATCAAATGTGGACCATCAGAACGACTATGAACTTCAGTCCTTAATTGCGGAGTCATCTGAACTCCAAATTAAGATCAAAAAGATGCTATGGAAAGCCTGTAACGTCTATTTTCTTTTGGAATCATAAAATTTAAAAAAATCCTGAAGAAACTTTATGTTTTGATGAATTAAGATTCCAATTTTGATGAGCTTCAAGATCTTAGATGATCAGATCTTTGGAATCTACTACAATGATGATATAATGTTAAAATCAAGTAATATCCATGATTTATTTTGACAGATCTAACATAAAATGAGGAATCTACCCTTTATGGTAGAAAAACCCTAAAAATATAAAAGGACCCACTTGATCAATAGGATCAGTCATGATCAGACCCTTGGGATGGATTGAGTGAATAGGATTATGAGGGAATCCATTGAGATCATGGATTAAATATGACAAAAACAAAGGGATATAATCTTCGGACCTTAATGGAGTAAAAGCCCTAAAATTAATTAAAACCCTTGATTAAAAGGAAAATATCTAAGATCTAATGGTTAGATCATAAGTAAAAGTTTCTAATAATCTTAATATAATTAGTTTAATTGTCATTTATTTTATAATAGAATTGTAAATGTGATTTATGTTGTAAATTAGGAAGCATGATAGTATAATTCCTATATGTTAGCATGCTATGCTCTATATGCTATTAGATTAATATAATAGGTTGGAAAATTTAATTATCCTAAGGCCATGTTAGTTTAAATTTGAGATTATAGCATGATTCCATTTTATTAGTAGTAAATTTCATGTATTTCATAACTTAGAATCATGCTAGTTTAAGTATTGTTTTATTTCATTAGGTTAAGTTGCATTCATAAGAAGCATGTTAGTATAAATAGTTGTTAAATTTATATTGGATTTATGCTTTAAAGTTTATGATTTATTTATTGTCAAATTTTATTATTAGATTCAAATGTTAAGTAGTTGTTAAGATATATTGAGCATAAATTACCAAAAATGTAAACTAATGGAATATAGAGATTCATGGATAAATAAAGTGAGTGAATGACTTTGACTTAATAGTAGTAAAGGTTATAGTTAGTAGGACAATATAAGTATTATCAAATCCTGACCCAAACTAGGAGAATAATAAACCCCATGAATGACATTTTAAATGTTCATGGATTTAATTAAAATTAATTCGAAAGAGTACTTAGGGTTAAAATGCACATAGGAACCGTATGAAAGGTTGAGCTAAGGTCACTCTAGTGAATGTTGAACATGGTGGCCAAAGGGGTTCTCTAATAGAGCCTCGCTCTTCCCCTACCTTCCATTGACGTTTGTGAGGTCTAAATGCCTCCTTACATGAGGATTGAAGTAACCACTTTGTGTTCAACCATTTAGCCAATAAGCCTTAGCCAATTCAAAATAAGAGGAGCAGTCTAGACTAAGGATGAAATAAGCTATCTTCAACCTGTAAAACATTAACTGGTTGAATAATAATAATAAGAGCATAAAAGGTTAGTGAGTTATCTAACCCTAATAAAAATTGTAAGTAGGATAAGGATGATAAAAAAAGATCCATGGGATCTTGAATGGTTAAGAACAATAAAAAGAAATAAATACTTCTTGATGATGATATATATATATTTCTTCTAATTTAAAAGATCTTAGATCAAATAGAATATAACATCTGAACCCTTGATCGAATATGATTCAAGGAAGAGAACCAAGATCATCTTGCTTAGGGATGATCAAACGAGTGAGCTTAGATCAAAGAAGAACTAGATTATAGAAGATCTAAGCCCTTGATCTTTATCAATAAGTATAAATTGTTGATTGAAGGATCTATGAAAGGTCAAGATCAAAGAAAGGAATACACAAAGACTTAGAATAGAAAATACTTACATCTAAAAGATTAAAAGATCATTCTAACCATCAGATCTATTGATCAATAGGACAGACACTATATGAGGAACATAGATCATGATAGGACAAAAGATCTAGATCCTTTATGTGAAAGGACAAAATTAAACAAAGAATATACATGGGATAAAAAATTTAGGATTAGTCAGATTGTATAAATATTGACAATATGAATGGATTTACAGATTTTATACGTCAATTAGGATCATGGAACATTTGAAAAGATGAATCACTACTTGAAGGTAGGAGGATTTTATGAATGCATCTACATGGGAAGTATATGTTGAATACATGATCTTATGTCCAGAAATGTTGACAAGTATAATGTTAATACTTGTATTAAATCCCCTGAAACCCTTATGATCCAACCAAACACATATGAAATAGTTAACTTAGAATTGAGGAATAGAAGATAAGTGAATATGGAACTAGAAGATATTCCATACCTAAGTAAGCAGACAGATTATCTAATATACATGAAACCTATTTTACATACAAGCATGGAGGCTTGTGCTTTTGTTTTAAATAGGCATAAGCTTGGGGATGCTATGCTAGGGGAGTTATGAGTGTTTGGCCTCCCGCTTCCCAAAATTTGATGATATGATGATACCTTGCCCGATGAGAAGCTAAAAGTCAAGTTGGGCAATTATGCGAAGGCCACCAGTGTGAAAGTTCTGTCTCCCCATATGGGTAGTGACACAATATTTTCCATCATGGTATTAGTGGTGAACAAGGCAATTATCCGAGCATGCTAATACAGATCAGACTGCAGCATAGCAGTCCTTTAATTATTTTGCACTATGATGCATATGAGATAGGCATAGTGAAATGTCTTATGTTTTGGCATGATGAAATGGTAGTCTAATACCCGAGCAATTTACACTATTTTTAACAAAAATTGAACATTCTATAGGAAATAAACTGAGTTAAATGTTTTGCTTTATTTAAAATAGTAAACAAAGGAATTTGTGAGGAAACTTGGTACCATTAGATTCTACTCGAAAAATGGAATCCAACACCTCAAAAATGACCCAAAAGAGTTTGTATGAAGAAGTTACAGCCATTTAAAGATAGGGGTATTTCTGAAAATTAAACAGAAAAAGGAAAAAGGACGAAAAATGCAGGGGGCCATTTTGATAACGGCACCCCCTGTCGTCTTCAACCTCTAAACCCCTCCAAAAACACATTTTTCCTGATTTCTATAGAATACACCAGGGGAAATGGCAGCACCGCCATTGAGGGGTACTGCCTTCTCCCCTCTATAAAAACCCCATCTCCCCCCTCTTCAAAATTGCATTTTTTCCAGCCGTTTGAGACTGGGGTTTCCGGTAAAATTGAAAACCTGTCTCAACCCATCTCCCTACATTTTTTTGGCAATGGCCAGGCCCTAGTCAGGCCAGCCATTCCCTTCCCGTCTCCCCATTTCCCCTCTCTTCTTTGTTCCAATCTGGGCATTGCGGTTTTTCGCCTTCTTCATGGTTTTCGGAGAGTAGGAGCTTCAGGGTGAAGAATAGGCGCACCCATCGGCGATGGGTACTCTCCCAGACCACCTAGGTAAGCCCCCCACCCCTTCCTATTTGGTTTTGCTTCTTCCCTGCCCAGATCCACGCCGAATCTGGGTGTTTTCTGGCTGGAGAGATGCTGTGGAAACCGAACAAGACCGGTTTCCTCTGAAACCCGTCCAAAAGCAGTTGTCACGGGACGCACCCTGTGACGCATCCCCTAGGGCTAGCATCACGCAAGCATGCGGCAGGATTTTGACTCGTCCAAGATGCGCGGGGCGTCCTGGGTACCAAGACACGAGCCGCCTGCTTCGAAGGCACATTTGCAAAACGTTGACTGGGACGAGTGCTGAGGCGCACTACTTGGGCATGCATGTGCGCGTGCATACACTGTCCCAGGTGCAGCCTTCAGGTGCGCGTGCGACATGGGGCACGGGGTCCTAGCTCGATCAGGGTGCATGGGGTGCCCTGGGAGCTGAGACGCGCCATGCTACAAGGTGCATTTGTGCGATGATGCGCGTCATAGCGCATCACTTGAGCATGCATGTGCGCGTGCAAAACGTGGTCCCTGGCACGGCCTTTGGACGTGCACGCACGTAAGGGGCTCGCGGTTCAACCAGGATACATGGGTGTCCTGGGAACTGGGGCACGCGGGTCTAATGAGACTTTAAAGTTAGGATTAGAGGATAAATTACAGAGTTTAACTATGGAAAAGCAGATCCACACCATAAGATCTAGCCTGACGAATGAATTAAGCAAGGACCATGGACCCAATTGGCAGATCTAGCGATCTAATGTCTAAATAGAATGAAATTAATAAGGACTCCTTGTATCCATTCATACCCAGGAGTTTATAAATGAGGCCCAGGGACGGGTTAAATTGATAAAGGACGCGACTCTAGGAGACTTTGAGGTAGGTGCTCTATCGATACTAGACTTTTTAAAAGAGCCATGATTGTTTTATGCATGTTTCAAGTATAAGTTATATAACTTGTTTAACATGACTTAATTTATCTTACATATGATAAATGCTTTATGCATAGATATGTTTTGCAAATAATTGCATATACATTATGCATAGATATGTTTTGCAAACAAATGCATATATTGCATGATTTGTGAGCATTGAGTTTTTCAAAGATTGCATGTCCTTGAGGGTTACCAAAAGACGCTGGAGTGCCCAAAAGACGTTGGGTAGGCAGTTGTGAGGGCCAGACAGTTGTGAGAGGCCCAAAGAGGACAGGTTTTGAAAAAGTGGTTTTCACTTGTTTGATCTGATATGATTTGGGCTGATAAGCTCATGGGCG
Organism: Warburgia ugandensis; assembly: GCA_035236585.1. NCBI lineage: Eukaryota > Viridiplantae > Streptophyta > Magnoliopsida > Canellales > Canellaceae > Warburgia > Warburgia ugandensis. Next base: position 45,660,448 of record CP141130.1, read on the forward strand.
CTATGCCGAGACGTTTGGGTTGGCCTCCAGCCTCTACCATTATTAGGTAGATGGGTACCATGCCCAAAAAGGGCAATGTCCCTGCTTCGACTGCATGTGGTACAGGGGACTACCACTGGTGTCACGGCACTGGGTCGAAGTGTCATATGTCCTGTGGAGGCATATGACCCTGTGTCCTCAGGTACCCAGGACCACACTGCGGCGAGGTCATGGGCATGGTTGGACCCTATGGTTTGAGGATTTATTTGCATTGCATATGGCATGACATGAGATTGGTCGACCATACCAAATATCCATGAGTTGGATTCAGTGGAGCATCTTATGCATATCATTATGTTCATGATATATGATACTTTCGACTTGGATTATGCTATTCTTGAAGTCGTTAGTATTCCGATTTGACAGTGGTTTTTAATATCGACATTGACCATGATTATTCGAACATGCACATGTTTTAAAGATCATATGATTTTAAACATAGCATGCATTGCAAAACTAGTAGTGATAGAATCCTACTGAGTATAGTATATACTCACCCTATCCTTAACATTTTTCAGGATAGTTCCACTCACAAATAGAAGATGCCTCAGGGGATATTAGTGCTATGAGCAAGTGAATTAAAAAGGAGACAATTATACATGTAAGTAAACTCTCAACCCTTTGGACATGTATTTGTATTTATTTACAGTTGGGCTGTGTGTTGTGACTGGATACACCTGGGGAAAAACAATTATGATTTCTAAAGTTTTTCAAAAAACTACTTTGGTTGTTGTGAAAGCAAATGACACTCAAGGTTTTCAAAATGAGTTTAAAACAAAAGATTTTTCCATTGCATTGCATTGTTTTTCAAAATAGTGATCTTGCCTTAGGAATTTAGATATTGCATGTAAAAATGCATGAGAAAACCCGGGTCGTCATAGTTGGTATCAGAGCCCAGGTTTTATCCTTTCACAACAAATTCAAAGATGTCCAAGGGTCATAGACAATAGAAAAAATCAAGGAGAAGTAGTATAAATAGGAGTAGTAGAGATGACTACTTCTAATTGAGGATTACAATATTAATGCACAAGGCAGTTCACCATAAATAAATAGGTGAAACACAGCTTGGTCTAACAAATAATTAGGCAGAGGATAGTGCAACCCTTATCCAAAAATCTAGTCTAAGACAACTTAAGGATTAAGGATTGATGTGTAGTGGTGCAAATATAAAAACTCATATATGGATTATATTATGATAAGAATGATGAATGAAGATGTTAGTGGACTTGTTAGTAGATCTCATCAAAGGTGAGAAAATTGAAGAACCTAGATGGCTATCTTACCATCATAAAGAATATCAGAATATGAGTACACTATCACAAGGAAATGATATGAGTATGATAGAGGATGTAAAAGATAGACTTTGAGAAGATTTTGATGATAATCTAATAGGAATGAGCATACAAGATGATACTAGGGGATAATTATGACTCGTACTAGATCACAAAGGGATGGATCCTAAAAAACTTAGCTCCATTTTGGATACCTTAATTGGAGTCTTATGAAGAGTAAAGTGCTATTAAATAATAACTACCTGAGTATTATGGAGCAAATTAGAAGATGTATACAAGTGACATATTATGTGATTAAGAGAAACATAACATGAATATGATAGGGAACTATATTCGACAGTGTTACCAAAGGATTTTGATGATAATATTGGGGAAGATAGATCTGTGATAATAGATTGATCCTAACATGAACTTGTAAGAAAAGTATAGCATGGTCAAAACATCAATGCCATTATTAAGACATTTTATGAATTTTATTGAGGCTATAGGCAATTGAGGATTTCAATGATCTTAAGACAGTTGACAATTTCTTAGAAACATTCAGTTTATCATATCTGTTAAGAAAAGGAGTAGATGCAGTATCGATTATATGCAACAAAGCAGATGAAGACATTGATCTAGGTAGACAAAAATGAGGATTTTGAAAAGAAAGAAAGAGATAGAGATGTAAGTATAAGTATTCAATGAAATATTGAATATTCAAAAGAAAAAGATCATGACTTTATGGAATACATAGAATTCTATCATCTTGAATCCCATAGGAAGGTAGATCAAATAAATTCAAAGGAATAATACTAGATGAGTTGGTGATCTTATTGTAAAAGAGTATAAAAGAGAGAAAGTATATGGGGTTTAAGACTTTGAGTAGAGTATCGACTATCAGGAAATTATGCGACAAGAAATTTTCGAAGAGTAATGGTGACCAACTAGAAATTAAATTCTACAAATGGTTTGATATCAATTAATTACAATTAGATTATTATTGGATTCATTATCTTATGGGGAACACCAATGGATATAATCCATAAAAAGGAAAATTTGGTGATACCCCACCTTGCCAATAAAGTATATTGAAAAAGGAATTAAGCCGGGAACAATGACTTGTCCATTTAGCAAGAAGGGTACCATCAAGGATCAAATTGAGGTCTTACTATCATAGATTGGAAGAGCAAAAATCTTAAGACCATTATTTAGTCATTACCTTTAGAGTACTGTTGACTAAATAAAGGTATCCCACCCTAATTAATCAAGTATGTTAGTATCTATGAGTTAGTAGTCGAAGTTATATACTCAGAGGGATGTTATAAGTCTCTAGACTTGAGTTTTCCTTGAAAGAAATACTTGTTAGACTAAGACATTTGAGGGTATGAGGTCAGTTGATGAGGACAGTTGCAACTGAGATAGGAGCAAAAATAAGAAGTAATCTAAACCAATGTGAAAGATTTTTTCAAACCTTAATGGTTACCATGACAAGGTGAAGAAATTACTTTGAGTATGAAAAATATTGCTGACTTGGATTGGAAAGGAAGGCAAATAAGTATTGATCAATTTAGAGACCCTTGAGCTTATGACAAAGATATATCTAGAAAGAGATCAATAGGTAATCAAATAAAGTCTTTCTATATGTCTATGAAAATGTTCCATGCTTAACTGAGTGTTTTTTAAAATTTGATGATTTAACAACTTCAGCATAACTTGATGTAGTAGTTATGGAACGAGAACTGCTATTATAAGCTAAGTATGAGGAGGCACTTGAAGGATAAAATTTGAGGAATTGAGAAAATCACTACTTATGAGGATACCTCCTGACAATACAGACTGCATGGTTGATGATAAAGCCTTAATAAAAGATTGAACAATATATTGATATAGGGAATGGAAGGAGAAAAGTTGAGGTGGCGAGCACACTATAAGGTGAAGATGTGATGTTACGTGCCTTTAGACAAAAAGTTAGTTGTTATGAGCATATACCAAGTACGAAAAATCAATTGAAGGAATTTCTTAAGGACTAACCCTACTAGATTAAGTATAGAACTTTTGGACTGAAAGGTTACAAAGAAAACCATCAAGAAAAGAATAGACAAGGAGGATGATGACAAAGGAATTCAACCATGACCTAGTAAGGATAATCGGTTATAAATAAGAGTCTTTTTTCTTTACTTAAAGGAAAACATTATTGAAAATCTTAATGACAAATTGATGTGAATAGTGAGATAGGCCTCTGGACGAGAACATTTGACCCATGATGATGAATCGACCTTTAACATTTGACATGAGTTTGGATAAAATCTTCACAGAGGAAAGTGCTTAATGAATTCAATTATTATGAAATTGGATATAGAGTTAGGACATTTTACTTTCAGTATATGATAAGGTCTTCGATGTGAGATGCTGCTAATTGGCTTTCATGATTTTATGTAACTTTGGTCGAGGAATAAAGTCACATATGGAAAATGACAGACAGTTGAAATTCGAAGTTAATCAAGGGTTTGGCTGTAGAGCACATGATACCATATGAGTTATTGAAGTATCTTGGGGACAAATATAAAAGATAAGAAGCAAAGTTAGACACAATAGAAAGAAGGTAATTTTTGGACTCTTACTAATGACATATAACCAACCATTAGAAGGAGATATGAATGATGAAGAGATCACTAGATGAAAGACAAGAAGAAAAAGGGATCATTCTATGATATTCAAAAAGGACTATGGGAAATAAGATAATATGATCATGGAGTAATTTATACATAAATAAAGAAGCATGATCCTACGAGGAGGCTATCCTATACATGATAGGCATCTAAGGATTTCAAGAAAGATGAGTTACAGCTAGAAACCGGTATCGTTAAACTGGCACCTATGAGAGTATGCATTAGAGTACATAGCGAAAGAGGCCCTTATAGGTAAGGCCTTATAGAAGGAACAATAGAAATGATAAACTGAGGTTGAGCCTATATTTGATTCCTAAGGGGGGAATGCATTCACCAAGAAGTTATCCAAAAGACAAAATACCTTGAAGATGATAATTTACAGAATTTCGAGGACGAAATTCTTTTAAAGGGGTAATAATGTAATACCGGAGCAATTTACACTATTTTTAACAAAAATTGAACATTCTATAGGAAATAAACTCAGTTAAATGTTTCACTTTATTTTAAATAGTAAATGAAGGAATTTGTAAGTAAACTTGGTACCATTAGATTCTACTTGAAAAATGGAATCCAATGCCTCAAAAATCACCCAAAACGGAGTTTGTATGAAGAAGTTACAGTCATTTAAAGATAGGGGTATTTCTGGAAATTAAACAGAAAAAAAGGACGAAAAACGCAAGGGGTTGTTTTGGTAACAGCACCCCCGGTCGTCTTCAACCTCTAAACCCCTCCAGAAACCCATTTTTCCTAATTTCTCTAGAATACACCAGGGGAAATGGCGGCACCACCATTGAGGGGTACCGCCTTCTCCCCTCTATAAAAACCCCATCTCCCTCCTCTTCAAAATCGCGTTTTCTCTAGCCGTTTGAGACTAGGATTTCCAGCAAAATTGAAAACCCGTCTCAACCCATCTCCCTGCATTCTTCCAACAACAGCCAAGCCCTAGTCAGGCTGGCCATTCCATTCCCATCTCCCCATTTCCCCTCTCTTCTCTGTTTCGATCTAGGCATTGGGGTTTTTTCCCTTCTTCACGGTTTTCGGCGATCAGGAGCTTCAGGGTGAAGAATAGGCGCACCCAACGGCGATGGGTACTCTCCCAGACCACCTAGGTAAGCCCCCCACCCCTTCCTATTTTGTTTTGCTTCTTCCCTACCCAGATCCACGCTAGATCTGGGTGTTTTCCGGTTGGGGAGACGCTGTGGAAACAGGAGAAGATGGGTTTCCTCTGAAACCCGTCCAAAAGCAGTTGTCACGGGACGCACCCCGTGACGCACATGAGTGACGCGTCCCCTGGGGCCAACATCGCACGCACGCAAGCATGCGACAAGCTTTTGACTCATCCAAGATGCGTGGGGCGTCCTGGGCACCAAGACACGGCCCACCTGTGTCGAAGACGCATTTGCAGGACGTTGACTGGGATGCGTGTTGAAGCGCGCTACTTGGGCATGCATGTACTTGTGCGTACATTGTCCCAGATGTAGCGTTCAGGTGCGCGCACGACATGGGGCACAGGTTCTGGCTTGACCAGGGTGCACGGGGTGCCCTGGGAGCTGAGACGCACCATGCTACAAGGTGTGTCCGTGTGATCATGCGCGTCATAGCGCGTCACTTGAGTATGCATGTGCGCGTGCGAAACGCTGTCCCTGGCACGGCCTTTTAGTGCGCATGCACTTAAGGCGGTCGTGGTTCCATCAGGATACACAGGTGTCCTGGGAACTGGGGAACGCGGGCCTAATGAGACTTTAAAGTTAGGATTAGAGGATAAATTATAGAGTTTAACTATAGGAAAGTAGATCCACACCATAAGATCTAGCCTGATGAATGAATTAGGCAAGGACCATGGACCCAATAGGCAGATCTAGCGATCTAATGTCTAAATAGAATGAAATTAATAAGGACTCCTTGTATCCATTCATACCCAGGCGTTTATAAATGAGACCCAGGGACGGGTTAAAGTGATAAAGCACGCGACTCTAGGAGACTTTGAGGTAGGTGCTCTATCGCTACTAGACTTTTTAAAAGAGCCATGATTGTTTTATGCATGTTTCAAGTATAAGTTATATAACTTGTTTAACATGACTTAATTTAGCATACATATGATAAATGCTTTATGCATAGATATGTTTTGCAAACAAATGCATATATTGCATGATTTGTGAGCATTGAGTTTTGAAAGATTGCATGTCCTTGAGGGTTACCAAAAGATGCTGGAGTGCCCAAAAGACGTTGGGTAGGCAGTTGTGAGGGCTAAGCAGTTGTGAGGGACCCATAGAGGATAGGTTTTGAAAAAGAGGTTTTCACTTGTTTGATCTGATATGATTTGGGCTGATAAGCTTGTGGGCGCTATGCCGAGAGGTTTGGGTTGGCCTCTGGCCTCTACCATTATTAGGTAGATGGGTACCATGCCCAAAAAGGGCAACATCCCTGCTTCGACTGCATGTGGTACAAGGGGCTACCACTAGTGTCACGGCACTGGGTCGAAGTGTCATATGTCCTGTGGAGGCATATGACCCTGTGTCCTCAGGTACCCGGGGACCACACGGCGGCGAGGTCGTGGGCATAGTTGGACCCTATGGTTTGAGGATTTATTTGCATTGCATATGGCATGACATGAGGTTGGTTGACCATACCAGATATCCATGAGTTGGATTCAGTGGAGCATCTTATGCATATCATTATGTTTATGATATATGATACTTTCGACTTGGATTATGCTATTCTTGAAGTCGTCAATATTCCAATTTGACAATGGTTTTTAATATCGACATTGACCATGATTGTTCGAACATGCACATGTTTTAAAGAGCATATGATTTTAAACATAGCATGCATTGCAAAACTAGTAGGGATAGACTCCTATTGAGTATAGTATATACTCACCCTATCCTTAACATTTTTCAGGATAGTTCCACTCACAAATAGAAGATGCCTCAGGAGATATTAGTGCTACCAGCAAGTGAATTAAAAAGGAGACAATTATACATGTAAGTAAACTCTCAACCCTTTGGACATGTATTTGTATTTATTTACAATTGGACTGTGTGTTGTGACTGGATAGACCTGGGGAAAAATAATTATGATTTCTGAAGTTTTTCAAAAAACTACTTTGGTTGTTGTGAAAGCAAATGACACTCGGGGTTTTCAAAATGAGTTTAAAACAAAAGATTTTTCCGCTACATTGCATTGGTTTTTAAAATAGGGATCCCGCCTTAGGAATTTAGATATTGCATTTAAAAATGCATGAGAAAACCTGGGTCATCACATGTAGGTAATTGAATATTACCAGTATTTCCCAAGAAGGGAAATTCCTAATAGAGGACTAGCTGAAATACTAATTTCTCATAGTAGAAAAAATTGATCATCTTAGTTGGGAATGTTATTTGACTACTTTCATAAATTTGATGGATTTACCCACATATATTATGTATGTATAAGGACTTACATATATGAAAAAGTAAAGAGATTGATACATGAGTATATTTATGAATAATGGGATTATGAAGTATTAGAATTATACTGTTAAATTATTATGCTTCTTGAATCCCCTACCAAGCATAGCTTTATGAGATATTGTAAATATTTGAATATTTACAATATCTCACATACAGAGAAGGAGAGTTAGGAGCTCAAGATTGTAGAAGACTTGAAGAGAATAATCTTTAGGGTATACCCCTTAAAGACATGTATTTGAGAGTATTTTATTGTAATGAGAATTTCATTGTATGGTGAGCTTTGAGTTTTGGATTATGTAATTTGGATAAGTATTGTAATGGATTTGGGCTATACTGTGAACCACTGGATGGATTTTGGTAATTAATAAAAGTATATTCCTTCAATGGAATTTTATCTTGTACAAAAATTCTACTTATGTTATGTATGAAGTGATGACTTGGGTTTTTCAAAACATGTTCTAAAGAAAAGAATTTTCACTACTTTGTTTTTCAAAAAAAATTTTGCCACTAAGGGCCCTGCCTTTGAAAAATGTATTATAAAATTTGTTACAAAAACCTGAGTCATCATAGTTGGTATCAGAGCCATTCATCTAGTCACACTACAGTACAAATATGTCCAAAGGAGTGATGATAATACAATTTTAGATTAAGATAGAAATAGTTGTAGAGAATACTGATAGAAATTTTGGTTTATGAGCAGATGCCACCAAAGAGAGTCACAAGGCTGATAGCTCAAAATACTCTAGAAGACAATACGGAGAGATTAACCATGAATAATGTGGAAAAGATGGTAACAAGGGTATTGAGGAACCTTCTTCCTCACATTCAACAACCCCAAAGTTCATCACCTCTAATAGAGATACCAAGTACTCAGGCTCAGGCTAAGGCTCAACTTAAAGTAAGAAACAATACACCAACACCAGCACCAGCAACTCCCACACTAGAATAGGGTCAATCTTCCCTTGTACCAAGTGATGAAGTTAGAAAGTCCCCATTAGCACCAGAAAAGGTTGAAAAAATGATGGAGAGATTTCAAAAGATGGCTATGGTGTATAATGGCAAGGGCAAAGCTGAGAAGGCTGAGGAATGGATATATGAAGTAGAAAGGACTTTTAGTACACTAAGTACTCCTCCATAGTTGAAGGCTAAATTTGCCACCTATCTATTAAAACCAGAAGCTGCATTTTGGTGGAGATCAGCTAACAATACCTTCTTCTCAAATTCTAAAGATACTACATGGGAGGAATTTAAGGAAGTCTTCAACCACAAATATTTTCCTTCTCATGTACAAGCAAGAAAGCTGATAGAGTTTCTAGAACTTAGACAAGGGAACATGTCAGTGGTAGATATGATAATAAATTCATGTATCTCCTGAGATTTGTTACTCATGTGTGTAACACTAAAACACACATAGTGAATCAATTCATAGAAGTTCTGCACCTAGGGATGAAAGTAAAGATATTTGTACTAAACCTATGACCTTGGCGGAGTGTGTGCAAATGGCTTCCAAGTTTGAAGAAGAATATAAGAAGAGTCAAACCACCAAGTTTGGTGGAGCAGGAAACTATAATCCAAAGCCCTTTTAGAAGAATAGAAGACCCTAGAACAATTTTTAAGCCCCAAAGAAATCAAAGGAATAATGCACTAGGAAAAAATAAATGACCATGTCCAAGATGTAGAAAATTCCACCATGGCAATATCTGCCCTAGACCTGGACAACAACACCCACAACAGTTTCCGATCAAGTGCAATAATTGTGGAGAGTGTGAACACATTGCCACCTACTATACCAAACCACTAGCGGTTAAGGAGGCAAAACCAGAAATTGACCTCAACACGAACGGTCTTTGCCATCACTAACGGCTAAGTTGAAACATCAAATGTGGTGATTGAAGGTACATCACTTGTAGCTGACAACTATGCCAAAGTATTGTTTGATTCTGGATCTACGCATTCCTTTATATCTTGCGTATTTGCATCTAGTATGCAACTAGCAGTGAAAAACCTGGGATTTAATCTAGATGTAACAACTCTAGTTGGAAAAACAATTAGATTACAAGAATACTTGCAAAATGTACTTGTAGAAGTATTGGGTAAAAGAATGGACATATACCTCATTTTACTAAACATGGGGGACTTTGACATCATGCTAGGTATGGACTAGTTAGCAAAATACTGGGTAGTTATGGACTGTCACAAGAAGAAAATCACATTTAGCATACTTGCTGGGGAAGTATTAGTATTGTATGGGAAACACAATGATTAGACAAATCCATTATCTTAGCTATGAAGGTTGTTAAACATATGTCCAAGGGGTGTCAGGCATTTCTAGTAACAATAGTTGCTTTGGATGTTGAACAGCCTAGGATAACAGAAATTGAAGTAGTCAGGGAATTCCAAGATGTTTTTCTTGAAGAACTCCCAGGATTACCCCCACATAGAGAAATTAAGTTTCGGATTGAAGTAATTCCTGGTACAACTCCAATTTCTAAAGCACCTTATAGGATGGCCCCACCATGGGGAGCACCAGTAATATTTGTGAAGAAGAAGGATCGGTCTATGGGATTGTGCATTGATTACATAATGTTGAATAGTGTCACAATGAAAAATAGGTATCCCTTATCTTGCATTAATGATCTCTTTGATCAACTCCAATCTGCTAAGGCCTTTTCCAAAATCGACCTTAGATCAGAATATCATCAATTGCATATTAAGGATGAGGACATACCCAAGTCAACATTCAAAATTTGGTATGGCATTATGAGTTTCTAATCATGTCTTTTGGGCTGACTAATGCACCAACAATGTTTATGGATCTGATGAACAGAATCTTCAAGGAATTTTTGGATAAATTTGTGATTGTATTTATTGATGATATACTAATTTACTCTACCAGTATCAAGGAACATCAAGAACACTTACAAATTGTACCAAATACCCTTAGAACACATAGTAAATTTAGTAAGTGTGAATTCTGGCTAGAGCAGGTCAATTTCTTGGGTCATGTAATTTCCAAGAATGGGGTAGAAGTGGACCCCACCAAGGTTAATCAGTAATGAATTGGGAGAAACCTAAGACAGAAGCCAAAATACATAGTTTTCTTGGATTGGCAGGATACTACCATAGATTCATTCAAGGATTTTCCTGTATAGCCTTTCCTTTGACTGCATTGACTAGAAAAGGGGTACAATTCACTTGGATAGAAGAGTGTGAAAAATAGTTTCTAGGAGCTAAATAAGAGGTCAACTATAGCACCAGTATTGACTTTGTTATCAGGAAGTGGGGGATATGAAATATATTGTGATGCTTCAAGCAAAGGGTTAGGAGATGTATTGATGCAAAATGGGAAAGTCATTGCTTATGCATCTAGACAATTGAAGAAACATGAAATAAATTACCCAGTACATGCCTTGGCAGCTGTAATTTTTGCATTGAAAATTTGGAGACACGATTTGTATAGAGAAAATTTTAGTGTATTTACAGATCATAAAAGTCTCAAATACATCTTCACTCGAGTTGATTTGAACATGAGACAAAGAAGATGGATGGAATATATTAGACACTACTATTTCACCATCCAATACTATCCTGGAAAAGCGAACATAGTAGTTGATGAATTAAGTAGATAGCCAAGTGCTGTACTCACAAACATTACCATTAAATTAGCTTTTGTAGAAAGAGTCCTTAAAGCCCAAGAAGAAGATACAGTAACTCAGGAATTGTGTAAAAAGACAGGATTTGTAAGGGTACAGATGGGGGCATATATTGTTAAGAGAGATTGGTGGTTCCTTTAAATACAGGCTTGAGGAAGGAACTGTTACAAGAAGTCATCAGTCAAAATTTTCCATACACCCTTGGGATATAAATGTAATAACCCCAACTTTTGTAATTAATTGAGAAAATCAATAAAGTTTGAGTTTCAGATATTTTGGGCTGAAATATTAGGGTTATTTAGAATATACCTTTTATAAAAGTACAATCAAATAATAAGACATGAAAAATTGAAATTAAATTTATCAAACCCTTCAAAATGACTTTAAGCACGACAAATTCTGAATTCGGATGAAAAATCCTTAAGTTTCTTCATTTCGTGGACAAAAGGGTAAAATAGTAATTTTACCCAAAAAAATCAAAATCACCCAAAAATCAAAATATGAAACATCAAAATTTAGAATGTACTAAGAAATACGAATCCAACACCACTAAGTACACTAAAATCCAAGATCATGGGAATAAAACCCAAAATTTTATACATAAATGGCAAAACGGTCTTTTTACACCATGTGGGGCCCACATGGGGCCATCAAGGGACCCAAAAAAGAAATCTTATGAGCAGCCCACGTGAAGTCATAGGTCAACAAACACCAGTTGGTCTTGGGGAAGAAAAATGGAGCATGGGGAAGAAAAAATGGAGCATGGGAGACTTTCATTCCATTTAATAATAAAAAATTAAATATTATAATCATGAAAAAAAGACCAAAATGCCTATAAATACAACCCCAAAAACCCTCCAAAAATTCTCATAAAATCCCCACAAAATTTTCTTCACTCTCCATGAAAAATTAGACCTAGATCCCTCCCCCAAAACCCAAAATTTCCAAGAGATATCTCTCTTTTCAATTTCTTTCTCTTTTTAGATTGGAACAAGAGACCTAAAATCAATTAGGCACTATGTTCCAGGTCTAATATCATCAATTTCACCATCCAAACTTCCCACCATATCTATTCTACAAAACCCCCAAGCAATTTCAAGATCCAATGGTTCAAATAACAAAAATTTGCAAGAAAGGTGGATCTTAGGCCATATCTTCATCAACAAGGTATTCTTTTTAAATTGTGCATATAACTAAGGTTTTTTCTCCAATTAGGTAGGTGGGAATACTTTCTATAGATGTTTAATACTATTTTATGTAATTTTTAGTTTACTATAATTTATTTTGAGGATAAAAAAGGTAAAAATAAAGTAATAACAAAACCCTTAATTCAGGATTACAGAGTCCTCAGATGAAAATTCTGACTATACCAATAGATCCAGAAGGGTCCAAAACCCCTAGGGTAGAATTTTCACAACGATCGGAGACATTTTGGGCCCTCAATTGAGAGAGGATTAATTGGACGGTCCAGAATGGACTATCTGATCTCCGGATCTAACAATGCCCAAGACACACATGTGCCGCATCGTCGAAAACGGTGCATGTGGAAATGTTTCGCTCGTTTGCTGAGCGTGGGACATCATCCCAAGTGGTACGATGGCGCGTCCATCAAAACAATGAGCAGACGCACCCGACGAGCGCGCGGACGATAAGCATCCCGCTCGTCCCGTCCGTGTCCGTGGATGCCCCATGATGGCGCTTTCGAATTTCATCACAGCGGACGCACCCGACGAACCGAGCTCATTCCGCCTGACTCGTTCTGGCCGACTAATCTGGGCCGTCCGTTCCTTGGGCCTAGATCAAATCCAGGCCCTAGGAAGGATTGTGAACTTCCATATCACATTTTGGAGCCATCTGAACTCCAAATTGAGATCAGAAAGAAGCTATGGAAAGCTTGAAACGTCTATTTTCTAATTAAATGATAAAATGAACATAATATTTAGTAAAACTTTCTATATTAAAGAAACAAGTTTCCAATTACCTAGATCTTCAAGATCTGAGATGATCAGATCTTGAAAATATGTTTTAATAATGATATACTATTGAAATAAAGTGATATCTATAGTTTACTTGGACATATCTGAGATATATTAAGTGATCTACCCATTATGGTAGAAAAACCCTAAAAATACAAAGGGACCCACTTGATCAATGAGATCAAGTGTGATAAGATCCTTGGGATGGATAAAATGAATGTTGATATAATGAAATCCAAGAAATCATGGATGGATTATGACAAAAATGGATCAATATGATCTTTGGACCTTAATAAAGAAAATCCCCTAAATATAACTAATACCCTTAATTAAAGGAAAAGATCTAAGATCTAATGGTTGGATCATAAGTAAAGGTTTCTAAAAATGTTAATGTAATCAGTTTCATTTTACAAAATAGCATTTTAAATATGATTATGAAAGCATGCTAGTATAACATTTAGACTCTAGCATGATATGTGATTTCATTGTTATCATAAGGTGCTAGATTTAATTATCTTAAGGGCACTTTAGTTTGATTTCATGTCATTCTAACTTAGGACCATGCTAGAATTTCATATAAGTTTATACTATAGTATGAGATTATACCTTAAGTCCATGTTAGTGTAAATTGAGTTATTAAGTTATATTAGTTGGAAATCATGTTAGAGTAATTTTAAGTACCTTATCTCATTATCATTAAGTATTAAATTATGTAGTTTTATGCTTTGAATTTATAATTCATTTATGGTTAAATGTTATTAGTAGATCTACTTGTTATGAGATAAAGAGCATAAAACATCAAAAATGTATTCTAATGAGAAAGTAGAGTTTCATGACATAAATAAGAATGGAGTACTTTGGACTTAATTAGTAAGGGCTATAGTTAGTAGGACAATATAAGGATTATCAAATCCTTGGCCCAAACTAGGAGAAGAATAATAAACCCCATGAATGACATTATAAATATTCATGGACTTAATTAAAATCCATTAGAAAGAGTATTTAGGGTAACATGCTTATAGGAACCTTATGACAGGTTGAGCTATGGTCATTCTAGTGAATGATGAACATAGTGGTTAAGGGGGTTATCTAATAGAGCCTTGCTCTTCCCCTACCTTCCGTTGACGTTTGTGAGGTCTAAACGCCTCCTTACATGAGGATTGAAGTAACCACTTTGTGTTCACCCATTTAGCTAGTAAGCCTTAGCCAATTGGAAATAAGAGGAGAAGTCTAGATTTGGGCTTGAATAAGTTACCTTCATCCAGCACATTAACTGGTTGAATAATAATAATAGGAGCATAAAATGTTAGTAAATTACCTAACCCTCATAAAAATAGTAAGTAAGATAAGGATGATCAAACAAGATCCATTAGATCTTGGATGATCAAGAACAATAATAAATAGAATATTATATTGTACTTAGTATGCATGTTTATTAGTATGCTTGTTATAGTTCATTAGATTAGATAATCCAAACCCAGGATCAAAGATGATTTAAGGAAGAAAACCAAGATCATCCTACTTAGGGATGATCCAATAACTGAACTTAGATCAAAGAAGAACTAGATGATAGAAGATCTACGACCCTGATCTTTATCAACATGTGTAGATTGTAAATCAATGGATCTATGAAAGATCAAGATCAAGGAGATGGACATACAAAGACTTAAAGATAGAAAAATACTTAGATATGAATGATCTAAAGATTATTCTAAACATCAGATCTAGTGATCAATAGGATTGTTCATAATTTATATGTTGACAATATGTATGGATGTATAGATTACATACAATAGTCAGGATCATGGAAGATTGGGAAAAAGAGGTCAATCCTTAAAGGTAGGAGGATTTGATGAATGCATTTACATGAGATATACATGATTGTACTCATGATCTTATGTTGACAAGAGTAATGTTAATACTTGTATTAAATATCTTGAAAACCTTATGATCAAACCAAACACATATAAGATGGTTAAGGACTAAACTATAAGTGAATAGGGAACTAGAAAGTATTTCAGCTCTAAGTAAACAGACATATGGTCTGATATATATGAAATCTATTTTACATACAAGCTTGGAGGCTTGTGAGTTTGTTTTAATAGGCATAAGCCTAGGGGAATGCTATTGCTAGAGGAGTTATGAGGGTTTGGCCACCCGCCCCTTGAAATTTGATGATATGATGATACCTTGCCCAAAGAGAGGCTAAAAGTCGGGTGGTGGCAATTATGGGAAGGCCACCATTGTGAAAGTCTTGCCCCCCCATACGGGTAGTGATATAATATTTTCTACCATGGTATCAGTGGTGAGCAGGGTAGTTATCCAAGCGCGCTAGTATGGATCAGACTGCAGCATAGTAACCTTTTTTATTATTTTACACTATGATTCATATGAGAATAGGCATAGTGAAATGCCTTATGTTGTAGCATAATGAAATGCTAGGTAATTGTATATTACCAATATTTCCCAAGAAGGGAAATTTCTAGTATAAGATTAGCTGTAATACTAAATTCTCGAAACAAAAAGAATTGATCAGCTTAGTTGGGAATGATATTTGACTACTTTCATAAATTTAACTGGTTTACTCATGAAGAGTATGTATGTATATAGATATACATGAATTACAAAGTAAAGAGTAGAGACATGAATATGTTGAGGGATAATGGGATTATGAAGTATTGGAATTACATTATCAATTATTATGCTTCTTGAATCCCATACCAAGCATTGTTTGTTGAGATATTGTAAATGTTGCAATATCTCAGATGCAGGGAAGGAGAGTTAGGAGCTGAAGAAGATAGAAGACTTGAAGGTATACCCTTGAAGACATGTATTTTTCTTTGTTGAGAGTTTTATTGTATGGTGAGCTTGAGTTTTGGATTATGTAATTTGGACAAGTACTGTAATAGATTTGGCTGTACTGTGAACCACTGGATGGATCCTAGAATTTAATAAAAGTATATTCCTTCAATGGAATTTTATTTTGTACACAAATTGTACTTATGTTATGTATGAAGTGGTGACTTGGGTTTTCAAAAAAAGTTCTAAAGAAAAGAATTTCCGCTGCTTTGTTTTGCGAAAAATTTTACACTCTTAAGGGCCCTGCCTTTCAAAATACTTTACAAATCATGTTACAAAAACTTGGGTCGTCATAGTTGGTATCAGAGCGATTCATCCAGTTACAATACAGTACAAATATGTCCAAAAGAGAGATTATAATCCAAGTCTAGATTAAGATAGAAATAGTTGTATAGAGGATTGATATAAATTATGAACAGATGCCACCAAAGAGAGTCACAAGACAGGCAACTCAAAATACTCCAGTAGACAATATGGAAAGAGTAACAATGAGCAATGTGGAAGAGATGATGACAAGGGTGTTGAAGAACCTTCTTCCTCACCTACAACAAACCCAAGGTTCATCACCTCTGTAGAAATACCAAGTAGACAGGCTCAGGATCAACCTAAAGTGAGTGAATAAGAGATAAGTTATTAGTTGATGAGAAGGAGTTATGTGATAAAGTCATTAGTTAAGAGATGAGTATAGAAGGAATTAACTCATTAGTGAAGGATAAGTCTTGAAAGAGTAGCCTCATTTGTTGAAGAGGATGTAAAGAGTTGACTCATTAGTGAGGAAAGAGTTAAACTCATTAGTTGAGGAATATGTAAAGAGTTGACTCATTAGTGAGGAAAGAGTTAAACTCATTAGTTGAGGAATATGTAAAGAGTTGACTCATTAGTGAAGAAAGAGTTAAACTCATTAGTTGAGAATGAGTACAGAAAGAGTTAGTGTTATGAAGGAATAGTATAGTATAAGTAGATATTGCTTAGTGAAAGGACTAGAAATACTACTTAGCAAATAAGAATTCCAATAGAGGGAATAATAAGATATAGAAATCCATAGGGAAAACATTACAATAGATGTAAGGTATGATGTTCAGGTCTAACCTAAAGTCCTAAGTAAACATATAAAGTACGTTAATACTAGTATGTATATAACCATTATTAAGTGAAGTATGTATATAACCATTACTAAGTGAAATGGAGATAAAGAGAAAAAAGTGACAAATTGGAAAATAAGATGGAAAAAAAAATATATATTTCAACCTTATAGAAAAGGTGAAATGGAGATTTATGAGAAATAAGTGTTAAAGATGAAAACATTAGAAGTATTGTAAAATTCAAAGTTAACATTATATATATAAAGAAATATAAATGTAGGAATTAGAATTGCTGCATGTATAGTATTATGGAAATTAGTTAAATGAAATTAATCATCAAAATAGAGAGGATATGGCTTGAAAGAAATTTAAGGAGATACGTGAGAAAGTTCAAAATTTGTAAATGAGAATAGTTTGAAATAAATATGAGTAAGGAGTTAAGCAAGTATTTTTCTCCAAAATTAGTGAGGCAAAGGATTTAGTGGAGAAATGATAAAATTTTAGAACATGAAGAGATGATCTTTGATATTAGAATAAAATGAAAAGGAAAAAGAGAGTCAGATATGTTAAAGGGACAAAAATATGATCCCAAACTTATTAAGAAAGACAATTAAACCATGAGAATATATGGTTAACAAAGAAATTATAACTCTATATATGGTACAACAATTATGAAATCACCAAGTTACAAATTATAAAGGTATGACAAATCATTGTGGAAATTAGCACTAGAGGATTTTCAAGGATTAAAGAATTATTGATATAATAACTTTGGTGCTATTGAAAATAATTTTGGGACAATCATAAAGAGAAGTACCTTTGGTATAGATGGTAAAATGGTCATATAACATGAAAACAAAAAGAAATATTGACTAGGAAAATATAGTCATTGATTATCATGGTCATGGAACATGAAAACAAACAAAAATATTGATTCGAAAAATATAGTAATTGATTATCATGAAGAGGAGTACATCTTATTGATCAAGGCAAATGAAGAGCTAAATATGAATAGAGATATTACTTCCAATTACATGATGGAGTTGGTGATATTGATAGATTTAAGAAATATAGTAAGGGGAAATATATTTTTGGAAGAAAGGTGAAATAAAACATGATAAATGAGAACAAATATTGGTTGTTAAATTTAAGTTTAAAGATGATTGTGAATGAGTTATGAATCCAAATTGTTGGAGAAATAAGTGGTTTGAAATTTTAAAATAGTTTGAAGATTTTCAATCTTACATGAGATTGAATGAGAAAATATCTATAATAGTTGAGGAAAAGAACATCAAATTATATAAATGAGTTGAAAGAACAACTTTTTAAGGATATGGAGGGATTATAGCAATTTACATTATGAGAGTAACAAATTTCCTTTAGGAAAAGAAAAAGGAGGAATCAATATAAGGATGCATAAATGATGTTGAGGAAATTAAGTATCCTTTTTTCTCTATAAGGATGAGCATTTTCAAATTTATTATTAATTGGGAATTGGAAATGCAACATCAAAGTATAAAATCAAAAACAAATTTTAAAGTTCTATGAGTTAGATAACAGATGTTCATCAATTTGAGGAGAATGAAATATATTGAATGAAGTGGTAATGATATATGGAAATAGATTTCAAGAAATCAAGTGCATTCAGGGGATATATGTTAGACACTTATAAAACTTGTCTTGTAAGTGTACGTGTGATTAAAGAAAGCAAAGTTTAGGTTATATAAATTTTAAGGATAGCATGGAATTTGACGCAACAAAGGTGAAATATGAGATCAAAATATGAAATGACAATGATAATTAGAGAAATATATCTCTTATTGATTTTATAACATAAGGACATTCTTTTAGTGAAGTTTTTCCATTGGTTACATAAATCCTAAATGAGTTGATACTAGATTGTTGAGAATTAAAAACTAGTTGATAAATTATGGTGTTTGTAAAGATTTGAGGAGGGATGATTACAAAGTCAATATGGACTCTTTTAATTGGAATTATCAAGAATATCACAAATAAAGAGTTAGTATGATATGATAAAGGCTATGAGGTACACTTGAAAGAAGCATAAGGAAATGCAAAATCTAGAAATTTTGAAGCCTATGACACACACACACACACACACATATATATGAGAGGAAAAGAGATAAATATTATCAAAGATTGTAAGAATGTTCTGAATATTGTTCTAATTATGAGAAAGAAATAACAAAAGAGGATCAGGAATATATATGCAAGATTAAATGACACTATCTTGGAAGGAAAAATGTAGAAACTCAAGTATTATGAATAAAATGGTACTCAAAGAGTGTTACAAAAATAATGGATGGGAATGAGGAAAGATTCATTACAAGGAAACTATTATTCAAGGACAGAATTTGACAAGAAGTTGTCAATAGAAGGAAATAGTAAAGAAGTATGAACTGTAGAGAAGAAATAAAGTATACACTTCCAAATAATGGAAGAATAAGAAAAGAGAAAATTACTTCCTAAGATTGGAAGGTTGTTACAAAGAACAATAGTTGAAGTTATAGAATCTTATCAATATGTATTATAGGAAGTCTAAGGAGTATACATAGTTGGAAAGCTATGTCCAAACTTTATATGTTGATACATAGTAGGAAAGCTATGTCAAAACTTTATATGTTGAAAAAGAATGAGGATGAGCAATAGAAGGTATAATGGAAAATTGTGAAGTATGGAAAGATTGGTGAAAATTACCAATCAAGTGAAATGAAAGGTTTTGAAACAAAAAGGGATAACTCAATAAGAGTTATTAATCATCTTTTTTGGGAAATTCTAGCAATAACCAACTTTATTATATAGAGCATTATTAAGGTTAGTCATGGATGAGCATTTTAACCTCTGAGAAAAAGGTAATATAGAAAAGGGATGAAAGGAAATAGAAAGGACGAAATTATTGTAAGGGGGGAAGATTGTAATAACCCCAATTTTTGTAAATTGATTGAGAAAAATCAATAAAGTTTGAGTTTCAGATATTTCGGGCTGAAATATTAGGGTTATTTAAAATATACTTTTTATAAAAGTATAATCAAATCATAAGATATGTAAAATTGAAATTAAACTTAACAAACCCTTCAAAATGACTGTAAGCACGACAAATTTCGAATTCGGATGAGAAATCCTGAAGTTTTTCATTTTTTTGAACAAAAGGGGTAAAATAGTAATTTTACCCAAAAATCAAAATATGAAACATCAAAATTTAGAATGTACTGAGAAATACGAATCGAACGCCACTAAGTACACTCAAATCCGAGATCATGGGAATAAAACCCAAAATTTTATGCATAAAGGGCAAAACGTACTTTTTACACCATGTGGGGCCCACATGGGGACCACCACGTCCCCAACAACCAATTTGATCAGCAGCCCATTTGAAACATGGGTCAACAAAAATCAGCTAGTCATGGGGAAGAAAAATTAGGCATGGGAGCATTGAAGACTTTCATGCCATTTTATATTAAAAAAATAGCATATTATAATCATGGAAAAAGACCCAAAATGCCTATAAATACAACCCCAAAAAATCTTCCAAAAATCATCATAAAATCCCCATGAAATTATCTTCAATCTCCTTGAAAATTAGATCTAGATCCCTCCCCAAAAATCCAAAATTTCCAAGAGTTAGATCTCTTTTCAACTTGTTTTTCTTTTTAGATTGGAACAAGAGACCTAAAATCAATTAGGCACTCTGTTCCAGATCAAATTTGATCAATTTCACCATCCAAAACTTCCCAACATATCTATTCTACAAAACCCCCAAAGAAATTTCAAGATCCAACGGTTCAAACAACGGTATTTGAAAGAAAGGTGGATTTTAGGCTATATCTTCATCAACAAGGTATTTTTTTAAATTGGGCATATAAATGAGGTTTTCTCTCCAATCAAGTAAGTGGAAATAATTTTCATATATTTTTAGTATTTTTTTATGTAAATTTTATTTTATTGTAATTAATTTTGGTAATAAAAAGGTAAAAATAAAGTAAACAACAGAACCCTTAATTCATGATGGAGTGCTCAGATGAAAAATCTGACTCCACCAATCAATCCAGAATGTCCAAAACCTCTAGGGTAGAATTTTTAGAAAGATCTAAGTAGTTTTGGACCCTCATTTGAGAGAGATTAATTCTGGTGGGCCTAGATCAAATCTGGACCCTAGGAATGGCTGAAAACTTCAATTTAAGATTGTGGAGTCATATGAACTCCAAATTGAGATCAGAAAGAAGCTATGGAAATCTTGTAATGTCTAGTTTCTAATGAATTCATAATATTTCTAAAATTTATTTTTATATTTTTCTGTATTTTGGAAATAAGTGTCCAATTTCTAAGATCTTCAAGATCTGAGGTGATCAGATCTTGGAAATTCAATTTAGTGATGATATAATAATGTAATAAAGTAATATCTATGGTTAATTTGGATAGATCTTGGATAAAATAGGGGATCTACCCTTTATGGTAGAAAAACCCTAAAATAAAAATAAAAAAATACAAAGGGACCCACTTGATCAATGAGATCAAGCATGATCAGATCCTTGGGATGGATTAAAGGGATGATATTATGATGGAATCCAGTTAGATCATGGACGAAATGTGACAAAATCAAGTGGATATGATTTTTGGATCTTAATAGATTAAAAGCCCTAAAGGTAATTAAAACCCTTAATCTAAAGGAAAACACCTAAGATCTAATGGTTGGATCATATTTAAAGGTTTATAATAATCTTAATAAAATTATTTTAATTGTCTTTTATTGGATATAGAAGTGTAAATGTGATTTATGTTTTAAGTTTTAATTGTCTTTTATTGGATATAGAAGTGTAAATGTGATTTATGTTCCAAGTTAGAAAGCATGATAGTGTAATCTTTAAATTTTAGTATGATATGCCCTAAATGAGTAATTTGTTAGTAGATTTGATTATCTTAGGATCATGTTAGTGTAAATTAGGATTTAAACATGATTTCATTATGATAGAAGATGTGTTACATTCTTATCATAAGGTGCTAGATTTAATTTAAGTACCTTGCCTCATTTTCATTGAATGTTAAATTAGGTAGTTTTATGCTTTAAATGTATAATTCATTTATGGTTGAATGTTAGAAGTAGATTTACTTGTTATAAGATAAAGAGCATAAAACATCAAAAATGTATTCTAATGAGAAAGTAGAGTTTCATTACACAAATAAGAATGGAATACTTTGGACTTAATTAGTAAGGGCTATAGTTAGTAGGACAATATAAGGATTATCAAATCCTTGGCCCAACTTAGGAAAAGAATAATAAACCCCATGAATGACATTATAAATATTCATAGACTTAATTAAAATCCATTAGAAAGAGTACTTAGGGTAAACATGCTTATAGGAACCTTATGAAAGGTTGAGCTATGGTCATTCTAGTGAATGATGAACATAGTGGTTAAGGGACTTATCTAATAGAGCCTCTCCCTTCCCCTACCTTCTGTTGACGTTTGTGAGGTCTAAACGCCTCCTTACATGAGGATTGAAGTAACCACTTTGTGTTCACCCATTCAGCTAGTAAGCCTTAGCCAATTGGAAATAAGAAGAGCAGTCTAGATTTAGGCTTGAATAAGCTACCTTCAACCAGCACATTAACTGGTTGAATAATAATCATAAGAGCATAAAAGGTTAGTAAATTACCTAACCCTAATAAAAACAGTAAGTAAGATAAGGACGATCAAACAAGATCCATTAGATCTTGGATGATCAAGAACAATAAGAATAAGAACACTATATTGTACTTAGTATGTATGTTTAGTAGTATACTTGTTAAAGTTCATTAGATTAGATAATCCAAACCCTTGATCAAAGGTGATTCAAGGAAGAAAACCAAGATCATCCTCCATAGGGATGATCCAAGAACTAAACTTAGATCAAAGAAGAACTAGATGATAGAAGATCTAGGACCTTGATCTTTATCAACATGTGTAGATTGTCAGTCAAAGGATCTATGAAAGATCAAGATCAAGGAGATGAACATACAAAGACTTAGAGATAGAAAAATACTTAGATATGAATGATCTAAAGATCATTCTAAACATCAGATCTAGTGATCAATAGGATTGTTCATAATTTATATATTGACAATATGTATGGATGTACAGATTACATACATCGGTCAAGATCATGGAAGATTGGGGAAAAGAGATCAATCCTTAAAGGTAGGAGGATTTGATGAATGCATTTACATGAGATATACATGATTGTACTCATGGTCTTATGCTGACAAGAGTAATGATAATACTTGTACTAAATCTCTTGAAAACCTTATGATCCAACCAAACACCTATAAGATGGTTAAGGACTAAACTATAAGTGAATAGGGAACTAGCAAAAATTTCAGCCCTAAGTAAATAGACATATGGTCTGATATATATGAAATCTATTTTACATACAAGCTTGGAGGCTTGTGAGTTTGTTTTAATAGGCATGAGCCTAGGGGATGCTATTTCTAGAGGAGTTATGAGGGTTTGGCCACTCGCTCCTTGAAATTTGATGATATGATGATACCTTGCCCAATGAGAGGCTAAAAGTCAGGTGGTGGCAATTATGGGAAGGCCACCACTGTGAAAGTCTTGCCCCCCCATATGGGCAGTGACATAATATTTTCCACCGTGGTATCAGTGGTGAACAGGCCAGTTATCCGAGCGCGCTAGTATGGATCAGACTGCACCATAGCAACCTTTCTGATTATTTTGCACTATGATGCATATGGGAATAGGCATAGTGAAATGCCTTATGTTATAGCATAATGAAATGCTAGGTAATTGTATATTACCAATGTTTCCCAAGAAGGGAAATTCCCAGTATGAGATTAGCTGTAATACTAAATTCTCAAAATGAAGAGAATTGATCAGCTTAGTTGGGAATGATATTTGACTATTTTCACAAATTTAACTAGTTTACCCATGAAGGGTATGTATGTATATAGATATACATAACTTACAAAGTAAAGAGTATGTTTAAGGATAATGAGATTATGAAGTATTGGAATTACATTGTCAATGTTATGTTTCTTGAATCCCCTACCAAGCATTGCTTGCTGAGATATTGTACTTGTTGCAATATCTCAGATCCAGGGAAGGAGAGTTAGGAGCTGAAGACTATAAAAGACTTGAAGAGAATAATCTTCAAGGTATACCCTTGAAGACATGTATTTTTATTTGTTGAGATTTTTATTGTATGGTGAGCTTGAGTTTTGGATTATGTAATTTGGACAAGTATTGTACTAGATTTGGTTGTACTGTGAACCACTGGATGGATCTTGGAGTTTAATAAAAGTATATTCCTTCAATGGAATTTTATTTTGTACACAAATTGTACTTATGTTATGTATGAAGTGGTGACTTGGGTTTTCAAAACAAGTTCTAAAGAAAAGAATTTCCGCTGCTTTGTTTTGCAAAAAATTTTACACTCTTAAGGGCCCTGCCTTTCAAAATACTTTACAAATCATGTTTTCACAAACCCGGGTCGTCCCAGTCTTAAGGTTATGGTATGGTGGGGATGAAAAATAAAGAGAATTAGATGGTTAGGATGGATGGTTAACTAGGCTTTTAAAGAGATACAAGTAGCTATCGCTTTCTTCTTCTTCTTTTTCTTTTTTTAATTATTGAGGTGGGGAGATGACATTTTTTATGAGGAGGCATCTCCCTCTTTCAAAAATTGTTGAGAACCTTTAAAATAGAATGTTGGGTGCATGGGATGAAGTAAGAAATACATAGGTAGAGGGAAGGAAAGAGAAGGATAGGAAAAGTTAGGAAAGAGGAGAGAGATGGAGAAAAGTAACTGCCTAGGGCATTTCCTAGGAAGTGGGGATTGGTTGGGTGATTTGGATGGGATTTTAGGAAGGTGGAGAGTTCTTAGAAAGATAGGACTCTTGAAAGGAAAGTGAAATTCATGGTGCGTCTTAGTGGTGAGGTGAAAATTGAGAAAAAAAATGAAAAAAACATGGAAAAACATAAAAAATGAAGGTGCCTCTTCCTATTGGTCCACATGCTTCCTTATACTAGTGAAATTTTCCTTAAATCTCTTCAAAATATCCCCATAAATTCCAATCATGGCCTTCCATTTAGCTTAGCTCATGTGGCTTAGATAGCTAACTTTGAGGCTTTATGGAGAGCTTAGATGGCTCTCTTAGCTTAGCTTGAGGGTTCAATTCCTTAGGTTTGGAAGTTGGCTTGTCTCCTTAACTTGTCTCCTTGTTGATGGCTTGAATATGACTAAGTGGGTTAAGTGAAACACATGAAAAGGTGGTGGATCCACTACTTGTCCTATTGACGATCTTGACCTTGATCTCATGTTGGATTGATGAATTTTAGGCTTTGACTTGATCTTTTGATCTTGATCTTTCATTTTCATCTTACCATATTGCTTGCTATAAAAAGGTTATAAACTCTAATTAAATCCTATAAAAATATGACTAATCATATACTTACCTCAAATTAGCCTTTAGAACTACAAAATATCAATTTTTTAGGCATTAGGTAAACAATGCATGTGTTACAGATTTTGGTTAAAAACTTATTTTTTCGCTATAAGTAATAAAGCATGAGTAACTAATTGGGTGGTTTTTATGCAAAATTAGAAACTTATCAGATCCCGCCCCCAACCATTGCTAGTATTAACCAAAATAATTCAAAAATCATTTTACGAAAAATAAATACAAAGTGCCACTTTTGTAAGCACTCACGATTGCATTTAGCACATGTAGCAATCCCTTCAACACCTAAGTTATGATATTGGATTAGTTTGGGCTCTTGAGGATTTGCAGTGAATATACCCACAAAATTCATAAATTTTCACGCAAGTCCTTTATTCATCTGAAACAATTTTCTCCTATTTAGTTTATATTAAATTTATAACTTTAGCGTGTTAATAAAGATGAACAAAAAGCCTCAAAATCCTACCCTTGAACTAAAGATATCCCATTATATCATTAAACTTCAGAAGGTAAGTGCATGCTATACCTGATATATAATTATAGTCTCCAAGTCAAATATAACCTATATTACTGTCCAAATGCATGCTTTGACTTGAATTCTCGCAGGATATACTTATCACTCAAAAAGAAGTCACTCAGAAAGGTTATCATCTCTCATCAATATGTGAGTAGAATATTGTTCATCAAATCCAAAAATCTCATATATTCCATAACTTAGAAAGAATGATAATAATGGTCTCATGAAAGGACATTAACTACTAAGAATGTTACACTCTACCAAACTCCCTATTCATTTATAACCATATCTAAGCCATACTACTCCTAAGATCAAGTTAGGACTTCTATTAGGATGAAACATAGGCTTAGGTAAGGGTTATCAAAAGAATGTGTATGAAGGTAAACAGCGGTTGTCTGAAAAATATGTAAAGGTCTTTCATCAGTGTATTTAAAACTTTTCTACTTTTCCTTGCAAGAGTGAACATTCTTCTTTTTCATTGGCTATCTTTTGTTTCTCTTTCTCTTAAATTTATATATAACCTTTTTAAAAAAATTTGTCTTTTTAATCTTGATGTTCATCTCTTGAATTGTAATTGTAATAACCCCAATTTTTGTAAATTGATTGAGAAAATCAATAAAGTATGAGGATTCAGAAATTTTGGACTGGAATATTAGGTTATTGGAAATTTTCTTTTTATAGAGATTAAAACATTATTTAAAACTTAAAAATTATGAATGTACTTGAAAAATCGATCAAAATGACACTAAGTTCATTCAATTTTGAGTTAAAATGCAAAACCCCTAATTTTCTTCATTTTTATAAATAAAGGGTAAAATGATAATTTTACCCATAATCAAGATCTAAGAAATCAATATTTAGAATTTACTTAGAAATAAAATTCCAATGCCACTAAGTATGCTCAATTCTGAGTTAAGGAGGATAAAATGGATTTTTCTCCATAAAAGGGCAAAATGGTCCTCTCACACCCTGTGAGTCCCACAAGGGGCCCACAAATGAATGCAATGGCCAAAAAACATGTAATGAGTGGTCAAACCACTACCATCTTCTAGTGAAGAAGGAGGTGGTAGTGGAAGATCCAATGTTAATTTAATATTTAAAAGAATTGAAACATAATTATTACAAGTAATTATGAAAAATTCAAAAACATCTACGAATACGGGCGTAAAAGTCCTCAAAAAATGTTCATTAAATTTCCCATAAAATTATGTTACTTACTCTGAAAAACCATATCTAGATTCATTCCCAAATTCATAAAACTCCCAAAAATCTCTCTTCCTTCACTTTCTCTCTCTTCTCTTAAGATTGTAACAAGAGACCTAAATTCAATTAAGTACTCTATTCCAAATCAAATCTCACAAATCGCACCATTCATATTGTCCTAGACTACCTTATCTACAAAACCCCCAAATTAATTTCAAGATCCAAAGGTGCAATCAATGGAAACTCACAAAACAAGTGGGTATCAAGCTATCTTATCATCAAAGGGATATCTATTTAAAATTGAGATGCAAAATCTATGTTTTTCTCCAATCAGGTAGGTGAAAACCCTTTCCAAACTTGTTTCATGTTGTTTTATGTAATTTCTATTTTTCTAAAATTAAGTTTAGGTTAAAAATATTAAAAATCAAGTAACAGTAAGAACCCTTCATTTTTGGATGATGGAGGGCTCAGATGGAAAATATGAACTGTCCAATCAATCCAGAAGGGTCCAAAACCCCTAGGGTAGAATTTTCAAGAAAATTTATTAAGTTTAGAGCCATTAATTCAAGGGGATTTGATTGGACGGTCCAAAACGGACTTTCCGATCTCCCTTAAGAGATTAGGCTCCCAAGACATCGCACAGAAACGCACCTTGCAAGAGTGTCTCCGCATGCGACACTGTCGTGACAGAACGACCGTGCGATAGTTGGTCCCTAGATGTGCCTTACGGTGTGCGTCCTAGTGGAAGGAGCATGGCAATCGTTCCGTCCAACTGGCCACAACTGTCCTTTCTGCTTGGCCCAGATCAAATCTGGACTAGCAGAATGACTATGAACTTCAGTCCTTAATTGTGGAGTCATCTGAACTCCAAATTAAGATCGAAAAGATGCTATGGAAAGCTTGTAATGTCTATTTTATTTTGGAATCATAAAATTTATAAAAATCCTCAAGAAACTTTCTGTTTTGATGAATTAAGATTCCAATTTTCATGAGCTTCAAGATCTTAGATGATCAGATCTTTGGGATCTACTACAATGATGATATAATGTTAAAATCAAGTAATATCCATGATTTATTTAGACAGATCTAACATAAAATGAGGAATCTACCTTTTTTTGTAGAAAAACCCTTAAAATATAAAAGGACCCACTTGATCAATAGGATCAATCATGATCAAACCCTTGGGATGGATTGAGTGAATGGGTTTATGAGGGAATCCATTGAGATCATGGATTAAATATGATGAAAACAAAGGGATATAATCTTCAAACCTTAATGGAGTAAAAGCCCTAAAATTAATTAAAACCCTTGATTAAAAGGAAAATATCCAAGATCTAATGGTTAGATCATAAGTAAAAGTTTCTAATAATCTTAATATAATTAGTTTAATTGTCATTTATTTTATAATAGAATTGTAAATGTGATTTATGTTGTAAATTAGGAAGCATGATAGTATAATTCCTATATGTTAGCATGCTATGCTCTATATGCTATTAGATTAATATAATAGGTTGGTAGATTTAATTATCCTAAGGCCATGTTAGTTTAAATTTGAGATTATAGCATGATTCCATTTTATTAGTAGTAAATTTCATGTATTTCATAACTTAGAATCATGCTAGTTTATGTATTGTTTTATTTCATTAGGTTAAGTTGCATTCATAAGAAGCATGTTAGTATAAATAGTTGTTAAATTTATATTGGATTTATGCTTTAAAGTTTATGATTTATTTATTGTCAAATTTTATTATTAGATTCAAATGTTAAGTAGTTATTAAGATATATTGAGCATAAATTACCAAAAATGTAAACTAATGGAATATAGAGATTCATGGATAAATAAAGTGAGTGAATGACTTTGACTTAATAGTAGTAAAGGCTATAGTTAGTAGGACAATATAAGGATTATCAAATCCTTGACCCAAACTAGGAGAATAATAAACCCCATGAATGATATTTTAAATGTTCATGGATTTAATTAAAATTAATTCAAAAGAGTACTTAGGGTTAAAATGCACATAGGAACCGTATGAAAGGTTGAGCTAAGGTCACTCTAGCGAATGTTGAACATGGTGGCCAAAGGGGTTCTCTAATAGAGCCTCGCTCTTCCCCTACCTTTCATTGACATTTGTGAGGTCTAAATGCCTCCTTACATGAGGATTGAAGTAACCACTTTGTGTTCAACCATTCAGCCAATAAGCCTTAGCCAATTCAAAATAAGAGGAGCAGTCTAGACTAAGGATGAAATAAGCTATCTTCAACCTGTAAAACATTAACTGGTTGAATAATAATAATAAGAGCATAAAAGGTTAGTGAGTTATCCAACCCTAATAAAAATTGTAAGTAGGATAAGGATGATCAAATAAGATCCATGGGATCTTGAATGATTAAGAACAATAAAAAGAAATAAATACTTCTTGATGATGATATATATATTGCTTCTAATTTAAAAGATCTTAGATCAAATAGAATATAAGATCTGAACCCTTGATTGAATATGATTCAAGGAAGAGAACCAAGATCATCTTCCTTAGGGATGATCAAACAAGTGAGCTTAGATCAAAGAATAACTAAATTATAGAAGATCTAAGCCCTTGATCTTTATCAATAAGTATAAATTGTTGATTGAAGGATCTATGAAAGGTCAAGATCAAAGAAAGGAATACACAAAGACTTAGAGTAGAAAATACTTACATCTGAAAGATTAAAAGATCATTCTAACCATCACATCTATTGATCAATAGGACAGACACTATATGAGGAACATAGATCATGATAGGACAAAAGATCTAGATCCTTTATGTGAAAGGACAAAATTAAACAAAGAATATACATGGGATAAAAAATTTAGGATTAGTCAGATTGTATAAATATTGACAATATGAATGGATTTACAGATTTTATACGTCAATTAGGATCATGGAACATTTGAAAAGATGAATCACTACTTGAAGGTAGGAGGATTTTATGAATGCATCTACATGGGAAGTATATGTTGAATACATGATCTTATGTCCAGAAATGTTGACAAGTATAATGTTAATACTTGTATTAAATCCCCTGAAACCCTTATGATCCAACCAAACATATATGAAATAGTTAACTTAGAATTGAGGAATAGAAGATAAGTGAATATGGAACTAGAAGATATTCCATACCTAAGTAAGCAGACAGATTATCTAATATACATGAAACCTATTTTACATACAAGCATGGAGGCTTGTGCTTTTGTTTTAAATAGGCATAAGCTTGGGGATGCTATGCTAGGGGAGTTATGAGTGTTTGGCCTCCCGCTTCCCAAAATTTGATGATATGATGATACCTTGCCCTATGAGAGGCTAAAAGTCAAGTGGGGCAATTATGGGAAGGCCAACAGTGTGAAAGTTCTGTCTCCCCATATGGGTAGTGACAATATTTTCCATTGTGGTATTAGTGGTGAACAAGGCAATTATCTGAGCATGCTAATACATATTAGACTACAGCATGGCAGTCCTTTAATTATTTTGCACTATGATGCATATGAGATAGGCATAGTGAAATGCCTTATGTTTTGGCATAATGAAATTGTAGTGTAATACCCGAGCAATTTACACTATTTTTAACGAAAATTGAACATTCTATAGGAAATAAACTGAGTTAAATGTTTCACTTTATTTAAAATAGTAAACGAAGGAATTTGTGAGGAGTTCATATGAAAAAGTATCATTAGATTCTACTCAAAAAATGGAATCCAACGCCTCAACAATCACCCAAAACGGAGTTCGTATGAAGAAGTTACAGCCATTTAAAGATAGGGGTACTTCTGAAAATTAAATAGAAAAACAAAAAACGAAAAAGGACGAAAAACGCAGGGGGCCATTTTGATAACGGCACCCCCTGTTGTCTTCAACCTCTAGACCCCTCCAAAAACCCGTTTTTCTTGATTTCTCTATAATACACTAGGGGAAATGGCGGCACCGCCATTGAGGGGCACCGCCTTCTCCCCTCTAAAAAACCCCATCTCCCCCCTCTTCAAAATCGCGTTTTTTCCAGCCATTTGAGACTGGGGTTTCCGGCAAAATCAAAAACCCGTCTCAACCCATCTCCCTGCATTTTTCTAGTAACAGCCAGGCCCTAGTCAGGCCGGCCATTCCATTCCCGTCTCCCCATTTCCCCTCTCTTCTCTATTCCGATCTGGGCATTGGGGTTTTCCCCTTCTTCATGGTTTCCGGCGAGCAGGAGCTTCAGGGTGAAGAATAGGCACACCCATTGGCGATGGGTACTCTCCCAGACCACCCAGGTAAGCCCCCCACGCCTTCCTATTTGGTTTTTCTTCTTCCTTGCCCAGATCCACACCAGATCTGGGTGTTTTCCAGTTGGGGAGACGCTATGGAAACCAGAGAAGACGGGTTTCCTCTAGAACCCGTCCAAAACTAGTTGTCACGGGACGCACCCCATGACGCACACGAGTGACGCGTCCCCTGGGGGCCAGCATCGCCCGCACGCAAGCATGCTACAGGCTTTTGACTTGTCCAAGATGCGCAGGGCCTCCTGGGCACCAAGACGCGGCCCGCCTGCGTCGAAGATGCATTTGCAGGACGTTGACTGGGACGCGTGCTGAAGCGAGCTACTTGGGCATGCATGTGCACGTGCATACACTGTCCCAGGTGTGGCCTTCAGATGCGCGCGCGACATGGGGCACGGGTCTTGGCGCAACCAAGGTGCACGGGGTGCCTTGGGAGCTGAGACGGGCCATGCTACAAGGTGCGTCCGTACGATGATGCATGTCATAGTGCATCACTTGAGCATGCATGTGCATGTGCGAAATGCGGTCCCTGGCACGGCCTTTGGGTGCGCACACACGTAAGGCAGTTGTGGTTCAACCAGGATACACAGGTGTCCTGAGACCTGGGGCACACGGGCCTAATGAGACTTTAAAGTTAGGATTAGAGGATAAATTACAGAGTTTAACTATGGGAAAGTAGATCCACACCATAAGATCTAGCCTGACGAATGAATTAGGCAAGGACCATGGACCCAATAGGCAGATCTAGCGATCTAATGTCTAAATAGAATGAAATTAATAAGGACTCCTTGTATCCATTCATACCTAGGAGTTTATAAATGAGACCTAGGGACGGGTTAAAGTGATAAAGGACGCGACTCCAAGAGACTTTGAGGTAGGTGCTCTATCACTACTAGACTTTTTAAAAGAGCCATGATTGTTTTATGCATGTTTCAAGTATAAGTTATATAACTTGTTTAACATGACTTAATTTAGCATACATATGATAAATGCTTTATGCATAGATATGTTTTGCAAATAATTACATATACATTATGCATAGATATGTTTTGCAAACAAATGCATATATTGCATGATTTGTGAGCATTGAGTTTTTGAAAGATTGCATGTCCTTGAGGGTTACCAAAAGACACTGGAGTGCCCAAAAGACGCTGGGTAGGCAGTTGTGAGGGACTCAAAGAGGACAGGTTTTGAAAAAGAGGTTTTTGCTTGTTTGATCTGATATGATTTGGGCTGATAAGCTCGTGGGTGCTATGCTGAGAGGTTTGGGTTGGCCTCCAGCCTCTACCACTATTAGGTGGATGGGTACCACACCCAAAAAGGGCAACGTCCCTGCTTTGACTGCATGTGGTACAGGGGGCTACCACTGGTGTCACGGCACTAGGTTGAAGTGTCATATGTCCCGTGGAGGCATATGATCCTGTGTCTTCAGGTACCCAGGGACCACACGGCGGCGAGGTCGTGGGCATAGTTGGACCCTATGGTTTGAGAATTTATTTGCATTGCATATGGCATGACATGAGGTTGGTCGACCATACCAGATATCCATGAGTTGGATTCAGTGGAGCATCTTATGCATATCATTATGTTTATGATATATGATACTTTCGACTTGGATTATGCTATTCTTGTAGTCGTCAGTATTCCAATTTGACAGTGGTTTTTATATCGACATTGACCATGATTGTTCGAACATGCACATGTTTTAAAGAGCATATGATTTTAAACATAGCATGCATTGCAAAACTAGTAGTGATAGACTCCTACTTAGTATAGTATATACTCACCCTATCCTTAACATTTTTTAGGATAGTTCCACTCACAAATAGAAGACGCCTCAGGAGATATTAGTGATACGAGCAAGTGAATTAAAAAGGAGACAATTATACATGTAAGTAAACTCTCAACCCTTTGGACATGTATTTGTATTTATTTACAGTTGGGCTGTGTGTTGTGACTGGATAGACCTAGGGAAAAACAATTATGATTTCTGAAGTTTTTCAAAAAACTACTTTGGTTGTTGTGAAAGCAAATGACACTCAGGGTTTTCAAAATGAGTTTAAAACAAAAGATTTTTCCACTGCATTGCATTGTTTTTCAAAATAGGGATCCCGCCTTAGGAATTTAGATATTGCATTTAAAAATGCATGAGAAAACCCGGGTTGTCCCATGTAGGTAATTGAATATTACCAGTATTTCCCAAGAAGGGAAATTCCCAATATAGGACTAGCTAAAATACTAATTTCTCATAGTGGAAAAAATTGATCATCTTAGTTGGGAATGTTATTTGACTACTTTCATAAATTTGACGGATTTACCCATATATATTATGTATGTATATGGATTTACATATATGACAAAGTAAAGAGATTGATACATGAGTATATTTATGAATAATGGGATTATGAAGTATTAGAATTATACTGTTAAATTATTATGCTTCTTGAATCCCCTACCAAGCATAGCTTTCTGAGATATTGTAAATATTTGAATGTTTACAATATCTCACATACAGAGAAGGAGAATTAGGAGCTCAAGACTATAGAAGACTTGAAGAGAATAATCTTTAGGGTATACCCCTTAAAGACATGTATTTGAGAGTATTTTATTGTAATGAGAATTTCATTGTATGGTGAGCTTTGAGTTTTGGATTATGTAATTTGGACAAGTATTGTAATGGATATGGGCTGTACTGTGAACCACTGGATGGATTTTGGTAATTAATAAAAGTATATTTCTTCAATGGAATTTTATCTTGTACAAAAATTCTACTTATGTTATGTATGAAGTGATGACTTGGGTTTTTCAAAACATGTTCTAAAGAAAAAAAAATTCACTACTTTGTTTTTCAAAAAAATTTTGCCACTAAGGGCCCTGAGTCATCATAGTTGGTATCGGAGCCATTCATCTAGTTACACTACAGTACAAATATGTCCAAAGGAGTGATGATAATACAATTTTAGATTAAGATAGAAATAGTTGTAGAGAATACTGATAGAAATTTTGGTTTATGAACAGATGCCACCAAAGAGAGTCACAAGGCTGATAGCTCAAAATACTCTAGAAGACAATACGGAGAGATTAACCATGAATAATGTGGAAAAGATGGTAACAAGGGTTTTGATGAACCTTCTTCCTCACATTCAACAACCCCAAAGTTCATCACCTCTAATAGAGATACCAAGTACTCAGGCTTAGGCTAAGGCTCAGCTTAAAGTAAGATACAATACACCAACACCAGCACCAGATACTCCCACATTACAACAGGGTCAATCTTCCCTTGTACCAAGTGATGAAGTTAGAAAGTCCCCATTAATACCAAAAAAGGTTGACAAAATGATGAAGAGATTTCAAAAGATGGCTATGGTGTATAATGGCAAGGGCAAAGTTGAGAAGGCTGAGGAATGGATATATGAAGTAGAAAGGACTTTTAGTACACTAAGTACTCCTCCATAGTTGAAGGCTAAATTTGCCACCTATCTATTAAAACAAGAAGCTGCATTTTGGTGGAAATCAGCTAACAATACTTTCTTCTCAAATTCTGAAGATACTACATGGGAGGAATTTAAGGAAGTCTTCAACGACAAATATTTCCCTTCTCATGTACGAGTAAGAAAGCTGATAGAGTTTCTAGAACTTAGACAAGGGAACATGTTAGTGGTAGATATGATAATAAATTCATGTAGTTAAGGAGATTTGTTACTCATGTGTGTAACACTAAAACACACATAGTGAATCAATTCATAGAAGTTCTGCACCTAGGGATGAAAGTAAAGATATTTGTACTAAACCTATGACCTTAGCGGAGTGTATGGAAATGGCTTCCAAGTTTGAAGAAGAATATAAGAAGAGTCAAACCACCAAGTTTGGTGGAGGAGGAAACTATAATCCAAAGCCCTTTTAGAAGAATAGAAGACCCTAGAACAATTTTTAAGACCCAAAGAAATCAAAGGAACAATGCACCAGGGAAAAATAGATGACCATGTCCAAGATGTAGAAAATTCCACCAAGGCAATAGCTGCCCTAGACCTGGACAACAACAACCACAATGGTTTCCGATCAAGTGCAATAATTGTGGAGAGTGTGGACACATCGCCACCTACTATACCAAACCACTAGTGGTTAAGGAGGCAAAACCAGAAATTGACCTCAACATTGAGGGTCTTCGCCATCACTAACGGCCAAGTTGAAACATCTAATGTGGTGATTGAAGGTACATTACCTGTAGCTGACAACTATGCCAAAGTATTGTTTGATTCTGGATCTACGCATTCCTTTATATCTTGCATATTTGCATCTAGTATGCAACTATCGGTGAAAAACCTAGGATTTAATCTAGATGTAACAACTCTAGTTGGAAAAATAATTAGATTACAAGAATACTTGCAAAATGTACCTGTAGAAGTATTGGGTAAAAGAATGGACATATACCTCATTTTACTAAACATGGGGGACTTTGACATCATACTAGGTATGGACTAGTTAGCAAAATACTGGGTAATTATGGACTGTCACAAGAAGAAAATCACATTTAGCATACTTGCTGGGGAAGTATTAGTATTGTATAGGAAACACAATGATTAGACAAATCCATTATCTTAGCTATGAAGGCTATTAAACATATGTCCAAGGGGTGTTAGGCATTTCTAGTAACAGTAGTTGCTTTGGATGTTGAACAGCCTAGGATAACGGAAATTGAAGTAGTCAGGGAATTCCAAGATGTTTTTCTTGAAGAACTCACAGGATTACCCCCACATAGAGATCTCCAGATCTAACAATGCCCAAGACACACATGTGCCGCACCGTCGAAAATGGCGCACGCGAAAACGTTCTGCTCGTTCGCTGCGCATGGGACAACATCCCAAGTGGTACGACGGCACGTCCGTCAAAACAATGAGCTGACACGCCTGACAAGCGTCCCGTTTACGGGCGCGCGGACAATGAACATCCCGCTCGTCCCATCCGCGTCCGTGGACGCCCCGTGATGGTGCTTTTGAATTTCATCGCAGCGGACATACCCGACGAACAGAGCGCGTTCCGCCTAACTCATTCCACCCGACTAATCTGGGCCATCCATTCCTTGGTCCCAGATCAAATTCAGGCCCTAGGAAGGACTGTGAACTTCCATATCACATTCTAGAGCCATCTGAACTCCAAATGAGATCAGAAAGAAGCTATGGAAAGCTTGAAACGTCTATTTTCTAATGAAATGATAAAATGAACATAATATTTAGTAAAACTTTCTGTATTAAAGAAACAAGTTTCCAATTACCTAGATCTTCAAGATTTGAGATGATCAGATCTTGAAAATATGTTTTAATAATGATATACTATTGAAATAAAGTGATATCTATAGTTTACTTGGACATATATGAGATATATTAAGGGATCTACCCATTATGGTAGAAAAACCCTAAAAATACAAAGGGACCCACTTGATCAATGAGATCAAGTGTGATCAGATCCTTGGGATGGATAAAATGAATGTTGATATAATAAAATCCAAGAAATCATGGATGGATTATGACAAAAATGGATCAATATGATCTTTGGACCTTATTAAAGAAAATCCCCTAAATATAACTAATACCCTTAATCAAAGGAAAAGATCTAAGATCTAATGGTTGGATCATAAGTAAAGGTTTCTAAAAATGTTAATGTAATTAGTTTCATTTTATATAATAGCATTTTAAATATGATTATGTTATAAAGCATGCTAATATAACATTTAGACTTTAGCATGATATGTGATTTCATTGTTATCATAAGGTGCTAGATTTAATTATCTTAGGGGCACTTTAATATGATTTCATGCGATTCTAACATAGGACCATGTTAGAATTTCATATAAGTTTATACTATAATATGAGATTATACCTTAAGTCCATGTTAGTGTAAATTGAGTTATTAAGGTATGTTAGTTAGAAATCATGTTAGAGTAATTTTAAGTACCTTGTCTCATTATCATTAAGTGTTAAATTATGTAGTTTTATGCTTTGAATTTATAATTCATTTATGGTTAAATGTTATTAGTAGATCTACTTGTTATTAAATAAAGAGCATAAAACATAAAAAATGTATTCTAATGAGAAAGTAGAGTTTCATGACACAAATAAGAATGGAGTACTTTGGACTTAATTAGTAAGGGCTATAGTTAGTAGGACAATATAAGGATTATCAAATCCTTTGCCTAAACTAGGAGAAGAATAATAAACCCCAAGAATGACATTATAAATATTCATGGACTTAATTAAAATCCATTATAAAGAGTATTTAGGGTAACATGCTTATAGGAACCTTATGAAAGGTTGAGCTATGGTCATTCTAGTGAATGATGAACATAGTGGTTAGGGGGTTATCTAATAGAGCCTCACTCTTCCCCTACCTTTCGTTGACGTTTGTGAGGTCTAAATGCCTCCTTACATGAGGATTGAAGTAACCACTTTGTGTTCACCCATTCAGCTAGTAAGCCTTAGCCAATTGGAAATAAGAGGAGCAGTCTAGATTTAGGCTTGAATAAGTTACCTTCATCCAGCACATTAACTGGTTGAATAATAATAATAAGAGCATAAAATGTTAGTAAATTACCTAACCCTAATAAAAATAGTAAGTAAGATAAGGATGATCAAACAAGATCCATTAGATCTTGGATGATCAAGAACAATAAGAAATAGAATATTATATTGTACTTAGTATGCATGTTTATTAGCATGCTTGTTATAGTTCATTAGATTAGATAATCCAAACCCTGGATCAAAGATGATTCAAGGAAGAAAACCAAGATCATCCTCCTTAGGAATGATCTAATAACTGAACTTAGATCAAAGAAGAACTAGATGATAGAAGATCT
The DNA here is from genome assembly GCA_035236585.1 of Warburgia ugandensis. Classification (NCBI taxonomy): domain Eukaryota; kingdom Viridiplantae; phylum Streptophyta; class Magnoliopsida; order Canellales; family Canellaceae; genus Warburgia; species Warburgia ugandensis. The sequence goes on from CP141130.1 coordinate 45,698,783, forward strand.
AGGACCCTGATCTTTATCAACATGTGTAGATTGCAAATCAATGGATCTATGAAAGATCAAGATTAAGGAAATGGACACACAAAGACTTTGAGATAGAAAAATACTTAGATATGAATGATCTAAAGATTATTCTAAACATCAGATCTAGTGATCAATAGGATTTTTCATAATTTATATATTGACAATACGTATAGATGTATAGATTACATACATCAGTCAGGATCATGGAAGATTGGGAAAAAGAGGTCAATCCTTAAAGGTAGGAGGATTTGATGAATGCATTTACATGAGATATACATGATTGTACTCATGATCTTATGTTGACAAGAGTAATGTTAATACTTGTATTAAATCTCTTGAAAACCTTATGATCAAACCAAACACATATAAGATGGATAAGGACTAAACTATAAGTGAGTAGGGAACTAAAAAGTATTTCAGCCCTAAGTAAACAGACATATGGTCTGATATATAGGAAATCTATTTTCCAGACAAGCTTGGAGGCTTGTGAGTTTGTTTTAATAGGTATAAGCCTAGGGGAATGCTATTGCTAGAGGAGTTTTGAGGGTTTGGCCACCTGCTCCTTGAAATTTGATGATATGATGATACCTTGACCAAAGAGAGGCTAAAAGTCGGGTGGTGGCAATTATGGGAAGGCCACCACTGTGAAAGTCTTGCCCCCCCATACGGGCAGTGACATAATATTTTCTACCGTGGTATCAGTGGTGAACAGGGTAGCTATCTGAGCACGCTAGTACGGATTAGACTGCAGCATAGCAACCTTTTTTATTATTTTGTACTATGATGCATATGAGAATAGGCATAGTGAAATGCCTTATGTTGTAGCATAATGAAATGCTAAATTCCTAGTATAAGATTAGTTGTAATAATAAATTCTCAAAACGAAGAGAACTGATCAGCTTAGCTGGGAATGATATTTGACTACTTTCATAAATTTAACTACTTTACTCATGAATAGTATGTATGTATATAGATATACATGAATTACAAAGTAAAGAGTAGAGACATGAATATGTTGAGGGATAATGGGATTATGAAGTATTAGAATTACATTGTCAATTATTATGCTTCTTGAATCCCCTACCAACCATTGCTTGCTGAGATATTGTAAATGGTGCAATATCTCAGATACAGGGAACGAGAGTTAGGAGCTGAAGATGATAAAAGACTTGAAGAGAATAATCTTCAAGGTATACCCTTAAAGACATGTATTTTTCTTTGTTGAGAGTTTTATTGTATGGTGAGCTTGAGTTTTGGATTATGTAATTTGGACAAGTACTGTAATAGATTTGGTTGTACTGTGAACCACTAGATGGATCCTAGAATTTAATAAAAGTATATTCCTTCAATGGAATTTTATTTTGCACACAAATTGTACTTATGTATGAAGTGGTGACTTGGGTTTTCAAAACAAGTTCTAAAACAAAGAATTTTCGCTGCTTTGTTTTGTGAAAAATTTTACACTCTTGAGGGCCTTGCCTTTCAAAATACTTTACAAATCATGTTACAAAAACCCGGGTCGTCACAGTTGGTATCAGAGCGATTCATCTAGTCACAGTACAGTACAAATATGTCCAAAAGAGAGATTATAATCCAAGTCTAGATTAAGATAGAAATAGTTGTATAGAGGATTGATAGAAATTATGAACAGATGGCACCAAAGAGAGCCACAAGACAGGCAACTCAAAATACTCTAGTAGACAATATGGAAAGAGTAACAATGAGCAATGTGGAAGAGGTGATGACAAGGGTGTTGAAGAACCTTCTTCCTCACCTACAACAAACCCAAGGTTCATCACCTTTGTAGAAATACCAAGTAGGCGGGCTCAGGGTCAACCTAAAGTGAGTGAATAAGAGATAAGTTATTAGTTGATGAGAAGGAGTTATGTGATAAACTCATTAGTTAAGAGATGAGTATAGAAGGAGTTAACTCATTAGTGAAGGATAAGTCTTGAAAGAGTAGCCTTATTTGTTGAAGAGGATGTAAAGAGTTGACTCATTAGTGAGGAAAGAGTTAAACTCATTAGTTGAGGAATATGTAAAGAGTTGACTCATTAGTGAAGAAAGAGTTAAACTCATTAGTTGAGAATGAGTATAGAAAGAGTTAGTGTAATGAAGGAATAGTATAGTATAAGTAGATATTGCTTAGTGAAAGGACTAGAAATACTACTTAGCAAATAAGAATTCCAATAGAGGGAATAATAAGATATAGAAATCCATTGGGAAAACATTACAATAGATGTAAGGTATGATGTTCAGGTCTAACCTAAAGTCCTAAGTAAACATACAAAGTACGTTAATACTAGTATGTATATAACCATTATTAAGTGAAGTATGTATATAACCATTACTAAGTGAAATGGGGATAAAGAGAAAAAAGTGACAAATTGGAAAATAAGATGGAAAAAAATAAATATATTTCAACCTTATAGAAAAGGTGAAATGGAGATTTATGAGAAATAGGTGTTAAAGATGAAAACATTAGAAGTATTGTAAAATTCAAAGTTAACATTAAATATATAAAGAAATATAAATGTAGGAATTAGAATTGCTACATGTATAGTATTATGGCAATTAGTTAAATGAAATTAATCATCAAAATAGAGAGGATATGGCTTGAAAGAAATTTAAGGAGATACGTGAGAAAGTTCAAAATTTGTAAATGAGAATAGTTTGAAATAAATATGAGTAAGGAGTTAAGCAAGTATTTTTCTCCAAAATTAGTGAGGCAAAGGATTTAGTGGAGAAATGGTAAAATTTTAGAACATGAAGAGATGATCTTTGATATTAGAATAAAAGAAAAAGGAAAAAGAGAGTTAGATATGTTAAAGGAACAAAAATATGATCCCAAACTTATTAAGAAAGACAATTAAACCATGAGAATATATGGTTAACAAAGAAATTATAGCTCTATATATGGTATAACAATTATGAAATCACTAAGTTAGAAATTATAAAGGTATGACAAATCATTGTGGAAATTAGCACTAGGGGATTTTCATGGATTAAAGAATTATTGATATAATAACTTTGGTGCTATTGAAAATAATTTTGGGACTATCATAAAGAGAAGTACCTTTGGTATAAATGGTAAAATGGTCATGGAACATGAAAACAAAGAGAAATATTGATTAGGAAAATATAGTCATTGATTAAGTCATTGATTATCATGGTCATGGAACATGAAAACAAAGAGAAATATTGATTAGGAAAATATAGTCATTGATTATCATGAAGAAGAGTACATCTTATTAATCAGGGCAAATGAAGAGCTAAATATGAATAGAGATATTACTTCCAATTACATGATGGAGTTGGTGATATTGAAAGATTTAAGAAATATTGTAAGGGGAAATATATTTTTGGAGGAAAGTTGAAATAAAACATGAGAAATGAAAAAAAATATTGGTTGTTAAATTTAAGTTTAAAGATGATTGTGAATGAGTTATGAATCCAAATTGTTGGAGAAATAAGTGGTTAGAAAGTTTAAGATAGTTTGAAGACTTTCAATCTTACATGAGATTGAATGAGAAAATATCTATAGTAGTTGAGGAAAAGAACATCAAATTGTATGAATGAGCTGCAAGAACAACTTTTTAAGGATATTGAGTGATTTTAGCAATTTACATTATGAGAGTAACAAATTTCTTTTAGGAAAAGAAAAAGGAGGAATCAATATAAGGATGCATAAATGATGTTGAGGAAATTAACTATCCTTTTTCTCTATAAGGATGAGCATTTTCAAATTTATTATTAATTGAGAATTGGAAATGCAACATCAAAGTATAAAATCAAAAACAAATTTTAAAGTTCTATGAGTTAGATAACAAATGTTCATGAATTTGAGGATAATGAAATATATTGAATGAAGTGGTAATGATATATGGAAATAGATTTCAAGAAATCAGGAGAATTCAAGGGATATATGTTAGACACTTACAAAACTTGTCTTGTAAGTGTACATGTGGTTAAAGAAAGCAAAGTTTAGGTTATATAAATTTTAAGGATAGCATGGAATTTGACCCAACAAAGGTTGAATATGAGATCAAAATATGAAATGACAATGACAATTAGAGAAATATATCTCTCATTGATTTTATAACATAAGGACATTCTTTTAGTGAAGTTTTTCCATTGGTTACATAAATCCTAAATGAGTTGATAATAGAGTATTGAGAATTGAAGAATAGATGATAAATTATGGAGTTTGTAAAGACTTGAGAAGGAATGATTACAAAGTCAATATAGACTCTTTTAATTGGAATTATCAAGAATATCGCAAATAAAGAGTTAGTATGATATGATAAAGGCTATGAGGTACGCTTGAAAGAAGCATGAGGAAATGCAAAATCTAGAAATTTTGAAGCCTATGACATATAAATATATATATGAGAGGAAAAGAGATAAATATTATCATAGATTGTGAGAATGTTCTTAATACTATTCTAAATATGAGGAAGAAATAACAAAAGAGGATCATGAATATATGTGCAGAGTTAAATGACACTATCTTGGATGGAAAAATGTAGAAAGTTAATTATTATGAATAAAATGGTACTCAAAGAGTGTTACAAAAATAATGGATGGGAATGAGGAAAGATTCATTACAAAGAAACTATTATTTTATGATAGAATTTGAAAAGAAGTTGTCAATAGAAGGAAATAGTAAAGAAGTATGAACTATAGAGAAGAAATAAAGTATACACTTCCAAATAATGGAAGAATAAGAAAAGAGAAATTACTTCCAAAGATTGGAAGGTTGTTACAAAGAACAATAGTTGAAGTTAAATCTAATCAATATGTATTATAGGAAGTCTAAGGACTATACATAGTAGGAAAGCTATGTCCAAACTTTATATGTTGATACATAGTAGGAAAGCTATGTCCAAACTTTATATGTTGAAAAAGAATGAAGATGAGCAATAGAAGGTATAATGGAAAATTGTGAAGTATGGAAAGATTGGTGAAAATTACCAGTCAAGTAAAATGGAAGGTTTTTGAAATGAAAGGGATAACTCAATAAGAGTTATTAACACTTTTTGGGAAATTCTAGCAAGAACTAGCTTTAATATATAGTGCATTAGTAAGGTTATCCATGGATGAGCATTTTAACCTTTGAGAAGAAGGTAGTATAGCAAAGGAACGAAAGGAAATGGGATTTCCATAAGTGGCCAGGCCACATGTGTAAGGCTATGAAAGAATTGTGAAAACTCCTAAGTGAGCTATATTACAAATTTCGAGGATGAAATTATTGTAAGGGGGGAAGATTGTAATAACCCAATTTTTGTAATTGATTGAGAAAATCAATAAAGTTTGAGTTTCAGATATTTCGGGCTGAAATATTAGGGTTATTTAGAATATACTTTTTATAAAAGTACAATCAAATAATAAGACATGAAAAAATGAAATTAAACTTATCAAACCCTTCAAAATGACTACAAGCATAACAAATTCTGAATTCGGATGTAAAATCCTTAAGTTTCTTCATTTCTTTGACAAAAGGGTAAAATAGTAATTTTACCCCAAAAAATCAAAATCTCCCAAAAATCAAAATATGAGACATCAAAATTTAGAATGTACTGATAAATACAAATCCAACGCCACTAAGTACACTCAAATCCAAGATCATGAGAATAAAACCCAAAATTGTATACATAAATGGCACCCCAACTCTCAGAAATACATGGTGTCTTTCACATATCTATGCGACGAAAATACCTACAAGATGACACACATGTACTTCAAAGGGTGCTAGACCTAACCTTTGAAGAGAAGGCGATATGGATCTTGGACTGTATGGAACAAAAGCTAAGGACCAAAACCATTTTGCTAGTCAAAGTCCTGTGGTAACATCACTCTATTGAGGAAGCCACGTGGGAAACAAAAGTAGAAATGAGGAATACACACCCTAGTTTATTTGATTAAGTTATTGTATTACAAATTTCGAGGACGAAATTATTGTAAGGGGGAAGATTATAATAACCCCAATTTTTGTAAATTGATTAAGAAAATCAATAAAGTTTGAGTTTTCAAAAATTCTAGGTTGAAATATTAGGTTATTAGAAATTATCTTTTTATAGAGATTCAAACATGAATTAAAACTCATAAATTATGAATGTACTCGAAAAACCAATTGAAATGATGCTAAATACTTTCAATTATGAGTTAAAATGAAAAACTCCTAATTTTCTTCATTTCTATGAATAAAAGGGTAAAATAGTAATTTTACCAATAACAGAGATCTAAGAAATCAATATGTAGAATGTACTTAGAAATATGATTCCAACGCCACTAAGTACGCTCAATTCCGAGTTCAAGAGAATAAAATAGATTTTTCTCCATAAAAGGGCAAAATGGTCCTTTCACACCTCGTGGGGCCCAAATGGGGCCCATGAACGAATCCAATGGCCAAAAAACATGTAATGAGTGGTCAAACTACTACCATCTTCTAGTGAAAAAGGAGGTGGTAGTGGAGGATCCAATGTTAATATAATATTTAAAAGAATTAAAACATAATTATTACAAGTATGAAAATTTCAAAAAGCATCTATAAATACACCCCCAAAAATCCTAAAAAAATGTTCATTAAATTTCCCATGAAATTATCTTCCTTAACCTGAAATCCTAGATCTAGATTCATTCCCAAATTCCTAAAAATCCCAAAACTCTCTCTTCTTTCACTTTCTCTCTCCTCTCTCTAGATTGGAACAATAGACCTAAATTCAATTAGGCACTCTATTCCATATCAAATCTATAAATCCCACCATTCATTTTGTCCTAGACTACCTTATTTACAAAACCCCCAAATCATTTCAAGATCCAAAGGTGTAATCAATAGAAAATCACAAAACAAGTGGGTATCGAGCTATCTTATCATGAAAGGGATATCTTTTTAAAATTGAGATGCAAAATCTACATTTTTCTCCAATCAGGTATGTGGAAATCCTTTCCACACTTGTTTCATTTTTTTTTATGTAATTTATATTTTTCTAAAATTAAGTTTAGGTTAAAAATAATAAAAATCAAGCAAGGGTAAGAACCCTTCATTTTTGGATGATAGAGGGCTTAGATGGAAAATCTAAATAGTCCAAGCGATCTAGAAGGGTCCAAAACCACTAGGGTGGAATTTTCAAGAATTTTTATTGTGGTTAGAGCCATTAATTTACTGGGATTTGATTGGACGGTCCAAAACGGATTGTTCGATCTCCCTTAAGAGATCAAGCTCCCAGGACATTGCACGAAAATGTGCCCTGCGGGAGCATCTTCGCGTGCTACGCCATCCCAATGGAACGACTACCCGATAGCACTGGTCCCTGGATGCGCGTTATGGTGTGCATCCCAGTGGCAGGAGCATGGTGACTATTTTGCCTGACTAATCACAACCGTCTATTCTGCTGGGCCTATATCAAATTTGGACACTCAGAATGACTGTGAACTTCAGTCCTTAATTGTGGAGTCATCTGAACTCCAAATTAAGATTGGAAAGAAGCTAAGGAAATGTAACGACCCGGGTTTTCTCATGCATTTTTGAATGCAATGTCTAATTTCCTAAGGCGGGATGCATCCCTATTTGAAAACCATTCTATAAAAACCATGCAATGCAGCGGAAAACCTTTAGTTTTAAACTCATTTTTGAAAACCCCGAGTGTCATTTGCTTTCACATCAACTAAGGTAGTTTTTGAAAAACTTCAGAAATCATAAATGTTTTTCCCCAGGTCTTTCCAGTCACAATGCACAGCCCACCTGTAACTAAGTACAAAACACATGTCCAAAGGGTTGAGAGTTTACTTACATGTGTATTTGTTTCCTTTTGGATTCACTTGCTCATAGCACTAACATAGATGTCCTCTTTTTGTGAGTGAAGCTGTCCTGAACCATGATATATACGGACGTATCCTGTTCTTGAGTACTTATTGATTTCTGAAAAATGTTAAGGATTGGGTGAGTATATAATATACTCAGTAAGAGTCTATCACTACTGGTTTTATAAATGCATGAGATGTTTCAAAATCATATGCTCATTCAAAATATGCGTATGTTTGAATACTCGAGTTCAACATCAGTATAAGAATCCATAATCAACTGAAATTCTCATAACTTAAAAGATCACATAATCCAAAACTGAAAGTATCATATATATATGATGACATCATGATATGCAATAGATGCTTCATGGAGTCCAACTCATGGACCTCTAGTATGGTATGGTCGACCAACCTCATATCATGCTATATGAAATGCACATCAAACCATAGGGTCCACTATGCCCACGACCTCCTTGCCGTGTGGTCCCCGGGTACCTGAGGACACTTGGTCATAGCCTCCACGGGGCCTATGACACGCCGACCCAGTGCTGTGACACCAGTGGTAGCCCCCTGTACCACATGCAGTCGACGTAGGGACTTGCCTCGTTTTGGGTGTGGTACCCATCCACTTATTAGTGGTAGAGGCCGGGTGGCCAACCCAGACCCCTCGGCATAGCACCCATGGGCTTACTTGCCCAAATCACATAAGATAAGTCAAAACCTTTTGTTAAAACTTGTCCTCTTTTGGGTCCCTCACAACTGCCTGGCCCTTGGCACTCTAGCGTCTTTTGGCAACCCTCAAGGACATGCAATCTTTGCAAGTACTTAAATCATGCAATGCATGCATTTGTTTGCAACACATATATGTGCATAATGTATATGCAGTCATTTCAAAACATGGCTATGTACAAAGCATTTAACATGCATGCTGAATTAATTCATGCAAATCACATGCAAATCAAGTCATATATCTAAAACATATGTTCTCAAATAACAATAGTTCTTTTAAAAGAATCTAATAGTGATAGAGCACCTACCTGACTAGGTCGCGTTAACCCCTTTGTCCTCGTATGCTCCTGAACATGGTTTGGGGACTCAAGGTTAGTTTAACCTATCTTTGATGGGTTTAGAGCAGTTGGGTCTTATTACTTAGGCATTATGGGTCCATCCCTATGCCTATGGGTGTCCTAAGGTCCTAATTGGGCCTTGGTATTCTAAGTTTTTCAAAGTTCTAGTGGTCACGCACCACCACCCTATTCTAAGGGTCAGGCCCTACTTTTATTGGGCCTTGATTAGAGATTTTATGATTTGGATATGTCCACGTCGTCGATATGGACACAACGCCTTTTACGGCACCTCAATCAGAGCTCTAGATCTCAAGTTATAAGCGTTTTAGTGTCCTATGTACATAGAGTCTTTAAAGACAAAAAGTCAGAATGCTAGGGCGCTGCGCATCAGCGTCATGCGCCCTGGCTTCCTTAACAACCAAAAAATGATGCTCTGCTAGTGCACTGCGCGTCTGCCACGTGTGCCTCAGCGGGCACATCTGCAGACGCGCAAAACTTCTCAGCCGACGCCCGTTGGTTTTCTTCTCAGACGCGTTCGAGGCGTCTCGTCTGGAGCAGGCCGTCTCCGTTGTTGGGGGACCGAGGCATCCTTGGGATGCCCTGGTTCATCCTTGAGGAACCAGTGCGGCCCTGGGGACGTCCCAGGGTCCTTGGTGGCTCCCTAGAGGCCTATTCTCCATGGTTTTTCATGAAAAAACTTAGGGAAACTGAGCCTAGGACTATGGGTGAGATGGGTTTGGGGAGTTTTTGAGCGTACCTGCTTTGTGGCTGGTTTTCTCTCCACATTTTCACCTCTTGGTCACTGCTCCACGATGGGTTTTCTCCAAGGTTTTGGGCTGCCATTAGAGGCACCCAAGAGCTCTTTTTATAGGGCTTTTAAAGAGGGTTCTGGAGGGGTTCTAACTGCCTTTGAATGGAGGTGGAGAAGCCTCCAGAATGGCAGTGGTTTCTCCTTGAAACACCGCCATTCCAGAAACCTCTAGGAGGTTGAAGACGACGGGGTGCCCGTATCAAAACGGGCACCTGTGTTTTTCAGGTTAAGTCGTTTTTGTAAGATTTATAGTTTTGCCCCTGAACTTCAAAGGGCCATATCTTGCTCATTTTAACTCCGTTTTGGGTGATTTTGGTCTCGTTGGATTCCTTTTTCTAAGATACATCTAATGGCACCACTTTTAGGACCAAACTCCTGGGTTTAGTCAAGGAGACTAGTGAAATGACCAAACTCCTAGGTTTACAAAAATTGGGGTCATTACTGGAAATCCTGTAACGTCTATTTTCTTTTAGAATCATAAAATTTATAAAAATCGTCAAGAAACTTTCTGTTTTGATGAATTAAGATTCTAATTTTCATGATCTTCAATATCTGAGATGATCAGATCTTAGAGATCTATTGCAATGATGATATAATATTAAAATCAAGTAATATCTATGATTTATCTTGACAGATTTAACATAAAATGAAGAATCTACCCTTAATGGTTGAAAAACCCTAAAAATACTAAGGGACCCACTTGATCAATAGGATATCCTTGGGATGGATTGACTGAATGAGATTATGAGGGAATCCATTAAGATCATCGATAAAATATGACAAAAGCAAAGGGATATGATCTTTGGACCTTAATGGAGTGAAAGCCCTAAAATTAATTAAAAGCCTTAATTAAAAGCAAAAGATCTAAGATCTAATGGTTGGATCATAAGTAAAAGTTTCTAATAATCTTAATATAATTAGTTTAATTGTCTTTTATTCGATAATAGAATTGCAAAAGTGATTTATGTTGTAAATTAGGAAGCAGGATAGTATAATTCTTAAATATTAGCATGCTATGCTCTATATGTTATTAGATTCATATAAGAGGTTGGTAGATTTAATTATCTTAGGGCCATGTTAGTTTAAATTTGAGATTTTAGCAAGATTCCATTTGATTAGTAGTAAATTTCATTTATTTCATAACTTAGGATCATGCTAGTTTAAGTATAGTTTTATTTTATTAGGTTAAGTTGCACTCATAGGAAGCTTGTTAGTATAAATAGTTGTTAAATTTATATTGGATTTATGCTTTAGAGTTTATGATTTATTTATTTTTAAATTTTATTTGTAGATTCAAATGTTAAGTAGTTGTTAAGATATATTGAGCATAAATTACCAAAAATGTAAACTAATGGAATATAGAGATTCATGGATAATTAAAGTGAGTCAATGACTTTGACTTAATAGTAGTAAGGGCTCTAGTTAATAGGACAATATAAGGATTATGAAATCCATGGCCCAAACTAGGAGAATAATCAACGCATGAATGACATTTTAAATGTTGATGGACTTAATTAAAATTAATTAGAAAGAGTACTTAGGGTTAAAATGCTCATAGGAACCTTATGAAAGGTTGAGCTGAGGTCACTCTAATGAATGCTGAACATGGTGGTTAAGGGGGTTCTCTAATCGAGCCTCGCTCTTCTCCTACCTTCCTGTGACATTTGTGAAGTCTAAGCTCCTACTTACATGAGGATTGAAGTAGCCACTTTTGTGTTCAACCATTCAGCTAGTAAGCCTTAGCCAAATAGAAATAAGAGGAGCAGTCTAGACTAAGGATGAAATAAGTTATCTTCAACCCATAAAACATTAACTAGTTGAATAATAATAATAAGAGCATAAAAGGTTTGTAAGTTATCTAACCCTAATATAAATTGTAAGTAAGATAAGGGTGATCAAACAAGATCCATGGGATCTTAAATGATCAAGAACAATAAAAAGAAATAAATACTTCCTGATGATGATATATATATTGCTTGTAATTTAGAAGATCTTTGATCAAATAGAATAGAAGATCTGAACCCTTGATCAAATATGATTCAAGAAAGAGAGCCAAGATCATCCTCCTTAGGGATAATCAAACAACTAAACCTAGATCAAAGAAGAACTAGATGATAGAATATCTAAGCCCTTGATCTTTATCAACAAGTATAAATTGTTGATCAAAGGATCTATGAAAGATCAAGCTCAAAGAAAGGAATACACAAAGACTTAGAATAGAAAATACTTAGATCGGAAAGATTAGAAGATCATTATAACCATCAGATCTATTGATCAATATTATAACTATCTGAGGAAGATAGATCATGATAGGACAAAAGATTTAAATCCTTTATGTCAAAGGACAAGATTAAACAAAGAATATAGATGGGATAAAAAATATAGGATTATTCAAATTGTATAAATATTGACAGTATGTATGGATTTACAGATTTCATACGTCAATCAGGATCATGGAAGATTTGAAGAGATGAATCACTACTTGAAGGTAAGAGAATTTTATGAATGCATCTACATGTGAAGTACATGTTGAATACATGGTCTTATGTCTAGAAATGTTGACAAGTGTAATGTTAATACTTGTATTAAATCCCTTGAAACTCTTATGATCCAACCAAACACATATGAAATGCTTAAGTTAGAATTGAGGAATAGACTCTAAGTGAATATGGAACTAGAAAATATTCCAAACCTAGTAAACAAACAGATTATCTGATACATATGAAACCTATTTTACATATGAGCATGTAGGCTTGTGGTTTTATTTTAAACAGGCATAAGCATAGGGATGCTATAGTAGGGGAGTTATGAGGATTTGGCCACCCGCTTCCCAAAATTTGATGATATGATGATACCTTGCCCTATGAGAGGCTAAAAGTCGGGTGGGGTGATTATGGGAAGGCCACCAATGTGAAAGTCCTATCTCCCCATATGGGTAGTGACACAATATTTTCCATCCTAGTATTAGTGGTGAATAGGGCAGTTATTCGAGCGCACTAGTACCGATTAGACTGCAGCATAGTAATCCTTTAATTATTTTGCACTATGATGCATATGAGATAGGTATAGTGAAATGCCTTATGTTTTGGCATGGTGAAATGCCATGTAATTGTATATTACCAGTATTTCCCAGGAAGGAAAATTCCCAGTATAGGACTTGCTAAAATACTGATTTCTCATAGTGGCAAGAATTGATCAGCTTAGTTGGGAATGTTATTTGACTACTTTCATAAATTTGATGGATTTACCCATATATAGTATGTATGTATGTATAAGGATTTACATATATGACAAAGTAAAGAGATTGATACATGAGTATGTTTATGAATAACGGGATTATGAAGTATTAGAAGTATACTGTCAAATTATTATGCTTCTTGAATCCCCTATGAAGTATAGCTTGTTAAGATATTGTAAATGTTTGAATGTTTACAATATCTCACATATAGAGGAGAGTTAGGAGCTCAAGACTGTAGAGGATTGGAAGAGAATAATCATCAGGGTATAACTCTTGAAGACATGTATTTTCTTTTGTTTGAGAGTATTTTATTGTAATGAGAGTCTCATTGTATGGTGAGCTTTGAGTTTTGGGTTATGTAATTTGGACAAGTATTGTACTGCATTTGGGCTATACTGTGAACGAGTGGATGGATTTTGGAAATTAATAAAAGTATATTCCTCTAATGGAATTTTATCTTGTACAAAAATTCTACTTATGTTATGTATGAAGTGGTGACTTGAGTTTTTCAAAACAAGTTCTAAATAAAATAATTTCAGCTACTTTGTTTTGTAAAATTTTTTTACTACTAAGGGCCTTGCCTTTGAAAATGTATTACAAAATATGTTATAAAAACCCGGGTCATCATAGTAATGCTCATACTTTTTCCAAAGATATTCTTCAATATTCTCTACATATTTAAAAAAAATAAAAGGTAATGGATATATTATATAGGTTCAATATAGGTAAATGTTATTTGGCTAAGAAAGAAAAGGCTCTATTTTAGCGGGCTCAAGGGTCTAACTAGTGGATAATAATATAGGGAAGGCTAAAGGCCTTAGGTTTACCAACGATGGCCTCTATCATTTCCTAGGTCTCATATGACTTAAGATGATCATAGTTTTAAGAGATATATGGTAATGTATTTCATATTTTCTCAATAGTTGACCAAAATGAAAATTAATTAGACCAACTAAGAACTAATGTCCGTTAAAGAAAATTTTGAATTTATGTACAACACTCAGAAAACAAAGAATGGTTCAAAACTCACTTAGGTTATAAGTCTCTACGAATCTTCTTTAAGTTCTCTACTTTGTGCAATTAATATTTTGAGTTTAATTTTTCATAAGACATTTTAGAAAAAAGATAAAATAGTGAACTAATTGTTTGCAACTTTATTAATAAGCTAAAGTTCAAAGATATCTGAAAATTCAAAAATTTTGAATTCTTATCCTTATAAAGGAACTTATAAAAAAAATTTCAAAAATTTCCAAAAATTCAAGAAAAGTTAGAAATCTCATGTATATCTACACCCCCTAACCTGAATTGAACATTCCTAAATGATGAATGGGTAGTGCAAACTAATGGGATTTTCTTAAAAACATTCCTAAGTTGCCTCATAGTAAGTGCTAAGTTTAATGTCTTCATCTAGAAAAGGTCTATAGCGAATCTAACCATAAAAAACCTAGACTTAGCTAGTTCAACTTATTTTTCCTAATCCTAATAATGAACTGGCAAGATTTCTTATGCCATTTCATAATCTCATGGTTGTCTATAAATTGCCTCCACTTGGAGATTTTGGGTGGTGGTAACAATGTGACACAATAGATCACCATTACTTTGAATTGTGGGGAATCATATTGATAAGCCCCCATCTTCAAAATTTCACAGTAGTCAATATAATTCCTCCACCTTGTATTTTCAGGTGGTGGTATTACAATAACATTTTGAACTACTATGGAGTTAAAGTTTGTTGTACCATATGGACATAAATTGTAATGACCCAAATTTTTGTAATATTAAAATCCCATGAAAAGTTCAGTTTTGAAGATAAGGGTATTTTGGTTATTTCATTTTTTTCCTTGACTGAACCCAGGAATTTGGTCCTGAAAATGGTACCATTAGGTGTGTATCGGAAAAAGGAAACCAACAAGACCAAAATCACCCAAAACGGAGTTAAAATGAGCAAGTTATGGCCCTTTGAAGTTCAAGGGCAAAACTGTAATTTTTACAAAAACGGATTTACCTGCACAACACAGGGGCCCGTTTTGATACGGGCACCCCTTCATCTTCAACCTCTAGAGGGTTCTAGAACGGCGGTGATTGGAGGAGAAATCACCGCCATTCTGGAGGTTTCTCCACCGCCATTCAAAGGTAGTGAGAGCCCCCTCCAAAACCCTCTCTTAGCTCTATAAATAGAGCTCTTGGGCGCTTCTAATGGCAGCCCAAAATGTTGAAGAGAACCCGTTGAGGAGCAGTGACCTAGAGGAGAAAACAAGGAGAAAAACCCAGCAACGAGCCAGGTACGCCCAAGATCCCTCAAAATCCCATCTCCTCCATAGTTCTAAGAACAATTTTCCCTAGGTTTTTGCATGAAAAACCATGCAAAATGGAGCCCTGGAGACTCACCAAGGACCTAGGGATGTTCCTTGGGCTGCACTGGGTTGAACCAGGGTGTCCTAAGGATGCCCTGGTTCCCCAATGAACAAGACGTTCCTATTTGTCCCATTTGAAAAAAAAAACCAAATAGACGCACCCGCAAAAAAGACAGTCGGGTGGAAAACCCGGCTCGTCTGCAGATGCTCCCGCTGAGGCGCACGCCGCAGATGCGCAGCACGCTAGCAATATGTGGGTTTTTTGTTCCTTAAGGAAGCCAGGGCGCACAGCGCCCTAGCATTCTGACTTTTCATGCTTGAGACCCTTATGTACATGCGACACTAAAACGCTTATAACTTGATATCTAGAGCTTCGATTGAGGCACCGCAAAAGGCGTTGTGTCCGTGTTGACGACGTGGAAACACCTAAACTATAAAATCCCTGATCAAGGCCCAATCAAAGGTGGGTATGACCTTTAGAATAGGATGGTGGCGCGTGGCCACTAGACCTTTGGAAAACTGAGGATACCAAGGCCCAATTAGGACCTTAGGACACCCATAGGCAGAAGGATGGACCCCTAATGCCTAAGTAATAAGACCCAACTACTCTAAAACCCATAAAAGATGGGCTAAACTAACCTTGACTCCCCAAACCATGTTTAGGAGTGTCCGAGGACAAAAGGGTTAACGCGACCTAGCCAGGTAGGTGCTCTATCACTACTAGATTCTTTTAAAAGAACTATTATTATTTTGAGAACATATGTTTTAAGTATATGACTTGTTTAGCATAACTTAATTCAGCATGCATGTGATAAATGCTTTATGCATAGACGCGTTTTGTAAATAATTGCATATACGTGGTGCATAGATATATTTTGCAAACTATTGCATACATTGCATGATCTATGAGCATTAAGTTCTTGCAAAGATTGCATGTCCTTGAGGGTTGCCAAAAGACGCTGGAGTGCCGAGGGCCACGCAGTTGTGAGGGACCCAAAGAGGACAGGTTTTGAAAAGAGGTTTTTGGCTTATTTGATCTTATGTGATTTGGGCTAGTAAGCCCGTGGGTGCTATGCCGAGGGGTCTGGGTTGGCCACTCAACCTCTACCACTACTAGGTGGAATGGGTACCACGCCCGAAAAAGGGCATGTCCCTACGTCGACTGCATGTGGTACAGGGGGCTACCACTGGTGTCACAGCACTGGGTCGATGTGTCATATGCCCCGTGGAGGCTATGACGCTGTGTCCTTAGGTACCTGGGGACCACACGGCAGCGAGGTCGTGGGCATAGTCGGACCCTATGGTTTATGGACTTATTTGCATTGCATATGGCATGATATGAGGTTGGTCGACCATACCATACTAGAGATCCATGAGCTGGATTCAATGAAGCATCTTATGCATATCATAATATTATGATATATATGTATATGATACTTTCAATTTTGGATTATGTGATCCTTTAAATCGTTAGTATTTCAGTTTGACAACGGATTTTTATATTGATATTGAACTTGGGTATTCAGACATGCACATGTTTTGGAAAGAGCATATGATTTTAAAACATGGCATGCATTATAAAACTAGTAGTGATAGACTCCTACTAAGTATAGTATATACTCACCCTATCCTTAACATTTTTCAGGATAATTCCATCTACGAGTAGAGGATATCTATATTAGTGCTATAGGCAAGTAAATCAAAAAGGAAACAATCATACATGTAAGTAAATTCTCAACCCTTTGGACATGAATTTGTATGTAATTACAAATGGACTGTGTGCTGTGACTGGATAGACCTAGGGAAAAACATTTATGATTTCTGAAGTTTTTCAAAAACTACTTGGGTGGTTGTGAAAGTAAATGACACTCGAGGTTTTCAAAATGAGTTTAAAACTAAAAGGTTTTCCACTGCATTGCATGGTTTTTATAAAATGGTTTTCAAATATGGATGCATCCCGCCTTAGGAAATTAGATATTGCATTTAAAAATGCATGAGAAAATCCGGGTCGTTACATAAATGTTCTTTATTTATACCAATTCTAAGGATAACTTTGACCATTGTACTCAATTTGTCTTTGTCCTCCATTTCCCTTACAATGTCCTGAAATTAGGGCATAAACTGACTCTGCCCTTTCCTAAAAGTTTGATCTTTTATTACTAAAGGCAAGAATACAATATTGCTTAAACATTGATTATCTTCTAATGTGTACCTTTGATGTAGGTTTAGTACATCAACTGATTCTTCTTATTCCTTTTTAGCTTGCACATGTAAGATTTCAAATTGGCATACATTACTTTCTAATGTTTGTTCAAATAAGGTAGGTAGGTCCTTATCAGGTATGTTTTCTACATTGTGTGGCTCAATTAGTATTTCAACCTCTATAGAGAGTTCTACTCTTACTTGCCATTGAGAAGTGTTCATTAACTATATAGTATCCAACAACTCATTCACCTCTGCAATAGATATGTCTTCATCAAAGTCATAAATATAAGTAGAACACAATTCTAGAAGATGTGGGTTGGATGTTTCTATAGTTTCATTCTCTTCATCAATGGAATTATCTTCATCATAATTGTAACAAGGAATAATACATGGCTCAAATAGATCTGAGTTGGAGGCTTCTATGGATGGCTGTAGACTTTGTGGCTCAGAATGATCATAAGAGATTACATCCTATTATCAATTATAAATGGCTCTTCATTATCCCTAATATATTTCATTTCCTCAGTCCTTTTTATAAAACAAGCAATGTTTCTATTAGTATTTTCCCATATTGGTTTCATTTTCTCTTCCCATTCCTCCATCTCTCAATTTCATTTCCTCATTCCTCTTATCATTGGTATCCATAGTTTGTTCTATTATCTCACAAATATGCTACATATTCTCTCCCAATTGTGATTCTTCATGTTGTTAAGGAAATGACTCACATGGTTGGTATTGCTATGGCATTTGGGTCCAAAAAAAGTGCTAAGTAGGTTGAACCCATGATGATTGACCCTTATATTCTTGATAATAATGGTTTTGTTAACTAGGGTGGGACCATTATGGTTCCCCTTTATATTGGTAATCTTGAGACCATGGGTATTGAAGATGCCTAGCACATCCATTGTAATCTATTTTAGTATAGTAATCATTACTAGGGCATGTGAATGCATTATGTGCATCTATTAGATGTTGATAGTAACCATTGTATGTGGAACTTGATGGCCATGCAGGAGTGGGATGAGGATGCTAAGAATAGGTATAATATTATGGTACTGAGGTTTTGGCATAGCTTGCCTTGAAGCTATTATCCTCAATAATTGACTTTCCATAATATTTATTGTATCCATTGATGTATCTAATCTATGAATCTATCCCCTTCTTAAAAGCCTACTAACTCTCCTAGCATAGCATCCCTAGGCCTATGCCTATTTAAAACAAAACCACAAACCTCCATGCTTGTATTTAAAGTCATTCTTATACGTATAGATAATCTGTATGTTTACTTGGGGCTGGAATATCTTCTAGTTCCATATTCACTTAGAGTCTATTCCTCAATTCTAACTTAACCATTTCATATGTGTTTGGTTGGATCATAAGGGTTTCAAGAGATTTAATACAAGTATTAACATTACACTTGTGAACAATTCTAGACATAAGATCATGTATTCAACATGTACATCCCATGTAGATGCATTCATAAAATCCTCCTACCTTCAAGTAGTGATCCATCTCTTCAGATCTTCCATGATCCTAACTGAAACTTGTAATCTATAAATTCATACATACTATCAATATTTATACAATTTGAATAATCCTATAGTTTTGATCCTATCTATATTCTTTGTTTAATCTTATCCTTTGATACAAAGGATCTAGATCTTTTATCCTATCATGATCTATCTTCCTCAGATAGTGTCTATCCTATTGATCAATAGATCTGACGGTTAGAATGATCTTCTAATCTTTCAGATCTAAGTATTTTCTATTCTAAGTTTTTGTGCATTCCTTTCTTTGATCTTAATCTTTCATAGATTCTTTGATCAACAATTTATACTTGTTGATAAAGATCAAGGGCTTAGATCTTCTATCATCTAGTTCTTCTTTGATCTAAGTTCAGTTGTTTGATCATCCCTAAGGAGGATGATCTTGGTTCTTTTCCTTGAATCATATTTGATCAAGGGTTTGGATTCTTTATCTAAATTTGTCTATAACATACATACATGGATACATAATAAAATACAACATTAGGATTCTTATTGTTCTTGATCATTCAAAATCCTATGGATCTTGTTTGATCATCCTTATCTTACTCACAATTTTTATTAGGGTTAGATTATTTACTAACCTTTTATGATATTATTATTATTATTCAACTAGTTAATGCTTTACTGGTTAAAGATAAATTATTTCATCCTAAGTTTAGATTGCTCCTCTTATTTTCAATTGACTAAGGTTTACTAGTTGAATGGTTGAACACAAAGTGGTTACTTCAATCCTCATGTAAGGAGGCTATTAGACCTCACAAACATCAACGAAAGGTAGGGGAAGAGCAAGGCTCTATTAGAGAACCCCTTTAACCACCATGTTCAGCATTAACTAGAGTGACCTTAGCTCAACCTTTCATAAAGTTCCTATGAGCATTTTATCCCTAAGTACTCTTTCTAATTGTTTTTAATTAAATCCATGAACATTTAAAATGTCATTCATGGGGTTTATTATTCTCCGAGTTTGGGCCAAGGATTTGATAATCCTTATATTGTCCTACTATCTATAGCCTTTACTAATATTAAGTCAAAGTCCTTCACTCATCTTAATTGTCCATGAATCTCTATATTCCATTAGTTTACATTTTTGGTGATTTATGCTTATTATATCTTAACAAGTACTTAACAATTGAATCTACTAATAAAATTTGACAACAAATTAAGAACATTTATACTATCATGCCTCCTAATTTATTGTAACCGCCCAAGGTCCCATACATGCAATGATATTGTCTACTTTGGCAGACTGGCTGCCCATACAACCAGCTCAACGCACAATTTTGTTCTTCCCCCTTTAGGGGAAAACCGATCATTGTAAGGAAAGTCCCCACCACTCTTATCAATAGCCCAGTTTCTTTCCCCTTATCGATGTGGGACTAACTCTTAAGGTCTCATGCTTCACAACTACCTACCCAGCGTCTCTTGGCTCACCCCTCACCCCCACTAAGGAACAAACGTCCACGTCCGCTGGCCAGCCACACACCGGGTTTGGGGTTAACTCTGATACCACTGTAACTACCCAAGGGCCTACACATGCAATGATATTATCCACTTTGGCAGATTGGTTGCCCATTCAACTAGCCCATCGCATGGTTTCGTTCTTCTCCCTTTAGGGGAAAACCGATCATTACAAGGAAAGTCCTCACCACTCTTATCAATAGCCTAGTTTCTTTCCCCTTAGTGATGTGGGACTAACTCTTAAGGTCTCTTGCCTCACAACTAACTACCCAATGTCTCAAAGCTCACCCCTTTTGTAATAACCCCAATTTTTGTAAATTGATTCAGAAAATCAATTTAATTTGAATTTTTAGAAATCCTAGGCCAGAATATTAGGTTATTGGAAATTCTCTTTTTATAGAGATTAAAACATAATTTAAAACTTAGAAATTATGAATGTACTAAAAAAATCAATCAAAATGACACTAAGTATGTTCAATTCCAAGTTAAAATGAAAAATCCCTAATTTTCTTCATCTTTGTGAATAAAACGGTAAAATGGTAATTTTACCCATAACTGAGATCTAAGACATCAATATTTAGAAATTACTCAGAAATATGAATCCAACACCACTAAGTGCACTCAATTATGAGTTTGAGAGAATAAAATAGATTTTTCTCCATAAAAGGGCAAAATTGTCCTTTCACACTCCCATGGGGCCTACAAGGGGCCCACAAATGAATCCAATGGCTAGAAAACATGTAATGAGTAGTCAAACCACTACCAACTGCTAGTGGAGCAGGAGGTGGCAGTGGAGGATCCAATGTTAATTTAATATTTAAAAGAATTAAAACATGATTATTACAAGTAATTATGAAATTTTCAAAAATGTCTATAAATACACCTCCAAAAATGTTCATTAAAATTCCCCCAAAATCATCTTGCTTAGTGTGAAAAACTAGATCTAGATTCCTTCCCAAAATTCCAAAACTCCCAAATATCTCCCTTCTTGCACTTTCTCTCTCCTCTCTCTAATTGTAACAAGAAACCTAAATTCAATTAGGCACTCTGTTCCAAATTGAATCTCACAAATCCCACCATCCATACAATCCTAGACTACATAGTCTACAGAACCCCCAAATCAATTTCAAGATATAATAGTGCAATCAACGAAAAATCATATAACAAGTGACCATCGGGCTATCTTATCATCAAAGGGTATTTATTTCAAATTGGGCTTCAAATCTATGTTCTTTCTCCAATTAGGTAGGTGGGAACACTTATTATACTTATTTCATGGAATTTTATTTATTTATTATTTTTTTAAATTAGTTTTAGGTAAATTTTATAAAAATAAAGTAAGGACTAGAACCCTTCAATTCTAAATGATGGAGAGCTCAGATGGAAAATTTGAGCTATCCAATCAATCTTAAAGGGTCCAAAATCCCAAGGGTAGAAATTTGAAGAATTTTTATTAAGTTTTGAGCCCTAAATTGAAGAGGATTGATTAGACGGTCCAAAAAGGACTGTTAAATATCCCAAATCAAATCAGCTCCAAGGACGCGCTATGAAATGCCACACAGAAACGTGCCTTGCATGAGCATTTCCGCACACACATGCCTCGTGTGAAGTCATTCTAACATAACGGCCATGCAATAATGCTGGTCCCAAGGAAGCATGTCATGCGTGTGTCCTGGTCATCAGCGCGCAGTGACTATTTTGCCTGACTGTCTACTCAACCTTTTCGCCCAATTGATCTGGGCCATCCATTCCTGTGGGCCCAGATCAAATCTGGACCTTAGGAACGATTGTGAACTTCACAGTTCAATTGTGGAGTCATCTGAACTCCAAATTGAGATCAGGAAGAATCTATGGAAAGCTTATAATGTCTATTTTCTTCTGAAACCACAATATTGATAAAAACATTCTAGAAACTTTCTGTTTTTAAGAATTAAGTTTTTAATTTTCATGATCTTCAAAATCTGAGATGACCAAATCTTAGGGATCTGATTTACTGATGATATAATGTTGAAATCAAGTGATACCCATGATTTATTTGGACAAATCTAAGATAAATTGAGGGATCTATCCTTTATGGTAGAAAAACCCTAAAAATACAAAGAGACCCATTTGATCAATGAGATCAAGTATGATCAGACCCTTGGGATGGAGTGAATGAATGATATTATGATAGAATCCATTGAAATCATGGATTGAATATGACCAAAAAATAAAGAAATTAATTAAAACCTTGATTTAAAAGGAAAAGATCTAAGATCTAATGGTTGGATTGTAAGTAAAGGTTTCTAATAATCTTAATTTAATTAGTTTCATTGTCTTTTATTTGATAATAGTATTGTAAATGTGATTTATGTCATAAAGCATGATAATTCTTAAATTTTAGCATGCTATGTTCTATGTGTTATTAGATTTTTATATTCGGTTGATAGATTTAATTATCTTAGGGCCATGTTAGTTTAAATTTGAAGTTTAAGCATGATTCGCTTAGATTAGTAGTAAAATTTCACGTATTTTATAACTTAGGATCCATGTTAGTATATTAGAGTATGAAGGCCCTTAGAATGATATAGATGTACAATTCTCTTATGATTTAAAGTGTATGATTATTTGAATTGTCAAAGTATAGTATAAGCATCTTAATTGTCTTTAAGTTAGTAGATATAATTATTTAATTAGTGGTTATGTCTCTATATTCATAACTCACCAAAAATGAAATCTAATGAAATAGAGATTCATGGACAATTAAGATGAGTGAATGACTTGGACTTAATATTAGTAAGGGCTATAGTTAGTAGGACAATATAAGGATTATCAAATCCTTGGCCCTAACTAGGAGAATAATAAACCCCATGAATGACATTTTAAATGTTTATGGACTTAATTAAAATCAATTAGAAAGAATACGTAGGGTTAACATGCTCATTGAACCTTATGAAAGGTTGAGCTAAGGTCACTCTAGTGAATGTTGAAAATTGTGGTTAATGGGGTTCTTTAATAGAGCCTCCCTCTTCTCTTACCTTCCATTAATGTTTGTGAGGTCTAAATGCCTCCTTATATGAGGATTGAAGTACCCACTTTGTGTTCACCCATTCAGATAGTAAGCCTTAGCCAAGTGGAAATAAGAGGAGCAATCTAGACTTAGGCTGAAATAAGTTATCTTCAACCAGTAAAACATTAACTGGTTGAATAATAATAATAAGAGCATAAATGGTTAGTAAATTACCTAATACTAATAAAAATTGTAAGTAAGATAAGGATGATCAAACAAGATCCATGGGATCTTAAATGATCAATAACAATAAAAAGAAATCAATACTTCTTTATGATGATATATATGTATATAGATATTGCTTGCAACTTAGATCAAATAGAAGATTTGAACCCTTGATCAATTATGATTCAAGGAAGAGAACCAAGATCATCCTCCTTGGGGATGATCAAACAACTAAACTTAAATCAAAGAAGAACTAGATGATAGAAGATCTAAGCCATTGATCTTTATCAGCAAGTGTAAATTGTTGATCAAAGGATCTATGAAAGATCAAGATCAAAGAAAGGAATACATAAAGACTTAGAATTGAAAATACTTAAATCTGAAAGATTAGAAGATCATTCTAACCATCTGATCTATTGATCAATAGGATAGACAATATTTGAGGAAGATAGACCATGATAGGACAAAAGATCTAGATCCTTTATATCAAAGGAAAATATTAGACAAAGAATATAGATAGGATAAAAAATATAGGATTATTCAAATTGTATAAATATTGACAGTATGTATGGATTTACAGATTTCATACGTCAATCAGGATCATGGAAGATTTGAAGAGATGAATCACTACTTGAATGTAGGAGGATTTTATGAAGGCATTACATGAGAAGTACATATTGTATACATGATCTTATCTTTGGAAATGTTGACAAGTATAATGTAAATACTTGTATTAAACCCATTAAAAACCCTTATGATCCAACCAAAACACATATGAAATGGTTAAGTTAGAAATGAGGAAAATAGATAGATTGTTTAATAAGTATAAAATCAATACATAGGAATCATTCATATAGAATGGTGATCCCTAAACTTGTATGAACATGGGTATCATTCATTGTAAATGATGATTCCTATGTTTGAAGTAAAATCCTATCCTCAGTATAAGAATACCAAAATATGAGGATGATTATATAAACTGACAAGACATCTGATAAGTAAAAAGATTACTTTACATACAAGCATGGAGGCTTGTGGTTTTGTTTTAAATAGGCATAGGCTTGGGGATGCTATGCTAGGAGAGTAGTAGGGTTTGGCCATCCACTCTCTTAAATGTGATATATATGATGATACCGTGCCCAAAGAGAGGAAAAATGTTGGGTGGGGCAATATGGGAAGGCCACCACTATGACGGTCTATCTACCCATATGGACATGACGTAGATGATTTTCTACACTTGGCATCCGTAGAGTATGAAAGCAGTTATCCGAGCGCTCTGGTACGGATTAGACTGTAGCATAGTAGTCCTTTGAATAATTTTGCATTATGATGCATGGCATAGTGAAATGCCTTATGATGTGGCATGATGAGATGTTGGGTAATCATGGATTACCAATATTGCCCAAATGAGGGAGTATTTCCAACAGAGTCTGGATGATTTATCAACTTAGCATAAGCTGGATATGATTATGTTTTGAGTCATTAACTATTTTTCACGGTTTTGACCATATGTATATATCTATACATAGTATACCATATGAATGTGTAAGGATGTACATATATAACAAAGTAAAGAGATTGATTCATGAGTATGTTATGAACTATGGGATTATGAAGTATTAGGATTATATTGTCAAATTATTATGCTTCTTGAATCCCCTATCAACCATAGCTTGCTGAGATATTGTAAATGTTTCAATGTTTACAATATCTCAGAAATAGAGAAGGAGAATTAGGAGCTCAAGACTTAAGAAGATTTGGAAGAATAATCAATTAGGATATATCCCTTGAAGACATGTACTTTTATTTTTATTTGAGAGCATTGTACTGCATTAAGAGTTTTAATGTATGGTGAGGTTTGATATTTGGATTATGTAATATGGATAAGTATTGTATTAATACCTGGGCTGTACTGTGAACCACTAGATGAATTCTAAAATTTCATAAAAGTATATTCCTTCAATGGAATTTCATCTTGTACAAAATTCTACTTATATTATGTATGAAGTGATGACTTTGGTTTTTTAAAAAAAGTTTTAAATTCACTAATTTCTGTTACTTTGTTTTGCAAAATTTTTTTACCACTAAGGGTGTCCTGCCTTTGAAAAATGTATTACAAAATGTGCTACAAAAACCAGGGTCGTTACATTTGTAACATAAATCACATTTATAATTCTATTATAAAATAAAATACAATTAAACCAATTAGATTAAGATTATTAGAAACTTTTACATATGATCCAACCATTAGATCTTAGATATTTTCCTTTAGATCAAGGGTTTTAATTACATTTAGAGATTTTACTCCATTAAAGTCCAAAGATCATATCCATTAGTTTTTATCACATTTAATTCATGATCTTAATGGATTCCATCATAATCCCATTCATTCAATCCATCCCAAGGGTCTGATCATGCTTGATCTTATTCATCAAGTGGGTCCCTTTGTATTTTTAGGGTTTTTCTACCATAAAGGGTAGATTCCTCATTTTATGTTAGATCTATCAAAATAAATCATGGATATTACTTGATTTTAACATTATATCATCATTGTAGTAGATCCCCAAGATCAGATCATCTCAGATCATGAAAATTAGAATCTTAATTCCTCAAAATAGAAAGTTTCTTGAAGAGTTTTATCAATTTCATGATTCCAAAAGAAAATAGACATTAAAAGCTTTCCGTAGCTTCTTTCCAATCTTAATTTGGAGCTTAGATGACTCCACAATTAAGGACTAAAATTCATAGTCATTCCAAGGGTCCAGATTTGATCTGGGCCTAACAGAACGGATGGCTGTGATTAGTTGGGCAAAGCAAGCCTATCGGGCAGAACAGTCAGCATGCTCTTGTCACCAGGACTCATGCCATAATGCATTCCCGAGACTGGTGTTGTCACATGGTTGTTCTGTCAGGACAGTGTCACATGCAGAGATGCTCTCGCAGGGCGAGTTTTTGTGCAATGTCCTAGGATCCGATCCTTTTAGGAAGATCGGACAGTCCTTTTGGATTGTCCAATAAATTCCTTTTCAATTAAAGGCTCAAAACTTGATTAAATTTTTTGAAAATTCTACCCTAAGGGTTTTGGACCTTTATAGATTGATTGGACGGCTTAGATTTTCCATCATCCAAAATTTAAGGGTTCTTATCCCCACTTGATTTTTTTTATTATTTTTAACCTAAAATTAATTTTAAAAAAAATAAAAATTATATAAATTAATATGAAATAAGTGTGGAAAGAATTTTCACCTACTTGATGGGAGAAAATGTAGGTTTTAGATCCCAATTTAAAAGAATATCCAGTTGATGATAAGATCATCAAAGAGCCAATTGTCTTGTGATTTACCATTGTTTGAACAGTTGGATCTTGAAATTTCTTTTGTAGTTTTGTTGATAAGGTAGTCTAGGACAATCTAAATGGTGGGATTTATGAGATTTGATTTGGAACAGAGTGCTTAATTGAATTTAAGTCTGTTGCTCCAATTTAGAGAGATGAGAAAGAAAGTGAAAGAAGAGAGATTTTGGGGAGTTTTGAAAATTTGGGAATGAATTTTGATCTGATTTTTCAGGAAAAGTAAAATAATTTCGTGTAAATTTTATGAAGATTTTTGGAGGATTTTTGGGGGTGTATTTATAGATGTTTTCTATTTTTTTCATAATTAGTTGTAATAAATATGTTTTAATTCTTTTGAATATTAAATTAACATTGGATCCTCCACTACCACCTTCTCTACTATTCGATGGTAGTGTTTTGACCACTCATTACATGTTTTCTAGCCGTTGGATCCATTTGTGGGCCCCACAGAGGTGTGAAAGGACCATTTTGCCCTTTTATGGAGAAAAATTCATTTTATTCTCTTGAACATGGAATTGAGTGTACTTAGTGGCGTTGGAATTGTATTTCTGAGTACATTCTAAATATTGAAGTCTTAGATCTTGTTTATGGATAAAATTACCATTTTACCCTTTTATTCATAAAAATAGAGAAAATTAGGGATTTTTCATTTTAACTTGGAATTGAACGCACATAGTGTCATTTTGATCAATTTTTTGAGTCCATTCATAATTTGTAAGTTTTAGATGATGTTTTAATCTATATAAAAAGAGAATTTCCAATAACTTAATATTCTAGCCTAGAATTTTAAAAAATTCAAACTAAATTGATTTTCTCAATCAATTTACAAAAATTGGGGTTATTACAAGGCGAACCTTTGCTAAATAGGTGGTTAGATTGATGCAATATTCCTAAGTATTATGAAATAGTTATCAATGCATGACCCTAATCTATATGAATTATACTACCATCACAAATGCAAAATTATACTAAATGCACTATATCCTAAAAATTAAAATTTGGGTGAGGATTGTTCATAGAAAGTGTGGGCCACTATACCTCACACTTGCCCTTTATTATTACAACCCTTTAAAAATTAAATAAATTTGAAATTATAATTATAATGGGCTTTACTACAATTTCACTCAAATCCTAATCATGGAAAGCAATGATAACCTACTGTATGTTGATGACATCGTGGCTCATAGGATAGCTACTACTCCTTTGCTAATTTACCTTGCACAAAAATCAAACAATAACAGTCAATATGAGAAAAATAGCAAATAAATTAAAGAAATAACATAAAATCCTAAACTAATGCACCATAAACCTAGACTAGAGCTAAATAATCTAAGATATGGTCCACAAAACCAAACATGGCAACTCCTCAACAAAGGCTCCAAAAACTTGTTGTGATATTACGTTAAGCTTGCAAGCACCCAAATCAATTGTAGTAATTCATGCAAGGAGGCAATCCTACAAGGAATCAAACATATGTGATATTAGTGGTACCTACTTTAAATTATCTAACCTAGCCAGTGATCATGAGATTTTTAATGTAAACTAATGATGGAAACTAAACATATGAAACAAGGAATTCTGTTAAAACATAAAACATGCTAAAATTAACACTTTCCTAACTAAGAATTAGAACTAATTTAGATGCAAACTAGTTAAATAATGACATCTGCACTAAACTATTATACAAATTAAATAAATTACTAATCAAGCAAAGAAATAGAACTACCCAAGTATCATGCATATGACCATGGAATGGTTTACATGATTCCTTGGGTAGGAATGCATCTAATTAACTACTTTGAAAGCCTAGAACATGCAATTAATTCAAGCATCAAAGAAGAAATCTAATAATCTACTTAGGCTCTTAAAAAATCAAAGGGATCCAAAGTGTATGGCACTGGAAATTAAATACAACAAATCATAAAGAAAATTTCCATTAGCACACTATTATGATGATTCACTTAATGGAACATCAAAACCATGGAATTAAGAAATTCTAATACAAGGAAACATTCATGAATGATGACTAATAACTAAGAGATACAATAATGTATTAAAAAATCCAATAAACTTAATTGCATTACATTACAATCCATCAACATAAAGCCCACAATACTTGTAATCCAAATCTAAAAATTAAGTCATGTTACAATGAATGCTACTGGCTCTTAATAATCCCAAAAATACAAGATAATCCTTCCTCAATATTCCAAGGTCGGTCATTAATAAGCAAGCATAGAAATAAGGAGAAATCCACTAGAAAGTAAAGGCAAACTTAATGAAAACTAAGGAAAGCGAGATGGGATTTCAATGAAACTATAAGAAATCTAAAGGTAATGAAAAAACAAGGAAAGTGATAGATTACAAGTGACTTTCCCTTGAATATCACTTCAAGGAAAAAGCAACTTAAGATCTAGAATAAATAAATGAGAGGAACTAATCAAATGGAAAAGAATTAAACTAAGAAACAATGGAAGTTAAGAACAAGCAACGAGAGAAAGATCTCAATGAGAATCAACTAACCATTCAAAGAAGAACTAAAGGAACCATGAGCCTGAAATCAAGCATGGGACATTAGGAGAATATGGAATCCACCCACGGAGATCATTCTTCAAAGAAAGCAATTAAGACGAGGGTTGAAGTAAAAGGACATCCTCCCCAAGGTGAAGGAGATGTCATTTTTCTTCCAAAAGCGATCCCCTATTCATCTCTTCCTATCTTGTGTTTGTAGGTTGTTTCCTAAGTTTTATAGGGTATCCTAATGTTAAGGTATGGTGGGAATGAAAAATAAAGAGAATTGGATGGTTAGGATGGGTGGAAAACTAGGATTTTCAAGAGATGTAGGTAGCCGTCACTTTCTTCTTCTTTTTTATTGAGGTGGGGAGACACCATATTTTTAGGAGGCATCTTCCCTCTTCAAAAATTGTTGAGCGCCTTCAAGATAACAAGTTGGGTGCATGGGATGAGGTAAGAAAGAGAGAGGAAGAGGGAAGGAAAGAGAGGGATCACCTTCAAAATAGTAAGTTGGGTGCATGGGATGAGGTAAGAAAGAGAGAGGAAGAGGGGAGGAAAGAGAGGGATAGGAAAAGTTAGGAAAGGGGTGGGATGGAGAAAAGTAATTGGCCTGGTCGTTTCCTAGGAAGTGGGGATTGGTTGGGTGATTTTGATTAGACTTTAGGAAGGTGAAAAAGTCTTAGAATGATAGGACTCTTGAATGGAAAGTGAAATTCATGGTGTATCTTAGTGGTGAGGTAGAAATTGAGAAAAAAGTAGGAAAAACATAGAAAAGCATAAAAAATGAAAGGGTCTCTTCCTATTTGTCCATATGCTACCTTATCCTAGTGAAAATTTCCTTAATTATCTTCAAAATATCCTCATAAATTTGTAAGATAATTCTTTGGATTTCCTCCAATCATGGTTGATAAGTGTTTAATTTTGCATAAAAAAACATCCAATTACTTACCCATGTGTCACAACTTATAGGGGTAAATTAGGAATTTAGACCAAAATTCGTAACACATGCATTTTTGACCTAATAACCCAAAATATTGTTATTTTATAAATCCCAAAGCTAATACAAGGTACGTATGTAATTAATCATATTTTTATAACATTTAATTACTATTTTTCACCTTTTGTAGGAAGTAAGATTGTGATCCAACAGCTGAGATTGATTGGGATGAAATTGAAGATCAAGATAAAAAGATTGAGTCAAAGCCTCAAAGTCATCACTTACATTGGGCCATGAAGTAAGCCATACATTCCCACCACCTTTGCATGGAAGCCACTTAAGCCACCTTAGCCATATAAGAAATGAAAGAAGGTGGCAAGCTAAGGAATTCAAGCCAAAACTATACAAGCAATTCAAGCTAAGGGATGAAGTCAAGGAAGCTTCATGAGGCAGACATGAAGCTTAGCCAATGGAGCCTTCAAAGTTAGCTATCTAAGCCATCAAGCAAAGCTAAATGGAAGGCTAGGAGTGGAGGAGATTCAAGAGAGATATCCATGAGATATTTTGAAGATAATTAAGGAAAAATATATTAGAACTAGATGGCATGTGGACCAATGGATAAGTGCATTCAATTTTTAGTGTTTTTCACCCTTAAGATGAACTACAAAATTCCAAAACTCAATCTCATTTCACATCTTAAGAAACTCCCCAACCAACAAAAATTTTCCACCTAACAACCTCCACCTCTTTCCCAACCAATCCCCACCCACTTTCCTCAAACAAATACCATTGAATGACTTTGAGAAGGGGGAAGACGCCCCTTCCTAAAAAGGTGGCATCTCCCACCAACTCCACTCCTTAAGGTAGCCAATCCCTTCCACACTTTCCTACTTGATGGCTTACCATTTTTCTCCCATCCTAGCCATTCAATTTGGTATACCTTCATCCACACCACACCTTAGTATTAGGTTACCCTAGGAAAAATAGGAGAAGTCTTATAAAACCAGCCCAAAACGTAAGCAAAACATGCACTTTTCCACTTAGGAAAAAGACGCCTCTTCCACTTGGAGGAGGACATCCTCTTCCGCTGCTCATCTTTCTCTCTCTTTTTTCTTTGTATTCCCTTTGTTTGGGTGGCTGCTACTTATTTTTCTAGGGTGTGAGACAATTCTTCAAGTGTTCCACACCTAGTCCATGTGTTGTTTCCTTCGAAGGTTATTTCAACTTCTTCTCTTATTTACTCTAATTATTTTCATGTTAGTTTTCCTTTAGCTTTCCTTTCTTTTAAGCTAAGATTCAAGGCTAGTTTTCCCTTGGAGTGATAGCCAAGGGAAGTCATCTTGAATCTAGTTTTGTTCTCTATCTTTCATTGCATCTTTGTTCTCTTTCAGCCTTCTTGATTTTCTAACTTTGGTTGCTTAAGTACCATTAGTTCTTGTCTTAATTTTGCATAGGAGTTTCCCTTAATTTTAATCATACTTGTTCATGAGTGAATGTTGGAACAATTGAAGAAGAATTTGGCTTGTAATTAAGGAGTGATTAAGATTAAGTGAATTCCATTGTAATAACATTTAAATTTCATATTTGGATTACATGTATGGAGTGTTGTGTGGATGAATTTTTGGATGTGATTCAAAGAAGTAGTTGGAATTTTCAATGTTTGGGTCCAGAAGTAAATTATCTTTGTTATTGATTATTTGATTGCATTAGAAGTAATTAATTCCATTTTTACATGTTCTATTCGTTGAATGTTTCAATTAACTTACTGCTGAATTTCTTTGCATGATTGGTGTATGTTAATTTTCAGCACCATACAATAACAGTCACTTGATTTTTCAAGAGCCTAACTAGATTGTTAGATAGCTTAGTTAATGTTAGAAATAGATTGCATGCTTAAGTTTCAAAAATTGTTGATTAAATCCACTCCTATCAAATAAATCATGCATACCATTCCATGGTTACATGTATGTTATTTGGGTAGTTTTCCTTTCAATGGTTGTTAGTGGTAACTTTTCCTTTAGTTCTCTTATTTAATTGCAGATTAAATTTCATTAGTTTACATCTTAGTTAGTTTGGAAAGTAATTAGTTTTATCACACTAGTTAAAATAGTTGATTTCGTTGCTTACTTTTCTTAATGTGCATGATTAGGGAAGTAGTTTGTTAAAGCATATATCCTTAGATTAGTTGTTAATTTCATTCTTAGAAAAGCTAGTTTAGGATAGTTGATAAATTGCATTTTAGGAAAGCTTTTAGTCAGGGAAATGATAAAATTAGAAGTTTTTAATTTAGGAAAGTTTTAATTTTAGAAAATGCATGTTTTAGGAAAGCTTTTCATTTAGCATGTTTCTTGCTTTTAGATAGTTTTCAATTTCATGTTTAATTTTCATTCTTAATTTAGGACAAAAATCACTTAAATTTTGGCTAGCTTAGATACTTTAAAGTAGGGACCACTAGCATTACATTAGTTCAACTTCTCATGGGATTGACCTCACTAGCATGCTATATTACAAACAATTCATGTGCTTGTGATTTTTATTTAAAATAGCCACAAGTTTTTGATGCCATTGTTGGGGAGTTGAAACAAATTGTGTCGTGTTCCATACTTTAGGTTATTTTCCTCCAGTCTAGGTTTAGGGTGCATTAGATTAGGGTTTTTGCATAATTTTACATACTTTTTGTATTTTGTTCCTATTTCCTCATACTGATCATATTGCTTTGATTTTTGTGCAAGGGAAATGGACAAAGGAATGACAGCAATCCTATGGGCCATGGCTTTGTCATCTTAGCTTAGGTTTTATTGCTTTCTTAGATTAGCATTTGAGTGAAACTTGTAGTGAGGCCCATTGTAAATTGCAATTTCTTCATTCTTTAATTTTAAATAGGTTATAATAATAAAGACCAAGTGTGGGGTACGGTACCCCACACTTGATCATCATCAAATCCCTCATTGTGTCTCTTACTCAAATTTTAATTTTTAGGATAATTTGGATTTGAATGTTAGTACAATTCATATATATTAGGATTATTCATTGCTAATTGTTGCATCTTTACATAGGGTAGTTGCATTAGACCATTACCTAACCCTGGTTGGATAGCATATAGGATGCATTAGTTTGCTTTTGTTTTCCATTGCATATTTATATCTTTATGGAAGAATGGAATTAATGTTAGTAAGGGCCCCACAGGAACCCTTAAAAAATAAGGACTGGATTTCATCACTAGTTCCTTGGCCCAACTAGAAATCAATTAATAACCTTGTATGCCATGATCCCAACCCTTGAATTTAAATTTAAAATGAATTATAAAGTGACTTAGAGTATTGAGCTCATTAGACCCTTTTAGAAGGACGCGATCTATTATCACCTAGTGGCTTTTAAGAATTGTGGTTATAGTGGGTGTCTTAAAATCTAAATATTTTTTTTCCCACCTTTTGTTGACATTAGTTTAGGTCTAAATGCTTCCTAACATGAGGATTGTATTAACCACTTTTGAACAAAACCTGGATAGGAGGAAGAGCTGTTTAGATTTAGGTCTAAGAAGCTACCACCTATCAATTAGAAAATAATCAAGACATTACTCGATTAGTGGATATAGGATTTGATTGTGCATCACTTAACCTAGGACTAGCATTTAAGTTTAATATAGTTAGGGTTTTTCAACTCATATTTTTAAAAAAAGGTACTCATTCATTGTATATATACTGATTAGTTTCTTCATATATAATGTTGAGTACATTGGCCTATCAAGAAGGGGGAAAAAACCCATTATGCTACTATTTTAGTCTTAAGCCATTATCTCATGAGGATGTAAATGAGACCGAAGAAAGATATACTCCTAATCTATCCCATAAATTGAATAAGATAATCGGTAAGTGGGATAAGATAATAGCTAGGATGGAAGGAATGGATAGTCAAATGGATAGGTTCCTTAAGCAAAATACTAAGCATATCAACAACCTTAATATGATAATTCCTACATTAAGTCATATCACCACCCTTAGTACAATAATGAATGTACCTATTCTGACCTAAAATATCCACCTTCTTCATGGCCATCGAGCTCCAACTATAATAATTACTATGAGGAGCTAGTGAATGCAAATAATGCATTCACATACCCTAACAATGATTACTATCCTAAGACAAATTATAATAGATGGGCTAGGCATCATCAACAACCATGGTCTTAGGATTACCAATATTAGGTGGAACCACATGGTCCCACCTTGGTCAACACTACCATGACTATTAAGAATATCAGTGTCAACCATCATGGGTTCAACCTGCTCAACCCTTTTTTAGCTCCCCAATGCCACAACAATACCTACTGTATCACTCATTTCCTCTACAGCATGAAGACCGATTATTAGAAGAGAACATCCAACAATTTTGCGAGAAATTGGAACAAATCATGGCTACCTTTGAAAAGGGGAATGAGGAAGTGAAGTGAGAGAGGGAGAAATGGATTGAGGAAATGAAACCAATATGGGAAAATATTGACAAAAACATTATTGAACGTAAAAAAAGGACTAAGGAAATAAAACAAATTATAGATACTGAAGTTCCATTTGTCACTGATAATAGCATGAAAATATCTTATGATCACCTTGAGTTATAAAGTCCATAACCATCCATAGAACCCTCTGACTTGTATCTACTTGAGCCATGTCCTGCTCCTTATGATTATGATGAAGAGACTTCCATTGATGAAGAAAATGAAACTATCAAAACATCCAACCCAAAACCTCTAAATTTGTATCCCACTTATTTTTATAACTTGGATGAAGACACATCATTGAGGATGTGAACGAGCTGTTGAATATTGTGCCTTTAATGGACACTTCTCAATGGCAAGCAAGAGTAGATCTTAATATAGAGCCTAAAATTCATATTGAACCTTGCAATGTAGAAGATGTATTTGATTAGGACTTATCAACCTTATTTGAACAATCATAAGATACTCATGTAGGCGCATTTCAGACCTTACTTGTGCCCATAAAACTGTAAGAAAAAGAGTCAGTTGATATACATCAACCTACTTTAAGGTATAAATTAGAAGAGAATAAGTGTTTAAGCCAAACCATGTCTCTGCCTCTAGTGACATAAGAAAAACCCTTTAGGGAAGGGCTGAGTCAACTTATTACCCTATTTAGGACAATGTAAAGGAAAAGAAGGAAAAACATAAATTGAATAGAATGGTCAATGTTATCCTTCAATTTGGTCAAGACAAGGACCATTCATCTCCATATGGTCCAACAAAATGCATGATAGTACATGAAGTCATCATGTTACCACCACCTCAAAATACAAGGTGGAGGAATTATATTGACTAGAATGAAATATTAAAAATGGGGGATCATTAATATGGTCCCATAACATTCAAAATCGTGATGGTCTATTGTGTCATATTGTTATTGCCACCTAAAATTTCAAGGTGGAGGAAACATATAGACTACTGCGAGGTTCTAAAGTAGTGTTAGAAATTTTGACATTTCATTCTTAGGATTAGGATTAGGAAAAGTTAGTTTAACTAACTAGGTCTAGGTTTAGATGGTTAGATTAGTTATAAGCCATGTCTAGCTAAAGACATTAAACTTAGCGCTTACTGGGAGGCAACCTCGGATTTTTTTTAAAAGTCTCATTAGTTTGCATTACCCTTTAGTCATCCTATATATTAAAACATTGAGGACAATGTTTAGTTCAGGGTGGAGGGTGTAGAAACTTATGAGATTTCTAACCTTTTTATGCTTTTGAAAATTTTTGAATTTTTTTTTGATCAGTTGCTTTATAAAGATGAGAATTCAAAATTTCTTAATATTCTACTAAATTTTTTGAAACTTTAGCTTATTAATAGAGTTCTATACAATTAGTTCACCATTGTATTCTTTTCCAAAAGTATTTCATTAAAAATTAAGCTCAAAACATTAATTGCGCAAAATAGTTAGATATAATTTAAGTTGAAAAGAATATATTACTTAGAAAAGAAGATCTCTGTGGAGACTTATAACCCAAGCAAGTTTAGAGCCATTCATTCTTTTTTAAGGGTTATACATAAATTCAAAATTTCTTCAACAGACATTATTTCTTAGTTAGTCTCATTATTCATTGTCTTGGTCAACTATTGAGGAATCACAAAAAACTATACCATATATCTCTTAAGTTTATGATCATTCTTGAGTCATATGAAACCTAGGAAATGATAGATGCTATCCTAGGTAAAACCTAGAGCCTTTAGCCTACCCTATATTATTTTCTATTAGTTAACCTCTTGGGCCTTTCAAAAATTAGCCTTTTCTTTGTTAGCCAAATAGTATTTACTGTATTGAACCCTTATTATACATCAATTACCCATTTATTTTGGATATATATAGAGAAGATTGAAGAACATTTGGATAAGGTATGAAGAATGCAACTCAAGAGATGAACATTAAAAGGGTAAAAGAATAAAGATTAAAAAAGGTTTTATATCAAGTCAAGTGAAAAGTATATATATAAAAGAAGAAGAAGAAGAAGAAGAAGAAGAAGAAGAAGAAGAAGAAGAAGAAGAAGAAGAAAAAGATAGCTAATGAAAAAGAAGAATGTTAACTCCTGCAAGGAAAAATGAAAAAGTTGTAAATACACTGATAGAAAACCGTTTTATATTTTCTAGACAAACTTTGTTTACCTTTATATCTATTCTTTTAATAACCCTTGCCTAAGCGTATGTTTTGTCTTAATAGAAGTCCTTTGTTTACCTTTATATCTATTCTCTTAATAACCCTTACCTAAGCGTATGTTTTGTCTTAATAGAAGTCTTCACTTGATCTTAGGAGTAGTATGGCTTGGAAATGGTTATGAATAAATAGAGACTTAATACAGTGTAATACTCTTAGTAGTTGATATCCTTTCATGAGACCATTATCATTCTAAGTTATTATTCTTATGTATGAAATATGTGAGACTTTTGGATTTATTGAATAATATTCTACTCACATATTAATGAGAGATTACACCCTTCTGAGTGAATTCTTTATGAGTGTCAAGTATATTCTGTGAGAATTGAAGTCAAAGCATATATTTGGATGGTAATTTAGGTTATATTTGACTTGGAGACTATAATTATATATTAGCTATAGCACACACTCACCTTTGAAGGTTTAATGAAATAATGAGATATCATTAGCATAAGGGTAGGATTTTGAACCTTTTTGTTCATAGATATTAGTAAGCTAAAGTTAGGAATTAGGATGAACTAAATAAAAGAAAATTTTCATAGATTGAAAAAGGACATCCACAATATATATATATATATAATTTAGAATTTAGTGGGTATATTAACTACAAACCCTCACGAGGCCTAACTCGTCCACTAAGGTAACTTAGGGGTTTAAGGGCTTATTGCATGCCCTAAATGCAATCATGAATACATATGAAAGTGGCACTTTGTATCAGTTTTTGTAAAATGAATTTTTTGTATGTTTTTCTCTAGTCTAGAAAAATGCTAGTTGATGTTTAATTTTTTTTTTTTTTATAGAATACAGCCAATTAGTTACCCATGTGTTACAACTTATAAGGGTAAATTAGGATTTTTAGACCAAAATTTGTAACACATGCATTTTTTACCTAATAACCCAAAAGTGTGTCATTTTGGGATCCATAAGCTAATCCAGGGTAAGTATATCATCAATCATGTTTTTCTATAATTTCATTAGGATTTTTCACTTTTTGTAGGAAGTAAGGTGGTGATCCAATAGCCTAGATCAATAGGGATGAAATTGAAGATCATGATAAAAAAGATTGAGTCAAAGCCTCAAAATCATCACTTTAAAATAAAAAAAAGTCCAAAATTATCTTGTGGACCAATAATGGATGTAATTCAAGGAGCTAAATACAGCCAAAGTGGGGCCATGAAGTAAGCCGTGCATTCCCACCACCTTTGCATGGAAGCCACCTTAGCTACATAAGCCATGAAAGAAGGTGATAAGCCAAGGAATTCAAGACAAAATGACATAAGCCACTTAAGCTAAGGGTTGAAGCTAGGAAAACAAGTTAAGAAAGCTTCCTAAGCCTTCCATGAAGCTTAGCCAATAGAGCCTTCATTGGAGGAGATTCAAGAGAGTTATCCATGAGACATTGTGAAGATATTTAAGGGAAAATCTATTAGAATAAGATGTCATATGGACCAATGAGATAAGAGTATTTAATTTTTAGTGTTTTTCTCACTTTTCCCCACTTATTCCTTAATTTCCACCTCACCCTTAAGGTGCACTATGAATTTCCAAAACTCTATCTCATTCCACTTCTTAGGAAACTCCCCAACCAACCAAATTTTTTTACCTAACACTCTCCACCTCTTTCCCAACCATTCCCCACCCACTTTCCTAAAACAAATACCATTCAAAGACTTTGAGAAGGGAGAGACACCCCTTCCTAAAAAGGTGGTGTCTCCCACCTACTCCACTGCTTCAGGCATCCATTCCCTTCCACAATTTCCTATTTCATGCCTTACCCTTTTTCTCCCTTCCTAGCCATTCAATTTGACATACCTTCATCCACACCACATCATAGTATTAGGTTACCTTAGGAAAAAAAGGATAAGTCTTATAAACTAGCCCAAAACTTAAAAAAAACATGCACTTTTCCACTTAGAAAAAGATGCCTCCTCCACTTGGAGGAGGACGTCCTCTTCGTAGCTCATCCTTCTCTCTTTTTGCATTGTATTTCCTTTGTTTGGGTGGCTGCCACTTCTTTTCACAAGGTGTGAGACAATTCTTCAAGTGTTCCACACCTAGTCCATGTGACTTTTCCTTCAAAGGTTAGTTCAACTTCTTCTCTTATTTACTCTAATTCTCTTCATTTAGTTTCCATGCTTTTCCTTTAGCTATCCTTGCTTTTAAACTAAGATTCAAGAATAGTTTTCCCTTGGAGTGGTACCCAAGGAAAGTTGTTGTGAATCTAGTTTTGTTTTTTTATCTTTCATTGCATATTTTTTCTCTTTTAGCCCTCTTGATTTTCCAACTTTGGTTGCTTAAGTTCCATTGGGTGTTGCTTTAGTTTTGCATACAATTTTCACCTTATTTCAAGCATACTTGTTCATGAGTGAATGTTGGAACACTTGACGAATAATTTGGCTTGTGTTTAAGGAGTGATTAAGATTAAGTGAATGTCATCATAATAGCATTTAAATTTCAGAATGGGATTGCATGTATGGAGTGTTATGTTGATGACTTTTTGGATGTGATTCAAATAAGTAGTTGGAATTTTAAATTCATGTTTGTGTCCAGCAGTAAATTATTTTTGTTATTGAATGTGTGATTAGATTAGAAGTGATTAATTCCATGTTTTACATGTTCTATTCATTTAATGTTTCAATTACCTTACTATTGGAATTTCTTTGCATGAATGGTGTATGTTAATTTTCAGCACCATACAATCATTTACACTTGATTTTTCAAGAGCCCAACTAGATTGTTAGATAGCTTAGTTGATGCTACAAATAGATTGTATGCTGTGGTTTCCAAAATATTTTATTAAGTCCAATCCTATCCAATGAATGATGGATACCATTCCATGGTTACACATATGCTATTTTGGTAGTTTTCCATTCATTGGCTATTAATGGCAACTTTTTCCTTTAGTTCTCTTGTTTACTTGTAGATTAGATTCCATTAGTTTACATCTTAGTTAGTTTTCTAAGTAATTATATTTTTCACATTTGCTAAAATAGTTGATTTGGTTGCTTACTTTTCTTAGTTTGCAAGATTAGGAAAGTAGTTTGGTAAAGCATGTTTTCCTTAGATTAGTTGTTAATTTCATTGTTAGGAAAGTTAGTTTATGAAAGTTGATAAATTTCATTTTAGGAATTTTTTTAGTTAGGAATGTCATAAAATTAGAAGTTTTTAATTTAGGGAAGTTTTAATTTTAGAAAGTGCAAGTTTTAGGAAAGTTTTCCTTTTAGTATGTTTCATGTTTTTGCTTAGTTTCCAATTTCATGTTTTAATTTCCTTTCTTCATTTAGGTAAAAAATTACTTGAATTTTGGCTAGGTAAGATAGTTTAAAGTAGGGAATACTAGCATCACATTTGTTCAACTCCTCATGGGAACAACCTCACTAGCATGCTATATTGTAAATGATTCATGAGCTTACAAGTTCTATTTAAAACAACATCAATGGTCTTCCATTTAGCTTAGCTCATGTGGCTTAGATGGCTAACTTTGAGAACTCCAGTGGCTTGGGTTTACGGCTAGCTTAGATGGCTCTCTTGTCTTAGATTGATGGCTCAATTACTTTGGTTTGGTTGTTGGCTTCGCTTCTTAGCTTGTCTCATTGTTCATGGCTTGAAAATGGCTAAGTGGCTTAAGTGAAACCCATGCAAAGGTGGTGGACTTTGAATGGATTTTGCATTGGCCACCTTTGGCTCATATAATTGCATTCATTGCTAGTCCTATAAATGATCTTGATCTCATGTTGGATTGATGATTTTTAGGATTTGACTCAATTTTTTTAATCTTGATCTTCCATTTTCATCCCAATAGACCCTGACCATTAAATGACCATTTTGCCTCTTACAAAAAGTTAAGAACTCTAATTAAATCATAGAAAAATATGATTAATCATATGCTTACCTTGGTTTAGCCTCTGGACCTTCAAAATGTCAAGTTTTTAAGTCATTAGGTAAAAAATGCATGTGTTACAAATTTTGGTTAAAAACCATATTTTACCCTTATAAGTTATAACATATGGATAATTAATTGAGTGGTTTTTATGAAAAATTTGATACGTATCAACTACCCATTCAATCTTTCTCAACTCATGGAGATCCTATCCTATCTATTTCCATTTCTCATTATCACTTACATTCTTCATTCCTATCTTTCCCCATATCTTTCCTATTTTCTTATCCTATCTTTCCTTTTATTCCTCATCACTATCCCACATACAATCCCATTCTAATTTGTCCAATCCAAGTAACCACCTTTTACATGATGAATTCCACACCCCCACTATTTCCATTCTCCTTCATTTCCTCCTTTCTCCCTTCCATCTAACGTACTCCTTAGTTCCTTCTCCACGTCATCTTAGCCATCCAATCCCTAGGGCTTCCCCCTTGAACTTTATGAATTTATGTAACAACCCTCAAATTTGAGTTCTTTTCCATGTATTTGTTTTACATTTTAATTAGAATGGAATCAGGAATTGAATTCTATCAAAATTAAGTTCCATAGAAGTAACCTCTGTGAAAACTCAAAAATTGAACTTGAAACTATCAAAATTGGAATGCACACATTGAGATAACTCCAACAACACTATGCGAGAATTGATAATGGCACCCCCACATGTAGCCCACCTCACACAAACAGGAGCTAAACTCAACACGTGGGAGGTTGAGTCATTACTTGGAACTTGACTCTTGAGGAATACCAAACCAAAAGTGCTAGATGGGGATGAGATTCGATGGCCCAACCTCTCTCGCTTTGACTAGCCACCATCGATGATCTTTACCTCCCTTTCTTCCCACACCAGTGCAAAACCCCTCCCTAATTCTCTCTTCTCTTATACTGGCTTAAAACTTAGAGATCCATTCATTATGTCAGCAAGGATTTAGATCGAGCCTCTACCAGCCACTGTTCTCCCCATCTATCTCCCTTTTTGGCATAGCATGACCATCCTATGGGTTGGTGAACCAGGACAATCCCCTACCCCCTTTTCCCATCCATCTCCCTCTTTGTGGTTGTGCTTGGGTGGTGACCAAACTAGCAACCTCAGATCACCACTGCCCTCCTCGACCTTCCACTCTCTCTCTACTGAGTTGGAACGAGTGGACCCCACTACCAAAACCCACCCTTGAACTTTCTCCTCTACCACTGTCAGTCCAAGAAGACTCTCATGTATCTAACATTGCCATCATGATCCTTGTAATGTGATGAACAAGACCCATCTTTTTGGTCATTAATTAGAGAATATTCAATCGTTGATATGATAAGACAATAGATCAGACACTAGATCATCTAATCTATGACCAATTTGACCATCAATCATTATTTGAAGCATTGTTTATGATTCTCTTGATGTACAAATCAAGATTCATATTAGTGTTCTTCAATCCAGAGCATTGTTGAGGCAATCTAGACAATCTTGATCAATGACTAAGATCAATCAATAATATAGGTAAGAAATTGGATCCAATTTGATGATCCACACCATTCAAATGATTCTTTAAGTTTGTTTAATTAGATTTAATAGCACATTCTTTGATCTGGGTGATTAGGTGGATGATTTTGGTCAAATTGCTATAGTTAGCCTAAATTGGGCACCTTCAAGATGATCGGTTGACGATCTACTGACACAAACAACTAGATATCACTTAGATTAAGCTATGAGAGGTAAGATTACCATCATAACACTTTAATTTTGTTGATTTGGCTATAACTAGCTAAAATTGAGTATGTCTTGCATATGAACGTACCCATTACTTGACTAAAAGATGGATTACCTAAAATTAACCTAATATGAGCATGATAATTTTGGATTTTACATTATAAATTGGAGTAAGAAGGAAATTTAATAGTTATTGGTGGCCCCAGTTTGGCATGATAGGAACAATCATCCAACCTAAGGGTCACAGCTCAAGATCCCAAGATTATGAACCGTTGGATCGTGTTGAAACATAGTGAAATTGACCATTATAAATATAATATTAACTTTACAACTAAGAATCCAACTTAGATGAATAACTTGAATTGTAAATTAGACCTAGAAGTAATGTGCATCCAAGTAATGGGACTCAGGCAAATTGATTCTAGAGTTGAGTTCAATTGTGACTTTGGAGGTACAAACAAGTGGTTTTTCATCTAAGATGAGTGATGACAATTACTAATAAGCATGTTTTTATTTTGAACTTATAGATTTGCATCGAATCAGTTTAGTATTTATAAATGAATACCATGTATATATTATTACATCGTGATTCTTATTGAGATATCCA
Source organism: Warburgia ugandensis (assembly GCA_035236585.1). Taxonomy (NCBI): domain Eukaryota; kingdom Viridiplantae; phylum Streptophyta; class Magnoliopsida; order Canellales; family Canellaceae; genus Warburgia; species Warburgia ugandensis. The sequence goes on from CP141130.1 coordinate 45,742,272, forward strand.
TCTTATCTGTGAGTGATACCCATATGCATGATTGCTTTAATTATCATTTTTCATTGGTGGGTGGTCTTCAAAAGGCTAACCTCAAGACAGGAGCAGTGCTCTAGGATGGGGAGCCACAAGTGCTCCTTGATTTTATCTTCATTTTCTTGACTCCGAGATGTTGAGTGATTTTGATGATTTTGTTGATGTTTTAACAAGTGTTTCTCCCCGATGGATTCAGTGCTTACAAGGATTTTAAGATTGGCCACCTACTCTCTAACTATGTGAGATGATAGACACTCACACCATCTAGACAAAAACATCATAAAAAGTGGTATCATGGTTAGTCCACAATACATTTCTGATCCTCACCCATTCGGGATGGACACTTAGTCTCCCATTCTAGTGTTAACAAGGATCACTACAAACTACTTGGATAAAAAAAGTAAAGTCAGATAATCAAAGATCAGAAGATCTGACCTTTGATCAAATGTTTGGTCAAATCAATGCCTAGATCTTTCCTGATCAAAGAATGGAAAGATGGGTATCGTTCCTTGCATTGCCAGGATTGTGGGGGTACTCTTGGATCTCCAAGATTCCTCCTTGATTGTCCAAAATCTATCGTTGAAGTTCAAGGGTGTCAAGAGGGTCACTGGCCAACTCAGTCGCTTCTAAACTAGTTAGGAGCGGGTTGACTCAGTGAGTCAACCTTGCCCTAACTCGTTAGAGTAGAGAAAGGTAGGGGAAGGGGAAGGGGAAGGGGAGAACGATGGCTTTCAATCATTAGGGCATCCTCTGTTTGGACTCGACAGAGCATGGGAAGAGCTGAGAGGGGGGCATTCCAAACATGCCGACTACCCAACAACCTGGCTCATGCTGACGTTAGGAAAAATAGGGGGAGGGGAGATGGATATTGCAATTGGCAAGAACCCAATTTGGGTTTCTATCAATGGTAGAAAAAGGGTAATGACCTGGGGAAGAAGAGAGGGGAAGTGGGCAGTCTGTGCAGCTAGGTATGCGGAAGAGGGGTTGTCGAACATGAGGGATTTTCCCCAAAAGAGTTGCACATGCTGGTGCTATAAACTCGACACGGAAATAAAAAAAATGGGGATCTACCGATTGAAATAAGACGATATGCCAGTGATGGATTGTGCCTTAGCAGTGGAGATTGGATCTCTTGCACCAAAACAGTGGTAGAGGGAGATCAAGCACTGGGGAAAGGAGTGTAATAACCCCAATTTTTGCAAATTGATTGAAAAAAATCAATAAAGTTTGAGTTTCAGATATTTCGGGCTGAAATATTAGGGTTATTTAAAATATACTTTTTATAAAAGTATAATCAAATCATAAGACATGTAAAATTAAAATTAAACTTAGCAAACCCTTCAAAATGACTGTAAGCACGACAAATTTCGAATTTGAATAAGAAATCCTTAAGTTTTTCATTTTTTTGGACAAAAGGGGTAAAATAGTAATTTTACCCAAAAATCAAAATATTCCAAAAATCAAAATATGAAACATCAAAATTTAGAATGTACTGAGAAATACGAATCCAACGCCACCAAGTACACTTAAATCCAAGATCATGGGAATAAAACCCAAAATTTTATGCATAAAGGCCAAAACGGACTTTTTACAGCATGTGGGGCCCACATGGGGACCACCACGTCCCCAACAACCAATTTGATCAGCAGCCCATGTGAAACATAGGTCAACAAAGATCAGCTAGTCATAAGGAAGAAAAAATTAGGCATGGGAGCATTGAAGACTTTCATGCCATTTTATATTAAAAAAATAACATATTATAATCATGGAAAAAGACCCAAAATGCCTATAAATACAACCCCAAAAATTTTCCAAAAATCCTCATAAAATTCCCACGAAATTATCTTCAATCTCCTTGAAAAATTAGATCTAGAATCGCTCTCCAAAACCCCAAAATTTCCAAGAGTTAGATCTCTTTCCAGCTTGTTTTTCATTTTAGATTAGAACAAGAGACCTGAAATCAATTAGGCACTCTATTCTACATCTAATTTGATCAATTCCACCGTCCAAAACATCCCAACACATCTATTCTACAAAAACCCCAAAGAAATTTCAAGATCCAACGGTTCAAACAACGAACATTTGCAAGAAAGGTGGATTCTAGGATATATCTTCATCAACAAGGTATTTTTTTTAATTGGGCATATAATTGAGGTTTTCTCTCCAATCAAGCAACTAGAAATCCTTTTCATAGATATTTAGTATTTTTTTAGGATTTTTCATAATTTATATATTGACAATAGGTATGGATGTACAGATTACATACATCGGTCAGGATCATGGAAGATTGGGGAAAAGAGATCAATCCTTAAAGGTAGGAGGATTTGATGAATGCATTTACATGAGATATTCATGATTGTACTCATGATCTTATGTTGACAAGAGTAATGATAATACTTGTAGTAAATCTCTTGAAAACCTTATGATCCAACCAAACACATATAAGATGGTTAAGGACTAAACTATAAGTGAATAGGGAACTAGAAAATATTTCAGCCCTAAGTAAACAGACATATGGTCTGATATATATGAAATCTATTTTACATACAAGCTTGGAGGCTTGTGAGTTTGTTTTAATAGGCATGAGCCTAGGGGATGCTATTGCTAGAGGAGTTATGAGGGTTTGGCCACCCGCTCCTTGAAATTTGATGATATGATGATACCTTGCCCAATGGGAGGCTAAAAGTCGGGTGGTGGCAATTATGGGAAGGCCACCACTGTGAAAGTCTTGCCCCTCCATACGGCCAGTGACATAATATTTTCCACTGTGGTATCAGTGGTGAACAGGGCAGTTATCCGAGCGCGCTAGTACGGATCAGACTGCAGCATAGCAACCTTTCTGATTATTTTGCACTATGATGCATATGGGAACAGGCATAGTGAAATGCCTTATGTTATAGCATAATGAAATGCTAGGTAATTGTATATTACCAATATTTCCCAAGCAGGGAAATTCCCAGTATGAAATTAGCTGTAATACTAAATTCTCAAAATGAAGAGAATTGATCAGCTTAGTTGGGAATGATATTTGACTATTTTCACGAATTTAACTGGTTTACCCATGAAGGGTATGTATGTATATAGATATACATAACTTACAAAGTAAAGAGTATGTTTGAGGATAATGAGATTATGAAGTATTGGAATTACATTCTCAATTATTATGTTTCTTGAATCCCCTACCAAGCATTGCTTGCTAAGATATTGTACTTGTTGCAATATCTCAGATCCAGGGAAGGAGAGTTAGGAGCTAAAGACTATAGAAGACTTGAAGAGAATAATCTTCAAGGTATACCTTTGAAGACATGTATTTTTATTTGTTGAGAGTTTTATTCTATGGTGAGCTTGAGTTTTGGATTATGTAATTTGGACAAGTATTGTACTAGATTTGGCTGTACTGTGAACCACTGGATGGATCCTGGAGTTTAATAAAAGTATATTCCTTCAATGGAATTTTATTTTGTACACAAATTGTACTTATGTTATGTCTGAAGTGGTGACTTGGGTCTTCAAAACAAGTTCTAAAGAAAAGAATTTCCGTTGCTTTGTTTTGCGAAAAAAATTTTACACTCTTAAGGGCCCTGCCTTTCAAAATACTTTACAAATCATGTTTTCAAAAACCCAGGTCATCACAAGGAGATCTACCACGGGGAGGGGGCTATGTGCTAGAGAAACCCATTCTAGGTTTCTCTTCATTGTTAGAAAGAGAGATGGTCATCACACAATTAAACCCTCAGGGTTTACTATAGTGGGCAGTCGTAATGTCAAGTTGTGAGGACCCGGGTTTTTATATGATGCAATTTTGATAAAAAGGCGAGATCTCTTATTTTATAAGTATGAAATGCATGAAAATCTTTTTCGTTTGGAAAACAATCTTTCATAAAAACCCCGAGTGTCAAAACACATTCTCAAATTATCTAGCCATGGCAAAGTTTTAAATCAACATTATTCCCAAGAAAGTGTTAATCATAGCCTCAGCTATTAGAGAGTAACTACAATCAAGTAACATTGAAAGATAAGGTAGGGGTTTACTTACTTGCACTTAGTCTGGGTATCTTCTGTCACAAGCGTTCCTTGCTCTTAAGTGTTTACTTTGTGTCTGAAAAATGTTGAGGATTGGGTGAGTATATACTATACTCAGTAGGAGCCTATCACTACTAGTTTTATAATGCATGAGATGTTTTAAAATAATATGCTCTTTCAAAACATGTGCATGTCTGAATACTCAAGTTCAATATCAATATTAAAATCCATTGTCAAACTGAAATACTAATGACTTAAAGGATCACATAACCCAAAATTGAAAGTATCATATACATATATATCATAACATTATGATATGCATAAGATGCTTCATTGAATCCAACTCATGGATATCTAGTATTTTTATTTGTTGAGAGTTTTATTATATGGTGAGCTTGAGTTTTGGATTATGTAATTTGGACAAGTATTGTACTAGATTTGGCTGTACTGTGAACCACTGGATGGATCTTGGAGTTTAATAAAAGTATATTCCTTCAATGGAATTTTATTTTGTACACAAATTATACTTATGTTATGTATGAAGTGGTGACTTGGGTTTTCAAAACAAGTTCTAAAGAAAAGAATTTCCGCTGCTTTGTTTTGCAAAAAAAATTTTACACTCTTAAGGGCCCTGCCTTTCAAAATACTTTACAAATCATGTTTTCAAAAACCCGGGTCATCACAGTTTGTATCAAAGCGATTTATCCAGTCACAGTACAGTACAAATATGTCCAAAAGAGAGATTATAATCCATGTCTAGATTAAGATAGAAATAGTTGTATAGTGATTGATAGAAATTATGAACATATGCCACCAAAGAGAATCACAAGATAGGCAACTCAAAATACTCCAGTAGACAATATGGAAAGAGTAACAATGAGCAATGTGGAAGATATGCTGACAAGGGTGTTGAAGAACCTTATTCCTCACCTACAAAAAACCCAAGGTTCATTACCTCTATAGAAATACCAAGTACGCAGGTTCAGGTTCAAGCTGAAGTGATTGAATAAGAGATAAGTTATTAGTTGATGAGGAGTTATGAGATAAACTCATTAGTTAAGAGATAAGTATAAAAGGAGTTAACTCATTAGTAAAGGATAAGTCTTGAAAGAGTAGCCTCATTTGTTGAAGAGGATGTAAAGAGTTGACTCATTAGTGAGGAAAGAGTTAAACTCATTATTTGAGGAATATGGAAAGAGTAGACTCATTTGTAAAGAAAGAGTAACTCATTAGTGAAGGATGAGTATAGAAAGAGTTAAACTCATTAGTTGAGAATGAGTATAGAAAGAGTTAGTGTAATGAAGGAATAGTATAGTATAAGTAGATATTACTTAGTGAAAAGACTAGAAATACTACTTAGCAAATAAGAATTCCAATAGAGGGAATAATAAGATATAGAAATCCATAGGGAAAAACATTACAATAGATGTAAGGTATAATGTTAAGGTCAAACCTAAAGTCCTGAGTAAACATACAAAGTACATTAATACGAGTATGTATATAACCATTACTAAGTAAAGAAATGGAGATAGAGAAAGTAAAAATAAATTAAAAAATAAAAAATCCAACCTTATAGAAAAGGTGAAATGGAGATTTATGAGAAATAGGTGTTAAAGATGAAAACACTAGAAGTATTGTAAAGTTCAAAGTTAACATTAAATATATAAAGATATATAAATGTAGGAATTAGAAGTGCTACATGTATAGTATTATGAAAATTAGTTAAATGAAATTAATCATCAAATAGAGAGGATATGGCTTGAAAGAAATTTAAGGAGATAGGTGAGAAAGTTCAAGATTTGTAAATGAGAATAGTTTGAAATAAATATGAGTAAGGAGTTAAGCAAGTATTTCTTTCCAAAATTAGTGAGGCAAAGGATTTAGTGGAGAAATGATAAAATTTTAGAACATGAAGAGATGATCTTTGATATTAGAATATAAATGAAAAGGAGAAAGAGAGTTAGATATGTTAAAGGGACAAAAATATGATCCCAAACTTATTAAGAAAGACAATTAAACCATGAGAATATATGGTTAACAAAGAAATTGTAGCTGTATATATGGTACAACAATTATGAAATCACCAAGTTAGAAATTATAAAGGTATGACAAATCATTGTGGAAATTAGCTCTAGAGGATTTTCAAGGATTAAAGAATTATTGATATAATAACTGTGGTGCTATTGAAAATAATTTTGGGACAATCATAAAGAGAAGTACCTTTGGTATAGATGGTAAAATGGTCATGGAACATGAAAACAAAGATAAATATTGATTAGGAAAATATAGTCATTGATTAAGTCATTGATTATCATGGTCATGGAACATGAAAACAAAGAGAAATATTGATTACGAAAATATAGTCATTGATTATCATAGTCATGGAACATGAAAACAAACAGAAATATTGATTAGAAAAATATAGTCATTGAATATCATGAAGAGGAGTACATCTTATTGATCAAGGCAAATGAAGAGCTAACTATGAATAGAGATATTACTTTCAATTACATGATGGAGTTGGTGATATTGAAAGATTTAAGAAATATAGTAAGGGGAAATATATTTTTGAAGGAAAGGTGAAATAAAACATGAGAAATGAAAACAAATATTGGTTGTTAAATTTAAGTTTAAAGATGATTGTGAATGAGATATAAATGGTTGGAGAAATAAGTGGTTAGAAGTTTTAAGATAGTTTGAAGATTTTCAATCTTACATGAGATTGAATGAGAAAATATCTATAATAGTTGAGGAAAAGAACATCAAATTATATAAATGAGTTGAAAGAACAACTTTTTAAGGATATGTAGGGATTATTGCAATTTACATTATGAGAGTAACAAATTTCTTTGAGGAAAAGAAAAAGGAGGAATCAATATAAGGATTCATAAATGATGTTGAGGAAATTAAGTATCCTTTTTCTCTATAAAGATGAGCATTTTCAAATTTATTAATTGGGAATTGGAAATGCAACATCAAAGTATAAAATCAAAAACAAATTTTAAAAGTTTTATGAGTTAGATAACATATGTCCATGAATTTGAGGAGAATGAAATATATTGAATGAAGTGGTAATGATATATGGAAATAGATTTCAAGAAATCAAGAGCATTCAGGGCATATATGTTGGACACTTACAAAACTTGTCTTGTAAGTGTACATGTGATTAAAGGAAGCAAAGTTTAGGTTATATAAATTTTAAGGATAGCATGGAATTTGACCCAACAAAGGTGAAATATGAGATCAAAATATAAAATGACAATGATAATTAGAGAAATATATCTCTTATTGATTTTATAACATAAGGACATTCTTTTAGTGAAGTTTTGCCATTGGTTACATAAATCCTAAATGAGTTGATAATAGATTGTTGAGAATTAAAAACTAGTTGATTAATTATGGTGTTTGTAAAGATTTGAGGAGGGATGATTACAAAGTCAATATGGACTCTTTTAATTGGAATTATCAAGAATATCGCAAATAAAGAGTTAGTATGATATGATAAAGGCTATGAGGTATGCTTTGAAAGAAGCATGAGGAAATGCAAAATCTAGAAATTTTGAAGCCTATGACATATAAATATATATAAGAGGAAAAGACATAAATATTATCATAGATTGTGAGAATGTTCTGAATATTGTTCTAAATATGAGAAAGAAATAACAAAAGAGGATCAGGAATATATATGCAGAGTTAAATGACACTATCTTGGATGGAAAAATGTAAAAAGTCAAGTATTATGAATAAAATGGTACTCAAAGAGTGTTACAAAAATAATGGATGGGAATGAAGAAAGATTCATTACAAGGAAACTATTATTCAAGGACAAAATTTGACAAGAAGTTGTCAATAGAAGGAAATAGTAAAGAAGTATGAACTGCAGAAAAGAAATAAAGTATACACTTCCAAATAATGGAAGAATAAGAAAAGAGAAAATTACTTCCAAAGATTGGAAGGTTGTTACAAAGAACAATAGTTGAAGTTATAGAATCTAATCAATATGTATTATAGGAAGTCTAAGGACTATACATAGTAGGAAAGCTATGTCCAAACTTTATATGTTGATACATAGTAGGAAAGCTATGTCAAAACTTTATATGTTGAAAAAGAATTAGATGAGCAATAGAAGGTATAATGGAAAATTGTGAAGTAAGGAAAGATTGGTGAAAATTACCAATGAAGTGAAATGGAAGGTTTTGAAACAAAAAGGGATAACTCAATAAGAGTTATTAATCATTTTTTTTGGGAAATTCTAGCAAGAACTAGCTTTAGTATATAGTGAATTATTAAGGTTAGTCGTGGATGAGTATTTTAACCTTGGAGAAAAAGGTAGTATAGAAGAGGGACGAAAGGAAATAGAATTTCCATAAGTGGCAAAGCCACATGTGTAAAGCTATGAAAGAATTGTGAAAACTCCTAAGTGAGTTGTATTACAAATTTTGAGGACAAAATTATTGTAAGGGGGGAAGATTGTAATAACCCCAATTTTTGTAAATTGATTGAAAAAAATCAACAAAGTTTGAGTTTCAGATATTTCGGGCTGAAATATTAGGGTTATTTAAAATATACTTTTTATAAAAGTATAATCAAATCATAAGACATGTAAAATTAAAATTAAACTTAGCAAACCCTTCAAAGTGACTGTAAGCACGACAAATTTCGAATTCGGATAAGAAATCCTTAAGTTTTCCATTTTTTTGGACAAAAGGGGTAAAATAGTAATTTTACCCAAAAATCAAAATATTCCAAAAATCAAAATATGAAACATCAAAATTTAGAATGTACTGAGAAATACGAATCCAACGCCACTAAGTACACTTAAATCCGAGATCATGGGAATAAAACCCAAAATTTTATGCATAAAGGGCAAAACGGACATTTTACACCATGTGGGGCCCACATTGGGCCCACATGGGGACCACCATGTCCCCAACAACCAATTTGATCAGCATCCCATGTGAAACATGGGTCAACAAAGATCAGCTAGTCATAAGGAATAAAAAATTAGGCATGGGAGCATTGAAGACTTTCATGCCATTTTATATTAAAAAAATAACATATTATAATCACGGAAAGAGACCCAAAATGCCTATAAATATAACCCCAAAAATCTTCCAAAAATCCTCATAAAATCCCCACGAAATTATCTTCAATCTCCTTGAAAAATTAGATCTAGAATCCCTCTCCAAAACCCCAAAATTTCTAAGAGTTAGATCTCTTTCCAACTTGTTTTTCTTTTTAGATTAGAACAAGAGACCTAAAGTCAATTAGGCACTCTGTTCTATATCTAATTTGATCAATTCCACCGTCCAAAACATCCCAACACATCTATTCTACGAAAACCCCAAAGAAATTTCAAGATCCAACAGTTCAAACAACGAACATTTGCAAGAAAGGTGGATTCTAGGATATATCTTCATCAACAAGGTATTTTTTTAAATTGGGTATATAATTGAGGTTTTCTCTCCAATCAAGTAAGTGGAAATCCTTTTCATAGATATTTAGTATTTTTTTATATAATTTTTATTTTACTATAATTAATTTTGGTAATAAAAAGATAAAAATAAAGTAAACAACAGAACCCTTAATTCTGGATGATGGATTGATCAGATGAGAAAGCTGACTGTACCAATCTATCTAGAAGGGTCCAAAACCCCTAGGGTAGAAGTTTCATCGAAATCAGAGACGTTTTGGGCCCTCAATTGCAAGAGGATTGATTAGACGGTCCAGAAGGGACTGTCCGATCTCCAGATCAGACGACGCCCAAGACGCCCGCGTGACGCACCGTCGGAATGGCGCGTCCGATATGCGTGGGGCGTCTTCTCAAGCACGACTAAGGCGCGTCCGTAAAAAGGACGAGCGGACGCGCCCAGCGACAGCCCGGTTTGTAGGCGCGTGGACGACGGGCGTTCCGCTCATCCCGTCCGCGTCTGTGGATGCCCCGCAAAAGCGCATCTTCGTTTCCTTCCAGTTGACGCGCCCAACGACCCATTTGGTTCGTTCCGCCTTGTCGTTCCGCCCGAACAATCTAGACCGTCCATTCCTGGGCCCAGATCAAATACAGGCCCTAGGAAGACTGTGAACTTCTAGGATCAATTCTGGAGTCATCTAAACTCCAAATTGAGATCGGAAAGAAGCTATGGAAATCTTGAAACCTCTATTTTCTTATGGAATGATAAAAAAGACATGTTATTCAGTAAAAACTTTCTGTATTTAAGAATTAAGTTTCCAATTACATAGATTTTCAAGATCTGAGATGATCAGATCTTAGAAACATGTTTTAATAATGATCTAATACTTAAATAAAGTTATATCTATGTTTGAATTGGATAGATATGAGATATATTAAGGGATCTACCCTTTATGGTAGAAAAACCCTAAAAATACAAAGGGACCCACTTGATCAATGAGATCAAGTGTGATCAGATCCTTGAGATGGAAAGAATAAATGTTCATATGATGAAATCCAAGGAAATCATGGATGGATTATGATAAAAATAGATCAATGTGATCTTTTGACCTTAATAGAGAAAATTCTCTAAATATAACTAAAGTCTTTAATCAAAGGAAAAGATCTAAGATCAAATGGTTGGATCATAAGTAAAGGTTTCTAAAAAAGTAAATATAATTAGTTTCATTTTATATTATTATGTTATAAAGCATGCTAGTATAACATTTAGAGTTTAGTATGATATGTGTTCATTCTTATCATAAGGTGCTAGATTTAATTTAATTACGTTGCCTCATTTTCATTGAATGCTAAATTAGGTAGTTTTATGCTTTAAATTTAAAATCCATTTATGATTGAATGTTAGTAGTAGATTTACTTGTTATGAGATAAAGAGCATAAAACATAAAAAATGTATTCTAATGAGCAAGTAGAGTTTCATTACACAAATAAGAATGGAATACTTTGGACTTAATTAGTAAGAGCTATAGTTAGTAGGACAATATAAGGATTATCAAATCCTTGGCCCAAATTAGGAAAAGAATAATAAACCCCATGAATGACATTATAAATATCCATGGACTTAATTAAAATCCATTAGAAAGAGTACTTAGGGTAAACATGCTTATAGGAACCTTATGAAAGGTTGAGCTATGGTCATTCTAGTGAATGATGAACATAGTGGTTAAGGGGGTTATCTAATAGAGCCTCGCTCTTCCCCTACCTTCTGTTGACGTTTTTGAGGTCTAAACGCCTCCTTACATGAGGATTGAAGTAACCACTTTGTGTTCACCCATTCAACTAGTAAGCCTTAGCCAATTGGAAATAAGAGGAGCAGTCTAGATTTAGGCTTGAATAAGCTACCTTCAACCAGCACATTAACTGGTTGAATAATAATCATAAGAGCATAAAAGGTTAGTAAATTACCTAACCCTTATAAAAATAGTAAGTAAGATAAGGATGATCAAACAAGATCCATTAGATCTTGGATGATCAAGAACACTAAGAATAAGAACACTATATTGTACTTAGTATGTGTGTTTAGTAGTATACTTGTTATAGTTCATTAGATTAGATAATCCAAACCCTTGATCAAAGGTGATTCAAGGAAGAAAACCAAGATCATCCTCCATAGGGATGATCCAAGAACTGAACTTAGATTAAAGAAGACCTAGATGATAGAAGATCTAGGACCTTGATCTTTATCAACATGTGTAGATTGTCAATCAAAGGATCTATGAAAGATCAAGATCAACTAGCCCAAATCACATAAGATCAAACAAGCAAAAAACCTCTGTTTCAAAACCTGTCCTCTTTGGGTCCCTCACAACTGCCTGGCCCTCGGTGCTCCAGCATCTTTTGGTAACCCTCAAGGACATGCAATTTTTGCAAGAACTTAAATCATGCAATGTATGTAATTGTTTGCAAAACATATCTATGCATAATGTATATGCAATCATTTACAGAACATGTCTATGCATAAAGCATTTATCACATGCATGCTGAATTAAGTCATGCTAAATAAGTCATATACTTAAATCATGTATTCACAAAACAATCATAGTTCTTTTAAAAGAATCTAGTAGTGATAGAGCACCTATCTGGCTAGGTCGGCTAACCCCTTTGTCCTCGTACGCTCCCGAACATGGTTTGGGGAATCAAGGTTAGTTTGGCCCATATTTTATGGGTTTTAAAGTAGTTGGTCTTATCACTTAGGCATTAAGAGGCCATCCCTATGCCTATGGGTGTCCTAAGGTCGTAATTGTGCCTTGGTATTATCAGTTTTCCAAAGGTCTAGCGGCCATGCACCATCATCCTATTCTAAGGGTCATGCCTACCTTTTTTTGGGCCTTGATTAGGGATTTTTATAGTTTGGGTATGTCTGCATCGTCGACACGAACACAACACCTTTTGCGGCCCCTCAATCGGAGCTCCAGATCTCAAGTTATAAGCATTTTACTGTCACACGTACATAAGGGCCTTAAAAGTGAAAAGGCCAAATGCTAGCATGCTGCGTGTCAGTGGCATGTGCCCGCCTTTTCTTAAGGAGCAAAAAATCCCAATTCACTAGCGCACTACGCGCCTACAACATGCACCTCAGCGGGAGCGTCTGCAGACGCGCCGGGTTTTTCGCCTGTCTTTCCCTTTTGCGTGTGCGTCCCCGAACGTGTCCGTTTGGTTCTCTCAGACGCGGCCGACGTGTCGCGTCCGGGTGGGACATTCTGGTCATTTGGGGGACTGGGGCGTCCTCAGGACACCCTAGTTCGACCCTGTCGAACCAGTGCGGCCCAGGGAACGTCCCTGGGTCCTTGGTGACTCTCCAGGGCTCTATTTTGCATGATTTTTCATGCAAAAACTTAGGAAAACTGAGCCTAGGACTACTGTGAAGACGGGTTTTGAGGGATCTTGGGCATACCTAGCTCGTTGCTGGGTTTTTCTTCTTGTTTCCCCTCTAGGTTGCTTCTCCAAAATGGGTTTTCTTCAAGCTTTTGGGCTGCCATTAGAGGCGCCCAAGAGCTCTATTTATAGAGCTATAAGAGGGTTTTGGAGGGGGCTCTCACTATCCTTGAATGGCGGTGGAGAAACCTCTAGAATGGTGGTGATTTCTCCTCCAATCACCGCTGTTCTAGAACCCTCTAGGAGGTTGAAGATGAAGGGTGCCCATATCAAAACGGGCCCCTGTGTTTTGCAGGCTAAATCCGTTTTTTGTAAAAGTTACATTTTTGCCTCTGAACTTCAAAGGGCCATAACTTGCTCATTTTAACTCCGTTTTGGGTGATTTTGGTCTTATTGGATTCATTTTTCTGAGACAAACCTAATGGTATCATTTTCAAGATCAAATTTCTAGGTTCAGTGAAGGTGAATAGTGAAATGACTAAAATGTCCTTATCTTCAAAAACTGAACTTTTCATTGCTTAACTTGGAATTTTAATATTACAAAATTGGAGTCATTACACAAGTTCCCTCAGGATTTACCATCTTGGGCAGCTCCCCCATACTTGCAATCAATTAGGCAGCACCTTCCCTTAAGGTTTCCCTAAGTTTTTGCATGAAAAATCATGCAAAATAGAGCCCTGGAGAGTCAGGGTTTTGAGGGATCTTGGGCATACCTAGATCGTTGCTGGGTTTTTCTTCTCTTTTCCCCTCTAGGTTGCTTCTCCAAAATGGGTTTTCTTCAAGCTTTTGGGTTGCCATTAAAGGCGCCCAAGAGCTCTATTTATAGAGCTATAAGAGGGTTCTGGAGGGGGCTCTCACCGCCCTTGAATGGCGGTGATTTCTCCTCCAATCACCGCCGTTCTAGAACCCTCTGGGAGGTTGAAGATGAAGGGTGCCCATATCAAAACGGGGCCCTGTGTTTTGCAGGCTAAATCCGTTTTTTGTAAAAATTACATTTTTGCCTCTGAACTTCAAAGGGCCATAACTTGCTCATTTTAACTCCATTTTGGGTTGGATTCCTTTTTCCGAGACACACCTAATGGTATCATTTTCAGGATCAAATTTCTAGGTTCAGTCAAGGTGAATAGTGAAATGACTAAAATGCCCTTATCTTCAAAAACTGAACTTTTCATTGCTTAACTTGGAATTTTAATATTACAAAATTGGAGTCATTACACAAGTTCCCTCAGGATTTACCATCTTGGGCAGCTCTCCCATACTTGCAATCAATTAGGCAGCCCCTTCCTTAAGGTTTAGCATATTGGGAGACTCAAGTCTGCCAAGTCATCCCTTAAGGCTTACCATCTTGAGTAGCACTACCGTATTAGGAGACTCAAGTCACTACTTCATACATAACATAAGTAGAGTTTTATACAAGATACAATGTCATTTAAGGAATATACTTTTATTAAACTTCAGGATCCATCCAATGGTTCACAGTACACAGCCCAATGTATCCTTACAATACTTGTCCAAATACACAATCCAAATTACAATGCTCAAAATATAATACAAGCTCTCAATATAATGTTTCAAGAGATATACCCTAATTACTTATTTTTCAATAGTTCTTCAAGTCTTGAGCTCCTAAGTCTGCTTCTCTATATCTAAGATATTGTAAACATTCAAACATTTACAATATCTTAGCAAGCTATGCTTGGTAGCAGATAAAAATGTAATAGATTGACAATATAATCTCAATATTCAAGTATCACATGATTCATTCTATCATAAACACATTCATTAACTAATATCATTTATATGGACATCTCATTACTTTGTCATTTGTGTTCATCTTTATGCATACATACTATATATGGACAAATCCATTAAAATTGTGAAAATAGTCAATAATCATTCCCATACTAAGTTGATCAACTCCTTTCACTATGGGAGATTAGTATCTCAGCTAGTTATTATACAGGGAATTTTCCTTCTTGAAAAAAGTACTGGTAATATACAATTACCTGGAATTTCATCATGCCACCACTTAAGGCATTTCATTATGCCTCAACATAAGGCATTTCACTATGCCACAACATAAGGTATTTCTCTATGCAATTTCATATGCATCATAATGCAAAATAATCAAGGACTACCATACTTGCAATCTGATCCATACAGCGCCCTGATAACTACCCTATAATCCACTTATACTATTATCAATGGAAATTACAATATCCATGTTCATATGGGGGGACCATGGCTGTCACAGTGGCGGTCTTTTGATAATTGCCCCACCTGACTTTCAGCCTTTCTTAGGCTTGGTGTTCAATATCATTAAGTTTCGGAATGCGGGTGGCCAAACCCTTGTAACTCTCCTAGCATAGCAACCATAGGCCTACGCCTGTTTAAAACAAAACCACAAGCCGTCATGCTTGTATGTAAAATAATACTTATACATATCAGACTATATGTTTGTTTATCTAGGGCTGGAATAATCTTTACTCCACTATTCACTTAGGGTTGTTCTCAATTCTCGACTTAACCATTTCATACTTATTTTTCTCATCATTTAGCTGGATAATATTTATTTCTGAGGTATTTACCATAATACATTGGTATTGTACATGTCAATAATTCTAAACATAAGATCATGTATTAAACATGCATCTTCATGTAAAGGAATTCTTAAAATCCACCCACCTCGATAGGGTATTCTTACACCTTGAAGTCTGCCATAGTCTTGATCAACATATATGTGACGACCAGGGTTTTTGAAACATGATTTGTAAAGTATTTTGAAAGGCAGGGCCCTTAAGAGTGTAAATTTTTTTCGCAAAACAAAGCAGCAGAAATTCTTTTCTTTAGAACTTGTTTTGAAAACCCAAGTCACCACTTCATACATAACATAAGTACAATTTGTGTACAAAATAAAATTCCATTGAAGGAATAAACTTTTATTAAACTCCAGGATCCATCCAGTGGTTCACAGTACAGCCAAATCTAGTACAATACTTGTCCAAATTACATAATCCAAAACTCAAGCTCACCATACAATAAAACTCTCAACAAAGAAAAATACATGTCTTCTAGCGTATACCTTGAAGATTATTCTCTTCAAGTCTTCTATAGTCTTCAGCTCCTAACTCTCTTTCCCTGTATCTGAGATATTGCAACAAGTACAATATCTCAGCAAGCAATGCTTGGTAGGGGATTCAAGAAACATAATAATTGACAAGGTAATTCCAATACTTCATAATCTCATTATCCTTAAACATACTCTTTACTTTGTAAGTTATATATATCTGTATACATACATACCCTTCATCGGTAAACCAGTTAAATTTGTGAAAGTAGTCAAATATCATTCCCAACTAAGCTGATCAATTCTCTTCATTTTGAGAATTGAGTATTACACCTAATCTTATACTGGAAATTTTGCTTCTTGGGAAATATTGGTAATATACAATTACCTAGCATTTCATTATGCTATAACATAAGGCATTTCACCATGCCTATTCTCATATGCATCATAGTGCAAAATAATCAGAAAGGTTGCTATGCTGCAGTCTGATCCGTACTAGCGCACTTGAATAACTGCCCTATTCAACACTGATACCACGGTGGAAAATATTATGTCACTGCTTGTATGGGGCGGCAAGACTTTCACAGTGGTGGCCTTCCCATAATTGCCACCACCCGACTTTTAGCCTCTTATAGGGCAAGGTATCATCATATCATCAAATTTCAAGGAGCGAGTGGCCAAACCCTCATAACTCCTCTAGCAATAGCATTCCCCTAGGCTTATTCCTATTAAAACAAACTCACAAGCCTCCAAGCTTGTATGTAAAATAGATTTCATATATATCAGACCATATGTCTATTTACTTGGGGCTGAAATATTTCCTAGTTCCCTATTCACTTATAGTTTAGTCCTTAACCATCTTATATGTGTTTGGTTGGATCATAAGGTTTTCAAGAGATTTAATACAAGTATTATCATTACTCTTGTCAACATAAGATCATGAGTACAATCATGTATGCATTCATCAAATCCTCCTACCTTTAAGGATTGATCTCTTTTCCCCAATCTTCCATGATCCTGACTGATGTATGTAATCTATACATCCATACATATTGTCAATATATAAATTATGAACAATCCTATTGATCACTAGATCTGATGATTAGATCATTCATATCTAAGTATTTTTCTATCTCTAGGTCTTTGTATGTCCATCTCCTTGATCTTGATCTTTCATAGATCCATTGATTGACAATCTACACATGTTGATAAAGATCAAGGTCCTAGATCTTCTATCATCTAGTTCTTCTTTGATCTAAGTTCAGTTATTGGATCATCCCTATGGAGGATGATCTTGGTTTTCTTCCTTGAATCATCTTTGATCAAGGGTTTGGATTATCTAATCTAGTGAACTATAACAAGTACACTAATAAACATGCATACTAAGTACAATATAGTGTTCTTATTCTTATTGTTCTTGATCATCCAAGATCTAATGGATCTTGTTTGATCATCCTTATCTTACTTACTGTTTTTATTAGGGTTAGGTAATTTACTAACCTTTTATGCTCTTATTATTATTATTCAACCAGTTAATGTGCTGGTTAAAGGTAGCTTATTCAAGCCTAAATCTAGACTGCTCCTCTTATTTCCAATTAGCTAAGGCTTACTAGCTAAATGGGTGAACACAAAGTGGTTACTTCAATCCTCATGTAAGGAAGCGTTTAGACCTCACAAATGTCAACGGAAGGTAGGGGCAGAGCGAGGCTCTATTAGATAGTCCCCTTAACCACTATGTTCATTATTCACTAGAATGACCATAGCTCAACTTTTCATAAGGTTCCTATAAGCATGTTTACCCTAAGTACTCTTTCTAATGGATTTTAATTAAGTCCATGAATATTTATAATGTCATTCATGGGGTTTATTATTCTTTGCCTAATTTGGGCCAAGGACTTGATAATCCTTATATTGTCCTACTAACTATAGCCCTTACTAATTAAGTCCAAAGTACTCCATTCTTATGTGTGTAATGAAACTCTACTTTCTCATTAGAATACATTTTTGATGTTTTATGCTCTTTATCTCATAGCAAGTAAATCTACTAATAACATTTAACCATAAACGAATTATAAATTCAAAGCATAAAACTACATAATTTAACATTTAATGATAATGAGGCAAGGTACTTAAAATAATTAAATCTAGCACCTTATGATAACAATGAAATCTCATATCATGCTAAAGTCTAAATGTTATACTAGCATGCTTTATAACATAATCATATTTAAAATGTATTATATAAAATGAAACTAATTACATTAACATTTTTAGAAACCTTTACTTATGATCCAACCATTTGATCTTAGATTTTTTCCTTTGATTAAGGGTACTAGTTATATTTAGGGGATTCTCTTTATTAAGGTCAAAAGATCATATTGATCTATTTTTGTCATAATCCATCCATGATATCCATCCCAAGGATCTGATCATACTTGATCTCATTGATCAAGTGGGTCCCTTTGTATTTTTAGGGCTTTTCTACCATAATGGATAGATCCCTTAATATATCTCATATATATCCAATTAAACCATAGATCTCACTTTATTTCAATAGTATATCATTATTAAAACATATTTGTAAGATCTGATCATCTCAGGTCTTGAAGATCTAGGTAATTGGAAAATTATTTCTTTAATATAGAAAGCTTTTACTGAATAGTATATCTATTTTATCATTTCATTAGAAAATAGAGGTTTCAAGCTTTCCATAGTTTCTTTCCGATCTAAATTTGGAGTTCAGATGACTACAAAATTGGATCTGGAAGTTCACAGTCTTTCCTAGGGCTTAGATTTGATCTGGGCCCAAGGAATGGACCGCCCAGATTTTTCAGGCGGAAAACCAAACTGGGTGGACGCATTCGGTTCATCAGGCGCATCTGTGAGGAGGAATAGACGAAGCACCCTTGTAGGGCGTCCACAAACGTGCACGGGACGAGCGGAACGCTCGTCGTCCACGCGCCAGTAAATGGGACTATCGCTGGGCACGTCCACTCATGGATTTGACGGACGCGCCATCGTCTCGCTTGGGATGATGCCCCACACGCAGCGCACGCACCATTTCCGATGGTGCGTCATGTGTGCATCTTGGGCGCCGTTAGATCCGGAGATCGAACAGTCCATTCTAGACCGTCCAATCAATCCTCTTTTAATTGAGGGCCCAAAACGTGTCTGATCTTTATGAAAATTCTACCCTAGGGGTTTTGGATTGATTGGTACAATCAAAATTTTCATCTGAGCACTCTATCATCCAGAATTAAGGGTTCTAGTGTTTACTTTATTTTTACCTTTTTATTACAAAAATAAATTACAGTAAACTACAAATTACATAAAAGAGTACTAAACATCTATAAAAAGTACTTGTACCTACCTGATTGGAGAAAAAACCTCGGTTATATACCCAATTTAAAAAGAATACCTTGTTGATGTAGATATGGCCTAAGATCCAGCTTTCTTGGAAATTTCCGTTGTCTGAACCGTTGGATCTTGAAATTTCTTTGGGGATTTTGTAGAATAGATATGTTGGGAAGTTTTGGATGGTGGAATTGATCAAATTAGATCTGGAATAGAGTGCCTAATTGATTTTAGGTCTCTTGTTCCAATCTAAAATGAAAAACCAATTGAAAAGAGAGATGTCTCTTCGAAATTTTGGGTTTTTGGGGAGGGATCTAGGTCTAATTTTTCAAGGATAGAAGAAAATTTCGTGGGGATTTTATGAGGATTTTTGGGGTTGTATTTATAGGCATTTTGGGTCTTTTTTCATGATTATAATATTTTATTTTTTATTATTAAATGGCATGAAAGTCTTCCATGCTCCATTTTTTCTTCTCCATGCCCCATTTTTCTTCCCCAAGACTAGCTAATGCTTGGTAACCCATGACTTCACGTGGGCTGCTGATAAGATTGGTTGTTGGGTCCCTTGTGGGCCCCATGTGGGCCCCACATGGTGTAAAAAGACCGTTTTGCCATTTATGTATAAAATTTTGGGTTTTATACCCATGATCTCGGATTTGAGTGTACTTAGTGGCATTGGATTTGTATTTCTCAGTACATTCTAAATTTTGATTTTTGGGAGATTTTGATTTTTGGGTAAAATTACTATTTTACACCTTTTGTCCAAGAATGAAGAAACTTAAGGATTTCTTATCCGAATTCAGAATTTGTCGTGCTTACAGTCATTTTGAAGGGTTTGCTAAGTTTAATTTCAATTTTATATGTCTTATGATTTGATTACACTCTTATAAAAAATGTATTCTAAATAATCCTAATATTTCAGCCCAAAATATCTGGAACTCAAACTTTATTGATTTTCTCAATCAATTACAAAAATTGGGGTTATTACAATATATTTGTCAAATCATACATATCATGTCTTCTTTCTAGTCAAAGATACATACTACATGGTCTTTTGATCATCCTTATCTAGGATGATTTGAATATTTCTTCCTTGAATCACATATGACTAAGGGTTTAGATCTTCTATACAAGTATTATTTATATCATACATAAATAATCTAATCTATATTAGCATTTCTTTTCCTTTATTGTTTTTTATCATTCAAAATCTCATCTTGTTTGATCATCCTTATCTTACTTACTATTTTTATTAGGGTTAGATGATTTGCTATGTTTTTATGTTCTTATTATTATTCAACCAGTTAATGTCTTACTGGTTGAAGATAATTTATTTATTTCTATTACTAGACAGCTCCTCCTTATTTCAAGATGACTAGTGCTTACTAGTCAAAGTTTGCTCAAAGAGTGGTTAATATAGCCCTCATGTAAGGAGGCATTTAGACCTCACTTACATCAATGAGAGGTGAGGGAAAAGCATGTGGCTTTTGTATACCCCCTATAACCATAATGTTCAGAGTCCATTAGAGTGGCACTAGCTCAACCTTTAACAAGGTTCCTATGAGCTCTTTACCCTAAGTCCCTTTTCTAATTGATTTTAATTAATTTCCATGGATATACACATTGTCATCCATGGATGTTCATTATTCTCCTACTTTGAGCCAAGGAAATGGTGAATCATTCCTTATATTGTCCTACCAACTATAGCCCTTACTAATATTAAGTCAAAGTCATTCATTCATCATAATTGTCCATGAATCTCTATATTTCATTATATTGCATTTTTTGGTGATTTATGAATATTGAAGCATAACCACTAATTTTACACTTATATTTACTAACTTAAAAACAATTAAGATGCTTACACTATACTTTGACAATCAAATAACCATACATTTTAAATAGAATTGTACATCTATATAATTCTAAGGGCATTTATACTCTAATATACTAACATGGATCCTAAGTTATGAAATACATGAAATTTTACTAGTAATCTAATGAAATCATGGTACAATCTCATGACCTTAAGATAATTAAATTTACCAAGCTATTATAACAACCTAAGAGCATTAGAACATAGCATGCTATAATTGAATAATTATACTATCATGCTTCCTAATTTATAACATAAATCATGTTTACAATTCTATTATCAAATAAAAGATAATTAAACTAATTAAATTAGGATTATTAAAAAAATTTAATCATGATCCAACCATCCGATTTTATGTTCATCCTTTCGATCAAGGATTTTTATTAGATTAAGAGTTTTTACTTCATTAAGGTCCAAAGATCCTATCCACAATCCCATTCCTGATCTCACTGGATCTCATCATAATCATATTCATTTAGCCTATCCATAGGGTCTAATCATGCTTGATCTTACTGATCAAGTGGGTCCCTTTGTATTTTTAGGGTATTTCTACCATAAAGAGTGGATTTCTTAATTTTTCATAGATCTGTCATAATAAGTCCCCAATTTCTCATATTATCAACATTATATCACATTTGGATCAGTTTCCCAAGGTCTGATCATCATAAATGTTACAGATCAAGATAATTAGAAATTTGTTTCCTATAAACAAAAAGTTTCTAGAATTATTTCTTATATTTTATGGTTTCAGAAGAAAATAGAATTCACAAGCTTTCCATAACTTCTTTCTGATCTGGATTTGGAGCTCAGATGACTTTTGAATTAAAGTTTGAAGTTCACAGTCAAAACAAGGGTCCAAATTCAATCTGGTCCTTATGGATTGATGGGGACGATCAATGGCCCACCTCTGCCTCATTCCACCGGTGATGGCCAGTGTATGTTGAGCGATGACTAAGGATAGGTGAGACGTCCTAATAGGGACCATCAGATCACCTATATCTAGATCATCCTTGATCTACCATCATCTATGGCTAGGATTTACATATCTAAGCTTTTTGGGTTCCAACTTTTCATCCAACGGCTCAGAGTTTTCATCTGAATCGTTGTATGATGCCTTCCTGTCAGAACCGTCATCTCCAACCAATCAACGACCGGGGAGATCCCTAGGAGGCAAGAGATTACTACTGGACTACATGAAATGAAAAGGTGAAACAAGGAAACCACCTACCTCAAGCTATCGGAGTGAATGAGTCGCCGGAGAAGAAAAGAGTTCTAGAAAATAATCCAATGCGTTGGGAAAAACATACAGAGGGTTTTATCTCCTGTACAGTTTCCAGAGACGGATAGAAAACTTGGGGTTTTTGAACATTCCCCTTTGATAAAGATGTTTCGCAGTTCAATATCATTGTTAATTAGCTAGATTGGCCAAAATATGATGAATAATATGCTGGAGACTGTATTAACAATGGTGTTTTTCTTCATTTCAATTTTTTTGGCGATCAAGATCATGGATCATTGATTTTACTAGGGGCTTTTGTAAAGAAGGCTAGCCCGAACAGATCCATTGGTAAAGATGTTATTTGACTGGTTACAAATGGATGGCTAATTGGATTAGGGTTTCTAGATAGAAATCCTATCTCACTATGGACAATGCATCAAATGACGTGGCTAATGTCTCCACTGGGTTTGGAGGCTAGTTGCGTATGTGGACGCTCCAATAGGGAAAAATAAAAGATGAGAATTGAGAGAGGAATTGGGGGAGCTGGGGAAAGAATTTGGATCTGAGTTTTCAAGGGAGTCTAAGGAACTTTGTAAGGGAAATTTAGACAATTTTGGAGATTTTTCTAAGGTATTTATGAGCAAGATTTGGAGTTTTTTTTTATGAATTTCCTATAATTATGGTGTTTTTACTTTTGATTAAATTTAATGGGGAGTGGAGCTACCACTCCACTTATGTCTCCACTACCAGATGGTAGTGGTTTGACCATTGATGGCTGCTTCCAGAATGTTGGACCATGTTGTGGGCCCCACTTTAAATGTGAAATGATTGTTTTGCCCTTTTATTCCCAAAAATGTAGAAAAATAGGCACTACTTATCTGAACTCAAAATATAGTGTACTTAGAGTTATTTTGATTGATTTTCTGAGTACATTCCAAATATTCATGTTTTAATTCTCTATTATGAGTGAAATTACCATTTTACCCTTTTATTTCTAAAATTAGGGATTTTTTTATTCTAACTCAAAATTGAACGTACTTAATGTCATTTGGATCAGTTTTTCAAGTACAACAATAATTTCTAGGCTTTAAATTATGGTTTAATTTTTATAAAAAAGAGAATTTTCAATAACCTAATATTCCAACTCATAATTTTTGAAAATTGAAACTTTATAAAATTTTCTAAATAATTACACAAAAATTTGGGGTTATTACAATCTTCCCCCCTTACAGTAATTTTATCCTTGAAATTTGTAATACTACAACCTAATCAAATAAACTAGGATGTATCTTCCTCATTCTACTTCTGTTTCCCATGTAGCTTCCTCAATAGAGTGATGTTGCCATAGGACTTTGACTAAAGGAATTGTTTTGGTTCTTAACTTCTGTTTCTTACGATCTAAGATTCATATTGCCTTTTCTTCAAAGGTTAGGTCTGGCTGCAATTCCTTTGGTATTCTTTGAAGAATATGAGTATCATCTTATAGGTACTTCTATAACATGGATACATGAAATACATTGTGTACTTTAGAGAGTTGAGGTGGTAAGGCAAATCTATAAGCAATTAGACCAATTCTTTCTAGTATTTCAAATGGACCAATGAACCTAGGACTAAGTTTGCCTTTGGTTCCAAATCTCATGACCCCTTTAACTTGTGATATTTTCAAAAACATATACTCTCCCACATCAAATTCTAGATTTCTACGTCTTTTATCTACATAACTCTTCTGATGATTGTGTGTTGTTAACAACCTTTTCTTTATCATTCTAACCTTATTTGTACACTATTCCACCAATTCTGACTTCATTAGTTTTCTTTCTCCAACTTCACTCTAACAAGTTGGTGATCGACATGGTCACCCATACAATGCTTCATATGGTGCCATACCAATACTTGCTTGAAAACTATTGTTATAAGCGAATTCTACTAATGGAAGATGTTCATCCCAATTTCCTTTCCAACCTAATGCACATGCCCTCAACATATCTTCAAGTGTTTGAATAGTTCTTTCTGATTGACCATTTGTTTGGGGATGAAATGCTGTACTGAATTTAAGTGAGGTTTCCAATGCTTGTTGTACGCTCTTCCAACATCTTGAAGTAAATCTCCCATCTCTATCAAAGATGATGGATAAAGGAATCCCATAAAGACTTACTACTTCTTTTATGTACAACTTAGCTAGACTGTCAATTGATTGGTTTTGTCTAATTGGAAGGAAATGTGCTGACCTTATTAATTTATGCACAATTACCCAAATCATATCATCACCTTCCCTTGTCTTTGGTAATCCTACCACAAAATTCATAGTGATATTGTCCCATTTCCATTCTAGAAGTTTTAGTGTTTGTAACATTCCTGCTAGTCTTTGATGTTCAGCTTTTACTTGTTGACAATTTAGACACTTAGCCACAAATTCCCCTATGTTTCTTTACATACCTTCCCACCAAAAATTTCTTTTCAAATCTTGATACATCTTTGTAGCCTTAAGGTGTATAAAAAATTTGGACTGATGGGCTTCTTGTAACAATTCTTTTCTCAAGTTTGTGTTTGAAGGAACCACTAATCTCTCCTAAACATGCATACCCCCATCTATACCGTTACAAAACCCTATCTTTGTACCCAATCCCTGATTTATTGTAATCCCTTCTTAGGGCTTGAGGACTCTTTCTACAAAAGTTGATTTAATGGTAACGTTTGTAAGTAGAGCTCTTGTCTATCTACTTAATGCATCAACAACTACATTTGATTTTCCATGATGGAATTTGATGACAAATGGTAGTCTTTGATGCATTCCTTCGATCTCCTTTGTCTCATGTTTAAATCATCCTGAGTGAAAATGTATTTGAGACTTTTATGATCTATAAATACATTGAATTTTTCTCCATACAAATAGTGTCTCCAAATTTTTAATGCAAAAACTATGGCTACCAATTCTAGGTCATGTACTGGGTAATTTATTTCATATTTCTTCATTTGTCTAGATGCATAAGCAATGACCTTCCCATTTTGCATTAATACACTCCCTAACCCTTTGTCTGAAGCATCGGCATATATTTCATATCCCTCACTTCCTAATGATAAAGTTAATATTGGAGCTGTAGTTAACCTCTTCTTTAGCTCTTGGAAACTATTTTCACACTCTTCCATCCAAGTGAACTGTACCCTTTTTATAATCAATGTACTCAAAGGAAGGGCTATAAGGGAAAATCCTTGAATAAGTCTATGATAGTATCCTGCCAGTCCCAGAAAACTACGTATTTCTATTACTGTCTTAGGTTTCTCCCAATTCATTACTGCTACAACATTGGCAGGATCCACTTCTACTCCATTCTTAGAAATTACATGACCCAAGAAATTTACCTTCTCTAACCAGAATTCACAATTACTAAATATACTAAATAATTTATGTATTTTGAGGGTATTTAGTACAATTTGTATGTGATCTTGATGTTCTTTGATACTTGTAGAGTAAATCATTATATCATCAATAAATACGATGGAAAATTTGTCTAAGAATTCCTTTAAGATTTTGTTCATGAGATCCATAAACACTACTAGTGCATTGGTCAGCCCAAAAGACATGATTAGAAACTTGTAATGCTTATACCAAGTTCTGAATGCTGACTTGGGTATATCTTGATCCTTAATATACAATTGATGATATCCTAATCTCAGGTCAATTTTGGGAAAAACCTTTGCAAATTGGAGTTGATCAAAGAGATCATCAATGCGATGTAAGGGATACCTATTTTTCACTGCTACATTGTTCATCATTCTATAATCAATGCACAATCTCATGGACCCATCCTTCCTCTTCACAAACCCTTTGTCTAACAAGTCCTGTAGCTAACCTTTCAACTCTTTCAATTCTGATGGGGCCATCCTATAAGGTGCTTTAGAAATTGGAGTTGTACCGGGAATTACTTCAATGGTGAACTCAATTTCTTTATGTGGGGGCAATCCTGGAAGTTCTTCTAGAAAAACACCTTGGAATTCTCTGACCACATCAATTTCTTCTAACTTGGGCTTTCAACTTCTACGGGTACATTATGAAAGTATTCTTGTAGTCTAACTATTTTACCACACTGGAGTTGTTCCACCTAGATTGAATCCCAAGTTTTTCACTGGCAGTTGTATACTAGATGCAAATATGCAAGATATAAAGGAATGCATAGATCCAAAATCAAAAAGTACTTTGGCATGGTTGTTGAATACAAGTAATGTACCTTCAATCACCAGATTAGACGATCCAGCCTAGCCATCAATGATAGTGAATACCTTGGTGATGAGGAACATTGTCTAGTTTCACCTCCTTAACAGCTAACAATTTGTTGCAGTTTGCAGATATATGTCCAAATTCTTCACAGTTATAACATTTGATTGGAGGTCATTGTTGTATCAGAGTGGGACACATATTTTTATGATGGAATCTTCTACATTTAGGACAAGGCCTTCTTTTTGTATGATTCCCTTGATTTTTAAGAGGTTTGAAATTGTTGAAGGGTCTCTTGCCCTTCTGAAAAGGCCTTTAGTTGTAGTTTCCACCTCCTCCAAACTTAATGGCTTGAGTCTTCTTGAAATCTTCTTCAAACTTGGAAGCTATCTCTACATAATCTGTTAGAGTGGCGAGTTTAGTACCCATCACTTTCACCTTCAGTGCTGGCTATAATCCCTCTATAAATCTATCCACAGTGCACCTTTCTATGTCACACATATATGTAGCAAATCTCTTTAATTGGGTGAACTTGTTGTCATAATGTGCCACCGACAGGTTCCCTTGTTTAAGTTCCAATAATTCTTTCTCCTTCCTTGATTTTACATGGATAGTAAAATACTTATTATTAAAAACTTCTTTGAATTCCTCCTAAGTAATCCCATCAAAATTTGAGAAGAAGGTGTTGTTTGGTTGATATCCACTAGAAAGTAGCCTTTTGTTTTAATAAATATGTGGTAAATTTTACCTTCAATTCTAGAGGGGTACATAATACACCAAATGTTCTTTCTACTTCATATATCCATTCCTCAACAATTTCGGCTTCACCCTTGCCATTATATTCGATTACCATCTTTTGAAATCTCTCCATCATTTTGTCAATCTTTTCTGGTGGTTATGGAGAATTTCCAACTTGCCCACTTAGTACAAGGGAAGATTGACCCTATACTACTGTGGCAGAATCTGGTGTTGGTGTATTGGGTCTCACTTTAGGCTGAGCTTGGGCCTAAATACTAGGTATCTCAACTGGCGGCGATGAACTTTGGGGCAGTTGAATGTTAGGAAGAAGGTTCCTCAATACTCTTGTTACCTTCTCCTCCATATTGCTCATTGATAATCCCTCCATATTGTTTTTTGAAGCACTTTGAGCTATTTGCCTTGTGACTCTCTTGGGTGACATCTGCTCATAAACCAAAATTTCTATAAGTATTTCTTATGCTATTTCTATCTTAATCTAAATTTGGATTGTGATCTATCCCTTAGACATATTGGAATTGTACTATGACTAGATGAATGGCTCTAATACCAACTGTGATGACATAGGTTTTATAACACATTTTAGAATACATTTTGTCAAGACAAGGCCCTTAGTTGTAAAAACATTTCGCAAAACAAAGCAGCGGAAGTTCTTTTCTTTAGAACTTGTTTTGCAAAACCCAAGTCACCACTTCATACATAACATAAGTAGAGTTTTGTACAAGATAAATTTCCATTAAAGGATTATACTTTTATTAAACTTCAGGATCCATCCAGTGGTTCATAGTACATAGCCCACTGTCTTTTTACAATACTTGTCCAAATACAATCCAAATTACAAAACTCTAAATACAATATAACTCTCAATACAATGTTTCAAGGGATATAGCCTAATTACTTATTCTTTAATAGTTCTTCAAGTCTTCAGCTCCTAAGTCTCCTTCTCTGTATTTGAGATATTGTAAACATTCAAACATTTACAATAGCTTAGTAAGCTATGCTTGGTAGAGGATAAAAATATAATATATTGACAGTATAATCTCAATATTCAATTATCCCATGATTCATTCTATTATAAACACATTCATGGACTAATATCATTTATATGGACAAATCCGTTAAAATTGTGAAAATAGTCAATAATCATTCCTATACTAAGCTGATCAACTCCTTTCACTATGGGAGATTAGTATCTCAGCCAGTTACTACACTGAAAATTTCCTTTCTTAGGAAAAATACTGGTAATATACAATTACCTAGCATTTCATCATGCCATCACTTAAGGAATTTCACTATGCCTCAACATAAGGCATTTCATTATGCCAATTTCATCTGCATTATAATGCAAAATAATTAAGGACTACCATGCTTGTAGTTTGATCCATACAACATTCCTGGATAACTACTCTATAATCCACTTATATCATTATTAGTGGAAATTACAATATCTATTTCCATATGGGGGGACTATGCTATCACAGTGGCGACCTTGTGGTAATTGCCCCACCTGACTTTCAGCCTTTCTTAGGCTTGGTATTCAATATCATTAAGTTTCAAAGAGCAGGTGGCCAAACCCTCGTAACTCTCCTGGCATAGCATCCCTAAGCCTGTGCCTGTGTAAAACAAAACTACAAGCCTCCATGCTTGCATGTAAAACAATACTTATACATATCAAGCAATATATCTATTTATCTAGGGCTGGAATAATTTCTACTCCCCTATTCACTTAGGGTTGTTCTCAATTCTCTACTTAACTATTTTATACTTATTTTCCTCATCATTTGGTTGGATCATATTTATTTTTGAGGTATTTACCATAATATATTGGTATTGTACATGTCAATACTTCTAAACATAAAATCATGTATTAAATATGTATCTTCATGTGAAGGCATTCTTAAAATCCACCTACCTCGATAGGGTATTCTTACTCCTTGAAGTGTGTAATAGTCTTGATCAACATATATCTGTCAAATCATATGTATAATATCATCTTTCTAGTCAAGGATACATACTACATGGTCTTTTGATCATCCTTATCTAGGATGGTCTGAATCTTGCTTCCTTGAATCACATATGACCAAAGGTTTTGATCTTCTATATAAATACTATCTATATCATACATAAACAATCTAATCTATATTGTCATTTCTTTTCCTTTATTGTTTTTTATCATTCAAGATTTCATCTTGTTTGATCATACTTATCTTACTTACTATATTTATTAGGTTAGATAATTTGCTATCTTTTTATATTTTTATTACTATGCAACCAATTAATGTCTTACTGGTTGAAGATAATTTATTTCTTTTTATTACTAGATAGTTCCTCCTTATTTCAGGATGACTAGTGCTTACCGGTTAAAGTCTGCTCAAAAAGTGGTTAATACAACCCTCATGTAAGGAGGCATTTAGTCTTCACTCACATCAACAGGAGGTGAGGGAAAACCACAATGTTCAGAGTCCACTAGAGTGTCACTAGCTCAACCCTTGGCAAGGTTCCTATGAACTCTTTACCTTAAGTCCCTTCTCTAATTGATTTTAATTAATTTTCATGGATATATGCACATTGTCATCCATGGATGTTCATTATTCTCCTACTTTGGGCCAAGGAAATGATAACCATTCATTATATTAAGTCAAAGTCATTCATTAACCTTAATTGTCCATGAATCTCTATATTTCATTAGATTACATTTTTTGATGGTTTATGAATATTGAAGCACAACCACTAATTTAACAAATATATTTTCTAACTTAAAAACAATTAAGATGCCTACACTATACTTTGACAGTCAAATAACCAAACACTTTAAATAGAATTGTACATTTATATCATTCTAAGGATATTTATACTCTAATATACTAACATGGATCCTAGGTTATGAAATACATGAAATTTTATTAATAATCTAATGGAATCATGCTAAAATCTCATGACCCTAAATAATTAAATTTACCAACCTATTATAACAACTTAAGAACATTAGAGTGTAGCATGCTATAATTGAATAATTACACTATCATGCTTCATAATTTATAACATAAATCATATTTACAAATTTGTTATCAAATAAAAGACAATTAAACTATTTAAATTAGGATTATTAGAAACTTTTAATCATGGTCCAAACATCTGATTTTATGTTCATCCTTTAGATCAAGGATTTTTATTACATTAAGGGTTTTTGCTTCATTATGGTCCAAAGATTCTATCCACAAGTTCTTTTGTCATATCCCATCCATGATCTCGCTAGATCTCATCATAATCATATTCATTCAACCCATCTATAGGGTCTGATCATGCTTGATCTTACTGATCAAGTGGGTCCCTTTGTATTTTTAGGGTATTTTTACCATAAAGGGTAGATTTCTTAATTTTCCATAGATCTGTTGTAATAAGTCCCCAATTTCACATATTATCAACATTATATCATATTTGGATCAGTTTCTCAAGGTCTGATCATCATAAATTTTACAGAGCAAGATAATTAGAAACGTGTTTCCTATAAAGAAAATGTTTCCTGAATTATTTATTATATTTTATGGTTTTAAAAGAAAATAGAATTCATAAGCTTTTTATAACTTCTTTCCAATCTGGTTTTGGAGTCCAAATGACTTCTGAATTAAAGTTTGAAGTTCACAGTCAAAGCAAGGACCCAGATTCAATCTGGTCCTTACGGATGAGGATGATTAGTAGTCCGCCTCCTCGTTGTTCCACTAGTGAGGGCCAGCGTATGCTGAGCAATGACCGGGATAGGCGAGACATCCTAATCAGGACTGTCGGATCACCTATCTTTGAATCATCCCTGATCTACCATCATCTATGGATGGGATTTACCTATCTATGGTTTTTGGGTTCCAGCTTTTCATCCAAGGGCTCATAGTTTTCATCTGAGACATTGTATGATACGATCTCAACCCTTGATGCCAAAACCATCGTCTCCAGTGGATCAATGGCCAGGGAGATCCCTAGGAGGTCAAAGACTACTACTGGACTACATGAAATAAAAAGGGGAAATAGGGAAACCACCTAGCTCAGGCTACCAGAGTAAAGGAGTCGCCAAAGAAGAGAAGAATTCTAGAAAATAATCCAATGCATCTGGAAAAATATACAGAGGGCTTTATCTCCAGTACAGTTTCTGGAGAAGGAGAGAAAACTTTGGGTTTTTGAATATTCCACTGTGGTAAAGATGTTTAACGGTTCAAGATCATAGTTAATTAGTTGGATTGGCTGGAATCTAATGATTAATATGCTAGAGATGGTGTTAATAATGGTGTTTTTCTTCGTTTCTATTTTTTTGGTGATCAAGACCGTGGATCATTGATTTTACTTGGGGTTTTTGTAAAGTAGGCTAGCCCGAATAGATCTAATGGTAAAAAGGTTATTTGAATGGTTACAAATGGATGAATAATTAGATTAGGGTTTCCAGACAGAAACCCAATCTCACCAAGGACGACGCATCAAATGATGGGCCCGATGTCTCCACTTGGTTTGGAGGCCAGGTGCGCATGTGGACGCTCCAACAAGGAAAATAAAAGAGGGAAATTTAGAGAGGAATTGGAGGACATAGGAAAAGAATTTGGATATGATATTTTAGGGAAGTGTAGGAAACTTCATAAGGGATTTTTGGAATTTTTTGGATATTTTTTATGAATTTCCTATAATTATGGTGTTTTTACTTTTGATTAAATTTAATGGGGAGTCAAGCTACCACTCCATCTCTATCTCCACTACTAGTTGGTAGTGGTTTGACCACTGATGGCTACTTCTAGATTGTTGGACCACATTGTGGGGCCCACTTTAAATGTGAAATGGTCGTTTTGCCCTTCTATTCACAAAAATGGAGAAAAATGGGTACTAATTGTCCAAACTCAAAATTTAGTGTACTTAGAGTCATTTTGATTGATTTTATTAGTACATTCCAAATATTCATGTTTTAATTCTCGGTTATGAGTGAAATTACCATTTTACCCTTTTGTTTATAAAATTAGGGATTTTTCATTTTAACTCAGAATTGAACATACTTAATGTCATTTTGATCGATTTTTTGAGTACATCCATAATTTCTAGGTTTTAAATCATGATTTAATTTATATAAAAAGAGAATTTTCAATAACCTAATATTCTAGCCTTGAATTTCTAAAAATTTAAACTTTATTAATTTTTCTCAATAATTACACAAAAATTTGGGGTTATTACATGAGGTCTTCATCGTTTGAGTTGATTTCCTTTCATGAGATAAAGAGATGGGAGATAGTGATGATTGACGAGGTAGAAGTGAAATGAGGGGGAAAGTCGTTAGGCGGTTTTCCTTGGTTTTCCATCTCTAACACATGGAGGGTGGTTGAGTCCATGTGGTGAGTTTGAGTCCCACATGTTGACTCACTTCCCTATGACACTATGCAAAAGAGTTAGTGCAGGGGGTGCCATTATCAATTTAGACCCCCTATTTGTAAAAATTTTGGATTTTTGGGTCTTGGTCTCCATTTCACGCATTCTTAGTGTCGTTGAAAAGCTCTCATTGGGCACAATCTAGTAATGGACTTTTCATCATCAAAATTCTAATTTTTAGTTTTATTTTTTATAACTACTTGATTTATGATAATAAAAAATTAAAGCAAAATTGCTCAAAATTTTCCTTGAATCTAAAGTGGAGTTTCAAATCATTAAATTCCTAGTAGGATATATAATTCAACAAGGTTAGGGTTTTCAATTTACCTGAACTCGAGCTTGATGGAGACCTTTATGTAGAGCCCACTGCCCAATCCAGCCCTACTTGCCCTATTTCACAATTTTTTTAGAGAATCAATGAGTCAATTACCTTTTTACTCTAATATTAAGGGACATGAGTGATAGATACAATGTATACAACAAGGAAAAATTGACTCGGATTGAAGATCTAAGCTGTTCATCATGTTCCTCTCAATGTCACGAACAAAATCCTTCCAGAAAATTGACGATCGGGATTGGTCCAATGGAGATTAGTCGATAATAATATTATATAGCCATGATCATGCAAATTTGTGACCATCTAGTAGTGTTATGATGCTCTTAATGATCTATTAGATGAGGATTAATGTGATTTTAGGTAAGATTGTTACTGATCTTTTCCAATTTATCGTGTATTTTAATTTAAGTATATTGTACATTGTAAATTGTAAAATCCATAAAGAAATTATGGATGAATTAACATGATTAAGATCTTATAGGTGAGATCTAGTGCCTTAGTTTGTCTGTTCAACCAATTTAGGCATGTGATCTTAGATTTAAAGGTTAATTTACCACTGAGAGATCTCAACAAATGTGAATCATTAGACTTTTATTAGATACACATACATTGAATATGTTAATCACAATTATCATGCTATAAAACTTGATTCAATAGTTGGATTGATTGGAAACCCAAAATTTAAACACTTATGACTATCAAGAATGCATGAACCCTAGATCCAACCATCCAAGATTGGAGGTTGCAGATAAAGAATTTATGGTCACTAATCCATGAAAGTGATTTGTAATCCATGGACTAGTAACTCCAGATGTTAAAGAGAGATGTGGACTGCCAAACTATGATCAACATTGTGGATATGCTAATATGGTAACTATTGATTGTTCAATTAATAACCAATAGTTACTGAAATGTGATCAGTGTCGTGGATGAGTAAGATCACGTTGCACTGTGCTAATCAATGCCTAGGATTAACTTAGAGAAAATTCTAGAGGGCGAAAAGCTAAGAGAAAACCTCGATTGTATATTTAAATGTGTATTTATGTTATTATGGTGTTTTGATCAAGAGCACATGTGCCAATTGGATAGTTATTCACATCAGTGAACTAAAGTATTTTATTTAAGGTAGGTGGAATTAAGATTGCCATGTTTTTAGCATATCTTGAATTTTGATTTTTATGATGTCTTTCAGAGTATATGTTAGATGAAGTAATTTTGCATGCTGTGTTTTGGATAATGATTAAACTTCTTATGCAAAAGTGCATATTATTCATTGTTAGTAAGAAATATTAATGACTATGATCCATGTGATCATAGATGCGGTTAAAATCAGGTGATTCGCAAGACTTAGTCCTAGTCCATGTACAAACTATGTTATGTTTAAAATCAGAAAATTTAGGAGAGTTGGTCGTAGTCCATGTACAGACTATGCTATGTTCATACAGTTAAAATCAAGTGACATGCAAAAGTTGGTCCTAGCTTTTGTACAAATTATGTTACATTGATATGATTAAAATCAGGTGACACACGAGAGTTAGTTCTAGTCCATGTATATACTGTGTTTTGTTGTTATAGTTAAAATTAGGTGACTTGCCATAGTTGGCCTTGGTCCATGTGCAGGCTATGTTATGTTAATACAATTAAAATTAGGTGACTTGCGAGAGTTGCTCCTAATCTATGTGCAAATTTTGTTATGTTGATACGGTTAAAATCATGCGACTCTGTAGAGTTGGTTTTGGTCCATGTATAGACTATGTTGTGGAAATATTATTAAAATCAGGCAACTTGCAACAATTGGTCCTAGTCTATGTACAAACTATGTTATATAGATACTGTTAAAATCAAGCGACTCGTGAGAGTTGGTCCTAGTCCATGTACATACTATGTTATGTTGATAAGATCAAAATTAGGCAACTCACAAGAGTTGGTCCCAGTCTATATACAGACTATATTATATTGATATGGTTAAAAATAGGTGACTTAGTAGAGTTGGTCCTAGTCCATAGAGAGACTATGTTATGTTGATATAGTTAAAATTATGGGACTCATAGAGTTAGTCCTAGTCCATCTAAGGACTGTGATCTATGTGATCACAGATACAGTTATAATTTGGTGACTCAAATGAGTTTGGTCTTGTCCATGTATAGTTTTTATTATATTGATATAGTTAAAATGAAGTGATTCATAAGAGTTGGTCCTAGTCCATCTAAAGACTGTGATCTATGTGTTCACATATATGGCTAAAATCTAGTAACTCGTGTGAGTTGGTCTGACCCATAAAATGACCATGGATTGTGTTTTATTGTGACTTATAGTAAGAGCCTCTACGCTGAGATTGGAAGAGGCTATGTATATGTATACATTTGATAGGTGGTATTTCTCTCATGTTTTAGCATGTTTGTGATTTTCACATTAGAATAGAAATATGACATATATATGTATGTGTATGATTTAAGTGAGATTCACCTGTGAGACTTCTTGTTTCTAGTAACATACAATAACTAAGTCCCATATGGGATATCGTCATATGAAATTACATTACAAGTTCATGATTTTATGGATGCATTTTGTCATTTTAAGTCAAATCATTTACAGTTACAGTTTTGCCTGACACAGCATGGAAATTGATTTACTGAGAAAACTATGAATTTTTCTATGTTTACGTAAGCATTGCATTCTAGCTAGACAAGCACAAGCTTGATGAGATATTGTATTTGTTTACAACATCTTAGATCAAAGGAATCCAAGTTCGTAGGAGTCACCGTCAGCATAACAAGAAGAGTGTAAAAGATTGTGGAAGAAAAGGTAAACTATAGACTGAGTTATAAATGTAGTACATGACAAAAGAGAGACCATATTGTAATATGAACATGTATGGACATATAAGTATTTTGATAACTTATGTGACTATGTTTGTTAGGTGATTGCACCACATGCATTAAATGTGCAAGGTTAGAAAAATAGAAAAATCTCTATCGGATTCTCAGTGAAAATGAGCATTTAATTTTTATCATATAATTCACATTTTGTCAAGTAGAAGTGATACTTGGGGCTTTTCGTAAACTCTTTTCATAGAAAATGTTCCCACTATTTGTTTCCTAAAGAAATTTTCAACTAGATTCCTCACTTTTAGAAAAGAATTGATAAAAAGTCATTTAAAAGGAAACAAAGCTCAACCCTAGCCATTATCTCATATTTTTTACAAGGAGATTCTACATGATTTAGTAAGCATAAGGGAGGAGACACCCTTTTTCAAGAAAGGATTTCAGTTGATTTTGAGATAAAAATTAGAGGAAACTTTCTTAGGCATGCTTTGATCTCCACCCTCCTATATCTTCCATCCAAGGAAGAAGAACATCCATCCATAACAACCTATTCAACCTGTCCCAACTCAAGGAGATCCTATCCTATCTCCTTCGATTCCTCTTTATCCCCTACATTCCTCTTTCATATCCTTCCTCATCTCTTTCCTCCTCTTTTATCTTGTATTTCCTTCTCATCCTCATCACTATCTGATATCCAATTCTTCTTTGATTTCCCATCCAAGTAGCTACCCTTTCTTGAAAAAGCAATTCCATGCCCCACCCCTTTAGTTTTAATTTCTTGTCTTATATCCATGCTTTTGTTTAGTTATTTATTTTAGTGCTTAAATTTATTTAATCATTGGCTAGGTTAAAGTAGGTTAGCTTAGGCTTTAGTTGAATTATGTTAATTATAGCCTTTGTGTGATTGATCCATAGTTGCTAAGTCTTGCCATCATAGACCTGTGCATTTGCAGTATACCATTAAAATTCACATAAAGTTTTTGGTGCTATTGCCAATAATATTATTAGGAGAAAAATGTTCCACTCTAAGGGGAGAAATGTTCTCTTCTGCTAAAGCCCATTGACTTGAGAAAAATACAGTGGGATGTAAGACAATAAAGTAGTAAAGTGGATAAGAAAATCTTAATAGAATCTAAGCCATGTTGATCCAACGATTGAGAAAATATGTAGAAATGGTTGAAGAATATCTTGACAAAAAGAATGAATAGTATAGCTCAAGAGAGGAACTTAAAAGGTTGTAAAGAAAAAAAAAAATAGAGAAAAGGCTACATTCAATAGTCAAGATAAAAATTAAAAATTAAAAAGATATAGTTAATGAAAAGAAGGACGTTCATTCTTATGGTAGAAAAGAAAAAAGTGAATACACTTATAGAAGATCGTTACATATTTTCAAACATCTTTGGGTACCGTTATACCAGTTTTTTATATGAACTTGTCCAAGGGTGAAGAAATGAAGAGGAGCCAAAGCTAAACCCTAGCCATTATTTACATTCCATACAAGTAGATTCAATATAATCACTTAAGCAAGATGTGGACATCTTTTTCCTTATGGGCATGCCTCTTGATTTGAGACCAAATTTTGAGGAAACTTTCTTATCCATGTCATAATCTTCATCCTCCTATCTCCACTATCCAATGAAGAAGAATAAGAATCCAACCATCCATCCGAAAGAACCCATTCAATCTTTTCCAACATAAAGAAAATCTATCCTATCTATTTCCATTCCCCATTATCCCTTACATTCTTCCTTCCTATCTTTCCCCATCTCTTTTCTCCTTTCTTATCCTATCTTCCCTTCTCATCCTCATCATTATCCCACATCCAATCCCCTTCTAATTTACACTATCAAAGTAGCCACCTTTCCCATAATGAAATCCGTGCCCCCCTGTTTCCATTCTCCTTCCCCCCTTCCATCTAAACCATTCCTTATTTCCTTTTCCTCATCATCCTAGTCATCCAATCTCTACGGCTTCCACCTTAGAACTCTACAACTAGAGGTGAAGGAGAAGGAAAATGCATCTTTTACTTTTCCTTAGATCCTAAAGTTAAATACTTGAGAAATAGAGGGAGAGAGAAGACTCTCACCATCTCTCCTTTAGAGCTCAACATCCACCACAAGGAGAAGAGGTAAGAGTCTCAACCTACCACTGCTTCCCCATGCCTCCTTATTCTCCCATCTTTTATCTTATTCCCCTTGTCATTTCCATTACTCTCACTTAAACGCATCACTTTCTCTCTTGCACATATCTCTCTTCCACCTTAGCCTTACATGCACCAACCACTCATCCCTTTCACCTATACACATTCCCCCATCTCCTTAGAGTTACATATTTTCCACAACCTTGCATTCCCTTACATGCAAGCCCCCTTCTTCCTATCATTTCCACCCATCCATTCTTGCTTTTGCACACACCCTACATTCCCTTGCTTTTCAATTACACGCACCCCCTCTCCTTCCTTAGCATTCCACACATAGCACTTCTTAGTTTTCCATCTTATTTTCCTTAGGATTTTGGGAACCACTTGATCATGAAAAGAGAACCACATTGTGCCTCTTTCCATGGATGCCAAGGTATCACCTTCCTAAGAGTGGTATGGTATGGTTGATGATACTATAAGTGAGTGGTATTGTATGGTTGATGAAACTTTTTGTAAGTCGCATGTTGGGAGACTACCCTCTTTGCTTGTCAACTCCAAGTCATGTGCCTAAACAAGTAAATGGAGTAGCATTGATGATGACATCTTGGTTGTGAAGTAATGTACTTTGGATTGGATTGATGTGTAAAGTCCCTTGTTGAGTGACACAGACATAGAGTGGAAGTTCAAGCTTCGAAAAAGGAAATGATGTGCAAAGTTCCTTGTTGAGTGACATAACAAAGGAGTCCTACAAACACTACACAGGAAATTTTATTTTCTTTATTTCTTTCTTTCTTTCCTATGTATTCAATTCCTTTGTAATCAATTTACAGTAATGGAATTAGTCTCTTATTTAAGTTTGGAGTTAGTTTACATTTTTCTTGTCTTATTTACTTGCTTTAGTTTAAGTTGCTTTATTTAGATGTTTAAACTTATTCACTTTCCTCAATTATTGGCTATTTAAAGTAAGATGATTACTGTTTTGATCGAATCAATTTATTAAAGAGTCCTCATGGTATTGACCCTTATTTGTCTTGTCTATGCCATAGTGGACCCGTGCACTAGTTGCATAATTAAAATCAAATGAAAGATGTTTGAAACTTCATATTCTATTGGTAGTTCAAAATCTTGTAAGCATTCTCACAAAATTTCTTCAAAACCGTGAAAATATTTGCTACTCATGGCTTGAGTTTCAAATGCCCTTTGCTTAAGGTATCTACAACCACATTTAGTGTACCCAATTTATGCTTCATCACAAAACTAAAATATTGAATGAATTCAACCCACATAACATATCTTCCACTAAGCTTCTACTAAATTTGAAGGAATCTTAAATCTACATAATCTAAAAATACTACAAAGAGGCTATGGAAACAATTAATTCTTTTGTTCCAATGCTTGTACCATAGCTTAGAACTCTTTGTGATAGGAACCGATAAGAGCATTGTTACCTTTTTCTTTAGAAGTTCAAAACTCCATTGTGCTTCCTTTGTTGACTTAAAAGTTTCACCTTTTAAGCATTCTACAATTGCAGCAATAACTATGCTGAAATTTCTAATGAAAAAATTTTGATATCAAAGGGGATTTTGGAATAGGCTAGCTAAGAATAGCCTTCACTCTACTCCAACCCATCTTTACTCCATCAACTGAAACAACATACCCAAGAAGATAAGGCTACTAGTGAAGAAATTGCACTTATTCTTATTTTCATACAACTCTTTTTCCTATACAATAGTAGCACTTGTACAAGATGATTTAGATGATCCTTGTGACATTTTCTATACAGAAGAACATTGTCAAAGTACATAACAACAAACTTTCAACTAAAGGGTTTAAAGACATGTGTCATTAAATGCATGAAAGTACTAGGAGTGATATATAACCAAAGTGCATAACTAACCATTTCAGAGGCAATATCTAGTTTTAACAACTATTTTCCATTCATCACCTATTCTCATGTGAATCTAATGCCAGCCATTACAAAAATCAATCTTTGAAAATGTAGTAGTTCCATGGAGTTGATCAGTAATCTCTAAATGAGGGATAGAAAAATGCTAGTTGATTATTACTTTGTTCACCACCCTACATACACATTCTCCATGTTTAACCCTTCTTTGGCATAAGAAGGGTAGCATAAGGACTCTTACTTTATCAAACCAAACCTTTAGCCATCAATTCATCAACTTGACATTGTAATTAGTCATGCTCTTTGTGGATCATTCAATATGCAGCTTTCTTAGGAAGCACATACCCCAGAACAAAGTTAATACAATGCTTTATATCTCCCATAGGAGGTAAGCCTTGGGGAATTTCTTTTGGAAATACATCTTCAAACTCGGTAAGCAACAATTGTACAATCAATGGTTATACCTTTTTTTTTAGAATCTTGATCAATCTCATCAATAGAACATGCAACATTTATAATTTCAATAAGCAGATCAATCTTATGCTTATTATCATCTAAACTAACTCAAATGTTTTTGAAGGACTCACATACTATAATGGTGCTAGAACAATTTTCTCACAATTGAAAACAAAAGAGAGTATTTCTATGTCATCATGTTGGACTTTACTATCATATTTCTATGGACGTTCCAACACTAAGTGACATGTATCAAATGGAATTGCATTATACCATACTTCATTTTTGTACCTTTTTCCATTAGTGAAAGAAACTAGGCATTTATGAGTTACTTTGATTTGATATCCCTTATCTAGCCACTTAAGCTTGTATGGTTGAGGATGAGGCTTCATTTTAGCCTCAATTTGTTCACTAATTCTATAGAAGAATCATTCTTAATATCATCACTTCAATTATAACCTCACATAGCTTCCCGTTGAACATACATCACATGAAAGATGGTAGCCAATTGTCACCATCCTTATGTATAGCACTTAAGCTTCTTTGCACCACCAACATCTCACCTTATTCGCATGGGATGGTATCTTCTTCCTTGTCATGACATGATTGAGATTCTTCTTCATCTTCAAAATGTATCCAAGACCTTGACAATTAATGCATCTCTTGGCATTTGAACTTGAGGAAACAAATTACTTATTATCATCATTCTTAGCTTGTTTTGTTGAGATATTCTATTAGGCATCCATTTAGAGGAAGAATCCCCCTTACTCCATGGAGCTCATCCAATCTAATTTACAACTAAGTCAATAGAGACTAAACTAGTTGGGTAAATTAGGGTTCATGGAAGGATTTTGAGTCCTTCCTAAAACCCCTCATTGGATCCTGGGAACAAGGATTGACAGTCCTTTAGTAACAACCTTTGTATCCCAAGATTTCTAGTCCCTAACTTTTGTAATTCTAAATTTCACAATTGAATCTTACTACCAAGCCGATCCTATTGACCATGGAGCAACACCAATGCTCCCTAAATTGAAAGTGTTTCGCTTTCCATAAAATCTAAAATGTTCTTTTTTGAAACTACTTTTTGTTGTTTCTCAACAATTAAAGTAAGTTTTCTAACATCAATAAAGGATCAATGCTACTACTCATGGTGTCTTCAATGTCTTTTTTTAAACCACCCAAGAAGCATGCTACGGTTTGCCTTTCTAGCTCTACCACATCAATCTTCAACATCAAATTTTCCAATTCCATGATATAATCTTCCATGCCCAAATTTTCTTGTTTTAGATTATGAATGTTTATGAACCTGTACAGTCTATAATTTTTAGCTATAATTTCTTTTGAGCACTTTCTTCAACTTATCCCAAGTTTAATCTTGCTCTTTTTCTCTCGTAACCTTTGATTCTTTAAAATTTTCCACCACAAAGAAGCATACTTTCTAAGTTTGAAAGTAGCGAGATTTACCTTGGCATCTTCTTAGAAGTCCGAGTATTTCAAAACTTGTCCAAAAATATTAAGCCAGTCCAAGAATTCAACAGGTTGCATCTTTACTTCTGTAATAACCCCAATTTTTGTAAATTGATTGAGAAAATCAATTTAGTTTGAATTTTCAGAAATTTTTGGTTGGAATATTAGGTTATTGGAAATTCTCTTTTTATAGAGATTAAAACTTGATTTAAAAATTAGAAATTATGAATGTACTCAAAAAACCAATCGAAATGACACTAAGTACGTTCAATTATGAGTTAAAATAAAAAATCCCTAATTTTCTCTATTTTTATAAAAAAAGATAAAATGGTAATTTTACCTATAACCAAGATATAAGACATAAATATTTAGAATATACTTAGAAATATGATTCCAACGCCACTAAGTACTCTCAATTCTGAGTTTGAGAAAATAAAACAAAATTTTCTCCATAAAAGGCCAAAATGGTACTTTCACACCTCCGTGGGGCCCACAAATGAATCGAACGGCCAGAAAACATGTAATAAGTGGTCAAACCACTACCATATGATAGTGGAGAAGGATGTGGTAGTGGAGGATCCAATGTTAATTTAATATTTAAAAGAATTAAAACATAATTATTACAAGTAATTATGAAAAATTCAAAAACAACTATAAATACATCCCCAAAAATCCTCCAAAAATGTTCATTAAAATTCCAAAAAACATATCTTGCTTCCCTTGAAAAAAAAAATCTAGATTCATTCCCAAAATTTCAAAAATCCCAAAAATCTCTCTTCTTTTACTTTCTCTCTCCTCTCTAGATTGGAGTGAGAGACCTAAATTCAATTAAGCACTCTGTTCCAAATCTCACAAATCTCACATTCATATTGTCCTAGACTACCTTATCTACAACAACCCAAAATAAATTTCAAGATCCAATGGTGCAATCAACAAAAAATAACAAAACAAATGGTTATCGGGTGATCTTATCATCAAGTGGATATTTCTTTTAAATTGGGCTACAAAACCCACGTTTTTCTCCAATCGGGTAGGTGGAAACTCTTCCCATACTGATTTCATGTTAGTTTATATAATTTTTATTTTTCTAAAATTATTTTTTCGTAAAAAATTATAAAAATCAAGCAAGGATAAGAACCCTTCAATTTTGTGTGATGGAAGGCTCAGATGCAAAATCTGAACCGTCTAATGGATCCAAAAGAACCCCTAGGGTAGAACTTTCATGAAATTTAATCAAGTTTTGAGCCTTTAATTGATGAGGAATTGATTAGATGGTCTAAAATGGACTTCCGAGTGTCCTAATAAGATTGGGCTCTTGGGACGCCGCTACAGGACACCGCACAGAATGCGCCCTACAAGAGCATCTCAACGTGCAACGCCGTCCTGATGGAATGACCATACAATAGCGCCGGTCCTTGGAAGCGCATTACCATGTGCATCTCGGTGATGGGAACATGGGGACCATTCTGTCCAACCAAACCTGCTCAGCCCGATTGATCAGAGCCGTCCATTTCGCTGAGGCCAGATCAAATCTAGACCCTCAAAATGACTGTGAGGGGGATCTGATGCAATGATGATATAATGTTGAAAGCAAGTAATATCCATAATTTATTTTGACAGATCTAACATAAAATGAGAAATCTACTCTTTATGGTGGAAAAACCCTAAAAATACAAAGGGACCCACTTGATCAATAAGATCAAGCATGATCAGACCCTTTGGATGGGTTGTATGAACGGGATTATGATGAAATCTAGTTAAATCATGGATTAAATGTGACAAAAACAAGTGGATATGATCTTTGGATCTTAATGGAGTAAAAGCCCTAAATGTAATTAAAACCCTTGATCTAAAGGAAAAGATCTAAGATCTAATAGTTGGATCGTAAGTAAAAGTTTCTAATAATCTTAATCTAATTAGTTTAATTGTCTTTTATTTGATAATAGAATTGTAAATGTGATTTATGTTATAAATTAGGAAGCATGATAGTGTAATTCTTAAATTTTAGCACGCTATGCTCTAAATGTTATTAGTTTGTTATTAGGTTAGTAGATTTAATGATCTTAGGGCCATGTTAGTTTAAATTTGAGACTTTAGCATGATTCCATTAGATTAGTAGTAAACTTTCATGTATTTCATAACTTAGGATCATGCTAATTGAAGTATAGTTTTATTCTATTAGGTTAAGTTACATTCATAGGAAGCATGTTAGTATAAATGGTTGTTAAACTTATATTGGATTTATGCTTTAATGTTTATGATTTAATTATTGTCAAATTTTATTAGTAGATTCAATTGTTAAGTAGTTGTTAGGATATAATCAGCATAAATCACCAAAAATGTAAACTAATGGAATATAGAGATTCATGGACAATTAAGATGAGTGAATGACTTTGACTTAATATTAGTAAGGGTTATAATCAGTAGGACAATATAAGGATGATCAAATCCTTGGTCCAAACTTGGAGAATCCCATGAATGACATTTTAAATGTTCATGGATTTAATTAAAATAAATTAGAAAGAGTACCTAGGGTTAAAATGCTCATAGGAACCTTATGAAAGGTTGAGCTAAAGTCACTCTAGTGAATGCTAAACATAGTGGTTAAGAGGGTTCTCTAATAGTACCTTACTCTTCCCCTACCTTCTGTTGATGTTTGTGAGGTCTAAACACCTCCTTACATGAGGATTGAAGTAACCACTTTATGTTCACCATTAAGCAATTAGTCAATTGGAAATAAGAGGAGCTATTTCGACTTAGGATGAAATAAGCTATCTTCAACCAATAAAACATTACCTAGTTAAATAATCATAATAAGAGTATAAAATGT
The DNA here is from genome assembly GCA_035236585.1 of Warburgia ugandensis. Taxonomy (NCBI): domain Eukaryota; kingdom Viridiplantae; phylum Streptophyta; class Magnoliopsida; order Canellales; family Canellaceae; genus Warburgia; species Warburgia ugandensis. The sequence continues at coordinate 45,787,001 of CP141130.1, forward strand.
TAGTTAATTATCTAATCCTAATAAAAATTGTAAGTAAGATAAGGATGATCAAACAAGATCCATATGATCTTGAATGATCAAGAACAATAAAAGAAATAAATACTTTTGATGTATGATATACATATTACTTGCAATTTAGATCAAATAGAATAGAAGATCTTAGATCAAATAGGATAGAAAATCCAAACCCTTGATCAAATATGATTCAAGAAAGAGAACCAAGATCATCCTCCTTAGGGATGATCAAGCAGCTTAACTTAGATCAAAGAAGAACTAGATGATAGAAGATCATTCTAACCATTAGATCTATTGATCAATACTATCTGAGGAAGATAAATCATGATAGGACACAAGATCTAGATCCTTTATACTGAAGGACAAGATTAGATAAAGAATATAGATAGGATAAAAAATATAAGATTATTCAGATTGTATAAATATTGACAGTATGTATGGATTTACAGATTTCATATGTCAATTAAGATCATGAAAGATTTGAAGAGATAAATCACTACTTGAAGGTAGGAGGATTTTATGAATGCATCTACATAAGAAATACATGTTGACTACATGATCTTATGTTTAGAAATGTTGACAAGTGTAATGTAAATACTTGTATTAAACCCCTTGAGAACCCTTATGATCCAACCAAAACACATATGAAATGGGTAAGTTAGAATTGAGGAAAACCCTAAGTGAATTGAGAACTAGAAGGTATTCTGGCCTTAGATAAATAGACAAATTGTCTAATAAGTATAAAATCAATACATGGGAACCATTCATGTAGAATGGTGATCCCTAAACTTATATGAACATGGGTATCATTCATTGTAAATGATGATCCCTAAGTTTGAAGTGAAATCTTATCCTCTCTGTATAAGAATACCAAAATACGAGGATGATGATATAAATAGACATGGTGTCTGATAAGTAAAAAGATTACTTTATATATAAGCATGGAGGCTTATGGTTTTATTTTAAATAGGCGTATTCCTGGGGATGCTATGCTAGGAGGGTTATGAGGGTTTGGCCACCTCCTCTTCAAAATGTGATATGTATGATAATACCATGCCCAAAGAGAGGCAAAATGTCGAGTGGGGCAATTATGGGAAGGCCACTATTATGACGGTCTGTCTCCCCATATAGACATGACATAGATGATTTTTCACATTTGGTATCCGTGGAGTATGAAAGTAGTTATGTGAGCACGCTAGTATGGATTAGACTGCAGCATAGTAGTCCTTTGAGTATTTTGCATTATGATGCATGGCATAATGAGTATTTTCCTAGCAAAGTCTGGATGTTTTATCAACTCAATATGGCTAAGTGTGATGATACTTCCCAAATGAGGGAGTATTTTCTAGCAGAGTCTGGATGATTGATCAACTCAGTGTATCTAAATGTGACTATTGATATTTGAGATATTAACTAATTTTTGCAGTTTTGACGTATATATATATATATACAACATATATAGTATGTATGTGTAAGGATGTCATCATCATCATCATCAAGACCTTATCCCAATTAGGGGTTGACCACATGAATCTTATTCCTCCATTCCACTCTATTAAATACCATGGCTTCATTTAGTCCCAAAGTTTTTAAATCTTTCCTCACCACTTCTATCCATGTTCTTTTGGGCCTTCCCCTTGCCCTTTTAGAACCTTCTACTTGTAAAACCTCAATCCTTCTAACTGGTGTCACTGTTGGTCTCCTTTGAACATGTCCAAACTATCTAAATCTAATCTCCCTCATCTTGTTACCTATTGGTGCTACCCCTAAATTTCCCCTAATATTTTTATTTCTAATTCTATCCTTTCTTATATTACCACTCATCCATCTCAACATCCTCATTTCTGCGATGCTCATCCTATGAGTATGATGTTCCTCAACTACCCAACACTTTGATCCATAGAGCATGCTCAGCCTTATAGCCATCCTATAGAATTTTCCCTTTAGTTTAAGTGGCACCCACCAATCACATAAAACACCTGATGCACATCTCCATTTGTTCCAACCCAATTGGATTCTCTAAGTAACCTCCATCTCAATCTCTCCACGCTCATGGATCAATGATCTTAAGTATCAAAAGTGGTCTTTCACGGGGACCTCTTGGTTATCAATCTTGATTGGTGTTCCACTCCTACTCTCCTTGCTAAAATTACATTCCATATATTCTATCTTAGTTTGGCTAATTTTAAATCCTTCAGATTCTAATGCTTCTCTCCATAACTCTAGCTTTATGTTTACACCCTCCCTTGTCTCATCAAGTAGGACTATATAGTCTGCAAATAACATGCACAAGGGAATCTCTTCATGCAAATGTTTTGTTAACTCATCCATAACTAATGTGAAAAGGTATGGACTCAATGCCGATCCTTGGTGCAATCCGACAGTGACAGGAAAATCACCAGTCACACAACTAGTGGTCTTAACATTTGTTACTGCTCCCTCATACATATCTTTAATTATGTCTATATACCCCTGAGAAACCCCTTTACCACCCAACACCCTCCATATTAACTCTCTAGGGACTCTATCATAAGCTTTCTCCAAGTTGATAAAGACCATGTGGGTGTCTTTTCTCCTCTCCCTATATTTCTCTACTAATTGTCTTAGTAAGAAAATAACTTCCATGATAGACCTCCCAGGCATGAAACTAAACTGATTCTTTGATACACTTGTTTCATGTCATAGCCTCTTCTCAACCACTGTTTCAAAAAGTTTCATGGTGTGGCTCTTAAGTTTAATCCCTTGATAATTAGTGCCACTCTGAATGTCTCCTTTATTCTTATAGATTGGTATAATAGAGCTTTTCCTCCACTCATCACGCATTTTCTTTGATTTTATAATCTTGTTAAACAACTTGGTCAACCAAACTACCCTAATATCTCCCATATGCTTCCAAACCTCTATTGGTATACCATCAAGCCCCATGGCCTTTCCTGATTTCATCTTTCTCGAGGCCTCTTTTACTTCAGGTATTCTAATCCTACGTTCATATCTATAATATCCAATGTTATTTAGATTTATAGTATTTTCAATCCCTATATTCTCAGGGCTATTGTCATTTAACTATTTTTGAAAGTATATTTCCCACCTTTGTTTGATCTCATCATCTTTGACTAATACCCTTTGATCATCGCTTCTAATGCACTAACATCCTTTAAGTGCTTACCCTTCTTTTCTCCTACTTTTGCAAGTTTAAACACATCTTTCTCACCTTCTCTTGTTCATAGTCTATTATAAAGCTCATCATATGCTTTAAGTTTAGTCTCACTTACTATTCTCTTAGCAACATTTTTAGCATTCTTATATTGTTCATAGTTTTCATTATTTCTAATCTTCTACCATGCTTTAAAACACACTTGTTTTTCTTTAATAGCCTTTTGCACTATTTCATTCCACCACTATGTTTCCTTTGTTAATATCCTTTGACCTTTCGATACTCTTAAGACATCTTTTGCCACTTTCTTAATGGACTCAGCCATATTAGTCTACATGGTATTTACTTTTGTTTCATAGTTCCAATTTCCTTCTACCATAACCATTAACCTATGTTGTGAGGTTAAACTCTCACCAGGTATCACCTTACAATCCTTACATATAGATCGTTCATTATTCCTAAGTAGAAAAAAGTCTATTTGGCTTTTATGAAGTCCACTTTTAAAGGTTATTAAGTGTTCATCCCTCTTCTTAAGGAGTGTATTTGCAATGGATAGGTTATATGATAAAGCAAAATTTAGGATATTCTCCCCCATCTTGTTTCATTAACCTATACCATACCCTCTATGTATTATATCATATCCTTTCTTATCTTTTCCTACATGATCATTTAAGTCTGCTCCTATAAATATACCCTCAGTGTTGGGAATTTCTTGCATGACTCCCCCCATATCTTCCTAAAACTGTCTCTTGATTATATCTTGTAGCCCTACTTGTGATGCATATGCACTTATAATATTTATAATCTGCTCTCCTAGAATAATTATTATTATTATAATTCTATCACTGATTCTTTTAGCGTCCACAACTTTATCCTTTAATTCCTTATCCACTATTATTCCTATACCATTTCTGTTATTTTTCTTTTCTACATACCATAATTTATACCCATCTATTTCTCTAGCTTTAAGCCCTTTCCACTTGGTTTCTTAGATACAAGGGATGTTGACTCTCCCACATTTCATCGTGTCTACTAACTCCAAACTCTTACCTGTCAGTGTCCCTATATTCCATGTAGTGATGCAAATCGTATGTTTTGGAGATACCCTATTTACTATCGCCTTTCTCAACCTCCATGGTATGAACCCATGGGCACTTTTCGCTGCACCTGGGTTCTGATGCAGCATGTCGCTTCCAAGGGGACGCTCTATCAGCCCTTGCCCATTTTTCACTACACCCGAGATTTGATGTAACGCGTCACTTCTAGGTGAACACCCTAGCAAACCTTGCCTATTTTTCACCGCACCCAGGATCTGATGCAGTGTGTCACTTATGTGGAACACCCTACCTTGAGCAAATGTTAGTTTTCGATTCATGTCATGTTGGGGTTGCCATAGTTTTAAAAAGCTGAAGATGAATTTCATTAAAATCATCTTCAGCTTCACCCTTGTCGGCTGGCTACTTGATGCAAGGGTGGCCATATTTTAAGAAGCTGGAGATGATTTTCATTTCTTCCTTACAAACTAATATAAAAATTCATATTCATTTGTAAGAAAGAAATAATAGAATAATCTTTAACTTCCCCCTTGTTGGCTGGCTACCTGATGCAAGGGTGGCCATATTTTAAGAAGTTGGAGATGATTTTCATTTCTTCCTCACAAACTAATATACAAATGTATATTCATTTGTAAGAAATAAATAATAGAATCATCTTCAACTTCCCCCTTGCCAGCTAGCACTTGACGCAAGACCCTCCTCCTTTTTTATCCGAGCTGGGGACCGGCATTGGCGGAATTGTATGTGTAAGGATGTACATATACGAAAAAGTAAAGTGATTGATCCATGAGTATGAATAATGGGATTATGAAGTATTAGGATTATACTGCCAAATTATTATGCTTCTTGAATCCCCTATTAGGCATAGCTTGCTAAGATATTATAAATGTTTGAATGTTTACAATGTCTCAAATATAGAGAAGGAGAATCAGGAGGTCAAGACTTAAGAAGATTTGGAAGTATAATCAATCAGGGTATATCCCTTGAAGACATGTATTTTTATTTGTGAGCATTGTATCGTATTGAGAGTTTTTAATGTATGATGAGGTTTGAAATTTGGATTAAGTAATTTGGACAAGTATTGTACTGATACCCAGGCTGTACTGTGAACCACTGGATTGATTTTTGAATTTAATAAAAGTATATTCCTTCAATGGAATTTTATCTTATACAAAATTCTACTTATATTATGTATGATGTGATGACTTGGGTTTTACAAAACAAGTTCTAAAGAAAAGAATTTTCGTTGCTTTGTTTTGCGAATTTTTTTTACTAGTAAGGGTAGGGTGCCTTGCCTTTGAAAAATGAATTACAAAATGTGTTACAAAAACTCGAGTCATCACAACTTCAAACTCTGGAGCATTTACTTTCACTCCTAAATGTGAAATTCATGTTTCCTTCTAGGAGTATCATTTGATGATGATCTACTATCTGAACCTCGAATATTTTGTAGGAAAAATGAGATAATCATCTGAGTCATTGTTAGAGGATTTGATGCCAAAGTTCTCACCTTCTCTATCACCATGACTACTATATTGTTCTAAATGCCTTTGGAGCTGTTTGACTTGTCTCCTTAAGTCATCCGTGTCCAAGTCATGAGCTTCTTTGTCAAAAGTAACAATGTGTCATGCTCAAAATGCCATCACAACCTTAATATTTGATACCAAATTGACACTAGATAACTAGGTGAAATAGAAAATAATAATGCAAAAAATTCATTCATCACTCTATTTATATAGAATATTCACCACCATAGAGATATAGAGCATTAGAATGAAATAGCTCACCACTCTATGAATATAGAATAGGCACCATCATAGATACATAGAAATAAAGTAATAGCTCACAACTCCTTGGACATAGAAACATCACCAAAGAGATATAGAATGATATATTTAGAAATATGACATGTAATATACCTATATTTAGTAGTTTCTAACCCTGAATATATCATAAATGTCACTAATTAGGGTTTATTTCATGTTTTGTAGGATTGGGTTACAACTTAAAAAATGCTATTTTTAGTACAAAAACCCTAGAAAAGAGCAAGACTACTGCCCAAACAACATCGTGGCTTACATGCCATAATCCATGAAGCCCAAAGGATCAAAATGTTATGGGGATGCTATCATCAAAGTCACATCAGTTAAAGCCCTAAGTGGAAGACCAATCTTATCCATACTAAATGGGGTGTTCTTATCAAAAGTAAAGGTAACAGAACTTCCCATGCATTCATGCAATCTATCCATGATATTGGAAAGTTTCTAAGGTAAGTTCATACCACATACATTGGATAAACATACAATGAGAGCATTTTTTTTAAACAAAACATGCCAGAAGACTGGGGTTTGCAAGAAGACATTTTTTATTCACTCTCTCTCCTACTCAACCAAAAGAGGGTTCCACAAGCAAGTATTGCATGCAAGAAAGAAAGGTAGAGAAAATTAATGAGTTGAGGAGAGAGACAATTTATAAGAAATCTATGATTGAAAATCATCATTAGTTTTGAAGCATTTAAAGGCAAAGATCTATCCTTATTTATGCATATCCTAAGCAACCATTGAGAATTAACTTAAACAAGGATGGACCAATATGATAGTTATTAAAGCACATCAATTTTTTGGTATCATTGCTGGGGACTTGTAAGGGAGATTTAATTAAGATCTAGGTTATAATACTTTACCACTATTCATAATTTTTAGGGCTGCACATAAAATAGCTATTTTCTTGCATATTTTCCTTATACCTAAAGATCATTGATACTCAATTATGTCACTACAATGGAAATCTTGGAGATACTGTGACCGTGACTCTCAAGACATTCTTTAAAGACTATCACAGAGGATAATGTGTCTAATAGACTAACATTAAAGATAAAATAGAAATGGCTCCACAATGGTAATGATGAGTATTACCATTACTTGAAGCAAGTAGAAACCTCAACCCAAGTTATGAAAGGTGCTCTTATGGTTGTAGATAGACACACTAGAGTCTTCCTTGATCTAGGATCCAGTCATCCCTATGGGTTGAGTATTGGCACCTTGATGAATGTGCCTATATATATGAGACATTCCTTACGCTGGAAGTTATGATGCAGATGCGCAAGTTATTGGAATTTGTAAGTACTTCTAGGGAGTACTGGAGGAAATGTCATCCTTGGTATGGATACTAATTGTAGAAGTATAGTGGATGGTAGTGAGAAGAAAGGTAATTTTAGTGTATCTGGATAGATATTGATTTCACCCCTGAGTAACAAGGGGTATTCTCGAGGTAGTGTTAACTTTGCCTTGAAGGCAATATGGTACTCTTCTAATGTATTGAGTACTTGTTTTGTGATTGTGGATGACAAAGAGTGGCTATAGTTGAGCACACAAAAGGTGTGCGAGAATCCCTAACTTTTCCTAAGGAGGTTTTAGGATTGTTCGCAATGGAATATTGATTTGGCATCAAACATAGTGCCATTTTCTAATATGCCATACTAGATGGCCTTGGCTGAGTTGAAGGAGTTCCAGCTAAGAAAGCTTACTAATGAATGTTTGTTAGACCAAGTGGGTCTTCATGGGATGCATTAGTGCTCTTCATGAAAGAGAGATAGAACCTTGTTATCATGAACAGATCTGTTTGTTTGATAAAGAAATAGTGGAGAACTAATATTCTCTATCATGTAATGACAATCTAATTGATCTATATTGGTTGGTGTATCATGTTCATGGAGATTGATTTGGGGTATGATCACTAGTAGTCAATGATTATAGAGGAAGACATCTCTCTGGAAGTTATCAATTGGTGAAATCAATGCATTGACATCATCTATGATATGACAAGCTAAATTTCTAAAAGTTATTGAGATGAGTCATGATTGTATAGTGGATGACATTTTTGAAGAGCACAAGAAACCCTAGTGCATTATTCTGAGTATTTGAAAAGACTCATCTTTTATGGTAAGTTTATGTGAGTATGAATTTTGGTCAAGGAAGGTGAAATTTCTTCACCACAATATCTCTATTGATAGTGAGACTATTATTAATACTGTGATGAAGTGGGACCAGCCAAACTAGGGACTAAGGTTGATAGTCTCCTTAGTTGGTGAATTGTTATTGCTGGATTACTGGGTTCTCTGGGATAGCAGTGACATGGATACTGTTTATATTCCGTATATGAGCATGATTTCTCATAAAGGTGAGAAGTGTGACAATAATGTATGTTTAATACAAAATCATTTGCTTATGTATAATCTACTTCTAGATTATGGCTTATACTTATGAGGAGTTGATGGGGGTGACCTAAGAGGGTGACCGATGAGGGTAGGTGCAAGAGGCACTAGTAGGCTTCTAGGTGGCAGGCTTCTAGGTACTCACAGTATGATTGTGCTATGGACTAGATTTTGATTGTCATATGACTACCTATTAGTGAGCTAGTATGCTCTGATTTTGATTGGCATAGGATTGCCTATTACTAAGCTAGTATGCTTTGACTTTGATTGGCATATGATTGCCTGTTAGTGAGCTGGTATGGTCTAATTTTTATTGGCATATGATTGCCTATTAGTGAGCTGGTATGCTCTAATTTTGATTGGCATGCGATTGCTTGTTAATGAGCTGATATGCTCTAGTATTGGTTGCCATACATTTTCCTATTCGTGAGCTAATGTGCACTGACCTATAGTTTACGTGGAATTTTGTATGTATGAGCTGAGATGCTTTGATTTTACTAATAAGGTGATTTACTTATACTAGCTCTTGAATGAGAGTATGGTTTATGCTAATTGCATTATATGTGGTTATGACGCGTTCTAACCATAATATGAGTTAGTTATTTTGGAAGGGTTGAAATATACCTTAGTTTATATATATGAGTTTCTATATGAGGGGATGATGTGGCATGGGATTTTTATTGACCATGACTTGGTAAAAATTTTGATATGATATGTAGATGTTATGATATGGGGATGTTTTTAGAATTGTTGAGGAATGACATGGAAAAAATTTTGAGGACAAATTTTTTATGAGGGGAGGATGTAATACCCATTAAATTTAAATTCTAAAAATTCATAATTGTGTGGAATTTTAGAAATTGTTGAAAATGAGAAAATGAGGATTTGAAAATGGTAGACATGAAATCACTAGCTAAAACATCAATATTTGAATTATACATAAGAAATGGAATTCAATGCCACTAAGAATGCTAAAATTAGAGACTAGATGACAAATGACTATTTATTTTAATTTTTCTATTTAATTAAATGAACAGAAGGGATAGAATTATAATTTCACAGGTGAGGCCCACGAAATCAGGCACTGAGACCCATGATTTGATGGGCATTAAATAAGCATGGTGATGATTACTAGCATTCATGGCTGGTAATCATTTTGGCATTAAGTAAATCAAAATTTTTAAATAAAAATGAAAATTTAAAAATTTTATTAATGGGAGGGCTTTAAATGTGCCTACCACCCCCCATTAATAGCTCACCTTGATTTCTCTCGACCATAACTCTCCCCCTCACCATTCCTCGTGCCACCGACATTGACGACCACGACGCTAGCAACGACGACATAGCACCCCTCTCACACCTACAACGGATTTTCCCCTCCCTTAATGAGCCTAATATGAGGTAGGCTCATTCTTTCCCTTCTCCCATATCCATTCATTTTTTGTTGAGATTTTCGCTTGTTAACGCCAAAAAATGGCGTGGATTTTTGTTTTTCAGTGACTATGTTTTACCTTACTATTCTGTGAAAAAATAAACTAATGAAACAGTGTCAGATGGATGATCTGAATCATTCATCTTATGCATGATAAAACAAGGAACAAATATATGAAATCTCTTAGTAATTTGACGGCTAGGGATGCCATGAAACCTGAAAAATAGTAAAGGAAGAAATTTTGTGAATGTTACAAAGTGAATATACACAAAAATTTGGTCAAAATGGTGTAAAAATCATGAAGTTTGGATAATGTGGGCATCACTGGTGGCGACCAGAGTTCGGTCATCATCTCTAGTGAGGATGAACCAATTGGGATACTCCCGGGACGCTACCAGATACGCACAGGACAAATGCATGTGGACGTGCAGGCTATGCATGTGACGTCTCCAGTGCGAACATAATGTGCGTGTGTGTTCCATACACACATCACATGGCATGCAACCCCACAACATTTAAGTGATTTATTTAATTAAAAATTGATTAATCTGGACCATCCAATTACTAAAAGCTCCATTATGGGAGTCACAGAGGTCCAAATCATGATCTGAGACATCCATTGTGTTTATCTCGATGACGCGAACCAAGATTTGACATGAAAACTTTGATTTGACCACTTTTAGACTAGTCAAATGATAAAACATTATTAAATAACCTAGATCAAGGTAATCACTGGATAATCAGACCTTAGAAAATTGATTGTATGTATCAAATATGAGATCATCTAGGGATGAGAAGAACATATCTCATGTAATTGTTAAGAAAAGTGATCTTAACTGTGGATTTGATCAGGTGCCTTAGGACTAGTTGATCAAAGAGAGATCGACCATCAGATCGATGCATAATTAAGGACATACATATAAATCACCAAACAAACACAAAAATTAGATGGACCATAATGACAATGATTGAAATTGATGATTAGATGTTGCTTATAAGTGATAAAGATCAATCCAAAAGTTGGATTGTTCCAAACTTCATAAGATGAAAGAGACTAACTCTTTATTGATTAAGGGACATTAATTGAATGAATCATGACATAGATTGACAATCAGAGATGATGGATGATGGTCTAGATATTAGAAAAACCAACATCTAGTTTAGGATTACATAATTGAGGGTTAATCCTATAATTTGGATCGTTGATCTAGAATTAACTACCAGATCAAAGGAGTTATCACTTGGATTAGCTTATTTTTTAAATTCAAGAACACTAAGTGATCTAATGACTTATGATGTGACAGGTACGTTAGAGCACACAATTTCATGTTGTTACGAGCTTGATTGGAGTACCTCATTTTTGAGGTAGGTGATTACATTTGGGATTTTTCCATGATTTCACTGATCATGTCATGTTATCTGAAATTCTTAAGGCATGTGTTTTATGCACTATTATGTTTTATTAAAATGTGTTCATTACTTCATGTTTGATATCATGACATTTGATTATATGATTATCCATGTTTTGACTTGTGATAAATTATACCTTATCATGGATTTTGATTTAAGCCTATTGAGGTTTATTTTACATGAGAGTTTTCCATTATTTATAGCATGTTTTGCTATTTTATAATGGGTGTTGTTGCCCAGTGGGTACTATGCTAGGAGGGTTGTAGGGTTGGTTAGCATTGCAGCATAGTAGCCCATGCTCTTATCTGTGTGTTCATGCAGTGCATATTTGCATGTATACACACAGAGTGATGATGTATTGAGGGTGATGCCTAGGTGGGAAGCCATATATGAGTGGCCTTATGGGTTGTGTGAGCTACAAGCAAGGGACCTTGGATTTTGGGATGAATACTCATTACCAGTGATTGAGTGTAGTGGGACACTCCTAGGGCTTATTGTGTGCTGTGCCCTGTTCATCATGACATGCATCACATTATTTGTGCACACAGTTCTTCATCTGTTTTGACAGATGCTTAATCATGTATTGATCATGCTTTTCATTCCATGGTGATTTGTTTTGATATTGCTTCGCTCAAGAAAAAAACATGTTTTGATCTTGATCATTCGTTCAGATTTATGAGATTCATGTGTTATTCATTATGGATACTTGATGATTTAACTTGCTTTATAAATGATTTACTCTATGACACTTGACATGATATTGGTACTCTTTGTAAAGTAGTTATCACATATTTTAATTATTTGTAATCACCTACACAAGAGATAGTTTGCTTAGGCATTGATTTGTTTTGTAATGCCTCAAACTTGGAGCGTGATGGCACTAAGAGAAAGCAGGTAGAGTGACAGTGATTTGGGGTGAGGAAAAGAGGACCATTTGCTATCTTGTACTCCAAGGATTGACTAGTGTATGTCTCAAGACTTCTGATTAGAGTCTTTTGGGCTGTACATGGATGTTGCTGTGTTTAGATAGTTTGGACTCACACTTTTGCATATTGTACATTTACCTATACATGGGTATATGATGTGGTGATCATGGATGAAACCCTGGGAGATTTTGGACATGTTATCATTATTATCCTTTTCACAATTGGTGTTTAATTTGTCATGGTTTTAGATTGAGCATGCTAGGGTATCGATGATTTGACTTTGTATATTGCTATTGTTTTTGTTGGATGACCCTCGGGGTTTTCTTTTTGGACATTTCTCTTGAATACTTATGTTATTTATGTAAATGTAAGTTTTCCATTTCAGGGATCCTGCCTATTTTTGTAAAACATATTATTATTATTATTATTGGAAAAGGTTTAGAAAACCCAGGGTAGTCATAGTTACCTACCATTTATGTTATATTAACATGCATATTATTAAGTAAATGGTACATGTTTATGATTGTTTACAATTTTAACATGGTGAATTCTCAACCATATACTCTTTAGTGAAGTAAATTTATTCATTTTACAGTAGTTAGTAGTTCATTTTATTGTCTCATTTGATTAATATTCCTTGGCTAGGTTAGGGTAGTTTAAGCTAGTTTCCAATTAAAATTCCAAAATTCAAAGTTGTGTTCTCAACAAATCAACATGTACTTGAGCATATATGCTATAATAGACCCATGGCTTGTGGTATTTTTAAGTAAACATCTGACTGTTGATATCATTGCCAGGGACTTGTAATGAAATTTTAATTGGATTTAGGTTAGATTATTTTTCAAATAGTCATTACTTAGAAATTACATGTCTCTTAATTTTACGCATTTTTAGGTCCATTTCTCATGTTTCCATTTAATTAGGATTGTTGCATATTTGCTCTAATTCATGTAATTACATGATACTCTCTATTATTTTGTTTTTGAAGGAATGTGGAGAAGGAGTTGGAGGAGTTGGTTAATTAGGACACTACTTACATTTTTTTTTTTTGAAGTGAATGGTAAGGATATTAAATTGTAACATTAAATTTTTATTGCAATTCAACCAAAAAAGGGTTGCAACAATATATATCAAGGATGAATCACCCTAACTTGGAAGTGGAAGTGGAAGTTGTAAATGATTTCCCCCCTTGTACGAGAAGACTATTATCTAAGACCCCACTATAAGCTCTTCCTAACTCCTTACATTTTCTAGTTTAGAATTTTTATTATTTAGTTTTGCATAATTGTATGGTAATTCAATTTCATATAGATTACATCTATATTTAATTGTTGCATTTTTTCTATGTTGTTGTACTAGAAGCACCTAATTAACAGAAGATAGCCTAAGCTTAGCTATAGCTAATAAGATATAGGCTATCTTGATTATAGTGTCTTGTTTGTTGAGGTTAGACCCTATGAGTAAGTAGCATATAAGTAGTTGCATTAGTTTCTTGATTTCTTGCATTCTTAGGACACTTCTACTTGCCAAGGTGATTATATGTTTGATCAAATTGCCATGGTGTAGGAAAAGTGATTAGTAAGGACAACATATTATACAAGATCAAGGGTGGATTTCATCACCACCATTTGGCCCACGTAGGTTAGTCATCACCTATTGTAGATTGTAGTCTTCCACATTTAACTTAAAATCAATTAGAAAAGACCTATAGGAGTGTAATGACTCTAATTTTGTAATATTGAAATTCCAAGTTTAGCAATGAAAAGTTCAGGTTTTAAAGAAAAGGGCATTTTAGTCATTTCACTATTCACCTTGACTGAACCCAGAAATTTGGTCCTAAAAATGGTTCCATTAGATGCGTCTCAGAAAAAGGAATCCAACAAGACCAAAATCACCCAAAACGGAGTTAAAATGAGCAAGATATGGCCCTTTGAAGTTCAGGGGCAAAATTGTAAATTTTACAAAAAGGTTTAACCTGCAAAACACAGGGGCCCGTTTTGATATGGGCACCCCTTCATCTTCAACCTCTAGAGGGTTCTAGAACGGCGGTGATTGGAGGAGAAATCACCGCCATTCTGGAGGTTTCTCCACCGCCATTCAAAGGCAGTGAGAGCCCCCTCCAGAACCCTCTCTTAGCTCTATAAATAGAGCTCTTGGGTGCCTCTAATGGCAGCCCAAAACGTTGAAGAAAAACCATTGAGGAGCAGTGACCAAGAGGAGAAAACGTGGAGAGAAAACCAGCCACGAAGCAGGTACGCCCAAAAACTCCGAAACCCATCTCACCAATAGTCCTAAGCTCAGTTTCCCTAGGTTTTTGCATGAAAATCCATGGGGAATAGGCCTCTAGGGAGTCACCAAGGACCCTGGGACGTCCCCAGGGCCACACTGGTTCCTCAGGGATGAACCAGGGCATCCCAAGGATGCCCCGGTGCCCAACGACAGAAACGCCCCAGACAGACGAGATGCGTCGAACGCGTCTGAGAGGAAACCAATGGACGCGCCCGCTAAAGAGGAAGATGAGCAGAGAGTACTGCGCGTCTGCAGACGCGCCCGCTGAGGCGCACACTGCAGATGCGCAGTGCGCTAGCACTGCGGCTTCTTTTAGTTCCTTAAGGAAGCCAGGGCGCACGACACAGTCGCTCAGCGCCCTAGCATTCTATTTTTTTCATTCTTAAGACTATGTACATACGACACTAAAACGCTTATAACTTGAGATCTAGAGCTCCGATTGAGGCACCGCAAAAGGCGTTGTGTCCGTGTCGATGATGCGGATACATCCAAACTATAAAATCCCTAATAAAGGCCCAATCAAAGGTGGGCATGACCCTTAGAATAGGATGGTGGCGCGTGGCCACTAAAACTTTGGAAAACTAAGGATACTAAGGCCCAATTAGGACCTTAGGACACCCATAGGCATAGGGATGGACCCCTAATGCCTAAGTAATAAGACCAATTACTCTAAAACCCATAAAAGATAGGCCAAACTAACCTTGATTACCCAAACCATGATCAGGAGCGTCCGAGGACAAAAGGGTTAGCAGGACCTAGCCAGGTAGGTGCTCTATCACTATTAGATTCTTTTAAAAGAACTATTATTGTTTTGAGAACATATGTTTTAAATATATGACTTGATTTGCATGACTTAATTCAGCATGCATGATAAATGCTTTGTACATAGCCATGTTTTGTAAATGATTGCATATGCATTATGCACATATGTGTTTTGCAAACAAGTGCATACATTGCATCATTTAAGTACTTGCAAAGATTGCATGTCCTTGAGGGTTGCCAAAAGATGCTGGAGTGCTGAGGGCCAGGCAGTTGTGAGGGACCCAAAGAGGACAGGTTTTAAAAAGAGGTTTTAGCTTACTAAATCTTATGTGATTTGGGCAAGTAAGCCCGTGGGTGCTATGCCGAGGGGTCTGGGTTGGCCACCCGGCCTCTACCACTATTAGGTGGATGGGTACCATGCCCAAAAAGAGGCAAGTCCCTACGTCGACTGCATGTGGTACAGGGGGCTACCACTAGTGTCACGGCACTGGGTTGATGTGTCATAGGCCCCGTGGAGGCTATGACCGAGTGTCCTCAGGTACCCGGGGACCACACGGCGAGGAGGTCGTGGGCATAGTGGACCCTATGGTTTGATGATTTATGTGCATTTCATATAGCATGATATGAGGTTGGTCGACCATACCATACTAGAGATCCATGAGTTGGACTCCATGAAGCATCTATTGCATATTATGATGTTATCATATACATGTATATGATACTTTCAATTTTGGATTATGCGATCCTTTAAGTCATCAGTATTTCAGTTTGATAACGGATTCTTATATTGATATTGATCTTGAGTATTTAGACATGCACATGTTTTGAATGAGCATATGATTTTAAAACATCTCATGCATTATAAAACTAGAAGTGATAGGCTCCTACTGAGTATAGTATATACTCACCCAATCCTCAACATTTTTCAGATACAAAGTAAATACTTAAGGGCAAGGAACATTTGTACTAAGAGACACAGACTAAGTACAAGTAAGTAAACCCCTATCTTATCTTTCAATGTTGCTTGATTGTAGTTACTCTCTAACAGCTGGGGCTGTGACTAACACTTTCTTGGGAATAATATTGATTTAAACTTTGCCATGGCTAAATAAATTGAGAATGTGTTTTGACACTCGGGGTTTTTATGAAAGATTGTTTTCCAAAAGTAAAATATTTTCATGCATCTCATACTTATAAAACAAGAGATCTCGCCTTTTTATCAAAATTGCGTCATATAAAAACCCGGGTCGTGACAAGGAGCCCATGAGCTCATAGGACCCTCTTAGGAGGAGGCAAATTACTGTCACTCTAGTGGCCTTATACTAAATTGCTACATTGGTTTTTAAATGACAAGCTTTGCCAACACACTCTATGATTTAGATTATTTGTGGCTAACTAGTAAGTAGTAAGACAAGCTCGAAAGAGAGAAGGAGCTATATAGACTAGTATAATCTAAAAGCTACTCCCCTTAAAGAAATTTAAGATAATAAAAATTTTCAGCTTATTAGAACTAGTTAGGGATTTATTATTGTGTCCTTTCATTGTGATCAATTTAATTACTAGGTTGCATCACTTAGTTTAGTTTTTTATTGTCTAGTCAATTATATATATATATATTTCATTATATACAAAAAAAAAACATTTTGTTGTATAAAGTTGAAAAGGTTGCAGGGGAGGGGACTTTTTCATTGTATAAACAAATATATATATATATATATATATAAAATCTTTCATTGTATATAAATTTATAGTTAAAAACATCCATCGCATTGATCGATGGTGTATGCATGGTTGTCGACCTTTGAACCTCAACTTAGCACCTTTAGATCCTATGATCCAACAAACTATTATGCAAGGGTTACACAATCATATTGATTTAGGTAAGCCTAAAATGGATAACAAAGTAGTAGAAATCAAGGTAAAAAATATTATTCTGCTCTAACTCGGTATTATGCACCTTCATGAATAATGTTGCCTATAGCTAATGCAAATCATTTAAAGCTAAAACAGAGAATAATTCAACTTTTTTCTTCACTTTATGGTCTAGACAATGAGAACCCTTATCATTATGTGAAGGAATTCCTTAACATATGTGCTACCTTTAGAGATGAAAAGGTTTCAAATGATTCTATTAGACTAAGGCTATTCTCCTTCTCTTTAAAAGATAAAGCAAAGACATATTTTGACATTCTAGAAGTTGGGATGATCACTTCTTGGAAAAAGTTATTCAGGAAGTTACTAAATATATTCTTTCATGTCCACAAGACCAATTGCCTCAAAAGGAAAATTATTAATTTCCAATAAAAAGGGTACACTTTTTTACAACTGTTGGGAGCTGTGAAAGGATTTACTACTCAAAAGGCCCCACAATAGTTTTGAGAAATGGCCATAAGTGTAATATTTTTTTTAAAGTTTAATTCCTTAAGGCTGACAATGGGACTATTAGCTAAAAACTCCCAACAATGGGACTATTTTACTAGAATGGAGAGAAATTCACAATTTTTAAAATTAGCAACTTGTATGACATAGAGGTCACTCCAAACTAATATAGTAAGCTAGATATATTGGCACACAAAAGTTAATAAGATTGATAGTCTAACATAGAAATTTGATGCCTTCATGTTGGCTAGTGAATCATCTATACAACCTTAAGGCTTATTCCATTTGTTCTAGTCCAGTACATCCCACTACTTCTTGTTCATCTAGCTCCTCATTCCCTAAATACATTTTGGAGCAAGAAAATGCACTAAACGCATTTAGAAATCCTAGTAATAATCTATATTTTGAGACCTATAACTTGAATGAGCCAGGAATCCTAATTTCTCATGGTCATAGAATAATCAACAAGGAGAATCACCTAAGTCACCCCTCCTCAAACTTTTCCACATACCCTTGTTCTATACCAACATTAACCTAATCAATAGTTTCATCCACAATTTATGAAACCATCTATGGAGGAGAGACTAAAGCTGTTCATGCAAAGTTCACTACAATTTCAAAATGATACAAAATAAACTCTGCATGCCAACTCACAATCTCTTACAAAGTTGGAGTATAAAATGGCTCAACTATCCACTACACTTAATGAGTGGGAAAAAGACAAATTTCCCAATCATCATGTACCTAAGCCTAAGGGACAATTTGGATTAGCACTAATCAAATAACCAAAAGTTTTATGAGTATGCCAGATCTACTACAACCCTTCAGAGTGATAAGAAAATTGATAATGAAGTGGCCTTGACTAAAGAAATTCTAGAATGTGAGACATACGAGAGTAACACAAACTCTCAGAAGGGTAAAGAGAAGTATCAAAAGTTCCCCACTTCTTCTATACCTATTCTTGAGGCATCTTATATGCCCAAAGCACCATACCCTCAATGTTTGTTTCAAGCAAAGAAAGGAACATATGTTAATGAGATAATGGATGTATTTAAACATGCAATTATTAATATTCCATTACTTAATGAAACTAAAGAATTCCTTTTAGTGCCAAGTTTTTGAAGGATCTCTGTGCATAGAAGTGTATGCTTTATGTGCAAAGGAAAGCATTTATCATCGAGCAAGTGAGCTCAATCACTCAACACAACACCTTGCCTAAGTATAGGGAACTTGGATGCCCTACTATATCTTATGTCATTGGGAACTATACAATTGATAAGGTGCTAATAGATCTAGGTCAAGTTTTAACCTATTTTTATATGCTATCTATGAGCAATTAGGTATAGGTGAGTTGTAACTAACTCGTACCATTCTATAATTAGCAAATCGATCAATTAAAATTCCTCGTGGTGTGGTTGAGGATTGTCTTACTACAAGTTGATAAATTTGTCTTTCCCTTAGACTTCATTATCCTTGATACCTAAGATGTATCAAATCCTAGTAGTCATGTTCATATCATTTTGGATTAGCCTTTCTTGGCCACATCTAATGCTATAATCAGCTATAGAAATTGTGCCATGAAGTTGTTGTTTAGTAATATGAAAATTAAGTTAAATGTTTTAATGCTAGACAATAACATTTAGACTCTAAAGAGTCTTTTGTGGATAATATGATTAAGAGTCAAGTGCATGAGACATTCCTACCATCATCTAATTATGATCCACTCAAAGGTTGTCTATCTCATTGTGGTTTGTATTTTGACATAGACAATTCCATTAATGAAGTTAATAATTTACCTGATACTATACTAATGATGAATAATT
Organism: Warburgia ugandensis; assembly: GCA_035236585.1. NCBI lineage: Eukaryota > Viridiplantae > Streptophyta > Magnoliopsida > Canellales > Canellaceae > Warburgia > Warburgia ugandensis. Next base: position 45,806,459 of record CP141130.1, read on the forward strand.
CTAAATGAAAGGCCAAAGTAGAACCTCTTCCACTTCCACTAGTTGCACATGTTCCATCTATTAACAAACCACCTACCTTAGACTGAACAACTTTATCTAAAAGTTTAAAAGATGAAAGTTTAGACTTCTATGATACCTTATCTATTATGATCACTTCAAACCTTCATAAAGGACAAGAAGGTAAGATATTTAATGTTTTTGAAAAACATAAGACAGTTCTAGAGTAGACAATATAGGATATAAAGTGTATAAGGCCCACTATCTTTATGCATCACATTAAAGAGCATGTACAACCTTTTTGGGAGATGGAAAGCCAGCTTAACCCTCACATGTAGGAAGTAGTATGAGTTGTGTTGTTGGAGCTATTAGATGTAGACATCATCCTCTACCCCAATTTTGATAGTATTTGGGTCACTACCATTCAAGTTGCACCCAAGAAGAAGAAGTTAAATACTTGCAAGATAGCATGTTTGTTATATGTTAGTATTTTAAGTTTAAGTGTCTAGTTGAGATAGTAGTTAGTCTTGCATTCACATTACTGCATCCATCATTATACATTAACCTGTGTTCTAGTTTGGTTGCCTATAAAATTTTGTAATTATTAATTCATATCTTTCATTGAGGAAATTGCACATTAACCAGCATACACATACACATCATCCAAACACACTTCTTCTACCTTTATCTTCCAGCTTTATCACATTGTTTGTCCATGGTATCAAGATTTAAACATTAAGGATAATGATTGATTTAAGTTTGGTGATTGAGGTATTTCAATATTCGATGTGTTCTTTATGAGTTGTTATTAGTTGTTGGGCCTTTTTGTTATTTTTTTTGTTTAAAAAGAAGGATTTTTTTTAGGTTTTGTGGTAAGTTCCTTTATAAGGATGAGAACTAAAAGTACCAAGTTTTTTAATTATCTTTGGTCTTTATCTTATTAATAGATTTGTATACAATTATTTTATCTTATTACCCTTTATCTAGAGTTCTCTATGAAAATTGAACTTGAAATACTTATTGAACATTTTCCATACATATACACAAATTAAGTTGAAGAGTAAGTATAACTAAGAGATCCTGAACAAAATTAGTAGAGACTTCCAACCCATGTGAGAATAGAGCCTTTCTTTCTTTATGAGGGTTATATATAAATTAAGAACTTTCTTCAGCTGATATCAGTTTGTAGTTGGTTTGATTATCCTTTGTTTTGGTCAACTATTTAGAAATATCATTCAAAGGAGTATAGTAGATATCTCTTGAGTTTATGGACATATTTAAGTCACATGAAATCTCAAAAATAATAGAGATCATCCTAAGTTGTTTTTCACTAGTTACCCCTTTGAGACTTTATATTATAGCATTTTTTTGGGAAGCAATTCACCATTACCCATTATAACCCAATATTATATCCATTACTCATTATCTTTTGAAAATATGTAGAGATGATTGGAAATCTCTTGATAAACTAGTATGAACAATATCATTTAGCAGGTGAAGATCAAAATGTTTCAAAAAAGAATATTTCTAAATTGGAAGGAGGTTAGATTCAAAAAAATTAAAAGATAGAGAGATAGTCAATGAAAAGAATAATGTTCACTCTCATATGTGAAAAGAATATTGTGAATAGACTAGTAGAAGACCTTATGTTTCATCTTAGTAAATGACCTAACTTGATCTTAGGAGTTGTATGGCTAGGATATGGAAATAAGTGAGGGGGATTATGGTCGAGTGAAACATTCTTAATAGTTGACGTCCTTACCATGGGCCAAGTTATCGTTTGTAGAGTTATAAATTTTCTTATGAAATAAGTGAGTTAATTTGTCTTTGACATATATTATTCCTCTCACATATTGATGAGAGTTATTATTACCTGATTCTAAATGTTAACTATATCTCATAAGATTTAAAGTCAAAGCATAATTGTCGAAAAGTAATTCAAGTTATAGCTTAAGTAAAAATTGAAATTGTGCTTATGTTGGTTGTTCACACACACATTCTGATGTTTGAGTATTCATTGAACATCATTAGCAAAAGAGTAGGATGTTGAACTATTATTCATAATATTAACATGCTAAAGTTGGATATTTAATGTACACCGAATAAAGAAAATTCTCTAAGAGAAATGAAGGAATTACAATGTGAGTTTTAAAAATTGTTTATGGGTATCATTTCTGGAAACCCTTATGACATAATAACTTGTCCTCCAGGGGTAACCTACATGTTTAAAGGCTTTCTACATACATTAAATGTAGATGATAGCACTTGTGACAGTGATTAGAGTTTTACCTTTTCATCTATTTTTTCCTTTTTGTAGTTTTTCTCGAGGATTATCAAAATATAAGTTTGGGGGTATTTTATATACACATAATTATTACAAATAATTCCCTTAGAAAATACATTTATAAACCTTTTAATTACTCAACTATTACTAATTAATGCTTATTTTGCATTTTTATAGGATTAGGTTAGAATTGAAAAAATTACACAATTTTGGTGTTTTGGACCCTAAAACATGCTACTTTGTACTCCAAGTAAAAGCAAGGACCCATAACTCATTGATCAAGGGAGCTCAAAGTCCATTGGGTGTTCCCATACTATTTTTAGTGTAGTGAAAACACCATGCAAACAACCATATTTATTCGCACAAGATGGCCTATCATTATCAAAAACAAAGGTGGCAAATCTCTCATGCATGCATGTGTCACCTTAGAAGGCTTCAACATGAGGCCATACAATCTTAAAACATCCAATACAAGTTCACACAAAATCCACATGTTCTCTCCCTTGTTTGAGTTACAAATCAAATCAAGATGGGTTCCACATGCAGCCCAATTTTCCACTATTTTTCCATCTCAAATGGAGTATATATTACACATTTTTTTCCCAAAATTTTAAGAGGAGAAAGTAGGCTTTTCCTACTGGAGAAGATGTGTCATACATGGATAAAGTATAGGAGTTGCAAAAAAGTCTACTTTAGAGAGTACAAAAAGGAAAATTTACATTTGAGAATAATCCAGCATTGACATGATTCAATAGCCAAAATTTGATGCATATTAGGGCTACCCTAAGCTACCAAATCCGAATGTTCTATACATAGAAGATAAGTGGTTAAGAATAAATATTTTTAGAAAAAAATATTGAAGTAGTTAGAAAGTGAAAAAGGGGAGATGAACTTAGACATGTTGAAGAGATTCTAAGGAGAGAAATAAGGAAAAGTTTTTTGAGGTGGACCAATGGGAGCATGATAGAAGAGGAGAAAGCTACCAAAACTCAAACATGAGAGAAAATTCCATGAAGGGACTTGCACATTTTTATGAAGAGGGGATGATGTTCCACTCTCTCTCTTACACATTCCTTGGATTTTCAACATTTTTATCCTTTTCAAAAGAGGAGGAGACATCTTCCACTTGGGTGGTGGCTAGTTTAGTTGATTCTCCCTCTTTGATGAGTGACACATTAAAAGTGAAAGAGAGAGATAGACATATAGAATTGTATGGTTGTTATTAAAGGGGGTTCGTATTTTCTTACTTGTCTTTAAGTGAATGTTAGGAGGCTTTCCAATGCGTGACATGTTGAGAAGGAGATCTTGGGCACTAACTTCCAATCTAGGGAAGTTTTTGTTATCTTTTGTTTTCTTTGTAGTCTTATCATGTTCTTGTAATATTCTAAAACTTAATTTTAATAAATTTTCATTATATTTTTGCTTAGTTTATTTTATATTTAGATGTTATGCTCTTAGATGTTTTATTCTTGTTTTTATAAGTAGATTTATTTTCATGCTTTAGTAACAGTGAAACAACTCCGGCATTTTTTCACAATTCTTTTCAAAATGTGGGGTCCTAAGTTTGAAGACATTTTTAAAAACTAATAGCAGAAAATGTTTTCATTGAAATTCAATTCAAAACCCCAAGTTTCATCCTTCAACTCATCATGTATTTATAATTTTTTTTATTTTAAATTTCAAAACATAATTTTTTTTTCCATTTCAAATAAACCAGTTTTAAAATATGTTTACTTCTTCAGGATCTATCTAGTCTAAAGCCATAGTCCTCGTATTATTACAATTCAAAGCCCAAATACAACAATATACAAATGCAATCCAAATGTCAAAAATTAGAGTGTTATCGAATAATCCAAGCATACACGTACCCTCAAAATAGATATATCAAAATTATCCATTTACCTAATTCTCCTATACTCATGCTTATCTCGATTTGATATATTGTAAATATTCAAACATTTACAATATCTCAGAAAGCTATGCTTGGTATGAGAATAAGATGCATATGAAAACCCAAGAAAAAATATTTCTTTTCACACTTTAGTAATCATTTTAATGCATCAATAATTAGCAGGATTAAATTTAAGATGATATAAAACTTAGACTATCAAATTTTGAAGTATTTCATGTAAATATCATGAATAAATCCAACAATGCATATCATAATCAAATCACAATCACAATATTGAATAAACATTTTGACTAAATGAAAATATCATAAATAGATCTAGTGATGGAATGCCATGTCAGAATCACAATCAAAATCTTAGATACAACCTTTGGATAACAATACATGTTAAATAACATCATCATCAAGACCTCATCCCAATTAGGGGTTGGTCACATGAATCTTATTCCTCCATTCCCCACTATTAAGTGGCAGGGCTTCATTTAGTGTCAAAGTTTTTAAATCTTTTGTCACTACTTCTATCCATGTTCTTATGGGCCTTCCTCCCTTACCTTTTAAAACCTTTGACTTGGATCCCCTCACTCCTAACCAATGTTGGTTTTGTTTCCATTGGACATGTCCAAACATCTAAGTCTAATCTCCCTCATCTTGTTACCTATTGGTGCTACTCCTAATTTTCCTCTAATGTTTTCATTTCTAATTTTATCCGTTCTTGTCTTACCACTTATCCATCTCAGCATCCACATCTCAACGATGCTCATCCTATGTATATGTTGTTCTTTAACTACCCAACACTTTGATCCATAAGGCATGGTCAGCCTTATAGCCATCCTATAGAATTTTCCTTTTACTTTGAGTCGCACCTTCTGATCAATCAAAACTCCAGAGGTGCATCTTTATTTGTTCAAACCTGCTTGGATTCTTTGGGTAACTTCCCTCTCAATCTCTCTACTCTAATGAATTATTAATCCCAAGTATTAAAAGTATAATATATATCATCATCAATGGTCACCCCCAATTATACAGGGCCCATGTACATCCAGTCACTACTGGGTCCACATATCTAGTTATAGCTGGTCCATATACATCCACTCATCACTAGGTCAATGGTCATGAACTCATACCAAACTATCACACCCTGGATTTTTATAATGCTTTTTAAATACTTTTTCAAAATGTTGGGCCCCTTGTTTGAAAGTTTCTTTCAAAAATAAAGCAGCAGAAGATTTTTGTTCATTGATAAGTGTTTCTAAAAATTTTGAGTTTCAGTTCTATAACAAACATAAGGACTATATAGTAGAATGAGTGTCTTATTCCTACTAAAAATTAGGCAAAGTTTACTTTACTTTTTGACCATATGTGCATTTAACGAATGCATGTGAAACACCTAATAGGCAATGCAAATATATTTTCATTTTTTCAAAACAAATACATGCAACTTATCATATCCCAAAACCTCCAGTCACAACCACATCACAATACATGTCACTACATAAAATGAATCCACTACATCAAAGTAAATATACATGCATCTTCTCTAATAACTCATAAACTAAATCCCAAGGTGTAAGGTTCACTCTTCAATTACTAACAATCCTAATCTACTACAATTACCACATGATAGTTGCTTTCACGTCCTCAGCTCAACCTGTTCATCCTTCTATTTTAATTCATAAATCTAAGACATTGTAAACAATTATAATGTCTTAGCAAGCTTGTGCTTGTGTAAGTGGAAAAAGGTTATTATTTTAGCATGCATTTCATGATTTACATTGGGAAATTAGTCATATTAGCTTAAACACATGCTCAAGTTAAAAACCTAAGTTTTCAATTCATGCATTATATGAAATCAATTCATATTTACTAAGTAGACCAGTTGTCAATTCCTATGTATTTCAACATTTATGAAAGTATCATACATTATTCCTTTTTAGTATGTATCCAAGCAATCCTATGTCATTGTCATTTAATGATTCTTTAGTCATATAAGAACTCTTTTCCTACATACCCATAATCATTCAGTTCCTTTAATACATATGAGACTTTAATGTTATTCCTTATTCATGTACATGTATTGATCTCACCTATTTTCTTTATGAGTGTGATGCATTTCAAATTCATATATGATTGAGTACATGGTCATGCATAACTACTAATGATGCACGATTAATCCAATTCATTTATAAGCCAATCCTTAAAAACACCATCAGTCTAAAAGAACCAACATATATACATTGAAATGTTTATATGCATCAAAATCCATTGAAGAAAATCATTGTCTAAGGACATAAATGTAGAGATGAACTATATTTACATGATTTTATTAAAATATGCATTATCTCAAGATTGCATAAATTTTACTATAACTTCAAGTCTAGCATAATTATAATAATGATTGGAAACATCCAAGAAATATTAAAGATATGAGTTCTCATGGAAAACTTTGCCTGATAAACCCTCAAGAATGAAGAACATGACAGGATGCTCATATAAAGAACACAAATCAAGGTTTTTACAATCGGGCTCGTGAAATCATGTAGTACCCGTGCTTGTGCGTGGGGCAACCCTTTTAGTCCCATCACAACAACACTGCATACATATCCTACCAGTAGAGACCTCCCTTCTATCACATCACATACTGCCCAACACTCTTGGATATCAACAATAAATCACATAATGTCCAACACTCTTGGACAGGGTCAACACTCTTAGAAAATCATTGGGCCTTACAGCTGCTCAGTGAGCACTTGCCTCAGGGTCTACCTACTCGAGTTGTAGTCAACTAGTTATCCCTAAATCAAATCAAAACGTCTTAGGCCTTATAGATACTCTGTGAGCTCTTGCCTTAAAATCATCCAAATCAAAACCTCTTAAGACTTACAGCTACTTTGTGAGCACTTGCCTTACAATCATCTGAATCAAAACCACTCAAAACTTATATCTACTCTATAAACACTTGCCTTAAAATCATATGAATCAAAACCTCTCAAGACTTCCAACTACGCTATGAGTACTTGCCTTAAAATCATGTGAAACAAAACCTCTCAGGACTTGCAACTACTCTATGAGTGCTAGCCTCAAAATCATCCAAACAAAATAGCAAATCACCTTCCTTTTCAAGTATAACTTGATTCATAGAAGGGTCTTAAGTTTTGATGTCATTTCATAGAAAATGATAAATCTCAAGTAATTTCAAAGTTCTAAGCACAACACAAAAGTGCCAACACTTATGAACCATTCCTACTAGCATAAACATAATCTACGACAAGCCTTACTTATTGCAATAATCATTCACATTCCACCACACATTCTTGTTTACTTAGGATATAAGTAGAGCAATGTTAAATAATATAATTCTAGCCATCACATAGCACATTTCTATGCACATTCATTTACCCTCATATAGACATGAATGAGATAGTTTGGCTTTGTGTGAGCAATTACTATTCAAAAATCAAGAGATACATTTTAAAGTATTCACTAGTAAACTTGCATATATGTTATGTTGCATCTTATTCATACTCATTTCTAGAAATGCATTATAATTCATTCTTATCAAGATGATCAAGCATATATTAGGACCACCTATTGATTAATTTTAAGAGTTTTTGGTAGATTGGCAAATGTTTTTAGTCTACTCTAAGCCAAGTGTAACATACCTTCTATTTGGGTTTATATTCCCTTAGGTATAGTATTGTTTCACTCATTTTTCTCATACTTGGAAGTGCATCAGTTTTCTACGGAAGCAAGCATGTATTTGTTTTTGTTTTAGTCCTTCTATATCCTTGAGAACTTAGTTACCACTTGTCCTTAAGCATACACACACCCATCTTTTGTTCTTCAACACCACTGGTTGAAATGGAGTTATTCATTTTTGAGTTATTCAATGGCATCTCTTATACATTCATAAGAAATAGTTAAAACACATATTTAGTAAAGATAATCAAAGATGACAATGATACAACATGAAAAGATTACAAATATAATAATCCAATTTACAAATTTAGTTAACCTATCTACACTACACAAATAAGAGAGAGCGCTATAAGTTTTTAATATATGGTTTAGTCTCAATGCCTAAATTGGTAGATCAGCGGAGTAGTATCTTATGTTTACATACTGACTTTAACTTTTAGAGGTGTCACTAGATATAGGCATATGTATATAAGTTCCAATCTAATAGGGGTAGTTCATACTCCTTCATTCGGGCATTATAACTAGATAGTAATAGCAATTTCATGTGTAAGTTCAATCATTTGATTTCCAATTTGATAAAGTAAAATGCATCACAATATGGTAACTAAGTGTTACATGCTATGATTCTATTTAAACTTTAAGATAGTAAAAGTAAATCATCATCCACATTATTTCATTCTTATCAAAGCATAGCAATGATTTAGTTTTTCCAAGATAGCAATCTTAATCCACCTACCTTATATCAACCATTTTGATTTACTAATGTCTATTAGTGATTGAGATAAGCATTGATCTATGATTTAAATCATAGATCTGAGCTTCTAAACAGTGTTACATATAACACTATTAATTAGTCTTCCAAATTGAAGATTTAGTTTATGACTAGTCTTTCAATCTATCTATGATAATATTTATGGGTTTTATAATTTGAAATGCACATTACACTCAAATTGAAATATAGATTAAATTGGAGAAGAGAGGTAATGATCTAACTTGCAATCACATTAGTCTATGTTTAACATACCATTAAGAGCATCAGATTGCTATTGGATGGTCATGGATTTGCCTGGTCATGGCCATAAAATACTATTGTGTCAAGATCTTCATTGGATCAACTCTGATTGTCAAATCACTTGAGGGGTTTTGTCCATGACATCAAGAGAAATGCGATGAATAGCTCTAATCACCAATCCTAGTCTTTTTCACCTCTGTGCATACTATTCCCTATGACTGTTCACTGTCACTGGGGTTCTGTCATCGGTAACAGAGAAGGAAGGGAACAACATAGTTTAATGGAGAGAGATAGCCAAGTGGTGGGAGAAAACCTAGCTAGATCGAGCAAGTGCACTAATTGACTCTACAGATGGGGGAAGATAGCAAAGAAAAAGGGAACAAATGATTTTGGGTTTCTTCGATTAGCTTCACTGGAGGGAAGGTGAACAAGAGAAAGGGGAGCATCATGATTGCATGCTACCAACAATGGGACTTAGCTACGCAGCACTGCACCTCACACAACATCAGCTAACAATCACTGGCGGGTAGTGTGCATGAAGTCTTAGGAAGAAGGAGAAAGGGGGGCCAGCAAGAGGATTGCACAGCATCAATCACAGACATCCTATCGTCTAGTCAAGGAATCCAATAGAAAGAAGGTCGTCAGTTTTCCATGATCAGTTGGTTGGATTAGAGAAGAAGGTAGGGAGTTTCATGCGTTGATGGTGGGAGATATGGGTGCAAGGGAGCTCGCCTGTAACAGATCCAAGTAGAGTGGCTTGCTGGCAAGGGATCTACATGAAGTGAAGTAGGTTGTGGGTCACCAGGAGAATGCCGGAGTGGAGAGTTTTGTGCACGTGAAGGGAGATCGGAGAAGGGAATGTTGCACATCAGTCTCAAATTCGGCCCCTGATTGTTGGCTGGGGGTGAAGCTAGTCATTGGCTAGTGAAGATCGATATGGTCCCATCTCCAAAGGTAGAATATGCGAGGGAATAAAGAAGGAGAGAGAGGGATCTATCAGATTTGTGGTTTAGAAGAGGGGGTGCCAATATCAAAATGTCACACCTAGTTTTTAGCATTACTAAAATACCCTTTTCATTCAAAACATCATAACTTCTTTATTTTAACTCCATTTCTGGCAAAATTACATCATTGGAATCATCTCAACGTATACATTCCAAACATCGTTGGATTGTTTTCTTTATGATTATTGGTAGGAAGTGTTAAGAAAAGTGAGATCGGTATGAAAAAAGAAAAAAATTACCCTATTTATTTGTAATTGTGGTTTGTATATTCATTATAAATGAATATTTACATATATTACGCAAGCATATTATCATTCCTCATAATCACAAGCACTATGAGTTAGTCATGCTTGTACTACCCAATCATAAAAACCAAGCACACATGTTGTCACTCAGTCGTGCTCACAACATTGTGCAAAAATCATAGACTACTATGCTGTAAAGCCCATCCTACATGCCTTGATCCATTGCTATGCTTTCATAAAGACCACCTATGAAAGACTAGTTATAGCATCGAATGGGAAGAAGTGAATTGTGGCATGTGGCCTACCCATGATTGCGACACTTGAGTTTAGCCACTTGAGAAAATCAATTTAGTTTGAATTTTTAGAAATTCTAGGCTAGAATATTAGGTTATTGGAAATTCTCTTTTTATAGAGAATAAAACATGATTTAAAACTTATAAATTATGAATGTACTTGAAAAACCAATCCAAATGACACAGTACGTTCAATTCCAAGTTAAAATGAAAAATTCCTAATTTTCTCCAATTTTATGAATAAAAGGGTAAAATGGTATTTTTCCCTATAATTGAGATCTAAGACTTCAATATTCAAAATGTACTCAAAAATACGATTCCAATGCCACTAAGTACTCTCAATTCCAATTTTAGCAAAATAAAACTGATTTTTCTCCACAAAAGGGCAAAATGGTCCTTTCACTCATCCAAAGGGCCCACAAATGGATCCAACGGCCAAAAAACATGTAATGAGTGGTCAAACCACTTCCAAATGATAGAGGAGAAGGAGGATCCAATATTAATTTAATATCCAAAATAATTAAAACATAATTATTACAAGTAATTATGAAAATTCAAAAACATCTATAAATACACCCCTAAAATCCTCCAAAAATGTTCATAAAATTTATCATGAAATTATCTTGATTTCCCTACAAAACCAAATCTAGATTCATTCTCAAATTTCCAAAACTCTCAAAAATCTGTCTTCTTTCACTTTCTCTCTCCTTTCTCTAAATTGGAACAAGAGACCTAAATTCAATTAGGCACTTTGTTCCAATTCAAATCTCATGAATCCCACCATTCAGATTTTCCTAGACTAACTTATCAACAAAACTCCAAAAGAAATTTCAAGATCCAATAGTTTAATCAATGAAAACCAAATCTAGATTCATTCTCAAATTTCCAAAACTCTCAAAAATCTGTCTTCTTTCACTTTCTCTCTCCTTTCTCTAAATTGGAACAAGAGACCTAAATTCAATTAGGCACTCTGTTCCAATTCAAATCTAATGAATCCCGCCATTCAGATTTTCCTAGACTACCTTAACAACAAAACCCCAAACGAAATTTCAAGATCCAATAATTTAATCAACAAAAAATCACAAAACAAGCAGTTATCAGGCGATCTAATCATCAAGTGGACATTTCTTTTAAATTGGGCTACAAAACCTATGTTTTTCTCCAATCAGGTAGGTGGAAACTCTTTCCACACTTATTTAATATTATTTAATATAATTTTTATTTTAACAAGATTATAAAATCAAAGAAAATGCCTGATGAGTGGAGGAAAAGCTCTATTGTACCAATCTATAAGAATAAAGGAGACATTCAGAGCTGCACTAATTATCGAGGGATCAAACTTATGAGCCACACCATGAAACTTTTTGAAAGAGTCATTGAAAAGAGGCTACGACATGAAACAAGTGTATCGGAGAATCAGTTTGGTTTCATGCCTGGGAGGTCTACCATGGAAGCTATTTTCTTACTAAGACAATTAGTAGAGAAATATAGGGAGAGGAGAAAAGACCTACACATGGTCTTTATTGACTTAGAGAAGGCTTATGATAGAGTCCCTAGAGAGTTAATATGGAGGGTGTTAGGTGTTAAAGGGGTTTCTCAGTGGTATATAGACATAATTAAAGATATGTATGAGGGAGCAAGAATAAATGTTAAGACCACTAGTGGCGTGGACTGGTGATTTTCCTGTCACTGTCGGATTGCACCTAGGATCGGCATTAAGTCCATACCTTTTCACATTAGTTATGGATGAGTTAACAAAACATCTGCATGAGGAGATTCCCTGGTGCATGCTATTTGCAGACGATATAGTCCTACTTGATGAGACAAGGGAGGGTGTCAACATAAAGCTAGAGCTATGGAGAGAAGCAGAAGAATCGAAAGGATTTAAAATTAGCCGAACTAAGACAGAATATATGGAATGTAATTTTAGCAAGGAGAGTAGGAGTGGAGCACCAGTCAAGATTGATAACCAAGAGGCCCCCATGAGAGACCACTTCCGATACTTAGGATCATTGATCCATGAGAGTGGAGAGATTGAGAGGGAGGTTACCCAGAGAATCCAAGCGGGTTGGAACAAATGGAGATGTGCATCGGGGGTTTTATGTGATCGGCGGGTGCCACTCAAACTAAAGGGAAAATTCTATAGGATGGCTATAAGGCCGGCCATGCTCTATGGATCAGAGTGTTGGGCAGTTAAGGAACATCATACTCATAGGCTGAGTGTTGCATAAATGAGGATGTTGAGATGGATGAGTGGTAAGACAAGAAAGGATAGAATTAGAAATGAAAATATTAGAAGAAATTTAGGGATAGCACCAATAGGTAACAAGATGAGGGAGATTAGACTTAGATGGTTTGGACATGTTCAAAGGAGGCCAACAACGGCACCAGTTAGAAGGAGTGAGGCAATACAAGTTGAAGGTTCTAAAAGGGCAAGGGGAAGGCCCAAAAGAACGTGGATAGAAGTGGTGAGGAAAGATTTAAAAACTTTGGGACTAAATGAAGCCATGGTATTTAATAGAGTGGAATGGAGGAATAAGATTCATGTGGCCGACCCCTAATTGGGATAAGGTCTTGATGATGATGATGATGATGATAATTTTTATTTTCTAAATTTAGTTTTATGTTAAAAATAATAAAAATCAAGTAAGGATATGAACCCTTCAATTCTGCATGATGGAGGGCTCAGATGAAAATATGAGCTGTCCAATTGAGCCCGAATGGTCCAAAACCCCTAAGGTAGAATTTTCATGAAATTTAATCAAGTTTTGAGCCTTTAATTGAAGAGGAATTGATTGGAAGGTCCAAAACAAATTGTCCAATCTTCCTAATAAGATTGAGCTCCCGGGACGCTGCACAGAAATGTGCCCTGTAGGAATCTCTCCTTGTGCACGCTTCGCGTGCAATGCCGTCTCAACGGAATGACCGCACAACAACATTGGTCCCAAGAAGTGCGTTATTGTGTGCGTCCCAGTGATGGGAGCACGGTGATCATTTTGCCTGACTAGACCCACTCTACCTGACTGATCACAGCCATCCGTTCCATTGGGCCCAGATTAAATATGGACCCTCAGAACGACTGTGAACTTCAGTCCTTAATTGTGGAGTCATCTGAACTCCCAATTAAGATAGAAAAGAAGCTATGCAAAGCTTGTAATGTATATTTTCTTCTGAAATCATACAGTTGATAAAACTCTTCAAGAAACTTTTTGTTTTGAGGAATTAAGATTCTAATTTTCATGATCTTCAAGATCTAAGATGATCAAATCTCGAGATCTAATGCAATGATGATATAATGTTGAAATCAAGTAATATCCATCATTTATTTTGACAGAACTAATATAAAATGAGGAATCAACCCTTTATGGTAGAAAAACCCTAAAAATACAAAGGGGCCCACTTGATCAATAAGATCAAGCATGATTAGACCCTTTGGATGGGTTGTATGAATGGGATTATGATGAAATCCAGTTAGATCATGGATTAAATGTGACAAAAAGAAGTGGATATGATCTTTAGATCTTAATAGAGTAAAAGCCCTAAATGTAATTAAAACCCTTGATTAAAAGGAAAAGATCTAAGATCTAATGGTTGGATCATAAGTAAAAGTTTCTAATAATCTTAATCTAATTAGTTTAATTATCTTTTATTTGATAATAGAATTATAAATGTGATTTATGTTATAAATTAGGAAGCATGAGAGTATAATTCTTAAATGTTAGCATGCTATGCTCTAAATGTTATTAGTTTGTTATTAGGTTGGAATACCTTAGGGCCAAGTTAGTGTAAATTTGAGATTTTAGCACGATTCCATTAGATTAGTAATAAATTTTCATGTATTTTATAACTTAGGATCATGCTAGCTTAAGTATAGTTTTATTTCATTAGGTTAAGTTACATTCATAGGAAGCATGTTAGTATGGTGGTTAAGGGGGTTCTCTAATAGAGCCTCGCTCTTCCCCTACCTTCCATTGATGTTTTTGATGTCTAAACACCTCCTTACATGAGGATTGAAGTAACCACTTTGTTTTCAACAGTTCAAGTAGTAAGCCTTAGCCAATTGAAAATAAGAGGGGCAGTCTTGACTTAGGATGAAATAAGTTATCTTCAACCATTAAAGCATTAACTGGTTGAATAATAATAATAAGAGCATAAAAGGTTAGTAAATTATCTAACCCTAATAAAAATTGTAAGTAAGATAAGGATGATCGAACAAGATCCATAGGATCTTGAATGATCAAGAACAATAAGAATCCTAATGTTGTATTTTATCATGTATCCATGTATGTATTTTTTAGACAAATTTAGATAGAGAATCCAAAACCTTGATCAAATATGATTCAAGGAAGAGAACTAAGATAATTGAACTTAGATCAAAGAAGAATTAGATGGTAGAAGATCTAAGCTCTTGAGCTTTATCAACAAGTATAAATTGTTGATCAAAGGGTCTATGAAAGATCAAGATCAAAGAAAGGAATACACAAAGACTTAGAATAGAAAATACTTCGATCTGAAAGATTAGAAGATCATTCTAACCATCAGATTTATTGATCAATAGGATAGACACTATCTGAGGAAGATAGATCATGATAGGACAAGAGATCTATATCCTTTATATTAAAGGACAACATTAAACAAAGAATATAGATAGGATCAAAACTATAGGATTATTCAGATTGTATAAATATTGATAGTATGTATGGATTTATAGACTATATACGTCAATTTGGATCGTGGAAGATTTGAAAACATGGATCACTACTTGAAGGTAGGAGGATTTTATGAATGCATGATCTTATGTCTAGAAATGTTGCAAGTGTAATGTTAATACTTGTATTAAATCCCTTGAAACCTTTATGATCCAACCAAACACATATGAAATGGTTAACTTAGAATTGAGGAATAGACTCCAAGTGAATATGGAACTAGAAGATATTCCAGCCCCAAGTAAACAGACAGATTGTCTGATACGTATGAGAATTACTTTACATACAAGCATGGAGGCTTGTGGTTTTGTTTTAAACATTCATAGGCTTGGGTATGCTATGCTAGGAGAGTTAGTAGAGTTTGGCCACCCGCTCTTCAAAACGTGTTATGATATGTATACCAAGCCTAAATGAAGCTAAAAGTCGAGTGGGGCAATTATGGGAATGTTGCTACTATGACAGCCATGTTCCTCCCCATACGGACATGGATATTGTGATTTCCGCCAAGGATGTATAATAGGTGGATTACTGGGTAGTTATTTGGGCATGCTGGTATGGATTCTGACTGCATGCATAGTAGTCCTTTGAGTATTTTTGCATTATGATGCATGGCATAGTGAAATGCCTTATGACATGGCATGATGAAATGCCTAGTAATTGTGCATTACCTATACTGCTCAAATGAGGGAGTATGTCCAACAGAGTCTGCATGATATATTAACTCAGTATAAACTAAGTATGATTATGTTTTGCGATGTGAACTATTTTTCATGGTTTTGACCATATGTATATATATCTGTACAAAGTATACAGTATGTATGTGTAAGGATGTACGTATATGACTAGTAAAGAGATTGATCTTTGAGTTTGAATAATGGGATTATGAAGTATTAGGATTATACTGTCAAATTTTTATGCTTCTTGAATCACCTACCAAGCATAGCTTGCTAAGATATTGTAAATGTTTCAATGTTTACAATATCTCAGATATAGAGAAAGAGAATTAGTAACTCGAGACTTAAGAAGACTTAGAAGAATAATCAATCAGGGTATATCCCTTGAAGACATTTTTATTTGAGAGCATTGTGTTACATTGAGAGTTTTTATTGTATGGTGAGCTTTAAAATTTGGATTATGTAATTTGGACAAGTATTGTACTAATACTTGGGCTGTATTGTGAACTACTGGATGGATTTTGAAATTTAATAAAAGTATATTCCTTCAACGGAATTCTATCTTGTACAAAAATTCTACTTATGTTATGTATCAAGTGATGACTTGGGTTTTTCAAAGCAAGTTCTAAAGAAAAGAATTTTTATTACTTTGTTTTGCGAATTTTTTTTTTACTACTAAGGGCCCTAACTTTGAAAATTGTATTACAAAAAGTGTTGCAAAAACTCGGGTCATCACATATCATAATCTTAAAGGGTGAGTGGCCTACCCTACAACCCACCTAACATAGCATCCACTAGGCCTATGCTTGTCTAAAACAAATACTTCATGCCTTCATGCTTTAACATGATAAAATCATTAGTCTATGTGCCTACCCGCTATAAATCCACGAACATACGAGATTATATGCATATTTGGTACTCTGTACCCAAAATCAAGTCCTCTCAACTTTCAAATCAAATCGTGATATAAAATATGCAGTACATTCTCAAATCATACTTTTTACATAAATAACATGTATTTGCAAATCCATGAAACAATAATCATAATATAGCAATTTTTCATATATAACACTATAACCCCTTTTCATTTCATAAATGTTGTCATAAATGCGACATGTATACTATCACATGATTATTGCTTTTTATAAATAATTTTGTGCAATCCAAATCTCTAGCAATTATCAAAATTAAATCATTATATATTGAAATATTATGAAAATTTCAGAAAATTAGCATCTTAGATTCCATCTACCTCAAATACGTGGAATCATACATCCGAATATTGAATTACTCAATGGCATACATTGATGCTTCTGTCAAAACACACACATATATATATACATTCTCATATTATTTTTATTTTCCCACAATATCATTTATGACTTATTTTAATGCTTAATCATCATCTAACTAGATGATCATTGATACTTCAATTTTATTAAATCAATAGATCCTAGCCATTGATGGAATGATCTGTAAAGATCAATAGTACAGATCATTTGATTGTCTTTCAAACTTACCGATCAATTACTATAGGTTGTTTGTCTTATATTTCAATGATAGATCTGCTAATCCAACTATTATATTTGATTCAATTCACATAATTGCAATGTATACAGTAAATTCAACTATGATCTAAGAATCATATATTTCAACATCTTATATGATAGTGAAATTTAATATAATTAACATCTGGTCTAATCATTTGACAATGTTTCAACAGTTCACAATGGTCAGATCATTAGTACAGCTCAATGATCATTAAATTTGACAAATTCCACTATCTGACCTAAGTTTGGATGACAGGATATGTTTCAAATCTTATTTATTACTCACTAGTTAGTTCTCTCATCTATTGATAATGAGTAGATCAATGGTCTTGCATTCAATGCATTGATGATGGTCAAATCCTAATTTCTCTATTGATTAGACCATTAAAACTTAATCTAATACTTAGATTTGTGCTATACATGATTAGATTTGGTTATTTTGGAAACTTATAAGTTATTTTACCGATGAACCTTGGATCTACCTTGATCCAATGGTTCTTACTCATCCAAAATAAAATCATTATGAAAATAGAAGAATTTGAGAAAGATCTTACCTCCAATGCTTAATTTCCTATGTGGATCACTACTAGGAGTGTCGAGTTGAGAATAAATTGACATGAACTATCAAGATCTTAGCCATTCACTTCTCTTCAGGTGATATCTCCTTTGTCAACTGTAGGATCATCTAATAAGTGAAGGGTTATTATTCTAAATGATGAGGCAAATGAAATTAATGGCTCAAATTTTTTATCTGGGCCATTTCCTCTGACTATACAATGGTGACCAATGATTTCTCCTTGAGACTGTCAAGTCATTTTATGGTGAAAATAGGATGGAGTTAAAGGGGATTGAAATCCAATAATTGGGGTTTTTTTACCTAGAGGTTCCATTGATGATGACTCACTTGGATTAATGATGCAAGCGATCATCATCTCCACCAAGCTCCAACTTTGGCAACCCACAAAACCTTCTTCTTTTCCAAGATGCTCTAATTGGTTTGAACGGAGGATTCCCAGTGGTCCATCTCTCTCTCTCCTTCTTCTTCATCTTTCTTTGGGATGTTTTCTTTAGTTGGACACGACAGACCTAACTGTTTTAGTCAATTTATTTTAAATGGGGGCACTGATATCAATTTGGTCCCCTCCTTTAATAAGTAATGATTTTGTTTTTATTCATTTATTTACTTATTTATTATGATGTAATGATTATCAACCATAAATATAGGTAAGCATTGCATCTTAATGTGTGAAGAGTTAAATTTGCATTAATGGCTAATGTATTTGGCACATAAATGTGTTAGACATTATGTGGGTTCCACTAAATTTACTATTTTCCTTTATTTAATTTAAATTAAATAATTATAAATTTTTTTGTATGAACTCTTATTTCAGCCTTCTTAGTGTCATTGTAATTGCTTCTCTATTTAGATTACAAATATGGATGTTTCAAAGGTTGATTCCATATCTTTCATGAGTTATCCTTCCAAAATCAAAATCTTTAATCATAAAGATTAAAATAATAATGCATAAAAGAAACTCAAATTTATTGATTAAATGAAAATTACACAATTTTGAATTTAATAGACAATGAATTAAACAAAATAAAAATGAATTTTCACTTCCTTAGCTTGATCACCACGTCATGTATAAAAATTCTGCAGATATGATCACATGTAAATAAATCAACCCACACCAATCAATCACTAAAGTTCTTGATTGTTGATTCAATAGTCAGACTATGCAACTTTTCCAAAAAAATTAACATTCTAGATCAATGGATGAAACTCTGATTAAGACAATAATGTTGGACTATATGACTCAAGATGCAAGATCAGGGCTTATAGATCATTTGAGAATTGAATTTAGATAAAAATCTAACGATGGATTTGAAATCAAGAACAAAATAGAATAGGAATTAAAGTGAACCTTTGGTTGAAGTTGGACCATTGATTGTCAATTACAAGCAAACAAGGATTGATTCTGCATAGTTCAAGATTCAATGAGAAAAGACAAAATAGGGACACATAAGAAATTAAATAAAAGTGACTAAGGGACACATAAGGAATTAAAGAAAAGGAACTAAGGGCAAAATTTGAACTTTTCTTAAAAATTCCTTCCTTTAACAGTAACCAAGAGAAGAAGATGATGATGAAGGAAATAGTTCCCTATAGTTGTTTAAAACTACTGAAACAAAGGGAGAAGGGGAGGATGAGGTGAAACCCAAAATGGGTTTTGCCCAAAAAGAAGGAAACTTGTAAAAAGAAGAGAAATTTGGCAAAAATCTATGGAAAGTGAAGGTAAAAATGAAGGAAAATAGAGGAGCAGAACTAGCTAAGATAGAGACTGAAGCTGAAGATTGATGATGGAAGCTAAGGGAATGAAAACTTGGTGAAGGAAATAGAGGAAAGATGGTGAAAATTTACAATATTGAATCAGGGGAAACCCCATTGGTAAAGCATGTAAAAACAAACAATGACGTAGTGATGACAAGAAGAGGAAACGTTGGTAAATTATTGAGAGAAGCTACAAACAAAATATGACTAGAAACAAAAGAAGGATGGGATGGAAAAACATTATGAATTAGAAGCAGGTGAAGAAAATTTGTGATGGGAATAGGAAAAGAAAAACACGCAAGAGACATATGGGAAAAATGATGACTAGTAATATGCTTGTTGAAGAAAATAATTGGGGAAAAATATAGTGGTTAGAAGAGATAGAAGGCTAAGGGAAAGAGAAGGGTAGATGATGGTCGGAGGAGGAATTTGTTAGATCTAGCTACCAGAGGAAAAGGATGACTAAGATTCAATCTTTCTTCAGTTATGTAGTTCTTCTTCAAAAGCCTTCATATCATCTTCTATGATTAATAATTCACAATCGTTCTACTATTTCTTTCTTTCCTTTTTTTACAACCAATACCACAACTGTCAGTTCTCAATCATTAGTATGACTTACTTTATACTTCCTGTACAATTATTGGTTATCACAATCATTTTACTGTTCATGATTGTTTAAATGTAATCCTCTTTATTTTTTCACATTTCGTTCTTCATAATATGAGATCATTTTCTATTCTTTTGACATCCTTAATTTCTTCATTTGTGATTAAAATTTCTAAATTAAAGTTAAAGAGTTCCTTTCAAAATTAAACCTCAAGGTCAACTAATCCCATAATTAGGTTTACACGAGTATATCTTATATCCTCGTATAAATTAAACTCCATACTTTTAAAGGTTTGCCTAAACTTCTCTATTAAAATACTCATTGCATAATCTTACATTGGAGCTCTTTTTTATATGAATTATAGTACTCTCATGATGCTACTTTCTATAAATTATACTACTCCCATGATGCTACTTTCACTCAATGCAAATTAAAGTCTCTTGATTTTCTTAAAATATACCAACCTTCATAAGCACCATCAGTTTTCACATCTATCAATATTGTGTATATTAGTCCTTTATAATGTCATATCTAGATAACTAACTTCCACTTCTTTAACTATACATCTATTTTGAATACCGTTCATAAATTGTTAATAATTTCACATTGTCTTATAGTTAAATCTATAACAAATGCCCCGAATACAATTTAGTACTTTGAGTAGGATTTATTGAAATCACAAAAGATTATCTTTCTCTCATTCTCTTTGTTGGTTTTTCTTCTTAATTCAAAATAGATAGCATGTCAAACATTTCCACATAGGCTTCCTTACGTCATTTATACTATTTCATCTTAACCAAGTCAAGTGTTTGAACCTTTCTATTCCACTTAAATGAGTCAACATATTATGATTGGTGTCTCCCTATAATAATCTCTTATTCAATTTAGGATTATTACTGTCACAAAACTTTTTTTTTTTATAGGAATACTATTTTTCATTTCTTAGGTAATACTGTGATGACCCGGGTTTTTGAAAACATGATTTGTAAAGTATTTTGAAAGTTAGGGCCCTTAAGAGTGTAAATTTTTTTTTTCGCAAAACAAAACAGCGGAAATTCTTTTCTGTAGAACTTGTTTTGAAAACCCAAGTCACCACTTCATACATAACATAAGTACAATTTGTGTACAAAATAAAATTCCATTGAAGGAATATACTTTTATTAAACTCCAGGATCCATCCAGTGGTTCACAGTACAGCCAAATCTAGTACAATACTCATCCAAATTACATAATCCAAAACTCAAGCTCACCATATAATAAAACTCTCAACAAAGAAAAATACATGTCTTCAAGGGTATACCTTGAAGATTATTCTCTTCAAGTCTTCTATAGTCTTCAGCTCCTAACTCTCCTTCCCTGGATCTGAGATATTGCAATAAGTACAATATCTCAGCAAGCAATGCTTGGTAGGGGATTCAAGAAACATAATAATTTACAATGTAATTCCAATACTTCATAATCTCATTATCCTTAAACATACTCTGTACTTTGTAAGTTATGTATATCTATATACATATATACCCATTCTTGGGTAAACCAGTTAAATTCATGAAAATAGTCAAATATCATTCCCAACTAAGCTGATCAATTCTCTTCATTTTGAGAATTTAGTATTACAGCTAATCTCATATTGGGAATTTTCCTTCTTGGGAAACATTGGTAATATACAATTACCTAGCATTTCATTATACTATAACATAAGGCATTTCACTATGCCTATTCCCATATGCATCATAGTGCAAAATAATCAAAAAGGTTGCTATGCTGCAGTCTGATCCGTACTAGCGCGCTCAGATAACTGCCCTGTTCACCACTGATACCACGGTGGAAAATATTATGTCACTGCCCATATGGGGGGGCAAGACTTTCACAATGGTGGCCTTCCCATAATTGCCACCACCTGACTTTTAGCCTCTCATTGGGCAAGGTATCATCATATCATCAAATTTCAAGGAGCGGGTGACCAAACCCTCATAACTCCTCTAGCAATAGCATCCCCTAGGCTCATGCCTATTAAAACAAACTCATAAGCCTCCAAGCTTGTATGTAAAATAGATTTCATATATATCAGATCATATGTCTGTTTACTTAGGGCTGAAATATTTTCTAGTTCCCTATTCACTTATAGTTTAGTCCTTAACCATCTTATAGGTGTTTGGTTGGATCATAAGGTTTTCAAGAGATTTAGTACAAGTATTATCATTACTCTTGTCAACATAAGATCATGAGTACAATCATGTATATCTCATGGAAATGCATTCATCAAATCCTCCTACCTTTAAGGATTGATCTCTTTTCCCCAATCTTCCATGATCCTGACCGATGTATGTAATCTGTACATCCATACATATTGTCAATATATAAATTATGAACAATCCTATTGATCACTAGATCTGATGTTTAGAATGATCTTTAGATCATTCATATCTAAGTATTTTTCTATCTCTAAGTCTTTGTATGTTCATCTCCTTGATCTTGATCTTTCATAGATCCATTGATTGACAATCTACACATGTTGATAATGATCAAGGTCCTAGATCTTCTATCATCTAGTTCTTCTTTGATCTAAGTTCAGTTCTTGGATCATCCCTATGGAGGATGATCTTAGTTTTCTTCCTTGAATCACCTTTGATCATGGGTTTGGATTATCTAATCTAATGAACTATAACAAGTATACTACTAAACATACATACTAAGTACAATATAGTGTTCTTATTCTTATTGTTCTTGATCATCCAAGATCTAATGGATCTTGTTTGATCGTCCTTATCTTACTTACTGTTTTTATTAGGGTTAGGTAACTTACTAACCTTTTATGTTCTTATTATTATTATTCAACCAGTTAA
This sequence comes from Warburgia ugandensis, assembly GCA_035236585.1. Taxonomy (NCBI): domain Eukaryota; kingdom Viridiplantae; phylum Streptophyta; class Magnoliopsida; order Canellales; family Canellaceae; genus Warburgia; species Warburgia ugandensis. Next base: position 45,829,614 of record CP141130.1, read on the forward strand.
TGTGCTGATTGAAGGTAGCTTATTCAAGCCTAAGTCTAGACTGCTCCTCTTATTTCCAATTGGCTAAGGCTTACTAGCTGGATGGGTGAACACAAAGTGGTTACTTCAATCCTCATGTAAGGAGGCGTTTAGACCTCACAAACGTCGACAGAAGGTAGGGAAAGTGCGAGGCTTTATTAGATAACCCCCTTAACCACTATGTTCATCATTCACTAGAATGACCATAGCTTAACCTTTCATAAGGTTCCTATAAGCATGTTTACCCTAAGTACTCTTTCTAATGGATTTTAATTAAGTCCATGAATATTTATAATGTCATTCATGGGGTTTATTATTCTTTTCCTAATTTGGGCCAAGGAAATGATAAATCATTCCTTATATTGTCCTACTAACTATAGCCCTTATTAAGTCAAAATCATTCATTCATCTTAGCTGTCCATGAATTTCTATATTTCATTAGTTTACATTTTTGGTGATTTATGCTCCTTGTATCTTAACAATTGAATAAGATTTGACAATAAGTAAATCATCAACTTGAAAGCATAAGTCAAATATAAGTTTAACAACTATATACTAACATTCTTCATATGAATGTAACTTAAGCTAGTGAAATAAAACTAACATGATCCTAAGTTATGAAACACATCTTCTATCATAATGAATTCATGTTTAAATCCTAATTTACACTAACATGATCCTAAGATAATCAAATCTACTAACAAATTACTCATTTAGGGCATATCATACTAAAATTTAAAGATTACACTATCATGCTTTCTAACTTAGAACATAAATCACATTTACACTTCTATATCCAATAAAAGACAATTAAAACTTAAAACATAAATCACATTTACACTTCTATATCCAATAAAAGACAATTAAAATAATTTTATTAAGATTATTATAAACCTTTAAATATGATCCAACCATTAGGTCTTAGGTGTTTTCCTTTAGATTAAGGGTTTTAATTACCTTTAGGGCTTTTAATCCATTAAGATCCAAAAATCATATCCACTTGATTTTGTCACATTTCCTCCATGATCTAACTAGATTCCATCATAATATCATCCCTTTAATCCATCTCAAGGATCTGATCATACTTGATCTCATTGATCAAGTGGGTCCCTTTGTATTTTTTTTTTTTTTATTTTAGGGTTTTTCTACCATAAAGGGTAGATCCCCTATTTTATCCAAGATCTGTCCAAATTAACCATAGGTATTACTTTATTACATTATTATATCATCACTAAAATAAATTTCCAAGATCTGATCACCTCAGATCTTGAAGATCTTAGAAATTAGACACTTATTTCCAAAATACAGAAAAATAAAAAAATAAATTTTAGAAATATTATGACTTCATTAGAAACTAGACATTACAAGCTTTCCATATCTTCTTTCTGATCTCAATTTGGAGTTCATATGACTCCACAATCTTAAATTGAAGTTTTCAGCCGTTCCTAGGGTCCAGATTTGATCTAGGCCCACCAGAATTAATCTCTCTCAATTGAATGTCCAAAACTGCTCAGATCTTTTTGAAACTTCTACCCTAGGGCTTTTGGACCATTATGGATTGATTGGTGGAGTCAGTTTTTCATCTGAGCACTCCATCATCATGAATTAAGGGTTTTGTTGTTTACTTTATTTTTACCTTTTTATTACCAAAATTAATTACAGTAAAATAAAAATTACATAAAACAATACTAAACATATATGAAAAGTATTTCCACTTACTTGATTGGAGAGAAAACCTCATTTATATGCCCAATTTAAAAAAATACCTTGTTGATGAAGATATAGCCTAAAATCCACCTTTCTTGCAAATACCGTTGTTTGAACCATTGGATCTTGAAATTTCTTTGGGATTTTTGTAGAATAGATATTTTGAGAAGTTTTGGACGGTGGAATTGATCAAATTAGATCTGGAACAGAGTGCCTAATTGATTTTAGGTCTCTTGTTCCAATCTAAAAAGAAAAACAAGTTGAAAAGAGATCTAACTCTTGGAAATTTTGGGTTTTTTGGGACGGATCTAGATCTAATTTTTCAAGGAGAGTGAAGAGAATTTTGTGGGAAATTTATGAGGATTTTTGGAAGACTTTTGGGGTTGTATTTATAGGCATTTTGGGTCTTTTTCCATGATTATAATATGTTATTTTTTTAATATAAAATGGCATGAAAGTCTTCAATGCTCCCATGCATAATTTTTCTTCCCCATGACCAGCTGATCTTTTTTGACCCATGTTTCACATGGGATTCTGATCAAATTGGTTGTTGCGGACATGGCGGTCCCCATGTGGTGTAAAAAGTCCATTTTGCCCTTTATGCATAAAATTTTGGGTTTTATTCCCATGATCTCGGATTTGAGTGTACTTAGTGGAGTTGGATTTGTATTATTCAGTACATTCTAAATTTTGATGTTTCATATTTTGATTTTTGGAATATTTTGATTTTTGGGTAAAATTACTATTTTACCCCTTTTGTCCAAAAAATGAAAAACTTAAGGATTTTTCATCCGAATTCGAAATTTGTCATGCTTACAGTCATTTTGAAGGGTTTGCTAAGTTTAATTTCAATTTTACATATCTTATGATTTGATTATACTTTTATAAAAAGTATATTTTAAATAACCCTAATATTTCAAAATTCTAAATATCTGAAACTCAAACTTTATTGATTTTTCTCAATCAATTTACAAAAATTGGGGTTATTACAAATACTTGGACTTTCAGCCAAAGCTTGCATATTGTCAATATCTCTACTTTTTACTAGCTTTACTATGATTATATTATTTAAAATAATATGCTCCATAATATTGATTTGTTTTAACCAAAGCTTGTGCACAAGTATTTTCCAATGTTTCCCCTAACTTTTCATACATATCTTAGGATGTTGTTCTCAATTATAGTCACAATTCCATAAATTGATGGCTTAAGTTTTTGATTCATAAGATTCTTGACTTCAACTAAAATATTTCTCAATTTAACCAATATTACTTTATAATTGTGTTCGCATAGAACTTTTAATATCATATTTGAGATATCTTTCACTACAATCAATTCTTGGAAATGTGCTAGTTGACTTAAACTAATCATGTAGGTCATTCATCCTTTATAGAAGACCTACAGGGAATCATTTAATCTTTTTCTGGCTATAGTTGTTGATGTACCATAGCAAATTGTTGTATCTGATATATTGTAACTTCATCAATCCATTTAATTTATTTCTCAAGATTCTTCAAATTTGGATGTGTCATAAATGTGAAATTCTTAGGATAAAACTAATTCCCACCTATTACATCCACTATGAATATCTCTTATTATGATTAATTCTGATAATTATTTAGAACATTCTTTTTATTCTAATAATTTAGACATTAATCACTTTCAACATCAGAATTTATTCTATTTATTAATTCAATCTTTTCAACTCAAGTATATGACCTCTTAAACTTGCTCCCTTTAATTTCTTTCGCTAATATTTCATCACTCTTTCTAAACTACCATCCAAGACTTAATAAAAACACATAATGCATTTAACTTGAAAATAATGGTCTAATTAAGTTAACTGAATCTCTATTGTCATCTTCATACATCCTCATTCTCATCATTAAGTTTCGTATAACTAATTATTCATCTTGATCACATTTCTCAAAAGACATTATTGTAATTTGTTTATAATTCTAGATCAATTTGCTTCATAAAATTTTGACATAACTTCTTCATAACCACTTATAATGACTTTCATAACATGTCCCTCTCATCAAATAATCTTTCCTTTTAATCAATCTCTATGTTTGATTTATAGGATGTAATCGATACAGTATCATTACTTATACACCAAGATCAATTGTACTTTATAAACTATACATGTTCATACAACAAAACACAAGATCTTTATGTACAACTTCTTCACAAATATTTATTTATTAATTTGTCTATGTTTCTTCTTAAATTCTTATTTATCTTTCACTAAACAAATCATCAATAATCTATGTATGCCTCTAATGCTATTACAGAAGTGTGCAAGAGGTTCAAAATTTTCCCATTGATCACATATTGAGAGTATTTCTTTGTACTAAGGTTCACTCAAAAAATAATCACCTCTATTCAAGATTATCTATACACTGTAAGATCATAAAGTATAATTGACTATGTAGAACTTGAGTTTAGAGAAATGTCATAATTCTATCATCAACAAGAGATGTACTTTTACATGATGATTTTATGATTCTCATACAATAGTATACTCAAGTTACCAATTAATTCTTTTGTATTTGTACTTTATATCACTGTATGAAATAGCCAACACATATCCAAGTCCATCAACCAAGTTGAATGATACATCATAGGTAGATTCTTTCATCATAAACAATATCATATTCTTCTACATTCCTATAGGATCCATAATATCTTTTAAGGAATTATTCATTCACATTCATAATATACAACATCCATATTGTATTTTTCTATATCGAATATTTATTTTGTGTACTATTTTCATATTACAATGCTTTACCTCAATGACTTATTCAGAATATTATCCATATTCATGATCCAAGATCAAATTATTACTATAAGTAAAACATTTCATCTATAACATCATTAGGATCCTCTTTATACCAATATCTCTATAGATTTTTCATCATGATGTAAGACTATCAGCAGAAAGTATCTACTATTTACCAAACCAATTTTATAATCCTTTATTTTCTATTTTAATACTCATTTACCAAGACCAAGTTTTGATCTTTTCTTATTTTATCAAACTGCATATAATAAAATAGGCATACACTCTCCAAAACTTTACACCACATTCTAAAATTAAAACTTGTACTCACAATAGGTTGTCCTGTTAAAAAATCTTTAATCAATAATAAAAACTCTAAGTTATAGATACCAACTCATAAACACAATACTCTCATTTCTTATTCTAAGAAACTTACTATTCACACAAAAATTTACTTTTCTTTTATCCATACAAGGGCAATGATTTCCTTCTCTTGAATTTTCATCACTTCTCTTTGAGTCATTTTCCATGAATAATATAAACCTAGTTTAGACATAATTTTCATTCCGTCATATTCAATCTTTACTAACTTTAAATCCACTGTCAACCCCTTTAAGTGGAATTTGTTCAAATTTCAAAAGAATTTCTCAATGAGTTAATCATTTAAATCATATCATCTCTAACTTTCACCTTGGATTGTTGCATCAACTTTGGACTTTTGGGAATGTCTGTGAGTAGATGAACTTGCTCCAATACCAACTGAGATGACTCAGGGTTTTCTAACACTTCTTGAAAATTCTTTTTGAAATGTGGGGCCCCAAGTATGAAAACAATTTTGGAAACAAATAGAGGAAAATGTTTTCTTTGAAATTCATTTTGAATCCTAAGTGTCAACCTTCAATTCATCATTTACATATAATTTAGTTACATTTTAAATTTTAGAAACTGAAACTTTTTTCTTTTGAAGTAATCCATTTTAAAAGTAAGTTTACTTCTTTAGGAATCATACAATCTACAATCACAATCCTTGTATTATTACAATTAAGAGTCCAAATCCAACAATTTACATATACAATCCAAACATAAAAAATTAGAGTGATATCCAATAATTCAAACATACACAAACTCTGAAAATAGATATTTCAAAATGAATTACTTGCTCAATTCTCCTCCACCTTGTCTATTTGAATATGAGATATTGTAAACATTTAAACATTTATAATGTCTCAGTAAGTTGTGCTTAGTAAGGGAATAAGATGTATATGAAAAGTCAAGAGAAAATATTTGTTTTCATAATTTAATAATGATTTCAATGCATCAATTAACATGATTAAATTTAAGATAGTCTTAAACTTATAATATCATATTTCAAAGCATTTCATGTAAATATCATAAATAAATCCAATAGTGAGATATCATATTCAAATCACATTCAGAATATTGAATAAACATTTTGAATGTACAAGTCACACTTAGAATCTTGGATAAAGCTACTAAATAGCAATATGAGTTAAATAACATCTAACATGTAAAAATAGTAATATATCATCATTAGTGGTCAGCCCTAGCTATACAATGCTTACGTACATTCAGTCACTGTTGGGTCCACATATCTAATCACCACTAGTCCACATCCAGTCATTGCTAGGTCAATGGTCATGAGCTCATACTAAGAACATCATCATGCCTCATAATTGAGTACTTGGGAAAAAAAATCAAGCACACATTTTTGTCACTCAGTCATGCTTGTAGCATTGTGCAGAAATCATGGAACATGATGTTGGAATGCCCATCCTGTGCTCCAGGATCCATTGCTATGCTTTCATTGACATCTCTTGTCAAAGACTAGTCATTGTATCACCTATGCTAATCCTAAAACCCTCTTAGCATAGCATCCACCAGGCCTACACTTGTCTAAAACAAATCCATCAGCCTTCATGCCTAAACATGATAAAATCATCAAACTATATGCCTATACACAAAAATATGATATTACATGCATAATTGGTACCCTGGTCCAAAAATCAAGCCCTTGCAACTTTCAAATCAAGTCAATGAATATAAAATATACAGTAAATTCTCAAATCATGCTTTTTAAATAAATGATATGCATTTTTAGATCCATGGAACAATAATCATAATATGGTAACTTTCCATATATATAGCATGATAACCCCTTTTCATTTCATAAATCATGTCATACATATTGTACGTATAGTTTCATATAACTATTACATTTTATAAATAACTCATGCAATTTATGTCTCATGCAATTATCAAAATTACATCATGATATATCAAAAGATCATGCAATTTTAGGAAAATTAGCATCTTAGGTTTCACCTTCCTCAAATATGAGGAATCATACCCATCAGAGTATGCAATTACTCAATCTATATACATTAATGTATCTGTCAAAACATATAAACATTCTTATATCATTTTCATTGTCGAGCAATACCATTTATGACTTATTTTAATCCCTAATCATCATTTGGCAAGATGACAATCAATTTGATACTTCAATTTCTACTAACTCATTACATCATGGCTGTTGATGTAAAGATCAACAGTCCAGATCATATGATTGTTTTTCTAACCTACCAATCAGTGACTAATTGGTTGTTTGTTTTATATTTCAACGATAACTCTGAACAAAGGATTATATTTAATTCATTGTACACAAGTAAGATGCATACGTTAAATTCAACAATGATCTAGGAAGCATAGATGTCAAAATCATATCTGATAGTGTAATTTAATATAATCAACATCTAGTCTAATCATTTAACAATGATCTGACTATTCACAATAGTCAGATCATTAGTGTAGCTCACGGATAATTGAGTTTGACACATTCCATGATCTGATCTATGTTTGGATGGTTGGATATGCTTCAAATCTTATTTATTGGCCACTAATTAATACTCTATTCCACTAATCATGTGATCAAATTGATGGTCCATGCATGGATGATTATTATATCCTAATATCTCAGTTGATCAAACTGTTAAAGCTTAATCTAATACTTACATTTGAGCTATACATGCTTGGATTTGATTTTTATTTTTGAAATTTGCAAGTAATTTTACTGATGAACCTTGGATCAACCTTGATCCAATAGTTCATACTCATCTGAGTTAAGTTAACATGAAAATGAAGAATTTGAGTAAGATCTTACCTCTTTATGCTTAATTCCCTATGAGAATTGTTATTGGGAGTGTCGAGTTGAGGAAAAATTGACATTAGCTATCTTGATCTTAGTCATTCACTTCTGTTCATGTGAGATCTCCTTTGCCAATAGTTAGGTCATTCAATAACCAAAGGGTATTACTCTAAATGAAGAGCAAATAAAATGAATGGCTCTACATTCTAATCTAGGTCATTTTCTCCAACCATACAATGGTAATCGAAAGTTTCTTCTTAAGACCATTGAATTATTTTATGGTGAAAACAAGATGGGGTTAGAAGGGAATGAGATTTGATCACTTGGGGCTATTCACTTGGACGTGGCACTGAAGATGACTGGCTCGGATGAACAATCTGAACTATCATTGTCTCTTGCAAGCTCCAACTTTGACAACCCAAAAACCCTCTTCTTTTCCACCATGCTCTAGCTGGTTTGAATGGAGGACTTTTTGTAGTCCATGTCTCTCTCTCTCTCTCTCTCTCTCTCTCTCTCTCTCTTCTTCTCTTCCCTATTCTTCTTCTTCTTTCTCTGGCTAATTTCTTTTAGTTGAATGAGATAGACCCAAGTATTTCACTCGGTTTGTTTTAATGGGGCTGCCAATATCAATTTGGCCCCCTCATTTAATAAGTAATGATTTTCTATATATTTATTTATTATCATGTAATGATTACCACCTATAAATGCAGGTAATCATTGCATTTTAATGTTTTAAAAGTTAAATTTGCATTTGTGACTAACGTATTTAGCTCATAATTGTGTTAGATGTAATGTGGTCCCCACTTAAAAGTCAACTTATAGTTTTTTCCTTTACTTAATTTAAATTAAATACTTTAATTAAAATAATTATAACTTTTTCATCCAAACTCTGATTTCAACATACTTAATATCCTTAGAATCATTTTTCCATGTAGATTACAAATATCGATGTCTCAAACGTCTACTCCATATCTTTCATTAGTTATCCTTTCAAAATCAGAATCTTAAAATTTCAATTAAATAAATTTTCATAAAATAAAAAATTAGGGATGTTACAAATACTATGCTTTGTATTAATTTCTCTTAGATGCTATGACTATATGTGTATTGTTTTAGTTTTTAGTTATTTTTTTATTTTTATATTCTAGCCTTAGTATAGTTCTCTTAGCCTAATGTAGTATATGATTAAATTTCATGATGTAGCCATAGTTTATGTGCTTCTTTTAGCCTATACTTCTAGTGAATTTCATGCTAAGATTAGCTTGGGATTTAGTGAGATTTTCAGCAATCCTAGGATTGTCTTTCAACCTTTCTAATCATGTCTAAAAATTTTGCTAACTTGAGCTAAGACTATATATGAAAGTGACGATTAGATTCAGCAATCCTAGGATTGTCTTTCAACCTTTCTAATCATGTCTGAAAATTTTGCTAACTTGAGCTAAGACTAGGAATTTCTTTATTAGTTTTATGCTAACTTTAGTGTAGAATTTTAATGATTTTAGTACCTTTTTCTACTAATTTTAGGATATATATATATATATATATTTTTCTTTATACTTGTTTTATGCTCCTTCTATATTTTATGTTAATTCTTATTAGATTAATTTTAGATTAATTTTTAAACATTTTTAGCTTGCTGTTTAGGATAGGTTTTCAAGCTGAATTTGAGTGTAGTTTTCAAATTAATCATGTCTAGCTAATTTTATACCTTGGGTGAGGATGAAACCACAAAAAATTAGTAACTTCATATATATGAAAGTGACGATTAGATTTAGTAATTTAGATAATTAATTCTTATGATAATCTACCCAAATTAATATATATATATATATGTATGTATGTATGTATGTATGTATGTATGTATGTATGTATGTATGTATGTATGTATGTATATAACTAGTACTCTTTTTCATGGTAATTATTAGGTACTTTCCATAGGTTAGGGACTAGTTATGATATATTGATTATCTTAACATGTATAGAATCTTAGATAGTTTGTGATTATAAAATATACAAACTATGCTTTGAAGATATATAGGTTATGTTAAGCAAGTTATGAAAATTGAGGAAATATAAGATTTAGGGCTTTTAACATGTATATCCTTCTTATTTTTATTCCATCGATGTTATATTAACATCCAAATGATTAAAACTATAGTACTTTCTTATGAGTATTTTCAATTTTAATCTGGTGAATCCCAATCCCTATACTGTTTAGTTTGGTAAATTTATCCATTTTAACATAGTTAGTAGTTCATTTTATCTTCTTATTTGATTAATATTGATTAGCTAAGTTAGGGTAATTTAAGCAAGTTTAAATTAAAATTTCAAGATTCAAAATTGAGTCATTGTGGTATTAACCTGTACTTTCACATCGACATTACAATAGACATATGCTCTTGTGGTATTTTCAAGTAAGCATCACAGTAGACCCAAATGGTTCTTGACATACAAATGTGGAACAAACTAAGGTAGTTACTACTCTTCATAATGGTAAAGTAAGTAACAAAAATGGTCCTATAAAGGCTGAAAAAGTTCAAGAACCTTCTAAGGAACAAGAAAAATCTATAGATAAGAAACCCATATGTAACAACCCCAAATTTTGTAAATACGATTATGGGCGTTATTATTTGAAATTAGAATATTAGACCCAAAGAAAATAAATTTTTATAGAAATGAAAATTTGGAGTGGAAACATGAATATTTGGAATGTAAACAAAAAATCAAGTTCAACGACATAAAGAATACTAAAATCGGAGTTCGAATGAATTTCACCCTAAAATTTTACTATTTCATGATCAAGTTATGAGTTTTCAAGAAGTATATCTTTTCATAGGATAATAATTTGGAACTAATACTAAAACCATTATATATTATTCATAAAATGGAATCCAACAAGCCAAAGAATGCTGAAAATAGAGTCCAGATGAAGAAGTGATGGGCCTTTGAATCTGGATTCTACTCGTTGATATGAATCTAACAACACTAAGTTTGCTGAAATTAGAGGTTGGACAAATAAATGGTATATTTCTTACAAAAGGGTATTTTTGTAATTTTACTAAGTGGACCCCACTTGTACGAGTTGGAATGAGACAGTCAATGGAGTTGAAAAACATCATTAATTGGTATCATGGTATTTAGAATGGTAAAAACAACATGACTAACAATTAACATAAAAGAATCAAAGAAAAAGAATTAATTTAAAATCATTTAAAGGAGGGTTTGGAATTGATACTAGCACCCCTCCCACTTAAACCCCAAAAGAACAGACATTACGTCTGACCTTAAATCTTGCAGAGTAAGAGAAACCCTATGAAAGACAGAGAGAAGAAGAGAAGAAGAGAAGAAGAATAAGGAGAAGGAGAAGGAGAAGGGAGAGAAAAGGAAAGAGGGGGAAGCAGCTCAACAAGGAAAAAACTAAATCATGAGCCAGTGAAGAGGAATTTTATAGTTGTTGAAGAAACAGAGTGCGCCAGCCACAATGACTGCTTCAATCAGGGATCTAACCATTCAATCTAATCAACACAGAGTGGGGATCAAAAGCCCCTTGGTTCCACCGTGATCATAGAAGTAATGTCGTTGGAACAAATGGAAAACAGTGCACATAGCTAGGGATGGAGCATTTCACAGCAGATCAGAGCTGATATAGCATGCATAGGAAGGGGAAAAACACGATCACGCCTCCTTTAGGTAAGATCTACGAAACCTAGTTCTCAATTTGGTGAAATTTGTTAGATCTGTGAATTTCTATCCTAGATCTAAGCTTCAGGATGATCCAACCATGCATTTCTTAATCTAAGTTTATGGATAGGTAGATACATAGTTGACAAACCTTAAAATCAACTCAAATTGCCGATCTAGGCTATAAGATCGATCAGACAATCTTAGCCGTCTAATCGGGTACTATTCATACAGTAAGAATTTGACATCTGATTGTTGATCAAACACGATAGATGAATTAAATAACCTTAAAATTACTATAATGTAGGAGGAATTGATGAATTTATATATAAATTGACTGCAAACATATTGGATGATCTTAGCCATTTGATCGGTTACTATTCACATAGTAACTTTTTGATGTCTAGTCAAACACCACAAATGAATTCCACAGCTTTAAAAGCAATACGATTGTGACTAAATTGAAGAAATTAGATTCAAATTGACTGACCCACTTTACGAAACATTGAAACTAAATGGATGGACCAGATCAAAGGTGATCAGGTCTTATAAAATGATTAGTAAGGATGTATTAAAGCTTAATTAACTATCCTAGAGCTTCAAATCATGTTAATAAATTGGTATTAATAATTAGAGATCCAAATTTAGCTTAAGATGTTAGATCTAACCGATTAGAGTTAGATCTGACCGTTGATCAACACAAACACTGTAAATAAATGATTAGATGACCAAGATTATTAATATTTAGTAAAATTATAATGAATTAAGTTGTAGATTAGATAACTTCATTTTTATGACCCAAATGGACCATTTTGACCCTTAAGAAGTAAAGATAAAGAATCTTAATAGATATCTAGGATTAAAAACTAATTGTAGGTTGATCTCATCAATTTAGATCAATCAAAGAATCAAGGTATGGAATAAGATCTAATCTTATAATCCATACCATTAAAGTTGTTTAAAAAGAATTAATTGATCAGAATAATTCATGGTTACTCAAATTGGTGGATCCAGGGGAAGAATAAGGACTGGATCAACATGGATCTTAGAGACTTCACGAACATCATTGATCAACTGGTGGGAAATGGATGAACTCACCAAACAAGGTAGGTGGAGAATTAAGAAAGCATATCTTATTAGTAAGATGCATGTTTTTAAAACATGATCTTATTCTTATGATAGATATTATGTTATTTAAATTGTGCATTTCATATGATATATGATGATGAAAAATGTTTACTTGTGAATGATGAGAATTTGTGATTTGAAATGCTACATGCATGACATGCTTATAATTGAAGCCTACTGAATGATATTAATGGATACACATGATCTGTTCTTAAAAATAACATAGCTATTATTGTGATAAAAAGATGTTTATGGTACATGGGTATCATTACATCATATGTGATGTAAGAGTATAGGATTTTACGTTACATCCTTAGTGGGCAATCACCTAATAAGTGAGGATGTTCTAATTATGATGAGCTCTTCATATGTATATATATATATTATGGATAGGCAAGATGCCTATATATTAGTATTTTACATACAAGCATGGTGGCTTGTGATTTTGTTTTCCATAGCCCTAGGACTGGGGATACTATGCTAGGGAAGTTATGAGGGTTTGGCCACCCGCTTCCTGAAATTTATATGATGGATACCATGCCCAATGAGAGGCTAAACATTGGGTGGGGCAATCATGGGAAGGCCGCCACTGTGACAGCCATGGTCCCCCCATACGAACATGGATTTTATTATTTTCACAGTTGGTATCAATAGATTATTATGCAATTATTGGGGCGTGCTGTACGGATTTAGACTGCGACATAAGTCCTTATGTATTTTGCATTATTATGCACATATGATAGGTATAGTATAATGCCATGGCATGATGAGATGCCTTATGTGATGGCATGATGACATGCCTTTTCTGATGTTACTAGTAGCGGCTGGAGTTTTAAGAACCTCGTATGGTAAGAGGTATATGTATGAGACCCAGTATAGTCTGGGAATGGAAGTTATAAAACCTATGGACTATGTTCATAACTTTATATGACTTTTAAGGATCTTAATATATATGATATAGTCCTATATGTATATATTTGGAGGGCATAGTTTTATAAAAAAAATTCGTATGGGAAAGTGGATGGGTAGATATTTAATGCAGAGTATGGTTCATAAAATTAGACTATGGTATCATATAGAAAATGATAATGATAAATATTTAAAATACTAGTGAATTACATATATCATGTAAAGGGTAATCTCTAAAGAGTGATTATTATAATCTCAAAGAAAACTATCTTTTGTTATTTTTTATTTTTAAAATTAGAGGCATGGCACCTTTTGAAAATAAATGCAAAAAATTTTCATATAAAACCCGAGGTGTCACACCATACCACCCACTAAACCATATCCCTTTCTAGCTCCATTTTCATAGAGGCTACATCAACCTACCAAGAATTTGTTATTAAGTGTCCATTTTTGTACAAATTACCTTCATTTAGCATGACATTTGATATATTTTTAGAACATTATTTATAAATTTATATAAAAAATATGTTATTAAAAATTTTAGAATCTAACCTTAAATTGATGAATTTTTAGGGTGAGATGAAGATCTTAGTTAAGTATATGGAAAACCACATACTATATAATACTAACTAAGATTATTTTTTTATTTTGTAGGAGTTAGATCAAGATCAAGTAGTTAGATCAAGTCAATCAACATTTTGAATCATGGATCAAGCTTAGATTTGAATGGATGCTATGATCAATTTAAGATAAATTTGGATGATCCATATTGAATTAAGAAACAATGGATCAAGTTCTAATAGTTTTCAATTACAAATGGTCTAAGGATTTTAAGATTAGTGAATAATCAAAGAAAATAAATGGTGATCTCATCAATCTAGCATTAAATGATCATGATCTCCCTAGAAAACTTCTTGAAATGTGCCATATTTAGAATGATTGGTCATGAATGTGAAGGTATTATCAAGATGGACATGATCAATGCTTTGGATCACCCAAAATTACTATTTTTGGGCCAAGATCAAAAGACTTTATTGAACATCTTGGATTGAATCAAGATAATTCCATGGGAGATGAAAGATCAAAGGCATAAGATAGAATTGGAAAGATATTGACGGATAATTCTTAACTGTTGAATGGCCTAGTTTGTCAAAAAAAACAAAAGATTTCTTTGGTGCTAAGATATTTGAGTATGGCACATAGTATGGATAGTTACAACAAACCATCAACTACTTTGGTACCACATTTGTCTTACTTGGCTAGGATATGGAGAGAGAGAGAGAGAGAGAGAGAGAGAGAGAGAGAGAGAGAGAGAGAGAGAGGTAGTTTCCAATCTAAGAAGTTTCCTTATTGGAAGCTTCTTCACTTACAAACCAGTCAAATTAGAATCTACTTTGCTTAGATTGCTTGGGGAGGAAGGGATTAAGATTTGGAAACTTCCAAATCAATCCCTAATCATTTGTAAGTATCAAATTGAAAATGAGTGAAAAAATATTCAAAATTCAGAGAAAAATAGAAAAGGAAGAAGAACATTGTGACCATGCTTGTGAATAAGGGGTATTTGTGCATGATTTTGTAATTTGTTACTCAATGAAAATCTTCAAAGTTGATTGTATTAAATAGAAGACCCTAATTAGAAGAAGACCTATGTTTTATATTTTTGATTTGAAATAAAAAAGGCATCAAATGAAGAGCTCAAAATTGGAACCTTGTTTCTATTTGTGTGAACAATAATTGTGTTTTGTAGTAACTAATTGATACTGTCACTCTCTCACTTATTTTTCACTTTATATCTCTTTTAGTTCATCTTTGTTTTCTATGGTTAATTGATGGTTCTTCAATAAAATTGATCACAGAATCCATGGTCAAAGTTAGTTTTAGGATTCAGACTTAAATTCTGGTAGTTTTAAATTGTTCAAATCCTACACTGCTAATGTCACTCTCCTACTTATAGTTGCGTAGTTTGTTGCTTTGATTCTTGTTAAGTTTTTACACACATTGTGTGAAAATTTGTGGTTAGGATCTGATGCCTGACACATCAGAAAATGTTATAGGAGATCTCAAATTTTAATTCATTTAGTATTTTTATAAATTTTTAAGTGTTAAAGAAAATATAAAATTTTAAAATTTTATTTTGTTTATCATTTTATTTTTCTCATGGTGTTCTAGGATTTAAACTTATATTATTATTTATTATTTTTAGTTTATGTTTGAATGTTTAGGAAGTAGTTTTCCTAATAAGTTAGAAGCTTCATTAGTTTTAGTTTTCTAGTTAATGTTTCATATATTTTAGAATAGATTTAGAAATAATGCTAGGTTAGTTTCCTTTTGGCCAGGATTAAAGTGACCTTATTTTTAGGTTAGAAACACCACTTATAATATTTTTAATGTTTTAATTGTCTTAATAAATTAATTTGAAAAAGATAATTTCATGATTAATACAATTATTTGATTTTATGGTATTACTTTTCATAGTAAATGCTTGAATTGATCTTTGATCCATTATACTTAAGTTTTACAAAGAATGCTTAGAGTTTAATGAATTATCTAGGTTTTTATTGTTTAAAATTTTTTAAAATTATTTTTTTAAAATAAAACATTTTTTGAGATGACAATTGTAGTTTCAATTTGATTCTTGAGTCATAAAAAAATAAAGAAGTGATAGATCTAATTTAAAATAAGTGATCTTTAATCCTAGCAATTTAGTTAGATTAAATAGTTTGATGATAAATAGTCTAGATCAACTTTGGTGCTTTATTTTCCTACTATATCTTTCCCATAGATTCAACCCTGTATAATATTACAATTGAATAATTTGCACATTCAACATCTCTAATAATGATATTTTTGACAATTTTAAGAAAGTTAAGATCAACATCCTAATATTTGATGCGATTAAGCAAACCCTATCATATGCTAATTTTTTAAAGGATCTTTATGCCGTAAAATGAAACTAAATGTGCAAAAGAAGGCATTCTTGACTCAATAAGTAAGTTGGATCCTTCCCTTTTAGACCCACTTGAGGGCTATTTGGCCCATTTTCATGAATTTAATGAGGACACATTAACAGAGGAATTTAATGCCCCCCTTGATTCTATGTCTATCATGAACAAAGAGAAATGAAAACCTCATTTTGAGGAATTGACCCCAAGGGAGTCCACTCTCACCCCATCCTCAGTCAAACCTTCTAAACATGAGTTTAAAACTCTATCATCTAATCAAAAGTATGCATACTTAAGAGATAAGGGAACTTTTTAGTCATAATATCCTCCTAATTGGAAACATCTTAGGAGGAATAATTAATTGAAACATTAAAGGGGCACAAAGCTGAAATAGTATGGACCATTGCATATACAAAAGTATTAATCTCTTAGTTTGCACCAGTAAGATCTATTTGGATGATGGTGCCTATAACATCCCAATTTTTTAGAAATATTTACAGGTTTTTAATTTAGAAAGCAGAGGAAATTTCATAATTTTTGAAAAATGACCAAAGTGATAATACATAAGTAATTTTGTGAAATACTTCAACTTTGTATGGGGTGTTACTATCAAACCTCCTCATATATGTGAAATAATGATTTTCTAACCTAAATATGGTTAGAGATACATGCAACAAGATCAAGTACTGGATACAAATGGTGTCACACATACCATCGAGATAATTAAAATAGTCCATAATTAGAGTTCTACAATCCATACCATGTCAACAAAATTAATTTATGTAACTCAAAATGGATCTTGTGCAAGGAATTTAACTAGTAACTATGTAGAAATGCATCTTCATCTTAATCTAGATACAATCGGGTACTTTTTCCTTCCCAGTATCCCTTGTGGTAAAAAAACCTAGAGTATCACCTCAAAATGTTGGTTGAAGAAGGTGAGCAGAAAAGCCACTCATGATAGGAAGAATAACTTATATAAGCTGGCCCGCCGATAGGGCAACCAATACTATGCAGATATAATTATTGAAATAAGCATTCATAAGTGAAGATGCAATACATAGGCCATAGATGTCCAGGACTAAGAACTTGTTTTGAAATTTTCCCAAATATCATGTGACAAGTAAGGCAAAAATCCTTGAGAAAAAACTAGCAACTTACGTTAGGTGCATTATCCAAAAGAAATCAATAAATAAATTGACTCTATAACTCAAATAGCTAAAAGAAAATTGGAGACATATAGTCCTTAGCCCATAAAGTGAAATCCAAACCCACACCATCATGGAAAAACTTATCCCTTCAAAAACACAATGGGATACAATCCTACCATTATGGACATGACAATTGTATACAATCCTATCATTAGTACATTAGAATGGCATATAGTCCTACCATTAAGGACATCATGGTCTAGACTCTTAAGAATGACCAGCATGCTAAAACAGCATAGACACTTATGCTTGTAGGGCCCTTCTGTCACCAAATGGAGATTACTATAGCCTTTATGTGAGCTTGTGGATACTGCACAATGACTAGGGCTACTTGGCTACCATTCAAAGCACTTTCCTTTGAGAAGCTACTCCTATTACTTACATGTCTCTATCGTAGGGCTAGTATCAATATCATCGCAGAGGACAATGGCCAACTGCACCTCCTAGCATAGGGTCTCCAGGACTTTCAATGACATATAGGGTGCTTTCCTTGGCCTTAAGTCACACACATATTGTACCCACCAAATAGTGATCGATGTCATATCTTTAGGACTTACATCAACTCTGAGAGTGCTCACCAAAATCCTTGATGAAAACCATATAATTAGGGCTTCCTACCACTCGTATGATGCATGCCCAAGTATCGATGGAAATAATGCCTCCAGGCTTATGGCCACTCATGGAAGCCTCGCCTGACCTTGATGAAAATTCATATATCCACATGTCCAAAAATTTGGAGAAGTTCAATTTGTGGTGTAAAGATGTGACAAACGTTGGGATCCTATTTTGAGATTAGTTATCCTTTTTGTGTTTCATAAAGTTAAATGTCCTGAGAATCCCAAGGACACATTATATTACATCCTTAGTTAGTTGATGTTATCATTTTTATGAAATTTAAGGGTTGGATATTTGTTTAGAATGACCACAAATTTTTATTTTCGTCTTTAGGTTTAAGGAATTTAGTATTTTAGTGAAGTTTCCTTGGATATTGGCCTAATTACTTTAGTCCAGGTTATACATTGCTTGCACTATTCCTTTTATTATTTTGAGTTTACTTACTTAGTCATGTCTCTAATTTACTAGGTATCTTTAGCTTAAGATGCTAATTCTATTAACTTGATGATGTACAACCCTAAGGGATCACATTCTTATGACTTAGAGCAGTACGACCTTTTCTATTGTTCTAAGGGTGGAGATGCACATAGCACCTTGTTAGTCCTATACCTTGACTATTTTCATTATGTTGTTAACCATAAAGCTTATGGTGTTGGTGTTGACACTTTTCCTTAACTTAGAGGCATGTTTTCAACCCAGTTTATAGTTTCATAGTCTTATAGTCTTATCTCCTATTAAGTCATTCTAATGTTGTCTTATAAGTAGACCTTAATAAGGCCAAGGGTAACAACTAGGTAATGGAAAAAAATATGGGGAGGGATTTACTTACTAAAATTCTCCATTAAGTATAAACACATTTTATTCACTCATCTAAGTTCTACTCAAAAAATGGTTAAGTTAGTATGTCCATTAGTAGGTGTTTAACAAGTGAAAACATTTATGTAACCTTCATGATAAAGGGCCATTGTGTTAGTTCTATCTTGATTTTCTAGTACTAGAGATTTAGAAAATTCCAACTCACATGTGACAAAGTACTAATCCATTCCTTATAGAAATCTAAGAACACATAGGTGGTGATCCTTTTATTTATTTAGTATGAGTTCAAATGCCTTAGTTTTCTTTTGGTCTTAGCTAAGTACATAGGCATCACTCACTAATTAGAGAAGTAGACTCTAGCTTCTTAGCTCACTAAGAGTTGATGGTCATAATCAGCTAGTTTAACTTAGCTTATTGGTTCCTATGCTAAACAGATTTTTATGAAAATTTAAATTGGTTATTGTAGCCATTTTCTCACAAAAACTATGCAACAAAATGGTGCCAATTTCCTTGTTATTATTCAATAATTTTTTATGCTCTAATCCTAATTTAATTGAAGTTCATTTCCCCACATTAGTGAAACTCAGATTCATCCTCCCCAATATCTTAAAGTTGCAGTACAAGTAGAGGAAAAAGGGCTCCGTTTTTTGACAAAAATGTGAAGGAAAAATGGTGCCTTTCCTCCTTGATTAGCACCTTACAACAATTGGTAATTGGTTTGTGTCAAGGTAAACTTTAATTCCACTTTTAATGTTCAACCACCTAACATAAAGACCCATAAGTTTGTTTTGCAATTTAAAACTAAATCATGGGGAGTTTCAACCAAAGATTTGGGCACCATTTTCCTACAACTGTGTGTAGGAAAATGGTTCTCACCAGTCTCTAATTTTGGTACACCATAAATACCAATTGCAACACAAAAGATCCTCATTTGTTACATGTCAATCTTAGGCTTAAACACCAATAAAAAGAACCCAAAAATTAAATTCAGAAAGGAGGTGGATCACAAGGGTGTTCATGTGTGAAGCATCCTATTTTTTCCTACCTTCATGTAGTTCCAAAACATAGCACTCTTGAATTAGTTAGTAGTTCAACATTCCTGGGCAAAGATGATGATTTTTAAGTCACACATTGTAGCTATCATGCAAGAGAATAGTAAATTAAAATCAACATCTATCAGCAATAAAGAGTGAAATCTTGTAGAAATCTAACACATCTTGTAGCAATGGTGGAAAATGAAGTTGTTTTACAAATATTAAAGGAAATAACACCATTTTCTTAAGTTAAACCATGCTAGTATTAGTAAATCTTCCTATAAACAAGACCCTTACTTGATCTAATCTTCTGAATGACTGGATTCAAGTCTAGTTTTCTTGAGCTACAGGAACTTCTTCTTCTTGCATGAAACTCCACTCATGCAAAAAGTTCTCCACTACTTCTCTACTCTATTTCCTTCCCAAGCTCCTTTCTTCAAGTCCTAGGTTCATCATGCACTATTCCTTGCTCCCAGAACATCTTCCCCACCAATCTTACCCAAGTTTCTTCTTTGGTCTACCTGCTTTGGTCTTCTTCTACACCTTAGCTACACATTCTAGCCCCTATATTCTTTCTATTTTCTACTTAGGTACATTCAATGGGGAATGGATAGGTGGCCTTGTGGGGAAAGTCAGCTGCCTATGAAATGTGACTCCATGTGATAGGCTAGATTTCCCCCTCATAGTTGATTAAGTCACTTAACAGCTCTTCAATAAAAACCTTCTAACTTCTATGTTTTCTCAATTATATCCTGTTCAGGGTTAAATTTTGCAATTATACCTTGACTAGTATTATATTAAAATTTTTGCCCAAATTCATTAGTTATAATTTCCTAAGAGCTTTCACTTAGGCTTAAGTTAGGACCTTTCTTTCTCAAATGGCCTACTAGTTCATCATTTTAATAATGTTTCCAAGATACATTTATCTTTTAGGAGATCACTTAATGGAGTTTTTATTTTTTGTTGATCATGAAAAAATTATTTTTAAATCCTTAGATCACCCTTCTATTTATCCACAATGACATGCTAGCTAAGTTTTTTAATGTGTTATTTTGATGTTAGTAAATTCCTTTGTACTAATAGACGAGATGTGTAAATAAATAAATAATTTAGCCCATTTTTTTGTAAATGCAGTGGTTTATTCATTAAAATTGTACACTTACATATATTACACTCTTCCACCCTTATAAAATTTTCATCCCCAAAATTGTGTCAACATGGATCATCAAGTTAGAACAACTCCAAAAACTGTAGCCACATATTCTCCTCAACC
Source organism: Warburgia ugandensis (assembly GCA_035236585.1). Taxonomy (NCBI): domain Eukaryota; kingdom Viridiplantae; phylum Streptophyta; class Magnoliopsida; order Canellales; family Canellaceae; genus Warburgia; species Warburgia ugandensis. The sequence continues at coordinate 45,850,899 of CP141130.1, forward strand.
TCCCATGTGTCCTCCTCATACAAATGATGCTACCACACAACCTCAATGAGGAGATCATCTTCATTTGTAAGGTCTTCTCCTTCCTATGAAGGATCTATACTAGTCGCTCATGAAATGTCAAATCTAGCTATAGGTTAGTTGATACCTAATTCAAGATATGAGTAGGGTATGGGACATATTTCTTCAACATATAAACATGGAATACATCACGCTCATCTACTAGTGGGGGGGGTGGGGGGGGATGCTAACAAATTCTCAACTCCATCAACCCTCTCAAGTATTTTGAATGATCCCACAAATCTCTGGCTCAGTTTACCTTTCATCCTAAATCTCAATGCAAAATTGTTTGGAGATACTTTTATAAGATGTTGTCTACAACCTAAAACTCCAAATCTCTCCTCCTTGAATCAGTATAGCTCTTTTTCCTACTATGTGTAGCTTTCAAATGCCTCTGAATCAACCACACCTTCTCTACACACTACATTATTAACTAAGATCTAACAAACTACCGCTCACCAACATCACTCTGGCAAGTCATTACATGAGACAGTCTACCATACAATGCCTCATACAAGGCCATACCAATGCTCAAGTGGTAACTGTGGTGTTAGATAAGCTTCCAACAGTAGATGTTTGTTCCAACAACCCTTCAAGTCCAGTGGGCAAGTTCTCAACCCTTCCTACACATTCTACCAAAAATGTGACGTAAACCTACTATCCCTATATGAAATAATGACTAATGGAACCTTGTGTAGGATGAATATCTCTTGGATATAGAACTTGGCAAGGCTCTCAAGGGACTATCTTTATCTAATAGGAAGGAAATGAGCTGACTTGGTAAGTCGATCCACTAAAACCCAAATAGCATTGTGCGGCTATAAGTCTTAGGAATGCCGCCACGAAATTCATTGTAACATGGTCCCACTTCAAAACCAGAAGCTTTAAAGTCTATAATACTTTGGAAGGCCTCCGATGCTTTGCCTTGACCCCCTGACAAGTAATACACTGCACCACACACTTGATGTAGCTTTAAAATTACTAGCAAGCACACAAATCAATGAAGTATTTTCATGCAAGCAAGGTCAATCCCTCACGGAATCCCATATATTTGTAATTGATTGGAGTCTATTTAGATCAATTAACTTTAGCCAAAGAGATAGAGATGTGATTAAACTACGAAATTAAAACAAACTAAGAAGGAAACTTGCATGCAATTAGAAATTAGAATTAAAAGAAACTTCCTAAAATTAAAGATAATAATTAAAATAGAAAATAAGGGGTTTAGATGGCTAGAATAATAATATAGAACTAAACTATGTAAAACAAAAAAGGAAAGTGATCTAGTACCATGTGCATGATCAATGGATTGTATGCATGGTTTCAAGGTGAAAAAGTAATTAACATTGATGAATCTAAATGGAACTATCATGTAAACTAACTAATGGATCTAATAACAACATGAAAATCTATATAGTTTCTTAAGGATTCAAGAAAATAAGTGATTTAGATGGCTAGAAAAAAGTACAAAGTTAAGGGGAGAAAATTTCTAGATTCAAACTACTTAAGAACATCAAACAAATCAAGCATAAGAGAGCAAATGAAACCATAACTTTTATGTGAGGAAATAAACCAGATATAAAATAATTTTATGAAAGAATCATTCCATAACAAGAAACATCACTGAATTTCATTAAATCATCTCCAAATTACACCCAAAACTGGACTCATAATGCATGTTCTATTGCTGGAAATTTTGGCTAATTCGTAAGTATAAATCCTATCTAAACAACGTCAACAATGCAATATAATTCTCATAATTTAAAATATGATGACATGTAAAGAAAATACAAATAGAAATTCAACAGAAAAGAAGGTTAAATGGGTGAATTAATTAATGGAAAATGGACCTAAACTAAAGTTGTTAACAAGGGGGGAAAAAAAAGAAGAAGTGAAATTCAAGAGGGGATTTCCAAGTTATAAGCCAAATATTCTCTTGTCTATAACTACCAAAGAATAATTAACTTAAATCTCGGTTGACTAACAAAGAAAAAGTAAAGAATTGAAGCAAGAATGGAGGGGGATTGAAGGCTGGGAAGTTGCATGTAATTTAAGGAACAAAAAAAGGAAGCCTTAAAGCATTGAAACTAAATCAAAACAAGTAAACTATTAACCTGAATTGGTGATAAAATAACCAAGAATTTAACTAGAAATCCAAATTAAGAAAAGCATTAAAGAATCTCCAAAGTCCAGCAGCAAATAACACCAAAAGAAGTTATGTTTCAAGGTGTCTTACCCACCTCTACTTGAAAAATTTGTATGAACCATTGGTTATACATATATGAGTGGGTTTCCAAGTTAGGAAAGGGTGAATCCATGAAAGATGTGCATTTAGAGTTAGGGTATTGAATGAGGAAGGTTTGGAGGAGGAAATTTGGTTGGAATGATGTCATAAAATGACATAAGAGAGATAGGAGGTGATGGGCTAGCTGGTTACTAATTTTGGAATGGTGAGAAGAGTGGGAAAATAGGAAAGAAAGTAAGGGAAAAAATCTAGAAGAAAACCTAAGGTTTTTAGGTGTTTGTATGAACTTAGATCTAGGTTTCCTGCTTAGAAAACCACTTGATTTTGGCAACTAAGCAAGGGGGATGTCCGCCACTTGGATAGTGGCTCCTTCCTTAACTTTAAAACATGGGACCTAAGGATGAATGGTGGATTAAGTATAGGAAATGGGTTGGGAAAGTGGATTTTTCTCTCTTGATGGGTTCCTTAATTCATGAGCATCTTACCTTTTACAATTATCTCCAAAAACCACTTAAAAATCACACCTTTAACATAGGATAGCTGCTTGAATTGATGCTCCAATTGTGTGGCTCCATGTGGCACATCTCCTTAGCTTGATGGCTCACTTTGTTGGCTCATTACTTAGTGGCTTATGTGGCTTCAATGCTTGACTTCAAGGCTTGAGTAGCTCATATGGCTTGTCACCCTTTTTCATGGCTTTAATAGCTAAGTGGCTTGAATGGCTCCTATGCAAAGGTGGTGTAAATGCATGTCTTGGGCATTTCTAATCACCTTTTGTTTCTCCAATTCCATCTTTACTCACCTTAAGATTATATTCAACCTTCATCACACCTTGTATTGATGTCATTTAGGCTTTAGCTTGCTTAGGTTTCCTAGTTAGATTAAGAAACCTCATAAATGGCCTCAATTCTTATCTCCATCAAGCTCGGCCTTTAGATTATCTTTTCAACACCTATAAAAGAATAAAATCCTTAATTAAATCTTAGAAATTTATGATCATTCATAGACTTACTCTGGATTGGTTTTTGAACCTACAAAATATTAAAATTTTGAATTATTAGGTCAAAAATGCATATGTTATAAAATTTTGGCCAAGAACCGTGATTTAACATTATAAGTTATAACACATGGGCTACTAAATGGGTACTTTTTATACAAAATTGAACACTTGTCACAACCCCACCTTACATTTTCTAGTCCCGAGAAAAACATGTGAAAATTTATGAAAACAAAATGATTGTCATTTTCATAGGTATTATGATTGCATTTAGCATATGCAACAAGCCCTTAAACTTCTAGGTTACTCCTAGTGAATGAGTAATGCCTCATGGGGTTTGTAATGAATATATCCTCAAAATTCCATAAGGCTAAGTGTCTTAATTTATCTTAGAGAATTCTCTTCCATTAGAATCATACTTGCTTAGAAACTCTATAAAGATGAATGAGAAATTCTACAAATTATCCACCTGCCAAAGCTGTTTATTCCAATTCCATCTTAGAGCGCATGTGTGTGTCCAGCTACATAAGCCATGACCTCTACATAGATATGCTTATTACTCCATTGGAAAGATATCTTGACTTCAAATTCTTGCTGGTATACTCTCAGAAATGAAGCTCTTAAAGAAAGGGATCAAACAAATTTCACTCACTATGTGATAAGTCCAATAATCTGATGTTTCACATAATATTTTAAAACACATAAGATAAAGGAATATGATCCCTCTGAATGGATGTCATTACCAAGACCATTAGAAATAGTTCACCTTAATCCCTTCCCATTTATATCCTCATCATGGCTGTGTTCCACCTAAGATCAATAGGTCTTTGGATAGGATGAAATTTAGGCTTAGGATAGGGTTTTGAAAAGAAGTACATAAGGATTCAAATTTTCAAATCTAAGTAGAGGTCTTCTATTGCTGTTGGACAACTTTTCTAATTTTGATTGTACATGAAGTGATTATCATTTCTATTTTTCCTTTCTCTTTTCTTCATAACTTTTTCTTTTCTCTATCTAATAATACTATTTTTCTTTCTTTTCTTTGAGGGAAAGGCTTTTTCTTTCTATGTACTCACTTTGATATTTTTCATTTCTTTGACTTTTGTCCTTTTTCTAATTTTTCTACCATCTCTACTCATTTTTGAAAGGTAGGTAACAAAAATTCTTACTAGGGATAAATTGGGTTTTGAAAAGAAAAAAGTCTTACCAAGAGGTTCAAAGGGTTTAAATAGTGGTATAATATACTAGATAGGATTTATATCTCTGGGCTAAAATAGTGATGGCCTATATCATTTCCTAGTTTTCTTGAAACCTATTTGAGTCAATAAGTATTCAAGAAAGAAAGTTAATGCTCCTTTTGATTCTTGGCATTTTGACCAAAAAAAGAACTCTGAGATCTTTGAAAGTAATGTCCATTGAAGAAAATATGGAATTATATATAACCCTTGAAAAATGATAGTCTTTCATATTCACTTGGGTATATAGGTCTCCACTGCTTTCCTCAAGATCTCTAAGTCATAACCATCTATCTATCTAGGCTTATGCACTGTGTGTAAATGTTTTCTGAGATTTAACTTTCATAAAATATTCTAGGACATGAATAAAATGTCAAATTAACCATATTCACTTCCATTAAGAACCTAAACTAGTGAAAATATTAATCTTCTAACAATCCAATTCTCATCACACAAAAAGAACTTTGACCTGAAACTTAAAAAAATTCAAAAAAAATCTAAGATATGAAGAAAACTAAATATCTCATGTATGTATATACCCCCCAACCTGAACTAAGCATTCTCCCCAGTGTTTTGAAATATAAGACACTAAATGATAAATGGGTAATGTAGAGCAATGAGACTCTAAAAGCCTTAGGTTGCCTCCCAATGAGTGTGAAGTTTAACGTCTTCAGCCAAACATATCCTATAACTAACCTAATTATCTTAACCTAGCAATGAAATGAAAAAAAAATTATGCCACTTCAAAATCTCACGGTAGTCTATATACATTCTCCACACTAAAATTTTTGGTGATTTAATATTAAAAGATAATAGACCACCACATTTTTGGATTTGGAGGGACCACATTAAAATTGTTGATTCCCATTTTTAAAATTTCACTATAGTTAATAAATATCTTCCACCTTAAAATATGAGGTTTTGGTAAATCCATATCATAAATGACCACTATGAAGTTTGTTGGGATATATTCAAATGAATGGTCCCCCTTTTCAACAAATTGATGGATAATAGGGTCAATAGCAATCTCCCTTATATTTTCCTAAAGTTGGGGTACAAGCTGACTTTGTACTTCTCTAAAAGGTTGTTCTTGATCTAATGGAGGTAGGGTGGGCTTAAATCCTTAGTGCCTTCTAATGTGTATCATGGAGTTGTATGATGTAGGGTCTGTACATCAATGGACATTTCTTCTTCATGTCCTTCAAACATATGTAAGGCTTTAGGAAGATTTATATTGTGATCTAGTGTAACATCTCTAATTTTTAAATCTTAATTTAAGTAAAGTTTGACTTATGTTAAATTGGGATGAAAAGAGAATATTGGAATTTCTAATTTTTAGAGTTATATAAGTAAATTTTTCATCATCATCAAGACCTTATCCCAATTAGGGGTCAACCACATGAATCTTATTCCTCCATTCCACTCTATTAAATACCATGGCTTCATTTAGTCCCAAAGTTTCTAAATATTTTCTCACCACTTCTATCCACATTCTTTTGGGCCTTCCCCTTGCCCTTTTAGAACCTTCTATTTGTATTGCCTCACTCCTTCTAACCGGTACCATTGTTGGTCTCCTTTGAACATGTCCAAACCATCTAAGTCTAATCTCCCTCATTTTGTTACCTATTGGTGCTACCCCTAAATTTTCCCTAATATTTTTATTTCTAATTCTATCCTTTCTTGTATTACCACTCATCCATCTCAACATCCTCATTTCTGTGATGCTCATCCTATGAGTATGATGTTCCTCAACTACCCAACACTTTGATCCATAGAGCATGCTCAGCCTTATAGCCATCCTATAGAATTTTTCCTTTAGTTTAAGTGGCACCCACCAATCACATAAAACACCTGATGCACATCTCCATTTGTTCCAACCCAATTGGATTCTCTGAGTAACCTCCGTCTCAATCTCTCCACTCTTATGGATCAATGATCTTAAGTATCTAATGCTTAGATTCTAATGCTTCTCTTCATAACTCTAGCTTTGTGTTTACACCCTCCCTTATCTCATCAAGTAAGACTATATCATCTGCAAATAGCATGCACCAGGGAATCTCCTCGTGCAGATGTTTTGTTAACTCATCCATAACCAATGTGAAAAGGTATGGGCTCAATGCCAATCCTTGGTGCAATCCTACAGTGACAAGGAAATCACCAGTCACGCTACTAGTGGTCTTAACATTTGTTACCACTCCCTCATACATATCTTTAATTATGTCAATATACCCCTAAGAAATCCCTTTATCACCCAACACCCTCCATATTAACTCTCTAGGGACTCTATTATAAGCTTTCTTTAAGTTGATAAAAACCATGTGGAGGTCTTTCCACCTCTCCCTATATTTCTCTACTAATTGTCTTAGTAAGAAAATAGCTTCCATTGTAATAACCCCAAATTTTTGTAATTGATTGAGAAAATCAATAAAGTTTGAGTTTCAGATATTTCGGGCTGAAATATTAGGGTTATTTAGAATATACTTTTTATAAAGTGTAATCAAATAATAAGACATGTAAAATTGAAATTAAACTTAGAAAACCCTTCAAAATGACTGTAAGCATGACAAATTCTAAATTCGGATGAAAAATCTTTAAGTTTCTTCATTTCTTGGACAAAAGGGTAAAATACTAATTTTACCCAAAAATCAAAATATGAGACATCAAAATTCAGAATGTACTGAGAAATATGAATCCAACGCCACTAAGTACACTCAAATCCAAGATCATGGGAATAAAACCCAAAATTTTATATATAAATGGCAAAACAGTGTTTTTACACCATGTGGGGCCCACAAGGGACCCAAAAACAAATCTTATGAGCAGCCCACATGAAGTCATGGGTCAACAAACACCAGTTGGTCTTGGGGAAGAAAAATGGAACATGGGGAAGGAAAAATGGAGCATGGGAGGCTTTCATGCCATTTAATAATAAAAAATTAAATATTATAATCATGAAAAATAGACCAAAATGCCTATAAATACAACCCCAAAAACCCTTTGAAAATGCTTATAAAATCTCCACAAAATTTTCTTCACTCTCCCTAAAAAATTAGACTTAGATCCCTCCCCAAAAACCCAAAATTTCCAAGAGATATCTCTCTTTTCAATTTCTTTTTCTTTATAGATTGGAACAAGAGACCTAAAATCAATTAGGCACTCTGTTCCAGATCTAATTTCATCAATTTCACCATCCAAAACTCCCCACCATATCTTATCTACAAAACCCCCAAAGAAATTTCAAGATCCAACGGTTCAAACAACGGGAATTTGCAAGAAAGGTGGATCTTAGGCCATATCTTCATCAACAAGGTATTCTTTTTAAATTGGGCATATAACCAAGGTTTTTTCTCTAATCAGGTAGGTGGGAATATTTCTATACATGTTTACTTATGTTTAATAAAAAAGTTATTTTACTGTAATTTATTTTGATGAAAAAAAAAAGTAATAATAGCACCTTCAATTCATGCCTATAGAGGGCTCCAATGGAAAATCTGACCTTACCAATCAATCCAAAAGGGTCCAAAACCTCTAGGGTACAATTTTCACTAAATTTCATGAATTTTTGGATCCTCAATTGAGAAGGGATTGATTGGACGGTCCAAACAGACTATCCGATCTCCCGATTAGACGGACGACGTGTGAACCGCCGCACGCGTGCCCGTGCAAGTGCATGCGATGATGTCCCGCGTGCGTCCGTGGATGCCCCGTGAGGACGCTTCTGCATTTCATCACAACGGACGGCCTGACAAACTGAGTACGTTCTACCGAGCTCATTCCTCCCGACTAATCTGGGCCGTCCGTTCCTTGGGCCCAGATCAAATCCAGGCCCTAGGAAGGATTGTGAACTTCCAGATCACATTCTGGAGTCATCTAAACTCCAAATTAAGATCGAAAAGAAGCTATGGAAAGCTTGAAACATATATTTTCTGATGAAATGATAAAATAGACATAATATTCAGTAAAACGTTTTGTATTAAAGAAACAAGTTTTCAATTACCTAGATCTTCAAGATCTGAGATGATCAGATCTTGAAAATATGTTTTACAAATGATATACTATTGAAATAAAGTGATATCTATGGTTTATTTGGACATATCTAAGATATATTAAGGGATCTAGCCATTATGGTAGAAAAACCCTAAAAATACAAAGGGACCCACTTGATCAATGAGATCAAGTGTGATCAGATCCTTGGGATGGATAAAATGAATGTTGATATAATGAAATCCAAAAAATCATGGATGGATTATGACAAAAAATGGATCAATATGATCTTTGGACCTTAATAAAGAAAATCCTCTAAATATAACTAATACCCTTAATCAAAGGAAAAGATCTAAGATCAAATGGTTGGATCATAAGTAAAGGTTTCTAAAAATGTTAATGTAATTAATTTCATTTTATATAATAGCATTTTAAATATGATTATGTTATAAAGCATGCTAGTATAACATTTAGACTTTAGCATGATATGTGATTTCATTGTTATCATAAGGTGCTAGATTTAATTATCTTAGGGGCACTTTAGTATGATTTCATGCCATTCTAACTTAGGACCATGCTAGAATTTCATATAAGTTTATACTACAGTATGAGATTATACCTTAAGTTCATGTTAGTTTAAATTGAGTTATTAAGGTATATTAGTTGGAAATCATGTTAGAGTAATTTTAAGCACCTTGTCTCATTATCATTAAGTGTTTAATTATGTAGTTTTATGCTTTGAATTTATAATTCATTTATGGTTAAATGTTATTAGTAGATCTACTTGTTATGAGATAAAGAGCATAAAACATCAAAAATATAATCGAATGAGAAAGTAGAGTTTCATGACACATATAAGAATGGAGTACTTTGGACTTAATTAGTAAGGGCTATAGTTAGTAGGACAATATAAGGATTATCAAATCCTTTGCCCAAACTAGGAGAAGAATAATAAACCCCATGAATGACATTATAAATATTCATGAACTTAATTAAAATCCATTAGAAAGAGTACGTAGGGTAAACATGCTTATAGGAACCTTATGAAAGATTGAGCAATGGTCATTCTAGTGAATGATGAACATAGTGGTTAAGGGGGTTATCTAATAGAGCCTCGCTCTTCCCCTACCTTCCATTGATGTTTGTGAGGTCTAAATGCCTCCTTACATGAGGATTGAAGTAACCACTTTGTGTTCACCCATTCAGCTAGTAAGCCTTAGCCAATTGGAAATAAGAGGAGCAGTCTAGATTTAAGCTTGAATAAGTTACCTTCGACCAGCACATTAACTGGTTGAATAATAATAATAAGAGCATAAAAGGTTAGTAAATTACCTAACTCTAATAAAAACAGTAAGTAAGATAAGGATGATCAAACAAGATCCATTAGATCTTGGATGATCAAGAACAATAAGAATAAGAATATTATATTGTACTTAGTATGCATGTTTATTAGTATGCTTGTTATAGTTCATTAGATTAGATAATCCAAACCCTTGATCAAAGATGATTCAAGGAAGAAAACCAAGATCATCCTTCATAGGGATGATCCAATAATTGAACTTAGATCAAAGAAGAACTAGATGATAGAAGATCTAGGACCTTGATCTTTATCAACATGTGGAGATTGTAAATCAATGGATCTATGAAAGATCAAGATCAAGGAGATGGACACACAACGACTTAGAGATAGAAAAATACTTAGATATGAATGATCTAAAGATCATTCTAAACATTAGATCTAGTGATCAATAGGATTGTTCATAATTTATATATTGACAATACATATGGATGTACAGATCATATACATCAGTCAGGATCATGGATGATTTGGGAAAAGAGATCACTCCTTAAAGGTAGGAGGATTTGATGAATGCATTTACATGAGATATACATGATTGTACTCATGAGCTTATGTTGACAAGAGTAATGTTAATACTTGTATTAAATCTCTTGAAAACCTTATCATCCAACCAAACACATATAAGATGGTTAAGGACTAAACTATAAGTGAATAGGGAACTAGAAAATATTTCAGCCCTAAGTAAACAGACATATGGTCTGATATATATAAAATCTATTTTACATACAAGGTTGGAGGCTTGTGAGTTTATTTTAATAAGTATAAGCCTAGGGGAATGCTATTGCTAGAGGAGTTATGAGGGTTTGGCCACCTGCTCCTTGAAATTTGATGATATGATGATACCTTGCCCAAAGAGAGGCTAAAAGTCGGGTGGTGGCAATTATGGGAAGGTCACCACTGTGAAAGTCTTGCCCCCCCATACGAGCAGTGACATAATATTTTCCACTATGGTATCAGTGGTGAACAGGGCAGTTATCTGAGCGCGCTAGTACAGATCAGACTGTAGCATGGCAACCTTTTTTATTACTTTGCACTATGATGCATATGGGAATAGGCATAGTGAAATGCCTTAAGTTGTAGCATAATGAAATGCTAGGTAATTGTATATTACAAATATTTCGCAAGAAAAGAAATTCCGAATATAAGATTAGTTGTAATACTAAATTCTCATAATGAAGAGAATTAATCAGCTTAGTTAGGAATGATATTCGACTACTTTCATAAATTTAACTGGTTTACTCATGAAGAGTATGTATGTATATAGATATACATAAATTACAAAGTAAAGAGTAGAGGCATGAATATGTTGAGGGATAATGGGATTATGAAGTATTGGAATTACATTGTCAATTATTATGCTTCTTGAATTCCCTACTAAGCATTGCTTGCTGAGATATTGTAAATGTTGCAATATCTCAGATACAGGGAAGGAGAGTTAGGAGCTGAAGACGATAGAAGACTTGAAGAGAATAATCTTCAAGGTATACCCTTGAAGAAATGTATTTTTCTTTGTTGAGAGTTTTATTGTATGGTGAGCTTAAGTTTTTTATTATGTAATTTGGACAAGTATTGTAATATATTTGGCTGTACTGTGAACCACTGGATGGATCCTGGAATTTAATAAAGTATATTCCTTCAATGGAATTTTATTTTGTACACAAATTGTACTTATGTTATGTATGAAGTGGTGACTTGGGTTTTCAAAACAAGTTCTAAAGAAAAGACTTTCTACTACTTTGTTTTGCGAAAAAATTTTACACTCTTAAGGGCCCTACCTTTCAAAATACATTACAAAACATGTTACAAAAACCCGGGTCGTCACATCCATGGTAGACCTCCCAAGCATGAAACCAAACTAATTCTCCAATACACTTGTTTCATGTCATAGCCTCTTCTCAATCACTCTTTCAAAAAGTTTCATAGTGTGGCTCATAAGTTTGATCCCTTGATATTTAGTGCAGCTCTGTATGTCTCCTTTATTCTTATAAATTAGTACAATAGAGCTTTTCCTCCACTCATCAGGCATTTTCTTTGATTTTATAATCATGTTAAACGACTTGGTCAACCAAACTACCCCAATATCTCCCATATGCTTCCAAACCTCTATTGGGATACCATCAGGCCCCATGGCCTTTCCTGATTTCATCTTTTCAAGTCATCTTTTACTTCAGGTACTCTAATCCTACATTCATATCTATAATATCCAATTTTATTTAGATTTATAGTATTTTCAATCCCTATATTCTCAGAGCCATTTTCATTTAACAATTTTTGAAAGTATGTTTTCCACCTTTGTTTGATCTCTTCATCTTTGACTAATACCCTTTGATCATCGCTTCTAATGCACCAAACATGATCTAAGTGCTTACCCTTCTGTTCTCTTACTTTTGCAAGTTTAAACACATCTTTCTGACCTTCTCTTATTCCTAGTCTATTATAGAGCTCATCATATGCTTTAAGTTTAGCCTCACTTACTATTCTCTTAGCAACCTTTTTAGCATTCTTATATTGTTTATAGTTTTCATTATTTCTAGTCTTTTGCCATACTTTAAAACGCATCCGTTTTTCTTGAATAACTTTTTGTACTGTTTCATTCCACCGCCATATTTCCTTTACTAATTGCCTTTTACCTTTAGATACTCCTAAGACATCTTTTCCCACTTTCTTAATGGACTCAATAATATTAATCCACATGGTATTTACTTCTGTTTCATAGTTCCAAATTCCTTCTACCATCAACTTATGTGTGAATGAGGTTATTTTCTCTCCTTTTAAGTTCCACCACTTAATTTTTGGATACCTATTAAGTTCATTTCCTTTCTTCCATATTTTCATATGGATATCCATAACCATTAACCTATGGTGTGAGGTTAAACTCACACCGGGTATCACCTTACAATGCTTACATATAGATCCTTCATTATTCCTAAGTAGAAAAAAGTCTATTTGGCTTTTATGAAGTCCACTTTTAAAGGTTATTAAGTGTTCATCCCTCTTCTTAAAGAGTCTATTTGCAATGGACAGGTTATATGACAAAGAAAAATCGAGGATATTCTCCCCTATCTCATTTCGTTCACCTATACAATACCCTCAGTGTATTCTATCATATCCTTCCTTATCTTCTCCTACATGGCCATTTAAGTCTGCTCATATAAATATCCCCTTAGTGCTGGGAATTTCTTGCATGACCCCCTCCATATCTTCCCAAAACTGTTTCTTGATTATATCTTGCAACCCTACTTATTGTGCGTATGTAATTATAATATTTATAATCTGCTCTCTTAGAATAAGTTTTATTATTATAATTCTATCACTAATTCTTTTAACATCTACAACTTTATCCTTTAATTCCTTATCCACTGTTATTCCTACACCATTTCTGTTATTTTCCTTTCCTACATACCATAATTTATACCCATCTATTTCTCTAGCTTTAGCCCTTTTCCATTTGGTTTCTTGGATACAAGCGATGTTGACTCTTCTACGTTTCATCGCATCTACTAACTCCAAACTCTTACCTATCAATGTCCCTATATTCCATGTGGCAATACGAATCTTATGTTCTGTTGATACCCTATTTACTATTGCCTTTCTCGACCTCCATGGCATGAACCCATATCCACTTTTCATTGCACCTAGGTTTTGATGCAGAGCGTCGCTTCCAAGGGGATGCTATAGTAGCCCTTGCCTTTTTTTCACTACACCTGGGATCTGATGTAAAGCGTCGCTTTTGGGAGAACGCCCTAGCAACCCTTGCCTATTTTTCACCACACCCAGGATCCGATGTAGCGCATCGCTTATGGGGAACACCCTAGCTTGAGAGAATGTCAGTTTTCGATTTATGTCATATTTGGGTTGCCATAGTTTTATAAAGCTGAAGATGATTTTCATTTCTTCCTTACAAACTAATATACAAATGCATATTCATTTGCAAGCAAAAGAGAAATAACAAAATCATCTTCAGCTTCACCCTTGTCGGCTAGCTACCAAACACAAGGGTGGCCATATTTTAAGAAGCTGGAGATGATTTTCGTTTCTTCCTCACAAACTAATATACAAATGCATATTAATTTGTAAGAAAGAAATAACAAAATCATCTTCAACTTCTCCCTTGTCGGCTGGCACCTGATGCAAGACCCTCCTCCTTTTTCATCCAAGCTTGGGATCGACACTGGCAGAGTTTATAAGTAAATTTTTTATAGATATTAAATCAAGTGAAGTGACCTTTATATTTGGATTGTACTCCAAAAGACGATTCAAATGACACTAGGTTTGCTAAATTAGGAGTTCGAATGAATAAGTTGTGATTTTTCTCATGAAGGGTAAATTGGTAACTTCACTAGTGGGCCTCACTTTCAAAAATATGAGTTTGATAGTCAAGAGACATTGGAATTCCATATATTGGTGGTATGTACTCTTTTTAATTGAAATCATGATGTTTAATATAATGAGAACATCATCATTATAATCAACATAAATTAATTAAAAGAAATAAATTAAAATAACTAAAGGAGGGGCCGGATTTGATACTAGCACCCCCTCACTTAAAAGAAAATAGAAACAGATGTTAGGTTTGTTTTCCTAAACCCAACGAAGTAAGCAATCGATGGAGAGAAGGGAGAAGAAGAAAGAAGGAGAAAGGAGGGGAAGAGAGAGAGTGAGGTCATCATCATCTCACTCCCTACCCATTAATGCAGTGACTATGAAAAGGAAGAAGAAAATGGTGGGCGTTGGAGGTGCATTCAAACAAAGAACATAATGGCGAGGATCAAAGATCCTAGCCATTCATCGCCTCCACCATCATCTGACGAGAAAAAACCCTCAGTAGAGTGTTGAGAGGCAAGTATTGATGTGGCAATGGAGGCAAACATACTAGACGCATCTGTAATTGGCGGACGACGAAAATCTACATCCAATTGTCTTCTCTGGCGAATGGTTTGAGTGAAAATTGATGTGGAGGTAGGTTTCTGCAAACCCACCTTCGTTTTAGCCTTGATTTTTTGTAGATGCATATTGATCTAGGAATCGAGATGGAATAGAGGATGTTTTTTTTTTTTTTTTATCTCACCGGTAATTGGAGATTGATCAGAACTCTGGTAACACCGTTAACTTCTAATCATCAATTTGATATTGTAAGTGGTCCATTCAACTACTACACACCTTTAAATTGGCTAAATCCAATCATTTACAGTGTACCCTAGCCATCAAATCATCTGTAGAAGGTAGATCTGACTACTCTTAATGAGTTTTGGTCATCTGATCATCTTTAGAAGATAGATTTGAACCCTAATTCAAGGTAAAACATCAACTTGAGGATGATTTTTTTCACCAATTGTGATGATCACCGATTGATCAAAGTTGCAGTTACTCCATTAACACTCTGATCATTGATTTATACCTCATAAAGATCCAATATTTATTATTTGGGCATTGAATTCTTAAAATTAGGATCAAAGGTTTATAATTCTAGAATATTATGATAATACAAGGTTGATCAGAGCCCCAATCAATTGATTAGAGCTCCGATCAACTATTGGATCCTTGAGATCTCTTCTAATTAGAATAGTCTTGATCAACTAGGTAAATTACAAGGAATTCTTGATCCAATGTTGAAAATTGATTAATTAGACTTGAATGGAATGAATTGAACGAGAAACATGACCTGGAATGATAAATAGATCCAATGATCTTAACTGTCCGATCAGTTACTGCTAGGGTTCAGATAGGGCAACGATCAGACATTGCCATTGTGTTCTTTAAACTTTGAATTGTCAAAAACTAAATAAAAGATCAAATCGGGATGTTAATCACATAAATGTGAACAACAAAAATGAAGTTAATGGTTAGAATCACACTCATATACAGAGAATTGACAGTCTGGTTTTGTTTATGTGGAAGTAAATAGAACTTGATCATCAAGTTTTGATTTGAATGTTATTTAAAGGATATTAGTTTATGTAATTTAAGAAGGTTTGGCCATTAAAGCATTGATCTATACATTACATGGAAGATCAAATAAGGATTTGGTCATATCTCCCATGTATAACTTAGGAACAATAATGGTAAAACATCAGAATATGCAAATATGACCTTTAGATGATAAACTAATTAAAATGATTAACCATGGATCAATGAGAGATCCTAAGTCTAACAGTTTTATGACTTTGAGATGGTCTAAACTATTAGACCATGAGATGAGTAAAAATCTAAGTTATGGACTTAAAATAGCATGAAAGTTAGAACTGATGTTGCAAACATCAACATTATGTGCACCATCGATTAACGTGTAGCTGATTGACGATGGAAAGAGGATCGTAAAAGCTATGGAGAAAGGACAAACTGTCATAAGAGGTAGGTAATCTAATACTACCATGTTTTAAATGATCTTCAAAATGGAAAATGGTTTGAGAAGTATTTGTAGTTTAGAATGGTTTGAATTATTATACCAATGATATGATACATAAATATGTTAAGAGAGTATATATGATTTTCTTATAGATTCATGACCTATCTTCTGTTTCTTATATGGTATTCCTACAAGTGAGGCATGTAAATTGATATCTTGTATTAAATTCATGTTGCATACCTAATTTTGAAAGAATCATGAATTATTTTATTCAATGTATTCAAATATTTACTTTACTTGTGAGATAGGAGAAGATTACAATTTGTATATGCATGAATTCCATATTTTACAAGAGAAGATTGTGATTTGTATATGCATGAATTGGTCCACCTACATGTGTTGCAAAGGGACCATAGGTTAGTCTGCCTACATGTGTTGCAAAAGGACCATAGGTTAGTCTGCCTACATGTGCTGCAAAGACACCCCAGGTTAGTCCACCTGCATGTGTTGTAAAGGGACCTCAGGTTAGTTTGCTACATGTGTTACGAAGGGACACTTGGTTATTTACCCTACAAGGTTAGTCCGCTTGCATGTGTTGTAAAGTGACACTAAGTGAATTGCCCTATGTGGTTAGTCAGCCTGCATGTGTTGCAAAAGGACCATAGGTTAATCCACTTGCACGTGTTGCAAAGGGACATTTGGTGATTTGCCTATGTGGTTAGTCTACCTGCATGTATTGCAAAAGGACATATGGTTAGGCCGCCTGCATGTGTTGCAAAGGGACAACACTTAGTGATTTTCCCTATATGGCTTGTCTACCTGACATGTGTTGTCAAAAGACAATTTGTGTTATTTGTTTTACTATAAATGATTTTTCTTTACTTGATGAGCTGGTTATTTGAAAACACAATACATTTAGTGGTTTGAAATGGCCGACATGTAGTTTATCTAATTTCTACTTTAAAATTTAAATTAATGATATGTTACTTGATTGTCAAGTATGATACGGATTTTGTGGATGATATACTTACGTATATATACATGCATGTGTATACTTATGCTGAATTCCACGTGATGGTTTGTGGCCAAGTGATTTTAGTATTTAGAAAAATCATTCTTCAATTCATTATATGTGCATGCTGTGATTTTAGTTTTCTAGTATTAGATTATCTACTAAGTATGTCATATACTCTAAGATTTCAAGAAGACCACTTGAAGATTTCAAGAAGATAAAAAGCAAGGTACTCTAGAGTTTCTTTGAGAAATTCAAGTTATGTTGACTATAGGCAATATTTTGATCTTATATGTGATTTAAATTGTAATTGGGCTATGATTGATAAGTCTTGGGTATTTTTCATGTCAAATGTTATTTAAAAAAGAGACGGAGTCTCCAATTTTGTTTAGAATTTAAAATAATGTTTATCAGGCACTTTGCAATGACATGCGTTAAATGCCTTATGTTTAAAAAATAGAGGAAACTGTGCTAGATTTTCAGTAGAAATGAGCACTCATTTCACCAATGATCCTTTTGAGAAAAGAAAAATGACACTCGTAGTTTTTCAAAGTGAAATTCAATTAGAAAGATTCTTCCACTATTATTTTGTTTTCAAAAATGTTTTGAATAAGAGATTAATCTAACTATGTAAATGTCTTTTGTATTTAAAACGTTTTATAAAAACTGAGGTTGTTACAATTGGTTTCAAGGCCCAAATTCATGTCATTCACAGCCAATTACAATTGAAAAATCATGAATAATCAATATTGTTAAGAGAAATTTATGTTCTAGTGTATGTAATTAGAGAAAATACTTAAATACTATTAGTACAATTTAAAAGTAGACGTGACATTGAAAATATAGATAACAAGAGCATAAGTACTCAGTTAGAGTTGTGTACATGTGAAATTGCATAAATGCCCCATAAGAGGAGTAAGCATATGAGCTCTAGGAGCAAGAAAAATCCTAACAACTTCCTTGATCAAGGAGCTTCATCAATTGAAACAATGTAGAAATTCATACAGCACATAGGCCAATTTTTACAGAATCAACCACAAATAGAAATAACAACTAGAACAGTTATATCTAATAAAGATAATGAAAGACCGGAAGCTCAATTAGAAAGATTCAAGTAGCTAACCCCATCATTCTTTGAAGAGGATGAATCCTATTCAGTAGGGAAATTGATTTATGAAGCAGAGAAGGTAATGAAAGCAATGAAAATTTCAAAGAATAGAAAAGTAGTAATGGCTACCTTTATCTTGATTAAAGAAGTAGCCTTGTGGTGGAAAATAGCCGAACGAGTAAATTTTGAAAGAAAATATGTCATTTCTTAGGAAGAATTTGAAGCTGTCTTCTATGAAAAGTATTTTCCAAGACATGTGTGAAAAGAAAAGGAGAGAAAATTCATGAATTTGGAGTAAGGAAATTCTATGGGAACACAATATGAGAACAAATTCATTTATATTTGTAGATTTACACCCACAGTATGTACCATAGACGCCAAGGTTGCAGAGAAATTTGTTGAAAGGATTAAACCCTATTTTGAGAAATAGAGTCATAGGTTTTCAGCCTAATACTATGGCAAAGGCAGTAGAGTTGACATTTAATTTTGAGAAGGATTATCAGAAGACATTGGAGGACCTACAGAAATGAAAAAAGGATACCAGCACAAGTGGGCATTCCAATAGAGGAAAATGACTAGTACAGTCCTCAAGACCCCATCCTCCACAGGAGTGGCAATTTGACAGCAAGAATAAATTAATAGTACATAAAACATGTCCACGATGCAAGAACCATCATCCAAGCAAACACTGTAGTAGCATCAAGTGCTACATTTGTAGAGAGATGGGACATATTGCCATACACTATCCAAAGAAAGAGGAAGAAGAAGACCTCAAAAGGATCAGATCATTGAAAGCCAAGGTCATGTACTTGATAGCACCTCAAGGGAAACATGAGCATCAAATACAGAGATAGAAGGTACACTTCAGATACATAGGACATACCTATTAAGATATCATTTGATACTAGTTCCACACTTTCCTCCATATCATATGAGCTTGCTTAAGGTGTAGATAGTATATGTGTAATTTAGTATCCTGTAGAGAATTCTAACATGGTTAGGTGAACCAAATTACATATAAAAATTTATAACAAGTTTTAGTTATGATTGGAGAGACGAATAGAGGCCAACTCAATCTTTTTGAAACATTTTGGAGACTTCTTATTATTTTAGGAATGGATTAGTTAATTATACAGTTAATGATCACAATGAGGATACAAGAGTTACTATCAATGATATAGAGAAGTAATGGTGTATTTTTTATTAAGTTAAGACTTCAACAAGAATGCATGTTATCTTTGTTGTGAAGACGAATAAATGCCTTATGAGGAATGTGAGAGTGTATTTACTTAAGTGGAAATTTCACAGTCTATAGAAATTCCTTAAGAAAGGGATCAGTAATTATACATATACAATGGTGTTCCTAATAAGCAGAAGCCACTATAGGAAATGGAGTTACAAGTCACAGAAAACTAATCATTAGAAATCTATATGTGAAAAGCTTTCATCATTGAAATAAAGAGATGATAAGTTATAGTATTGTACTTAATTTATCAGTGTTGGAATTCCTTGATGTAAAGTGAGATGAGATATGATAGGATGAATATAACTATGAGTTAACTACTTTTAGGAATTTTATTAGCAAGGAAAAGTTTATTCGAAAGGTGTAAAGTAAGTTTTACTACCAATGATTGAGGGATGATTGTTGTGATCTGACCATAAAGATTGGAGACATCATTGAATTGACTAAAATTACATAAAAATGTTGATGGGTTAGTAAATAAAGGTCGAGAATTAGAGTGTGCAACAAAATCTATTCTTTATTTCTTAAAGCAAATAGAAAGTTATGCTAATAAGCAGAACAAATGCTTAGGGTTTGAAATTTGAAAACATATGAATGTTAAGGAATTATGAAAACTTATATTTAAGATGAGATGACAATCCATTTAGAGTTGTTGGAAAGATAACATGAAAAGAATTACTAGGAGAAAATTCCTTTAAGGGATATAACATCCCTAATTTTTATGGACATCAAATCAAGTGAAGAGACTGTTATATTTGGATTGTACTCCAAAAGAGGATTCCAATGACACTAAGTTTGCTAAAATCAAAGTTCGAACAAATAAGTTGTGATTTTTCTCATGAAGGTTAATTTGGTAATTTTATTAGTGGGCCCCACTTTTAAAAATCTGATCCTAAAATTTTCTAAAAATAAAACATTTTAAACTAAACCAAGAAACATTCTAAAGATAAATTATGATGCAAATAACTAAACAAGTAATGCTAAACTATAATGAAACATGAGAATAATAAACCACTTAAAGACAAATCACCCAATCACCATGTGCATGACGCATGGAGTTGTGCACATGGTTCATGAGTAAGAAAATGCCTGAAATGTGTGGAATAAAAGTTTGCTAGCATGGGATTTAACCAAAATAGTAACTAAACTATCTAAAAGCTAAAGTGGTTCTTCTGAAAGCAAGTAAATATAGTGTATGGATTGCTTGAAATTATGTATGACTCATGTAAAGTAAAATTCCAAAAGTAAGATACTCATGAAACTTAAATCAAACAAGGCATGAAATGACATGGTGCATGTGATTCAAGACATGAAACATGATCATAAAACCAAAATTTTAATAAACTTCAAGCATGCCAATATCCAAGAGAAATTTATGTGAATCATAAACTTTATTGGATGGAATTTGGTACATGAATTATGCACATGTACATAGATGAACATTGAGCATAAGTTAAGCTTATCACTACTTGTAAATACCTACATCCACTAAGAGATGTGAACTAGAAGCAGTGGAGTTCAAGACTAGTGAAAGGTCTATGGGATTTGTAGCCCCTTTACAAATATCCATCCTAAGCAGGCAAATACTTTTCATGCATCCTTTATCTATTTTCCTTGAGGTTAGTTTGTCACAAATGTTAGATATTGTATGTTTATGTGAACGGATAGAGACAGAGTCTCCTTTAATTATTTTTTTACTTAAACTATGTTTATTAGGGACATCGATTTGGTTTCTTTAAATGAATCACATAGAATTTTTTATGCCATTGTTCTAATATCATTGAGTGTTTCTTTGTAGTGATGATGGAATGAGAAAAACATCAAACTAAAGATTACGGCTGCATTGAAGAGCATGAACAAGAGGCCAATATGAGCACTACTGCAAAAAGAAAGGGTAGAGGGTGAACAACAATGGAAAAGATTATCAAGAGAAAGTTGAATGGAATTAAAGAAATTATCCAATACAATAGTAGAGGGTAGGAGATTGGTAAGAGTGCACTTGCTTATAGTAGTTTCCTATCACATTTGAAGATTGGAGGCATGTGTCATCCTCGACAAAAGATTCAATATGGGAAATGGTGAAGTTATGTAAACATTAAGTATATGTATTGTTTACATTATAAATTTCCTTATTTTTCAAATATAGTAATTTTATGTGTTCAATTTGTAGTCTGCCTTTGACGTGCTGGATGACAAGAAGATGCGTGCTTTGTAAGGGACTGGTGAGCAATGGAGAAAATGGAAGAATTACCTTGTTCACAATTACATAGCTCCAAATGTCAACGATCCATCAAGGCTGTACATGGTGCCTTCCATTTATTTTGACATCATTGACCAAGAGGCTTAGAATGCATTTGTGCAAAACTACACTTTTCTTGAGTTTGAGGTATGTGTAGAAATGATGCTTCATTCTTTTAATTACATGTAACATTCAATTATTGCATTTGAACACGCATGTAACAATGTGCAAGCATAGAGTGCAAGGAGAAGAAAGGTGCACGAAACAAATATGCAACACCACCTATTTAAGATGGGCTATGCTCATTTAAAAGAGCACCAAGTAAGCATCTGTGACAATTTATCCCATTTAATTTAATGCTGCTATAGTTATATCCATGTTCTCTAACTATACTGCCTTTGCTTAATGGCAAAAAAAAGCTAGGTCTATGGAACCCATTGATCGCTCCATCCTCTGGAAGATGGCACATTCGGAGGGTCGTACTAGCAATAAGTTTGTAGACAAAACTACTGCGCAAATTGTATCGTGTATAGTAAGTGGTTCTACTTGTCTACAAATTTTTTACAATTAATTAGATCAAATGAACATGTCTTTCTAATTAAATTTTGTAGGACATTCTTACCCAAGAAAGAGCTACTACAGGAACTTTAAGCAGCACTTTTTCCAAGGACAACATCCTATATAGGGCTATGGGAAATAAGAAGGACCACCCCAATTGAGTTAGGGGCATGGGTCGCAGTGTTGATCGTTCTAAATTCTTTGGTAGAGGATGTATACCTAAAGTTCAAGATGATGAGAAAATAAAATCTAATATATTTTGTCAGATGCATCAGGGAGGTTTGATGATTGCTACTCCACCACCTACTCACAATACTTGTAGCCCCACTATACCTCCATCACATGCAAACTGCAATTCCCCAACTGAAGAAGATAATGGACGACGTTTGCCTCCCCTCAAATTAGTTGTTGTCATTTTCCTCAACTACTATAGATATTTCCTCATTGAATCTTATGTTAGATTGAAAATCTTTAAAATATCTTGAAATTTCTAAGCACATATTTCTCCAAAATCTAGATTCATTCCTCATTCATAATCATCTCATTTGTCCAAAATTTATACTTAAGTTTTGTTGCCTATATTTGTTTATAGGTCTTCATTTCTCATGTTCATTTCACCATTCCTTCAAAATGTATTTTTCCTCATTATATTCCATAATTCTTTCAATATCTCTAAATCTACCATATAAATAGAATCAATATTCCCTGAATTCATCATATTAATATCCATATTCATTTATAAGTCTTCACTTTCCATTTTATCATTAATGAAAAATACACTTCTCTTTACTATTGTCCATAATTATTTCCATATTTCTATTCTATCATATAGTTGAATCAATGTTCCTATAAATTTATCTCCTTATCTATCTTTATTAAGACTCTTTTCTCATTCACCAATTTTGAAAATATTTACCCATCTCTTAAATTCTTCTCAAGTAAGATCATCTCTATTTTGATGATTAAATCCTTCAACTAATTGTAATAATACTATATATATGTAGCAATTGTAACCCTTACATTTATATTTATTATTTATTATCATTGATTTCAAATTTTGTAATAATTTTAAGGTTTTTAACTTTAGTATCTATTTCACCTTTCCTATAAGGGTTGGATTTTATCTTTCTTCTTCCTTTTCATCCTATTTTTCCAATTTATCATCTCTTTCTCTTAATCTCCATTATTTCACCTAATAATAGTTATATTAATGTATTTTATTTCTACGAGTATCTTTACTTAAGATTTTAGGTTATACCTGAATATCATACATTACATCTTCCTCTATTCTAAGGTTTTCCTTACTTGTTTCTAAACTTATTATTCCCTATATTGATATCATTAACTTACTAAGTAGTACTCCTAGTTATTTCACTAAGTATTATTTACTTATACTGCACTAGTACTTCATGAGTTAATTAAATTAACTCCTCATCTAATGAGTTAATCACATAACTCTTCATATACTCATTCTTAACTAATAAGTTAATCACATAATTCATTCTCATAAAATACTATCTTACTTCATATTCACTCACTATTTCTCATCCTCTAATTGGATTGTTATCTTCATATTGAGCATAAGGGTACTGTATTGTGATTGGATGAATGGCTTTGATACCAACTGCAACAACTCGGGTTTTTGTAACACATTTTGTAATACATTTTTCAAATGCAGGGCCCTTAGTAGTAAAAAAATTTTGCAAAAAAATAGTAGAATTTCTTTTCTTTAGAACTTGTTTTGAAAAACCCAAGTCATCAATTCATACATAACATAAGTAGAATTTTTTGCAAGATAAAATTCGATTGAAGGAATATACTTTTATTAAATTCCAGAATCCATCCAGTGGTTCACAATATGTCTTAGGTATCATTACAGTACTTGTCCAAATTACATAATCCAAATTTCATGTCTCACCATACAATAAAAACTCTCAATACAATACAACACGCTCAAATAAAAATACATTTCTTCAAGGGGTATACGCTAATTGATTATTCTCCCAAGTCTTCTTTAGTGTTGAGCTCCTAACTCTCCTTCTCTGTATCTGAGATATTGTAAACATTGAAACATTTACAATATCTCAGCAAGCTATGCTTAGTAGGGGATTCCAGAAGCATAATAATTTGACAGTATAATCCTAATACTTCATAATGCCATTATTCATACTCATGGAGCAATCTCTTTACTTTGTCATATATGTACATCCTTATATATATGATATACTATGTATAGATATATACATACGGTCAAAACCATGAAAAATAGTTAATATCTCAAAACATAATCATACCCAACTTATGCTAAATTGATAAATCATCTAGACTCTGATGGAAATACTCCCTCATTTGAGTAGTATTAGTAATCTACAATTACCTGGATAACTACCCAATAATCCACCTATACCATCCTTGGTGGAAATCACAATATCCATGTCTGTATGGGGAGGACAATGGTTGTCACAGTGGCAGCCTTCCCATAATTACCCCACCTGACTTTTGACCTCATTTAGACTTGGTATCCATATAATAACAAGTTTTGGAGAGCGGGTGGCTAAACCCTACAATTCTCCTAGGATAGCATCCCTAGGCCTATGCATGTTTAAAACAAAACCACAAGCCTCCATGCTTGCATGTAAAGTAATTCTCATACATATCAGACAATCTATTTGTTTATGTAGGGCTTAAATATCTTCTAGTTCCATATTCCCTTAAAGTCTATTCCTCAATTCTAACTTAACCATTTCATATGTGTTTGGTTGGATCATAAGGGTCTTAGGGGATTTAATATAAGTATTAATATTATACTTGTCAACGTTTCTAGACATAAGATCATGTAATCAACATGCACATCCCATGCAAATGCATTCATAAAATCCTCTTACCTTCAAGTAGTGATTCATCTCTTTAGACCTTCCATGATCCTAACTTACGTATGTAATTTGTAAATCCATACATACTGTCAATATTTATGCAATTTGAATAATCATATCTATAGTCTTTGTGTAATCTTGTCCTTTGATATAAAGGATTTAAATCTTGTGTCCTATCATGATCTATTTCCCTCAGATAGTATTGATTAATAGATCTAATGATTAGAATGATCTTCTAATCATTTAGATCTAAGTATTTTCTATTCCAAGTCCTTATGTATTCCTTTCTTTGATCATAATCTTTCATAGATCCTTTGATCAACAATTTATACTTGTTGATAAAGATCAAGGGCTTAGATCTTTCTATCATCTAGTTCTTCTTTGATCTAAGTTCAATTGTTTGATCATCCCTAAGGAGGATGATCTTAGTTCTCTTCCTTGAATCATATTTGATCAAGGGTTTGGATTCTCTATCTTGATTTGTCTACAACATACATACATAATAAAATACAATATTAAAATTCTCATTGTTCTTGATCATTGAAGATCCCATGCATCTTCTTTGATCATCCTTATCTAACATACAATTTTTTTTTAGGGTTAGATAATTTGTTAACCTTTTATGCTCTTATTATTATTATTCAAGGAGTTAATGTTTTAATGGTTGAAGATAACTTATTTCATCCTAAGTCTAGACTGCTCTTATTTCCAATTGGCTAAGGCTTACTAGTTGAATGGAAGGTAGGGGAAGAGAGAGGCTCTATTAGAGAACCCCCTTAACCACCATGTTTAGCATTCATTAGAGTGACCTTAGCTCAACCTTTCCTAAGGTTCCTAAGAGCATTTTAACCCCAAGTACTCTTTCTAATTGATTTTAATTAAATTGATAAACATTTAAAATGTCATTCATGGGGTTTATTATTCTCCTAGTTTGGGCCAAGGTTTTGATAATCCTTATATTGCCATACTAATTATGGTCCTTACTAATATTAACTCCAAGTCATTCACTCATCTTAATTGTCCATGAATCTCTATATTTCATTTGATTTCATTTTTGGTGATTTATGAATATTGAGACATAACCACTAATTAAACAATTATATCTACTAACTTAAAGACAATTAAGATGCTTATACTATACTTTGACAATTCAAATAATCATACACTTTAAATCATAAGAGAATTGTACATCTATATCATTCTAAGGGCATTTGTACTCTAATATACTAACATGGATCCTGAATTATAAAATACATGAAATTTTACTACTAATCTAATGGAATCATGCTTAAACTTCAAATTCAAACTAACGTGACCTTAAGATAATTAAATCTATAAACCTAATAACAAACTAATAACATTTAGAGCATAGCATGTTAAATTTTAAGAAATACACTATCATGCTTCCTAATTTATAAATCAAATTTACCATTATATTCTCAAATAAAAGACAATTAAACTAATTAGATTAAGATGATTGGAAACTTTAACTTATTATCCAATTATTAGATCTTAGATCTTTTCCTTTAGATCAAGGGTTTTAATTACTTTTCGGGTTTTTACTCCATTAAGATCTAAAGATCATATGCACTTGTTTTTGTTGTATTTAATCCATGATCCAATTGGATTCCATCATAATATTATCCATTCGGTCTATCCCAAGGGTCTGATCATACTTGATCTTATTGATCAAGTGGCTCCCTTTTATAGTTTTATGGTTTTTCTACCATAACGGGTAGATCCTTCAATTTATCTTTGATTTATCCAAATAAATCATGGATATTACTTTATTTTGACATTATATCATCAGTAAATTAGATCCCTATGATTTGATCATCTTTGATGTTGAAGATCATGAAAATTAAAAGCTTAATTCTTGAAAACAGAAAGTTTCTAAAATGTTTTTATCAATATTATGGTTTCAAAAGAAAATAGATGTTACAAGCTTTCCATAGCTTCCTTCCAATCACAATTTGGAGCTTAGATTACTCCACAATTGAACTTTGAAGTTCACAGTCATTCTAAGGGTCCAAATTTGATCTGGGCCTAGTGGAATAGACAGTCCGATGAGTAGGGCAGCAGGTTCGGTCAGGCATAATGATCACCATGCTCCCATCACCAGGGCGCACGCGATAATGTGCATCCTAGGACTGGCACTGTCGCATGGTCGTTCTGTCAGGACGGTGTCACACCAAAAGATGCTCCCACAGGGCACATTTATGTGCGGGGTCTCGGGATTCTGATCCTTTAAAGAAGATTGGACCATCCAATCAATTCTTTTTCCATTAAGGGCTCAAAACTTGATAAAAATCCTTGAAATTTCTACCCTAGGGTTTTTAGACCCTTCTAGATCAATTGTATGGCTCAGATTTTCCATATGAGCCTATCATCATCCAGAATTGAAGGGTTCCTACCCTCACATGATTTTTATTATTTTTAACCGAAACTTTATTTTAGAAAAATAAAATTTACATAAAATAACATGGAACAAGTGTGGAAAGGGTTTCCACCTACTTGATTGGAGAAAAATGACAGTTTTGCAGTCCAAATTAAAAGAATACCCACTTGATGATAAGATAGCAAAGAACTACTTGTTTTGAGATTTCCCATTGATTGCATGATTGGATCTTGAAATTGATTTGGGTTTTTATTGGATAAGGTAGTCTAGGAACTTATGGATGGTGGGATTTGTTAGTTTTGATTTGGACCAAAGTGCCTAATTGAATTTAGGTCTCTTATTTCAATTTAGAGAGAGGAGAGAGCAAGTAAAAGAAGGGAGATTTTTGGGAGTTTTGGAATTTGAAGAAGGAATCTAGATTTGGTTTTTGATGGTAAGCAAGATGATTGTGTGTGAATTTTAATGAACATTTTTTGGAGGATTTTTGGAGGTGTATTTATAGATGTTTGTCAATTTTTCATAATTACTTGTAATAATTATGTTTCAATTCTTTTGAATATTAAATTAACATTGGATCCTCCACTACCACCTTCTTCTCCACTTGCATTTGGTAGTGGCTTGACCACTTATTACATGTTTTCTAGCCATTGGATTCATTTATGGGCCCCATAGGGGTGTGAAAGGACCATTTGGCCCTATTATAGAGAAAAATCCATTTTATTCTCCCGAGCTCAAAATTGAGCGTACTTAGTGGCATTGAATCATATTTCTAATTACATTCAAAATATTGATGTCTTAGGTCTTGATTATAGATAAAATTACTATTTTTCCCTTTTATAGGATTTTTCATTTTAATTTAGAATTGAACATACTTAGTGTCATTTCGATCGGGTTTTCAAGTACATTCATACTTTATAATTTTTAAATCATGTTTTAATCACTATTAAAAGATAATTTCCAATAATCTAATTTTTCACCCTAGAATTTCTAAAAGTTCAAACTAAATTGATTTTCGCAATCAATTTAGAAAGATTGGGGTTATTATAGTAATAATATAGGTTAGGGGTAAACCATTGCTGCATGGAGATGGAGGTGGTTTGTAAATGGTTTACCCTTGTGCAAGAAGATTTATTTATAGGCCCCATTGTAAAATCACCTCAATCTTTTATCTTTCCTAGATTTTATATTTGCATTATTAGAGTAGTATTTTGTAATTGTTAGGTAGCATAATTTCATATAATGATACTAATCTTTTAATTGTTGCATATCTTTTAGGTTGTTGCATTTTTTGTGTATTTCTATGCAATATTTATCTACTTTAAAGTAATTTATTGTGCCATGATGAATGAAAATTGATTAGTAAGGGCATCATATCTTATAAGATGAAGGATGGATTTCATCACCACCTCTTGGCCTACCTAAGCTAATCATCACCTACTTTGCACCCTAGCCTTTCATCTTAATTTAATAGTCACTTCGAAGAGACTGACAAAAGCCTTCAAGCTCATAAGATCCTCTTAGAAGGAGGGAAACTATTGTCACTGCAGTGGCTGTGAACTAAATAACTATTTTGGTATTTAAATAAGTAGCTCTGCCAACACATCATGTGACTCAGATTATCTATGGATAATGATGTGTCTTAAATATGGTCGTAAGTGCATAACTTTATTGGAGTGTAGAATTGAAAAATCTGGGTCTATCCCTTGAAGACTCTTTGATGAATGAGATTTAATTAGTATTTAGGCCTACTTTAACCAAGGCAAGCATTCAAGTGAAAGAAATTTATAAAGACAAGAAACTAAGAAAAAGGAAACAACTATTAAAGAGGAGGCATCTAAGCTAAGCAACTAAACTGTAAATCCTAAATTAGAAAGCAGGTAATTAAGGAAACTAAGAAACTATCTAAATAAGTAAGGAAATAAACTAGGAAACTTTTGTTGATTGTTTTCTACAATGGCACGGGCTATTATAATATAGCTTATGCAAGTATAGGTCGATCCCAAGGGGACTTGACTTAATTAAAATGAATTTTAAATAAAATTTAATTACCCACTAATTGACAAAAATAATGGTGAACTTAAAATTTAGACTATTGCATTAGTGAAAAGTACAAAATTTTTGAACTAAAAAGACAAAAAAAAAATTGAATTAAAAAGTAAAATCAACTTCTCTGGCTTGATCATGGTAAATTTCTTCAAAACTAGTAACATCAAAGTTGATCAGCCATCATCAATCTCTAAATAATACTTACGATTAATGATCCAATAGATGGATTGTTTAGATTTTCCAATATTTTGATGATCTAGACTATGGAAAGATTTTGCATTTTGGAAAAGGATAGAATTGGGATGTATGAGAAATTAAAATTAAAGTGTAAATGGAAATTTTGGATTTTGTCACTTATCTTTTAAAGGCTAAAACACAAGAGGAAGATGACGTAGTCAGCTATTTCAAACAACTCCTGTGTTCTTTAAAACTCTGAAACAAACGGGGAAACCATGGATGGAAAGAAAAACCCTGATTGGATTTTGCTCCAACACAAAAATGGAATGTAAAGAAAGCAGAAACAAAAAAAACAATGTAAAATGAAGGTACAACTAATGGAAAGCAAAGTAGAAAAATAGTTGAAAACATGGGAGATACAAGGAACGAAGGAGAATGGAGAAAGAAGATGGGTGATGAGTTTTCGTTGGAGTAGGGCATCGAAGTTGACTGGGAATCAGTTCTTCCTGCTATGGTATCTGATTCTAGTTTTCCTACGGTGTAGAAAATCTAAGAGAAAGAAAAGACAAGTAGAGAGAGAAAATAGAGAGGTGGAGCTGGATTGGGATTGCACTATAATGCAAAGAGTGAGGGAGATGGGTTGGGATGGAAGATGGGATTTAGTCTCCTTCATAAAAGTTTCCTACAATGATAAAAAGAATAGTTCTAAGAAGAGAACCAACCAAAAAGAGACATGGGCATGGAAAGTGAGGGAATAAAGGGGACAAGAAGAAAAGAAAGAGGAATAAAGTTGACGAGAGAGTAAGTGTCATGGTCCAATTTTTCCCTTTCATATATATATATATATATATATAATTGGTTTCAAATTTTCTAGATTATGTATTTCCTCATGCTTCTTTCGAGCATACCTCATAACTTTTTCATATCATGACTAACCCTTTATTTGAAGTTTTCTTGATAATTCCTATTAAAAGAGTATATTTTGACTTTGTAGTCATCCACTCTCAAGCCTTTAAAAAATCCATAAATTATCAGATATTCTTCAATTCTCAACAATCTACCATAAGCTCTTTAGGGTTTATGTAATCAATGGCAAGATTTTACTAAAAGAATGTCCTTACAGTATGTTATACATTCAGTAAGGGATAAATTTCTCTAATTATCATAGTCATTTCATATTTTAATATCATCTTCCACCTTTGTTGGGTCAAATTCCATATCATCCTTAAAATTTATATGACCCTAAACTTTACTTCTTTTGGTCAATATTAACACTTATCAGATAGTTGAAAATTTTTGTAAGTGTTTAACATATACTCTATAATTGCTCATCATTTTCTTATATCAATTCCATGTATCATTACCAATTCATCTAATATATTTCATTCTCCTCAAATTCATGAATATCATTTATCCAACTCATATAACTCAAAATTTGTTTTGATTTCATACTATGATGTTTCATTTCCAATTCCCAATTGATGATAATAAATTTGGAAATGCTCATCCTTATAGAGTGAAAGGGTACTTAATTTCCTCAATAATATCATTTATATTCAATGCATCCTCACATTTATGTTCAACTCATATAACTCGCAAAATATTCACTTTAGGAAAACAAAGTTCTAGCCCGAGGAGAGAGATCATGTGTCTCCTTATGAGGCAGTCCCTTTCTTATCTCCATGATCAATCTAGAGATAGATAGCTAGTCTCCCTTGCCTTCTTCCTCTTTTAAAGCTTCTAACCTTTTAAGCGCAATTTCTCTTCTAATTTTGCACTATTTCCTTCTAAGATGCTTCTTTTTTTTTATCGGGGTTTTCCCTTTCTTTTGAGCTTTTCTCCACCTTCCTCTTTAATTTGGTTCCTTTTCTTATACTTAAAAGCAAATATCCAAGAATCTTTTTTTATTCCTTTGGGCATCTCCATTGTATATCTTGGGCCCCCTGTAGCCTTTTCTGCATTGATGGGTGATATGGTCCATTGATTTGATCCAAGCCATTAATACCCCATCTGATTGATGTACACCATACAAAACTAAATTTGAATCATCTTAATCATATTTTAATCCTTTGATTAGCTCCTAATGATCATCTGATCGTTAAATTTTGCAAATCAATGGTTAGATAATTTATTGGAGCTAAAATACAAAATTAAGTTAAAAATTATAAAATTGAATGATCAATGATCTAATTAAATGCTAAATTAGAGGTATTTTAGCCAAATTTTAACAATTAACACACACCCCAACCAGCATTTTGCTAATCCCAAGCAAACATGAGAAAAACAAAATTGCAAAGTTGATACAAATTGCCACTTTTTTAGGTACTCGTAATTGCATTTCACATATGCAACAAGCCCTTAAACCCCTAAGTCACCCCTCATAGACAAGTTAAGCCTCGTGATGGTTTGTAGTGAATATACTCACAAAATTCAAAAATCTTTTACAAGTCAAATTTCGCTGTCTCCTCAAAGAATTATGTCTAATAAATCTATGAACTTTAGCATACTCATAAAAATGAATGTAAATTTCAAAACTCTACCATATGCTAAATAT
The DNA here is from genome assembly GCA_035236585.1 of Warburgia ugandensis. Classification (NCBI taxonomy): domain Eukaryota; kingdom Viridiplantae; phylum Streptophyta; class Magnoliopsida; order Canellales; family Canellaceae; genus Warburgia; species Warburgia ugandensis. Next base: position 45,883,331 of record CP141130.1, read on the forward strand.
AATTCTAATTAAGCTCATATCTTAGAGTGAGTATGCGTACAGTTTACATATACAATAATCTTTATCTCTAAATAGACTCTAACTTTTGAACTCCACATGAAATATGTCTTGGCCTCAATCTTTGGTAATAGATATATATACTTAGAAATAGAGTCTCTTAGATAAAGGGTCAAATCATATCTCTCTTTTAAATATGTGAGCAAAGTCAATAAAAACAAAATTATCTCACATATACTTATGAAGGAAAGGGAGCTACTAAGGAATTTAATTTTGATCTGTTTAGAATGAATAAGATGTCATTACCTTTGTACTTTTAAAAATACTACTCTTTAAATTCTATCTTTTCATATCCTTATCGAGACTATATTCATTCTAAAATCAATAGGTCTTTAATTGGGATGAAATGTAGGCTTAGGACAAGGTACCAAAGAAAGGGTATAAAATATATTCAAAATTCTTAAAAAATAAGTATAGGTCATCTATTATAGTTGATAACTCTTATTTACTTTGTTTTCCTAAAGTGAATATTTATTTTTTCACTTTTCTACATTCTTTGAACTTTTTTTCAGCACTTTTTCTTTCTTTTCAATACTTTTGAATCTCTTCAGGGAACATTTCTTTTCTTGGTATTTAATTTTCTAGTTTTATTACAACTGAAAAGTATCTCTTCATTCCTCTCTAACTTATATTTTGAAAAAAATATGTAATGGATATATTATGGGTAAAGTCATAATTTGGGTGAGGAAAGAAAAGGCTTATATAAAATGCTAAAATTGGCTAAGTTGTGGTAAAAATACTTTTGGGTAGGCTTTATGTCTCTAGGTTAACAACAACGATGGCCTAAATATTGTTTTAGTGAACTTCCAAAAATTTAAAGATATTCTTCTAATAACTTAAGTAATTAGCCAAATTTAAAAATTCATGGCAACAAAATTTACTTTGAGCACGCTAAAGAAAATTTTGGCACATTTATAACATCTCAAAAAGAATGAATGGGTCTAAAAATCACTTAGGTTATAGGTTTCTACTAAATTTCTTTAGTATCTCTAAGCTGTAACTACTTATCTATTTAGAGTATGTATTTGTAATTGCATGTACAAAGATGATCTAAGACTTTGCTTTTATAGAATACTTTAAAAAATGAGTAAAGTGATGAATTAATCATGTAAAATTTCATTAATAAGCCAAAGTTATCTAGATTATACTTCAAAAAAATCAAATCCTCACCATACTCTAGGAATTGACCTAAACTTTTTCAAAATTTTTTAAAAATCAAAGAAATTAGCCAAAAAATTCATTTAAAAAAATAGATTTTTTTAGAATGCTGCACCCCCCAACTTGAAAAGAAAATTGTCCCCAATGTTTAAAAAGTAGGATCAGAAATAAATACAGGAGATCTTAAAAATAAAAAATACAAAAATACAAAGGGATCAAATCCACTCAATTATGATAAACAAGATCCTCCAAAGTTGTGGACTCAACTTTTGGATTCTTATTTTTTAGTAAAGGCTTTAAATGTTGACCATTCACTTTAAAAGTATGGCCAGTCCTAGCATCCTCAATCTTGACTCTCCTGTATGGAAAAAACATCTTTGACTATATATATGAACTGGTCCATTAAGATCTATGATTACCTAGAAATAGGTGAAGCTTAGAATTGTAAACCAGAACCTTTTGGTTTAGGGTAAAGGATTTTCTTATTATGTTTTTATCATGAAAAACCTTCATCTTTTTCTTATAAATCCTATTACTCTCATAAGCTTCTTGTCTCATCTCTTCCAACTCATTAAGTTGGAGTTTTTTAAGTGAGTGTACTTTATTCATGTTGAAACTAAAGGTCTTTATTGCCCAGTACGCTCTATGTTCCAATTCCAAGGAAAATTGCAACCCTTACCATCTATAATACGATAGGGAGACATACCAATTGGGGTTTGATGTGTAGTCCTGTAAGCCCATAGTGCATTTGTCAATCTAAGTGACCAATCCTTACAATCCTAATTAACAGTCTTTGAAGTTTGTTTTATGGCATGATTGGATACTTCTACTTGTGCACTTGTTTGCTGGTGATATGGTGTCACAACTTTATGTGTGATGTTATATTTTTTTCATGAGTGTTTCAAATAGCTTGTTGCAAAAGTATGTACGATTATCACGTATAATGTTATATTTTTGTGATCATTATGCCTACATAGGATAGCTTCAATCCATTTGGATATGTAGTCTATAGTCATTAAGATGGACAGGTAGCCAAAAGAAGGTGGGAATGACCCTATAAAATCAATACCCCAGTAATAAAAAACATTGATTACAAGGATAGGTTTGAGAGGCATTATATTGCTACGCGTTATTCCTCTTAAATTTTGACATTACTTACAAGCTTTACAGAACACATGGTAGAAACCACATTGCAAAATCTTCGCAACTATTTTCTGTATAGAAAAATGTCCACTACATGCTTGTAAATGACAAAATGAGATGACACATCTCCTAATTATTTGATTTGGGAAGTACTTAAATTAGTATGTATCATCCTAGAAGTAGTGCTTAATATTGGAGAAATTTTTTTTCTTTTCCTGTTTGTTCCAATGTTTAGGAATCTTCCCTGTGACTAAATAATTTGCAATATCAACAAACCAGGGGTGGTGGGAAACATGAAAAAGTTTCTTATTAAGGAAAGTGTCCTTAATTGGCAACTCATCCAAAGGTTCTACTAGGATTAGGCAAGATAAGTGGTCAGCTACAACATTCTCTACTATTTTCTTATCTTTTATCGCATTATCAAACTCTTGGAGTAGAAAAATCCATCTAATTAGTCTAGGCTTAGCATCTTTCATGGAAAGAATACTTGAGGCCTGAGTGATTCATGAATATGATTATTTTAGATCCAACCATATGAGACTTAAATTTATCCAATGCAAAGATAACTGTTAGGAGTTCTTTCTCCATAGTGGAATAGTTCATTTAAGTTCTACTAAGGCTCCTACTTGTATACTAGATGACATATAGCTTTTTCCCTTTTCTCTACCTTAGTTTAGCTCCTACAGCATAATCATTAGCATCGCATAAGATTTCAAAGGGTAGAGTCCAATGTGATTGCATGATAGGTGCAGTGGTTAACTTGTCTTTCAGCAATGTAAAAGCATTTTTGTCAAATATCATTCCACTCAAAAGGGATATCCTTTGTAAGTAGGTGACACAATGATCAGGTATTGCACTAAAATCTTTAATAAACCTCCTACAAAATCTGACAAGACCTAGGAAGGAGCAAATGTCCTTAAAAGATTTGGGGATAGGTAAATTGGTAATTAGATCAACTTTGGCTCCATCGACCTCTATACCTTTGGATGACACTGTGTGGCAAAGGATAATTTCCTTCAAAAACATGAAATAATACTTCTCCAAACTAAGCACTAGGTTCTTTTTCTTCACAATGACTTCATACTTTTCTTATATTTTCTAGACATGTGTTAAATGAACCACCAAAAATAGAAAAATCGTCCATGAAAAAATCTAACTCTCTACCATATCACCAAAGAATCTCAACATGCAGCGTTGAAATGTGGTAAGAGTATTGCATAATCCAAACAACATTCTTTTGTAAGCAAAAGTGTGAAAATAACGTGTAAAAATCATCTTTTCTTGATCCTTAGGTGTAATTTCTATCTGGTTATACCTTGAGTAACCATCTAGAAAATAGTAATACTAATATCTTACAACCCTTTCTAACATCTAACCAACAAAAGGAAAAGTAAAATGGTCTTTTCTAGTGATAACATTTAACTTTCTATAGTCAATGCACATGTGCCAACCAGTGGTAACTCTACTAAGAATTAATTCATTGTTGACATTAGTGATTAGTGTTAGTATATACTTTTTTGGAACTACTTGAGTTAGACTTAGCCATTTTCTATCACTTATGAGATAGATGATTCCCACATCATGTAACTTAAAGACTTCTACTCTAACCCCATCTCTCATATTAGGATTTAACCTTGTTTGCAACTAAAGACATGATTTAGCTTCATCCATCATATATATACTATGGGTACAGATTAAAGGGTTAATTCCTTTTATATCATCAATGGTCCATCCTATAACACCTTTGTGTTCCTTTAAAGTGTCTATTAACTGTTCCTCCTAAGATGTTTCTAATTGGGAGGAAATTATCATAAGAAAAGTCTTTTTCTTTCCTAAAGACATTTTAAATCTGATGGTAGAGATTTCAATTCAAGCATTGAGGTTCTACTAAAGATGGAAGGGGAGTGGACTCCCTTGGTAAAAGTTCCTCAAAATGAGGTTTGCATTTTTCTAAATCCATGATAGGAATAGAATCAAGGAGGGCATTAAATTCCTCTACTCATGCATCCTCATTAAACTCATTAAAGTGGGTCAAATAGGCCTCAAGTGGGTCCAATAAGGAAGATAAAAAAAATTGATCTTGCACAACTAAATTTATAATGTTTACACTATGTAAGTCATTAGTAATTTCACTAGGTTGCTTACATATATCAAATATATTCAATTCTAGTGTCATGTTGCCAAATGAAAGCTACATGATACCATTTTTGTAGTTTATTAATGCATTGGACATAACCATAAATGGATGTCCAAGGATGGCATGGATTTCCTTCTGCACATTTAGCTTTGATTGTGTGTCTAAGACTAGAAAATCAACTGAGAAAAAGAATTTCTCTATTTGGATTAGCACATCTTCTATTACTCCCCTTGGTATTACAACTAACCTATCAATTAACTAGATTGTAGTGGATGTTGGCTTGAGGTCTTCTAGTCCTCATTGAATATAAACTATGTATGGTAACAAATTGACACTGGATCCTAAATCTAAGAGTGTATGTGAGAGTGGGGCAACTAGGATCCTTAGATTTTTTAGATGTATGGTGCTGAATATTTGAACTTACCTGTTTAGTCACAAATTCCTGTTGTGTGCACATTCCATTTCTTCTTGATCATGAATAATTTTTTTAAGAATTTGGCATAAGATGGGATTTGTTTTATTGTGTCCAAGATTGATATGTTGATATTGACTTGCTTGAATATCTCCATAATCTCATCATTAGTGGTACACTTTGTGACTTGACACAACCTTTGCGGGAATGGAGTAGGAATAAGACATGTTTCAATAGGTGAAGTGGGATCCATCTATTTAGAATTTTCTTTAACTTTAGTGGATTTTTCTACTTGTTCAGTCATTTGACTCATCATTTTTATTTATTTTTTTTTCATTCATAGACTAGTTGGTTTGTTTTAGTTGGACTTGTAATTAAGAAGTTTTCCTCTCATAGTTTTGAATAAGCTGAAGTAAATTATGATCTACAAGCCTTTTAAATGGGGGCGTGTATGGTCCAAGAGTAGGATGTTGATAAGTTTGGTATGGGGTTAGGGCAAGAAGTCCTTGGTTTTGTTGATGAGGCTAGTATGGTCCAGGTTATGAGACATTAGCATTTGGTCCATTTCTTCTATTGAAATTTGGATTCCTCTAGTTGGGGTTATATGTCTTTGATTGTGGGAAGAAAGATCTTTCATAAGTAGTCTGATCATGAAGTATCTCTTGACATGCTAAAATGATAGGACATTTTGAGTAAGATATGTGGTACATTCATAGATGCTACACTTGTTCATTCTTTTTAGAGTTATTATTTCCCATTTCTATGGCTTCTACTTTTCTAGCTAGGGATGCTACAATGGCATTAAGTTCATCTTTATTAGACATGGCATACATGCCTCTCCTAGTAAATGTGGTAATGGGCTTAGGTCTATCTTGATAATTTACTCTTTCTAAATCAACCTAAATTTGTGTAGTTTTAACTAGGCATTCTAAATATTCTTCCACTCATTTGATTGTTTATTTAAGAAATTATCATTGCACATCATCTTTACAAACTAGTGCATGTCAGAATTAATTCCCTCATAGAAGAAGCTTGTGGTACGCCATGGTTCATAGCCATGGTGTAAGCATGTAGTAAAAGATCCTTGAACCTTTCCCAACATTGGTAGAATGCTTCTTTATCCTTCTTGGTAAAGTTCATTATCTTATGGTGGAGTGTATTTGCTTTATGTGTAAGGAAAATCTTTTTCAAGAATTCTTTCATCTTTTCATTCCAGATCCTTATGGACACAATGGCAGTGCACTAAACCACATTTTAGCTATTTCCTTTAAAGAGAAAGGAAATAGCTTAAGCCTAACAATATCTAGACCAATGTTTTGCATTCTTTAGGTACTACATTCCTCATCAAACTCTTTAAGGTGAATGTAAGGACTTTCACTGTCTAACCCATGGAATTTGGAGGGTAATTGGATTATTCCCATTTTTAATTCTAATGTACTAATATTCTAAGGAACAATGACACATGAAGGGGTAATGGTGCGAGTAGGATGTAGGTAGTCTTTTAGAGTTCTACCACAAAAGTTTTGATATACATCATTATCCCCATGTTCATTTTGTTGATCCCACTCATTATTATTTCTACTCCAATCTTTGTTGGTAAAGGATTATTCCTCCTTGGTGGAGGTTCATATTCATCATCCATTAGAAGTGGTGGTTGCTCATCCATGATGAGTGGAGGGCCTTTACTACCATAGGGTGAGTTACCCCTTGATCATTGATCAGTCATTGATGTGGACTAATTTGGCTATGTCTTTTTAATCGTACTTGATTAACCTTCTAGTTTTGTCACATCTGAAAAAGTGCATACAAGAAAGCCCTTTTTTGTGTCTTGTGTCTTTATTTTTTATTTTTTTATATTTCTTTGGAATAGGAAAAACTACGCTAGAGGGGTTCCATTTAATAGAGGATGGGGTGTTTTCTCCTCCATTCGAGAATGAGTATAAGAGCGCTGAAAGCAAGGAGAAAGAAAATGAGAGATGAACACTAATGCAACCTAATTGCTAATGATGGACAATGAAAGAACACAAAATTCAAACAACTATAAGGCTAGTAGGCAGACAATTTGATTGTCTTGAATTAGTATGGGGATAAGCTTTGAGATTAGCATAATCAGATGCTCCTCTCTTTCAGACTTGCCCCACCACTTACTAGTTAGATCTTAATCTATCCAACCACTTCACACCGTCCTCAACTAGCCACAGGTAGTCTAAATCATAGAATGTGCTAGCAGAGCTAATCATTTAAATACCAGCATAGTCAATTAGATAGGCGCTACTGGAATGGCAATGGGTTGTCTCCTTCCAAGAGGAAACTACAACCATGTGATGGCCTTTATAGGTCTCTTTTGATTTATTTTCAATTAATTTAGAAGGCTGGGTTACGTGCTTGTGGTGATTACCCTAGGTGGTGATGAAATTCACCCTTCATTTTATGGGGTTGGATGGTTACTAATTAATATTTATAGTCTATGGCAGTTTGATCAGCATATAAATCACCTTAAAGTAATAATAATGCCCTAAAATACAATTAGAAACAATAAACTTATGCAAACCCTAAAATGCAACTATTATCAAGTATGTTATCAATGTTCAATTACACTACCAATCAAAACAAAATTATTCTAAATATGTAAATGCTAATCTGGGAATTTTAATGAGTAAGGATTGCTCACAATGAGGTCCTAGATAAGATCTCTTCATACAAGGGTGGGACCATTTACATTCTACCTCCACTTCTATGTTACGATGGTCCACTCTTGACCTGTATTATTATAAATCTTTTTAAATGAATTTTGATTAATGAGAAACACAATGCGTCCTCAATACAATTTAGTCAAAATAAAATTTTTGTTATCCTAATTGAGATCCTCTCAAAATTCTTCCTTTTTCAAGTTCCTACAAATAAAATTAGCAATAAGTACCAAATTTCAAGAAATATAGTGATTATGCACTAAGAAAAATTAATAAAATGCACTTAAAAATGCCTAAAATAATGAAATTCCTACATTTTTAAAATTTTAGATTTTTTGGATTTATTATTTAATTTTGTTAAAACTCCATTGTGGGTCCCCGACAATGGCCCAAAAACTTATTGACAATTTCTTGCAAGTGCACAGGCTATTGTAGTATAGCTTATGCAAGTATGGGTTAATCTCATGGGGACTCAAATTAATGAAAATGAAGTTTAAATAAAATTTAATTACCAATTAATTGAAAGAAATAACAAAAATTAAATAACAATAAACTTAAATTTTAGATTTATTGTATTAATGAAAAGTATAAATTTTTTTAATTAAAAAACAAAAAAGTAAGTGAAATAATAACTAAAATCAACTTTCCTAGCTTGATCAATGTAAATTTCTTCAGATGTAGTAATATCAGAGTCAATTGGTCTTCATCAAACTCCCACTAATACTTCTGATTAAGGATCCAAGGGCTAAATTGTTCAAATTTTCCAAAATTTTGATGAGCTTGACTAAGAAAAGATTTTGGGTTTTAAACAACTTAAATGGAAATTTTTTATTTCAGATTGAAGATCAAGGCTAATGGATTAGCTAGGAAATTGTCCTAAGGTGAAGATCTAATAATTGATTGTAATTCTTATGAGACAAAGATCAGGAAATAAAGTTATTTTGTCTGTTAAAGCTAAATTGTTGATTAGGTTATGCTTTATTCAAACAAGGTTGGATGATATAATTCACAAATTAATCTGAGAATAGCATAAACCTAAATAGGACAATCCTGGATAAGAATAAGAGGAATTAAGGAAAAGGACAAAATTGTGCAGCATAAGGAATTTAAATTAAAGTGTAAAGGGCACATTTGGAATTTTATCACTTATCATTTTAAAGACTGAAACCTGAGGAAGACAACGTAGGAGCTATTTCAAATAGATCCCTGTGTTGTTTGAAACTCCAAAGAAAATGGGGAAACTGGGAATCTAAAGAAAAACTAGAAATTAGGTTTTGCTCTCACATGATGATGGATTGTAAAGAAAACAAAAAGATGAAAACAAAGATGAAAAATGAAGGCAAAAATGGTGGGAAGCATAGGAGAAAAATATTTGAAATAGTGAACGAAGGAGAATGGAGAAAGAAGATGGATGACAGGTTTTCATTGGAGTAGGTCACCAGAGGAGATGGCTGGGAATCGGTTCCTCCTTCTGTGGTCCCTACTTCTTGTTTTCCTATGGTAGAGAAAATTAGAGAGAAAGAGAAGAGAAGTAAAGTGGGAAAATGGAGAAGTGGATCTAGGCTAGGATTATGTTGTAGTGCAAAGAGTGAGAGAGATGAGTGGGGATGGAAGACGGGATTCATTCTCCTTCTTAGAGTTTCCTACAGTGATGAAAAGAATAGTTCTACGACAAGAGCCAGACTAGAAAGAGAGATGGGCATGGAAAGCGAGGGAATAAGGGGGAGAGGAAGAAATGAGTGTGGAATAAAGTGGGCTAGGTAGTAGGTGCTATGCTCCAATCTTTCTTGCAATAGAAAGTTCCAGCCCAAGGAGAGAGATTGTGGGTCTCCTTCTAAAGCAGTCCCTTTCTTACCTCCATGAACATTCCAGAGAAAAATAGTTGGTTTCCCTTGCTTGCTTCCTCTTTTAAAGCTTCTCATTATGCGATTGAATTCTACAATTTGATGGTTCACATAAATCTTTTAAATGCTCACAAGACAAAGGAAAGTGATCCCTACGAGTGGATGTTATCACCAAGAATATTAGGAGTTTTTTACCTTAATTCCTTCTTTTTATCTCCTCTTTGAGGCTATGTTTCACCAAAGATCAATATGTCCTTAACTAGGATGAAACGTAGGCTTAGGATATGTTCAGAAAAGAAGGGTATAAGGATTTCAAAGGTTCAAAATTGAGAGGAGCTCTTCAATGAATATATGTTAGGACATATTTTCTTTTGGTTTGTACTTGAAGTGAATATCTCTTTCATATATATATATATATATATATTTGCTTCTTTGGAAGAAAGACAGCTAATTTTTCTCATTTCTTTGACTTTTTGTCCTATTTTTGAACTTTTTCTATTGACTCTACTCATTTTGAAAATGGGTAATGGATATTTATTTTACTCACTTATTTTGGGTTAAGGTGAATAAGGTTACAAAAGAAAAGGCTTAATAATAGGCTCAAAGGGGCTTACTAGTGGTATAATATACTGGGTAGGCTTTATATCTCTAGGCTGAGCAAGGATAGCCTATATTATTTCCTAGGTTTCCTAAAGCTTATCAAATTTAATAAATTTTTTGGAAATAAAGCTATTACTCCTATTTATTCTTGATGTTTAACAAAAACAAGGATAATAGGATCACACTAAGTTATGTACGTCGAACAAAATTGTAAAATTACTTATAACTCTTTGGAAGAAGATAGTCCCTAAACTCACTGGGTAAGAAGTCTCCACTAATTTTCATCAAGGTCTCTAAGGCATACCTCTCTATTAGTCTTGATTATGTCCTATGTGTAAATAGTTTCTGAGAATTAACTTTCATAAAATGCTTCTAGTCTTGCACAATATGCAAAACTAATCATATGCATTCTCATTAAGAGGTGAAAATAGTGGAATTATTAAATTTTAAATGTCCAATTCTCATCACAGTAAGGGAACTCTTCCTTAAAAACATTTCTTTTCAAAAGAATTAAGAAAATTCAAAATCCCTATATGCATCTACCCCACCCCCCCAACCTGATTGAAACATTGCCCTCAATGTTTGAAAATCATAGGATCATATATGATAATGGAAGGATGGAAAGGATGGAGATTTGAAAAACATTTGGGTAGTCTCCTAGAAAGCACTAAGTTTTATGTCTTCAGCCAGACATAATGATGAGTGTGATGATGGTATGTTACAAGGGTCCTAGAGTGGTGATCTAAGGTGGGTCATGATATTGAGGTGTCGTTGAAAGTGTCTCTTCAATTTTAGGGTTAGATAATTCTAGGAGAGGTTTTAATCTTTGACCATTGACTTTTTAGAATTCTTCATTCTTCTTGATCTTGATGTCCCCATAAGGATAGATTATGCGTACGATATAAGGTCTGGTCCATCTAGATCTATGTTTTTCTAAGAATAGATGCAGTCTAGAGTTATACAGTAAGACCTTTTGACCAGGTGTGAAGGATTTCCTTAAAATATGTCTATCATGTATAGCCTTCATTCGGTGTTTGTACAATCCTGTAGAATCATATGCATCTTTCTTCAATTCTTCTAACTCATTGAGTTGAAGTTTTCTGTGGGTCCTAGCAGAATCTAAGTCAAAATTGAGTTTTTGATAACCCAACATGCTTTGTGTTCTAATTGTGCTAGTAAGTGGCAGGCCTTTCCATAGACTAGGCAATAGGGTGATATTCCTATAGGGGTTTTATATGCTATACAATAAGCCTATGAAGCATCATCATGTCTCAGAGACCAGTCTTTCCTACTTAGATTGACTATCTTTTCTAAAATCCACTTTATCTCTCCATTGGATACCTCTACTTGGCCACTGCTCTGAGGTTGATATGGGCTTGCTATCCTATGGTTGACACCACATATTTTCATTAAATTTTCTAGCACTTTATTACAAAAGTGTTTTCCCCCATCACTTATTATGGCTCTTGGATTACCAAACCCTACAAAAATATTTTCTTTTAAAAATTTTACCATGACCTTGTGATCATTGGTTTTATAAGGTATAGCCTCCACCCACTTGGACACATATATAGATTTCTCAAAGAATTACGAAAAGGTCCCATAAAATCTATGTCCTAAACATCAAAAGGTTCTATGACAAGGATTGGGCTTAAGCGTATCATATGTCTCCTTCCTAAACTTCCTAACTATTGACACCTTACACATGCTTTGCATCATTAAATATGGTAGGCTAATAAAATCCACATTGCAAAATTTTTGCAATAGTCTTTCTAGAGCTGAAATGATCACCACATGCATGATCATGACAAAAGGAGATGATTTGATTATGTTTACTATCTGGTGCACATCTCCTAATTACATGGCTAGGATAGTACTTAAATAAGTATGAATCATCCTAAGTAAAATATCTAACCTCGTTAAAATTCTCTTTTGATCTTGTCTAGTCCAATGATTAGGCATTTGTCTTATAATAAGATAATTAACAATATCTCCATACCAAGGTAACTGGAAAACATGCAATAACTGTTCATCTAGGAATGACTCAATTATAAGCCCTTGATCGCTAGTGTGCTCCACCATTAATCTGGATAAATGGTCTGCAACTACATTTTCTAAACCTTTCTTGTCCCCAATTTCTTAGTCAAACTTTTGTGGTAGTAGTATCCAATAGATCAACCTAGGCTTTGCATCCGTTTTAGAAAGGAGGTACATTAAGGCAATGTGATCCAAGTATTCTATAACTTTAGATCCTAATAGGTCAAATCTAAACTTATCTAGAGAAAACACTATAACTAACAACTCTTTCTTAGTAGTTGAAGAGTTGAGTTGCGAGTCAGTTATTATTTTACTAGTGTAATATACCACATGGGGAAGTTTATCAATGCACTTCCCCAAAATAGCTCCAATGGCAAAATCTGACACGTCACATATTATCTCGAATGGTACATTCCAATCTGTGGTCAAATAATAGGTGTAGAAGTCAACTCAGCCTTGAGTCACTCAAATACTTTCTTACAATGTTCATCAAAGTAAAAAATTGCCTCCTTTGTAAGTAAATTATACAGGGGCTTGGCAATTTTGCTGAAATCCTTGATGAGTCATCTATAAAAGCTAGCATGTCCTAAAAAGGAGTAGATTTCTTTCACTGTTCTTAGTAGAGGAAGGTTGGCTGTCAAATCCACTTTTGCCTTATTGATTTCTATCTCATTGTGTGATATTATGTGGCCTAATACTATCCCACTTTGTACCATAAAATGGAACTTTTACTAGTTTAAGACAAGATTTTTCTCTTGATACCTTGCTAAAACTAACTTTAAGTGGTGCAGGCACTCATCAAATGATGACCCAAATATTGAGAAGTCATCTATAAACACCTCAAGGACCTTTCTACCATGTCTAAGAAAATGCTCAATGTACACCTTTTGAAATGTGGCTGGAGCGTTATAGAGCCCAAAAGGCATAAGTTAGTAGGTGAAGGTTCCAAAAGAGCAGGTGAAGGTGGTATTCTCCTAATCCTCTGGTGCTATAGGAATCTAGTTGTAACTGGAATATCCATTTAGAAAACAGTAATAGCTATGTCTGGCCAACCTCTCTAGCATTTGGTCAATGAAGGGTAGAGGAAAATGATCTTTCCTCATGACCACATTCAACTTTCAATAGTCAATACAAACTCTCAACTCGATCATGTGGGTGAGTACTAACTCGCTATCCTTATTTTTTACTACCATGACCCCGAATTTCTTAGGTACAACCTGAATGGGACTAACCCAAGTACAATCAAATATAGGGTATATGATGCTAACATTTAAGAGCTTTAGGACTTCATGTCTGACCACATCCTTCATTTGGGGGTTCATTTATCTTTGGGTTTCCTTAGAAGGTTTTGCATTTTCTTCTAGATGTATTCTATGCATGCATACAACTGGACTAATCCCTTTTATGTCTGCTATCGTCCACCCCAGAGCAGTTTTATGTTCCTTAAGAACATTGAAAAGCTTACCCTCTTGTTCTTTATCTAAGTTTGATGCTATTATTACAGGTAAGGTTCCATTTGGAACTATGTATGAATATTTCAAGTTATCAAGCACAGGTTTTAGGTCCAAAGATGGTGGTTGCTCTATTGAGGGTGTGTGGATAGATTTAAAAAGTGGGAGTGGTTCTACATAAGGACCCAACTTGGAGGTATCCATGATTGGTGCAACATCTAAACAATTGTTTACCTCCTCAATAGACTTGTCTATATCAAATTCTCCATTAAAGTGCATGAGACAAGCCTCAGTGGGTCAGCCATGGAAATGGTGGATGAATCTCATTAATTAGACTCTCGATCAAACTAACATCACATGAATTATCAAGGTCTAAATGTTGTTGATTGGCATTAAAGACATTAAGATTAACCTTCATGTTGCTAAATGACAGTTTCATTACACCATTCCTATAGTTAATAATGGTGTTAGATGTTGCCATGAATGGATGTCCAAGGATGACTGGGATTTGACTACTAGGGTCAAATACAAGTTGGGTGTCTAGTACAATGAAATCAACAGGATAATAAAACTTATCCATGTCTATCAACACATCTTCAACTAGACCATGAGGTATCTTGACAGATTTATTAGCTAATTGCAGCATGGTAGTGGTTGGTTTTAACTCGCCAATCTTTAGTTACTCATAGACAGAGTATGGCAACAAGTTAACACTAGCCCCCAAGTCAAGAAGTGCCCTATCTATGACATAATCTCCAATGATATAAGTAATTGTAGGACATCCTAGGTCTCTAAACATTGGTGGAGTTTTAGTTGTACATTAAACTTTCTTTTTCTTATGTAGAGCTCTTTTAAGAACTTAGCATAAGCAGGGATATCTTTAATTGCATTGAACAATGGTATATTGATTTGTACATGTTTAAATACCTCCATTAACTCATTGAAGTTTGTTCCCTTCCTAGTTTTGTTTAGTAATTGGGGAAAATGGGCTTTAGGCACATAAGGTGCCTCCAATATACATTCTATAGGATTTTTCTGTCTCTTCTCTTTCTCTTCTGTTTTAGTTGCCTCTTTCTCCTCTGCAATTTCCTTAGCTTGCCCTTCCTCATTATTGATATGATGACCACTCCTAAGGGTGGTTATGGACTTGGCATGCTCATGAGGGTTAATGTTTTGAGAACTTGACCCTTAGGGTTAGGGATGGGTTGACTAGGGAATTGACCCTTTCCTTTGTTATATAGTTCAGATGACAATTGTCTTACATGCATGTCTAGTTTGACTAGGGCTTGGGAATTGATATTCAGAGCCCTTTTTGTTTCTTCATTCTGTTTTGCTATCATGCTTTCAATTCTATCCTCCAAAAATGGTTTCTTTCGTTGTTAAGGTTGTTGGAAGCAAGGTGGCTATTGAGGAACTATAGGCCTAGGAAGAAAGTTTTGGGTAGGAGGTTCAATAGGTGTCCCATTTGGTGATTATTCTTTGACCAGGAAAAATTGGGATGCCTAGCCCATCTAGGATTGTAGGTCTCAAAATACGGGTTGTTGCTAGGTTGACGATATGCATTCAATGCATTTGTTTGGTCTATAAGATATTCAAGGAATACTTTATTGGATGGAAAAGCTATGGTTAAATGAGTTGGACTAGAGTAAGTAGTGCATACCTCTTATGGAGGTTTATGGGATAATGTAGCAGCCATGAAAGATTGAAACATAGGTTCAAGCTTGTCCATTCTTCCCACCTAATTTTTTCAGTGACAGAGACGAGCTTATGGGATAGATCAGTATGCACTTCTATCTCATAGAGACCTCCTTTCCTAATGAGCTGGCTAGTTCTTTTTCTCCTATTTGAATTATCCCATTGCTGAGAATTATTAACCACTATCCCAAAGAATTTCCATGCCTCACTTTCATCCTTTAACATGAGGGTCCCTCCACTCATTGCATTTATCATTTGTCTATTTTGAGGCCTCAATGCCTCATAGAAGTACTGAACTTGCTACCATTTCTCAAATCCATGATGAGGGCATTTCTGTAGTAGTTCATTCTACCATTCCCAACATTCATAATATTGTTCATCATCCTTTTGTTGGAAATTAATATTTTCATGATGAAGTGCATTTGTTTTGTGAATAGGCAAGAACTTATTCAAAAACTTTTTAGATAATTGGTCCCATGTATGCATGAAGCCTAACTCCAAGGAATTAAGCCATTACTTGGCTTTGTCCTTAAGAGAGAACAGGAAGAGCTTAAGCCTAACAGAATCACCCAAAAAATTTTAGAACCTAAATGTGGCACAAATATCAAGGAACTCTTTGATATATAGGTAGGGGTTTTTGAGGTCTCAACCATAAAAAGTAGGGAGTAATTGAATGACTCCCAGCTTTAACTTGAAGTTGTTGCCATTTGTGGGAGGTAAAGCTATGCAGGATGGGGTATTAAGTTGTAGAGGCGCATAGAATTCTCTAATTATTTTGCACTCATTCCCTTCTGGTAGTTCAGCCATGGGGCTAGGAGCTAGGTTTCTTTCCCCTTGTCATTGGATGTGTTGAATCTTTGGGTCTAAAAGTAGCAGCTTTGGGTGTTGAGATCGACGCTTGCATAAACTAACCTAATCTAAAATGTCCTAATCTAAATCCTTACTCTAACTCTATGTGATGCACAAACAAACAAGTGCAATCAAATAATCCTTAGGCTAATAAGCAATATTTTGAATTTCTTGAATTTCTATGGAAACAATGCTTTTAAATTAGCCTAATCTAGCTCTCCTCCTCTCTTTCATATTTGACTATTACTTACTAGTTAGGTTTTGCGCAAGGTAGTTAATACAATCCTCATGTAAGGACGCATTTAGACCTCAATAGACATCAATAGAAGGCATGGGAAAATCACTTGGGTTTTAAGACACCCACTATAACCACAATGCTAAAAAGCCACTATATTGACAATAGATTGCATCTTAGTAAGAGGGTCCTACAAGCATGTGATGACACTATAGGTCTCCTCTAATTGATTTAAGATTAATTTGAAAGGTAGGGTTGCGTACTTGTGGTGATTATCTTAGATGGGCCAAGGAGTAGTGATGAATTCCACTATTGATCTTATGGGGTCAGGTGCCCTTATTAATTAATTTTCACTCTGTATGGCAATTCGATCAACATATAAATCACCTTAAAGCACTAAACATGCCCTAAGAATGCAATTAAAATAGTAAAATAATGCAAAACCCTAAAAATGAAACAATTATCAAATATGCTTTCTATATGCAATTATTCTATCAAACAATGCAAGATTATTCAAAATGAAAACCCTTATCTAGGAAATAAAAGGAGTGAGGGAATCTTACAATAGGGTTTCTCCCACACTTGCCTTGTATAATACAACCCTTTTAAAATTGGAATGAAAATTGTAAATTACAAAGGGGCCTCACTAAAAGATTCACTCAAAAGAAAAGAAAAGAAAAATCATATTCCAAGAAAGCAGGGAAATTTCTATTTTGATAAAGATCACTTGCCAATTTTCGCCACTTTCTAATTTCCTAAAAAAGAAAAATAGAAATAAGTACCAAATTCAGGAAATAACTTAATTATGCACTAAAAAAATTGAAAAAATGCACCTAAAATGATTAAAATGCTAAAAGTATGCAATTCCTAATATATATTTTTATTTTTTGGATATTTTTTATTTTTTCAATTTTTAATTAAATTTTATGAAAATTCCATTGCATGTCCCCGGCAACGGTGTGTAAAACTTATTAGTTTTCCATAAGTTCACGAGCTATTGTAGTGTAGCATGTGCAAGTACGAGTTGATCCCACAAGGACTCACTTAAAGAAATTGGATTTTTAATAAAATTTAATTATTTAAAAATTAAAATTAAATGACAAAAATTAACAGAAAGTGAAATTAGACTTCAGATATGCTTGATCAATGAAATTACAGAGGTCCAATTAAAAAAAAAGATAGAAATTTAACTAAAAAAGAAAATTTCACTTCCCTAGACTGCTTATCATCAATTTCCTCAAATATGGTCTCATAAACTTCAATCATCCTTCATCAGTCTCTTTTCAGTGCTTTTGATTGATGATCCATTGGATGGATTAGGCAAATTCCAAAAAGTCTAGAAGATTTGGGTTTAAGAGTGTTTTTAGGTTTTGACAGCTCAAATTTGATTTTTGAATTTCAAATTGAAGATCAGAAGTAATGGATAAGCTAGGAAGTGTCCTAAGAGCAAGAGATAAACAGGGATCGGAAATTTGATGTGAAAAAGGGCATGAATTAATGTTACCAGAGAATTAATGATCGGAAATTCTCAAATATTGCTTTAAGCTAAAGCATTGATTCGATTATGCTTAAATCAACCAAGATCTAATTTCTGGAAATATTTGAGAATAGGGTAAAACCTAGATAAGCAAAACAGGAAGAAAGAAAAAGACGAAACAGACTAAAAGACAAAGAAGGGATGTGTGAGGAATTAGAAAACCAACTCAATTGGCAAAATTGGATTTTTGCCTCAAAATTTCTTTTCTTCAACCCATAGATGAGGAAAACACAAGGAGCTGACCTTGTGTTGTTTGAAACATGGAAATAGAGGGGGAATTGGGGTTTTGAAGGAAATTTGAAGAAACCCCAAGTTGGGTTTTGAGCTGGTGCAAGAAAGAGAAGTAGGAAAAGGGAAAAAAATGCAGACTTATGACAGTGGTGAATAGAGATGGTGGAAGATGACAGTACTAGTCTAGTGACACAGAGAGAAATAGAGCTGAGGGGTGGGAGAGCTAGTCTCAGCAGCGGAATACAGCCTTGCTTTGGGCACAAGATCAAGTGTTTGGCTCAAATGCCCAAGTTAGCCAACTAGGGGGGGGTGCAAGGCTCACAGAGGGGTACTCTTAGTCTAGGCTACAGGTGGAGATGGTTGGGGATTGTTGACTGGTGGTGGAGATGGGGATTAGGTAAATAGGGAAGAAGAGAATGAGAGTAGATAAGCAGAAAGGTGATCGTGCTAGGCTGGTGTGAGTTGAGAGAGGTCGGGTAGCCTGGGCGGTGCGGTGAAGTTGTGAACAGTGAAGAAAAGAAGCTGGGAAAGAAGTTGTGTCCGTGAGAGAGAGATTGATGCATAAGAGGGAAAGAACAAAGGGATGACAGTTTGGATGGTGTTGTGAATGAAGGGGGAGCAAAGGAAGGAGGAAGCAGAGAATTATAGCTGAAAAACAGAGCAAAGAAATATGATGAATAAAGAGGACTGATGTTAAGTGTTCAATTTTGGTCAAAATACCCCTAGTTTAGCATTCAATTAGAGCCTCTAACCATTCAAATTTGTAAAATTTAAGTTGATTTTGAATTTAGCTCTAATTGTTCATCAAATCATTAATTTATCAAAATCAACAGTCAGATGATTATTAAGAGCTAATCTATGGATTAAAGTATGATCGAGAAGAATCTAATTGCATTTTGTATGGTACAAATCAACTAAATTGAACATTGAATGGTTTGGATCGAATTGGCAGACTAGATCATTCTCAGGGAACAAAAGGCCCATGGGCAATTGATTAAGGAAGTGAATTTTGAAGAGGAATGTAAACATGTAAAGAGTTAGTGGGGAAGTTTCCAAAGTCGAAGAACTAAGATTAGAAGGAAATTCTAGAGGAATGTTTGAAAAGAGGAAATAGATTATTATATAAGAAAAGAAAGCAATATCCTCTTTCTTAACCTCTCCTTAGGCTGCGCTGGAAGCAGGAAACCCATCACCTCCTTTCCCTTTCTCCACTTCTCTTCTTCTCTCTCCCTCTTTCTTTTTCTCTTTCCCTCCTCCCCTACATTTTTTCTCCTTCACTCCCCCTCTCTTCCACTTTTCCTCTCTCCCTTCTTTTTCTTCTCTTCCTTCACAGCACCCTCCACTTTTCCTCTCCAGCACCACTCATAGACCCACCACACCCCCTCACCTGATCTCTCTCACTCTTTCTTTCACCTTCTCTACTCTCCCTCTCATTCTCTGATCTTCTCATGCCTCTTACTCTTTCTTGATTACTTCCCTCTCTCTGTTTCTCACCACATGATCCCTCAGTCTCTCATTGTGTTCACCGCACAACCCAGCACCATTCTTTGCTTTAGCACGTGTCACCCTCTATTTCACTGGCATCTCCCAGTCACCAGTCTGCTCCTTTTTCCATGTTATTCACTTCCCTCTCCTCTTCCTCTCATCTTTGTTTCCCACTGCATCATCTTCCTCTCCTCTGGCCAGTACTCATGTTCGCACCATCACCTACTTCTCTCTCCTATTATTCTCCATCACCGTTGCACCTCTCAACCTTCCCTCCCCCTTGGACCATAGGAGGAAAGAGCCTCGCACCTCCTTTCTTCTCTTCTTTGCCCTCACTTTCTCTACTTTGTACCACCCTATGCTGCCCCTCTGTAATATCCTTAATTTTTAGGATAAAATAGGAAAATTTTAAATAAATTTAAAAAAAAATCTATAGATGGAAATTTTTCTTGAAAACATAAGAATTAGAAAGTGCTTGTCGATACGAGTCCAACGCCACCAAAAATGCGAAAAATGGAGCTCAAACGAGGGAGTTATGAGCCGTTGAAGTTGTAAGGGCAAATTGGTCTTTTGACAGAAACGTGTTACATAGGGGTCCAAATTGATAACGGCACCCCTGTCTTCCACACGTCTCTACCAGTCCGGCGAAATCGCCGGAGAGACGTGGAAAGAGACGTGTGGGGAAGATTTTCTCTTCCCCTAGGACTCTAAACCCTATATCTATTCTTCTCTAGGAGCCAAAACGCTCCACTTTGAGCATTTCTCCGAGTTTTTACTCAGAACCCTAGCCCTGCAAAGCTTTGATTTTTTCAGCGAGTGGAACCCCGGCAACATGAGCAACCATGGCTAGGTGCAAGGTAAGCCTTAAAACTCTGTTTTTTAGTATTTATTAAATAGAGAAAATAATTAGAAAACCATTTAAAAATTAGGAAAAAATCAGATTTTTTTAGGAACTTTGTGCATGCTACTGTTGGAGCGTGATTTCAGGACCAAATCTCATCCGTTTGGAAATCGCACTATCCAACTAGTGTACAAGAGACCCAAGAGCAAACCCTTTAAATTTGGGAGTGATCCAACGGTGGATTTCTCTAGAAAATCCAAAAACCAGTACCTAGGGATGTTTTTAGGAACTTGGGAAAAACCGTTTAAAAAACATGGTTTTTGGAGAAATCAATGCAAAAGGATGATAAAAATGGAAATAGACAAAATTTGGAACAAAATGGCTCAAAAACCAAGTGATTTGGACACCTGTAGGGTGACCGGAGATGACCGGAAGTCGGTCGTCTTCTCAGGCGCTGGTTTCCGCGTCGCTGGTGTAAACTGGGCTGCCCGTGTAACCCAGTGTAAACTGGGTGCCGGTGTAACCCAGTGTAAACCGGGGCCACCAGTGTAACCCGGTGTAAAGCAGGGCCGCTGGTGTAAACCAGTGCACCCGCCAAACACCCTATAAATTAATAAATATTAATTTATAAAGTATTTTCACTTAAAATTGATTTTTGGGAGCTAGAGGAGTCCAAATCACGATCCGAAAGATGCGTTGTGACTGTATTGACGACGTGGACCTAGTTTTAACTTAAAAAATTATAAATGACCACTTTTTATTTAGAAAAATTTTAAAATAGTGATGTGACATGTACAGGTGCACTTGAATATACCAGTTAAAGGGAGTTATTAGCAAGCTAGTGGTCTCACACTGAGGTAGGTGACGACAACTAATGTTTTGCCTTGATTTTAAACCATGTTTAAACATAGCATCATGTGTGATCGTGTTTTAAATTGCAATTCTTATTTACCGTGTATTTCATGCGACATTGAGTACAGGATGGTTATTCCAAAATGAAATCTTTTACTGAATAAACTTATTTAAAATACTTTTACAAGCATGATGTTAATTAGTTATACTTAATTAGAGACTTATTTCTTATTATATATATAGAAAATGCATGGATTTACATGGAAATGAGAATAGAGGCTTATTAGCTGGTCCTTTTATAGGCTAACCCCAGGATGAGGGGCATGTCTTGGGGATTGCAAGCTATAAGTGCTCTTGAGTTTTAGCATATACATATGATTTCCATGTTTTATATTTGATGACGGGTGCTCTCGCCCAGTGGGCGTCATGCTAGGAGAGATAGGGCCGGCCACCCACCTTTCGAGATTATGATGTGATGATTTTGTGATATGATAGGCACCTGCCCATAGATGATATTCGGTAGGGGTTTGGTAACATGGATAGTCCACACTACTGGTCTGAGCCTTTCCATGGGGACAGACGCTAAGTCTCCCGTTATGGTGTCGATGGAGAGCGGCGGTGGTTGATACCCATGGAGGGTTGCCACTACAGCATGATGGCCCATATTCTTATTATGTGTGCATGTATGATGAGCTTGGTTATGGATGATATGCCTAGGTGTGATGACACTCAGAGGTTGACTACGTGTACTCCTGATCAGGGATGTTAGTGCGATGTGGTGGAACCCATTACCTTAAGGTGCCTTTATTCTTGTTGTATGCTCCATTTTATTTATTCATGTCATGTTTTAACTCCGTGAATTGCATGTTTTAGCATATGGAATAAATTGACATTTATTTGAACATGGCATTATGATATCATTATTTTCATAAATATTAGACTTTTCATCAGAGTTGTTCATTATTTCTTTCATTTATTACATTAATTGTCTATGTACCTACACAAGCGATAGCTTGCTGAGGCATTGCTTTGTTTTGCAATGCCTTAGATCTCGAGCATGATAACAGGAAAGGCAAGGCTGTTGAGAAGCCGTGAGAGCTGCTGAAGACCATTTTTCTATAGTGTTAGACAGTGATGTGAGTCATTAAACAGGATTATCATTTGTATTTTATTATGGACTGCATACTTTATATTTGGATGTGATTTAGATGTTTGGACATATGTTGGACATTTATATGGGATGTTATGATGGATAGACCCTGGGACATATTATTATTTTGTTTTGGACATTTATTTGAATTAAAATAAAGGTGCCTATTTATTTGACGTTGATTTATACGCGGATTATTTATTTATGTTTAAATTACATGTACGCCATTTTGAGGAAGGAAAACTAACACCCGGAGTTTTTAAGAAAGGTTTAGTAAAATGTTGAATAAATCTTTTCTCATGGGATCCTAAATGCTCTTATTTAAAATGCCATTATTATTAAAAAAAAAAATTATCTTAAAAATCCGGGGTGTTACAAAGTTGGTATCAGAGCCCGGTCTAGTCCATCATAATCCTTGTAAATGTCCATTTATATGTGAGTAACAGTTCATAATAGTTGGAGAAAGAGAAACTATGAGAGAGGAACTTACACTTAGTGACATTTAAAACGTTTGACAGATGGCTCCTCGAAGAAGGACAAGGTCTACCCCTGCTACACCTGTGGCGCCACCCGCTGAGCCCTCTGATCAAGGGGACCGAGATGCCGAGTTATTGAATTGATTGATGTCAAGACTTGTACCACTTATCCAGCAGCAGGTTAGGACAGCTGTTGACACTGCAAACCCTAGACCTATTCCACCACCTCAAGTGGCACCCGTGGTTTCGTCAATTTAGTCCTCACAACCAGTGCAGGAACCACTAGTACCTAGAGCCACGGAGGGCGATGCTACGAGTGACTTTAAGAAGACTGACAAATTACTAGAGAGGTTTCAAAAGATGGTGAAACCCTTTTATGGCGATGGTAACACGAAGGAGGCCAAGCGATGGTTATTCGAGGCGGAGAGGACATTTGACGCTATGAAGATCTCAGTAGATGATCAAGTTAGAGTAGCCTCCTACCTACTGAAAGGTGAGGCTGGCTTTTGGTGGCAGACTTTCACACTCACCCGACCAAATCCGACCGAGACGATGACATGGGTAGCCTTTGAACAGGGTTTCGACACTCAGTATTTTCCACCTCATGCATTGCAGTCCATGAAGAAGGAGTTTGCCACCCTAGAGCAGAGAGATATGATGGTTCAGCAGTACCTGAACCGATTTACATGACTAAGGAGATTTGCACCTCACGCACTGGCCTCAGACACAGAGGCAACTGACAGATTTGTCGATGGGTTGACCCCTTGGTTGAGAGATCGAGTGATTTCTTCACAACCCACTTCGGTGGGAGATGCCGCTGATATGGCGTCCATGCATGAGAAGAACTCTCTCAAGACTAGACGGAGTGCGTTCCAGCCCTTTAAGGGCAAGTGGCCATTTGGTGCTATGCAGACACATGGGACATCAGGTCATCCACCACAGGCCAAATTTAAGAGAGACACTGAGAGGAAGAGATGTGATAGGTGCAAGGGTTTACACCCTGGGCGAGGGTGTAATAGATTCGACCGACCACAGCAGCAGAGGCAGCCCCAACCATAGAGACAGCCCTATACACCTTACCAGAGACAGCCATATAGGTGTTTCAATTGTGGAGACATTGGCCATTTCATTAAGGACTGTCCTAAGGGACAGGGAGAGAGGCAGACTGAGATGGGAGCAGAGGCAGCTAACGCGCCGCGTAGCCAGGGACGAGTATTTGCCATCACGTTAGGATAGGTGCAGGCATCACACCAGGTCATAGAAGGTACTCTTCTAGTCTCAGATAGACATGCCAAAGTTCTTTCTGACACAGGGTCTACACATTCTTTTATATCATGTATTTTTGCATCTTGCCTTGATGTATGTGTACACAAACTAGCATTTGGATTAGATATTATGACACCTGTGGGAGAGACAGTAGAGACTACAGAATATCTTAGAGATATCAAGCGTGAGTATGGACACAAACTTCATCTTACTAGACATGGTAGACTACGATGTTATTTTTGGGATGGATTGGTTAGCCAACTATGGGGCTATGGTAGACTGCCGAAAGAAGCGAGTCACTTTTCTTATACCTGGGCAACCAGAAATAGTGTTCCAGGGTAGGAAAGATCAAGCAGGTACATGCATCATTTCTGCTATGAAGGCGGCATGATTTTATGCACAAGGGTGTAACGCATTCCTCGCATATGTAACTGTTGAGGAAAAGGAGCAGCTACAACTTGACGAGATTGATGTTGTCCGTGATTTTGCTGATGTATTTCCTGAGGAATTACCAGGATTGCCGCCAAGTAGGGAGATTGACTTCACCATTGACTTGGTGCCGGGTACATCACCTATCTCTAAGGCATCATATAGGATGGCTCCAGCAGAGTTGAGAGAACTTCAGGTACAATTGCAAGAGTTACTGGATAAGGGCTTCATCAGGCCGAGTGGATCGCCATGGGGAGCACCAGTCCTTTCCGTGAAGAAAAAGGATGGATCACTGAGACTATGCATTGATTATCGGTTGTTGAATGGTGTTACTATAAAGAACCAATACCCTTTGCCACGCATAGATGATTTATTTGATCAGCTCCAATCAGCACAAGTGTTCTCCAAGATAGATCTGAGGTCAGGGTATCATCAGCTGAGGGTTAGAGAAGAGGATATCTCGAAGACTGCCTTTAAGAGTCGTTATGGTCATTACGAGTTCCTAGTGATGCCGTTTGGATTGACGAACGCACCTGCAGTGTTCATGGATCTAATGAACCGTGTCTTTCGAGCTTATCTGGATAAGTTCGTGATTGTATTCGTGGATGACATCTTGATTTATTCGCCTAGTCATGATACACATAGGGAGCATCTCCACACGGAATTGGACACAATTCGTCGACATCAGTTGTATGCCAAGTTTAGTAAGTGTGATTTTTGGCTAGACCAGGTGCATTTCTTAGGTCACGTCATATCTAAAGATGGAATGGCCATGGATTCAACAAAGGTAGAGGCAGTACTACACTGGGAGAGGCCCAAGACAGTGGCTGAGATACGCAGTTTTCTCCGTTTGGTAGGGTATTATCGTCGCTTCATAGAGGGATTCTCTAAGATCACATTACCATTGAACACCCTGACTAGGAAAGACACTCAATTTGTATGGACCGAGGCTTGTGAGGAGAGCTTCCAAGAGCTCAAGAGGAGACTTACTACTGCTCCGGTATTGACCTTAACGTCTGGTGCAGGCGGTTATGTAGTTTATTGCGACGCATCCGGCAAGGGATTAGGAGCAGTGTTGATGCAACATGAGAAGGTAATTGCCTATGCGTCTAGACAGCTGAAGACACATAAGGTAAATTACCCAACACATGACCTGGAATTAGCAGCCGTGGTATTTACGTTGAAGTCCTGGAGACATTATCTTTATGGTGAGAGATTTGAGGTATTCACTAATCATAAGAGCCTCAAGTACTTCTTTACTCAAAGTGAATTGAATATGAGGCAGTGCAGATGGATGGAGTATCTCAAGGACTTCGACTTCACCATACAGTACCATCGTGGGAAGGCTAACGTCGTTGCAGATGCCCTGAGTAGGAAGGCGGGTGTGATGATTGCCAATTTGACGACTCGGTCTAAGTTCTTTGACAGGATCTTAGAGGCACAGGGCAAAGACAAGGAAACACAGGATTTGATAGATAAGACAGATTTTTCGAGGGGACCAGATGGATGGGTTAGATTTAAGGGAAGGTTGGTAGTACCAGCAGATGATGAATTGAAGCGCGAGTTACTTCAAGAAGCACACCAATCCCCTTATACAATTCATCCTGGGCGTATGAAGATGTATCAGGATCTCAAGAGGCATTTTTGGTGGAATGGTATGAAAAAGGATGTTGGAGAGTGCG
The DNA here is from genome assembly GCA_035236585.1 of Warburgia ugandensis. NCBI lineage: Eukaryota > Viridiplantae > Streptophyta > Magnoliopsida > Canellales > Canellaceae > Warburgia > Warburgia ugandensis. Next base: position 45,909,588 of record CP141130.1, read on the forward strand.
TTGCACGATGTTTGACCTGTCAGCAGGTCAAGGCTGAGCATCAGCATCCATCAGGACTACTTCAGACACTGGACCTTCTAGAGTGGAAGTGGGACCATATTACCATGGACTTCGTTCTAGGTCTTCCGAGGACCGCTAGCGGCCACGACATGATATGGGTCGTTGTGGACAGGTTGACCAAGTCCGCTCATTTCCTTCCTATCAGACAAAATCAGACCGTATTACCATGGACTTCGTTCTAGGTCTTCCGAGGACCGCTAGCGGCCACGACATGATATGGGTCGTTGTGGATAGGTTGACCATATTACCATGGACTTCGTTCTAGGTCTTCCGAGGACCGCTAGCGGCCACGACATGATATGGGTCGTTGTGGACAGGTTGACCAAGTCCGCTCATTTCCTTCCTATCAGACAAAATCAGACCGTGGATAGCTTAATGAAATTATATGTTAAGGAGATCATCAGTCTACATGGCGTTCCCTTGACAATTATATCGGATCGAGATACGTGATTTACCTCAAAATACTGGAAGGGCGTGCAAGAGGCATTAGGGTCGAGACTGAAATTCAGCACAGCATTCCATCCTCAGATAGACGGACAGAGCGAGAGGACCATCCAGACTATTGAGGATATGCTACGAGCCTGTGTTATGGATTGGAAGGGTAGCTGGGAAGATCATTTACCTATGGTGGAATTTGCTTGTAATAATAGTCATCACGCTAGTATTGGCATGGCTCCATATGAGGCACTTTATGGCAGACCTTGTCGGTCACCTTTATGTTGGAGTGATGTAGGAGAAAGGCGCGTTGTGAAATCTGAGTTAGTGGAAGAATGTGCAGAAAAAGTCCAACTCATTCGGAAGAAGTTACTGATAGCTCACAATCGACAGAAAAGTTATGCAGACAAGAGGCGAAAGGACTTAGAGTTCTCTGAGGATGAGCATGTATTCTTGAAGGTTTCTCCCATGAAAAGGGTGTTGAGGTTTGGAAATAAAGGGAAGCTTAGCCCCAAGTATATTAGACCTTTTGAGATCTTACGCAGAGTTGGAGCTGTGGCATATCAGCTAGCCTTACCACCACAGCTAGCAAATGTGCATGACGTCTTTCATGTGTCTATGCTGAGGAAATACGTGCCAGATCCCTCACACGTATTGGAGCAGATCCTAGGAGAGCTACAGTCTGACATGACATTTGAGGAGAGACCAGTGCGCATCCTAGATACAAGAGTCAAGGAGTTAAGGAATAAGACCATTATCTTGGTCAAAGTCCTTTGGCAGCATCATTTAATACAAGAGGCCACCTGGGAGACTGAGGAGGAGATGCGAAAGATCCATCCAGAGTTATTTACATAGAGGTATGTAGCTAAATTTCGAGGACGAAATTTTTATAAGGAGGGAAGGATGTAATATCCTTAATTTTTAGGATAAAATAGGAAAATTTTAAATAAAATTTAAAAAAAATCTATAGATGGACTTTTTTCCTAAAAACATAAGAATTAGAAAGTGCTCGTTGATACGAGTCCAACGCCACTAAGAACGCGAAAAACGAAGCTCAAACGAGGGAGTTATGAGCCGTTGAAGTTGTAAGGGCAAATTGGTCTTTTGACAGAAACGTGTTACACAGGGGTCCAAATTGATAACGGCACCCCTGTCTTCCACACGTCTCTACCAATCTGGCGAAATCGCCAGAGAGACGTGGAAAGAGACCTGTGGGGAAGAGTTTCTCTTCCCCTAGGACTCTAAACCCTATATCTATTCTTCCTTAGGAGCCAAAACGCTCCACTTTGAGCGTTTCTCTGAGTTTTCACTCAGAACCCTAGCCCTGCAAAGCTTTGATTTTTCTGGCGAGTGGAACCCCGGCAACACGAGCAACCATGGCTACGTGCAAGGTAAGCCTTAAAACTCTGTTTTTTAGTATTTATTAAATAGAGAAAATAATTAGAAAACCATTTAAAAATTAGGAAAAAATTAGATTTTTTTAGGAACTTTGTGCACGCTACTGTTGGAGCGTGATTTCACGGACCAAACCTCATCTGTTTGGAAATTGCACCATCCAACTAGTGCATAGGAGACCCAAGAGCAAACCCTTTAAATTTGGGAGTGATCCAACGGTTCTCCAGAAAATTCAAAAACCAATACCTAAGGATGTTTTTAGGAACTTGGGAAAAACCGTTTAAAACACATGGTTTTTGGAGAAATCAATGCAAAAGGATGATAGAAATTAAAATAGACAAAATTTGGAACAAAATGGCTCAAAAACCAAGTGATTTGGACACCTGTAGGGCCACCGGAGATGACCGAAAGCCGGTCGTCTTCTCAAGCGCAGGTTTCCGCATCGCCTGTGTAAACCAGGGTGCCCGTGTAACCCAGTGTAAACTGGGTGCCGGTGTAACCCGGTGTAAACTGGGGCTGCCGGTGTAACCCAGTGTACACTGGGCGCCGATGTAACCCGGTGTAAAGCAGGGCCGCTGGTGTAAACCATTGCACCCGCCAAACACCCTATAAATTAATAAATATTAATTTATGAAGTATTTTCACTTAAAATTGATTTTTGGGAGCTAGAGGAGTCCAAATCATGATCCGAAAGATGCGTTGTGACTATATTGACGACGCGGACCTAGTTTTAACTTAAAAACTTATAAATGACCACTTTTTATTTAGAAAAATTTTAAAATAGTGATGTGACATGTACATGTGCACTTGAATATACCAATTAAAGGGAGTTATTAGCAAGCTAGTGGTCTCACACTGAGGTAGGTGACGACAACTAATGTTTTGCCTTGATTTTAAACCATGTTTAAACATAGCATCATGTGTGATCGTGTTTTAAATTGCAATTCTTATTTACCGTGTATTTCATGCGACATTGAGTACAGGATGGTTATTCCAAAATGAAATCTTTTACTGAATAAACTTATTTAAAATAATTTTACAAGCACGATGTTAATTAGTTATGCTTAATTAGAGACTTATTTCTTATTATATATATAGAAAATGCATGGATTTACATGGAAATGAGAATAGAGGCTTACTAGCTGGTCCTTTTATAGGCTAACCCCAGGATTAGGGGCATGTCTTGGGGATTGCCAGCTATAAGTGCTCTTGAGTTTTAGCATATACATATGATTTCCATGTTTTATATTTGATGACGGGTGCTCTCGCCCGGTGGGCGTCATGCTAGGAGGGATAGGGCTAGCCACCCACCTTCCGAGATTATGATGTGATGATTTTGTGATATGATAGACACTGGCCCATAGATGGCATTCGGTAGGGGTTTGGTAACATGGATAGTCCACACTACCGGTCTGAGCCTTTCCATGGGGACAGACGCTAAGCCTCCTGTTATGGTGTCGACGGAGAGCGGCAGTGGTTGATACCCATGGAGGGTTGCCACTGCAGCATGATGGCCCATATTCTTATTATGTGTGCATGTATGATGAGCATGGTTATGGATGATATGCCTGGGTGTGACAACACTCAGAGGTTGACTACGTGTACTCCTGATCAGGGATGTTAGTGCGATGTGGTGGGACCCATTACCTTAGGGTGCCTTTATTTTTGTTGTATGCTCCATTTTATTGATTCATGTCATGTTTTAACTCCGTGAATTGCATGTTTTAGCGTATGGAATAAATTAGCATTTATTTGAACATGGCATTATGATATAATTATTTTCATAAATATTAGACTTTTCATCAGAGTTGTTCATTATTTCTTTCATTTATTACATTAATTGTCTATGTACCTACACAAGCGATAGCTTGCTGAGGCATTGCTTTGTTTTGCAATGCCTTAGATCTCGAGCATGATAACAGGAAAGGCAAGGCTGTTGAGAAGCCGTGAGAGCTGCTGAAGACCATTTTTCTATAGTGTTAGACAGTGATGTGAGTCATTAAACAGGATTATCATTTGGATTTTATTATGGACTGCATACTTTATATTTGGATGTGATTTAGATGTTTGGACATATGTTGGACATTTATATGGGATGTTATGATGGATAGACCCTGGGCCATATTATTATTGTGTTTTGGACATTTATTTGAATTAAAATAAAGGTGCCTATTTATTTGACGTTGATTTATCGCGGATTATTTATTTATGTTTAAATTACATGTACACCATTTTGGGAAAGGAAAACTAACACTCAGAGTTTTTAAGATAGGTTTAGTAAAATGTTGAATAAATCTTTTCTCATGGGATCCCAAATGCTCTTATTTAAAATGCCATTATTAATAAATAAATAAAAAATGTCTTAAAAATCCGGGGTGTTACACCCTCTTTCTTTCCCATGTCACCACCCCTTTCCTTCTCTTGCCATCATCCAGCATCTAGTCACCAGCCAGTGTTAAGTTTTCAAATTTGGTCAAAATATCCCTAATTTAGTGTTCAATTAGAGCATCCAGGCCATCAATTTCAAGGTTTTTGCATACAATAGTTTAATTTAGCTTTAATTGGCCATCCAACCGTTAAATTGCAAAATTAATGGTCAGATGATCATCAAAGCTAATTAGAGGAACACTGAACGGTTTAGATGATTCTAATTGGGTCCTGTGCATTGCAGATTAATTGACTCAAGCATGGATGCTCCAGATCGAATCAAGGATATCAGATGAGGATGATGAAGTTTCATGGAAAAAGAAGACTTTGAAGAGTCCTAGGACAGCATAAAGTTGAAGACTTGCAGATTTCTAGCAAGTCTAGACTTCTAGTAGACCCGACTCTCTCTCTTATCTCTCTTTTCCCTCTCTCTTATCTTTTCTTTTCTCTTATCTCTCTCCTCTCTTTACTCTTTCCCTCTTATCTCCCACTCTTTCATGTCTCTCTCCTCCCTCTCCTACTTCCTCATCTCCTTCTTCCTTTTGGCCCCTTGCTTCTATGTTTTTCTCCTCTTCTTCCTCACATTTTCATTTGGTTTTAGATGAAAACCATAATTCCTAGAACATTACAAGTCTGCCCCTTAGTAGAACTGTAACACCCCGGATTTTTAAGACAATTTTTTTTTTTAATAATGGCATTTTAAATAAGAGCATTTGGGATCCCATGAGAAAAGATTTATTTAACATTTTACTAAACCTATCTTAAAAACTCCGGGTGTTAGTTTTCCTTTCTCAAAATGGCGTACATGTAATTTAAACATAAATAAATAATCCGCGTATAAATCAACGTCAATAAATAGGCGCCTTTATTTTAAATCAAATAAACGTCCAAAAGACAATAATAATATGGCCCAGGGTCTATCCATCATAACATCCCATATAAATGTCCAACATATGTCCAAAGATCTAAATCACATCCCAATATAAAATATGCAGTCCATAATAAAATCCAAATGATAATCCTGTTTAATGACTCACATCACTGTCTAACACTATAGAAAAATGGTCTTCAGCAGCTCTCACGGCTTCTCAACAGCCTTGCCTTTCCTGTTATCGCGCTCGAGATCTAAGGCATTGCAAAACAAAGCAATGCCTCAGCAAGCTATCGCTTGTGTAGGTACATAGACAATTAATGTAATAAATGAAAGAAATAATGAACAACACTGATAAAAAGTCTAACACTTATGAAAATAGTGATATCATAATGCCATGTTCAAATAAATGCCAATTTATTCCATATGCTAAAACATGCAAATCATAGAGTTAAAACATGACATGAATCAATAAAATGGAGCATACAACAAGAATAAGGGCACCCTAAGGTAATGGGTCCCATCACATCGCACTAACATCCCTGATCAGGAGTACACGTAGTCAACCTCTGAGTGTCGTCACACCCAGGCATATCATCCATAACCATTATCATCATACATGCACACATAATAAGAATATGGGCCATCATGCTGCAGTGGCAACCCTCCATGGGTATCAACCATCGCCGCTCCCCGTCGACACCATAACGGGAGACTTAGCGTCTGTCCCCATGGAAAGGCTCAGACCGGTAGTGTGGACTATCCATGTTACCAAACCCCTACCGAATGCCATCTATGGGCAGGTGTCTATCATATCACAAACTCATCACATCATAATCTCGGAAGGTGGGTGGCCGGCCCTATCCCTCCTAGCATGACGCCCACCGGGCGAGAGCACTCGTCATCAAATATAAAACACGGAAATCATATGTATATGCTAAAACTCAAGAGCACTTATAGCTTGCAATCCCCAAGACATGCCCCTCATCCTAGGGTTAGCCTATAAAAGGACCAGCTAATAAGCCTCTATTCTCATTTCCATGTAAATCCATGTATTTTCTATATATACAATAAGAAATAAAACTCTAATTAAGCATAACTAATTAACATCATACTTGTAAAAGCATTTTAAATAAGTTTATTCAGTAAAAGATTTCAATTTGGAATAACCATCCTGTACGCAATGTCGCATGAAATCCACGGTAAATAATAATTGCATTTTAAAACACAATCACACATGATGCTATGTTTAAACATGATTCAAATATCAAGGCAAAACATTAGTTGTCTTCACCTACCTCAGTGTGAGGCGACTAGCTTGCTAATAACTCCCTTTAATTGGTATGTTCAAGTGCACCTGTACATGTCACATCACTATTTAAAAAATTTTCTAAATAAAAAGTGGTCATTTCTAAGTTTTTAAGTTAAAACTAGGTCCGCGTCGTCAATACGGTCACAACGCCTCTTCCGGATCGTGATTTGGGCCTCTCTAGCTCCCAAATATCAAGTTTTAGTGAAAACTACGCTAAAATGGGGCCTGCCGGACCACCATAAGGTGGTTTAAACCGGCGGCGCCCCTTTTCCGCCGGTTTACACCGGCGTACACTGGCGCACAAAGACGCACGCCGACGCAAACGCCAAACGGGACGCGCGCGTGCGTCACGGTCGCCAGGACGCGCCGCGTCCCGGCCCCACCGCGACCGTCAACCTGTGCGCTCCCCACACCCGCGCCGCGCCGCGCCGCGCACGCGTGTGACGACGACGTGATGTGACGTCATCCTGGGTGCATCTCAGCTCGTGTCCTGGCGTTAGCGCCAGGACGCCGATGCCGTTGACGACGCCGGAGAAGACGACCGGATTCCGGTCGCCTCCGGCGGAGCTACAGAGCTCCGTTTTGCGTGATTTTTGCGCCATTTTCTTCAAAATTCTCTCTAGAATCCATTTATGCCCTCCTTTTGCACTGATTTTTCCAAAAACCATGGTTTTTAAATGGTTTTTCCCAAGTTCCTAAAATCCTCCCTAGGTACTGGTTTTTGGGTTTTCTAGAGAAATCCACCGTTGGATCACTCCCAAATTTAAAGGGTATGCTCTTGGGTCTCTTGTGCACTAGTTGGATGGTGCAATTTCCAAACAGACAAGGTTTGGTCTGTGAAATCACGCTCCAATAGTAGCGTGCCTAAAGTTCCTAAAAATCTAATTTTTCCTAATTTTTAAACGTTTTCTAATTATTCTCTATTTAATAAATACTAAAAAACATAGGTTTGAGGCTTACCTTGCACCTGGCCGGAGTTGCTTGTGTTGCCGGGGCTCCACTCGCCGGAAAATCCAAGTTTTGCAGGGCTAGGGTTTTGCGTAAAAACTCAGAGAAAACGCTCAATAGTGGAGCGTTTTGGCTCCTATAGGAGCATAGATATAGGGTTTTAGAGTCTTGGGGAAGAGAAACTCTTCCCCACACGTCTCTTCCCATGTCTCTCCGGCGATTTCGCTGGACTGGTAGAGACGTGTGTAGACAGGGGTGCCGTTATCAATTTGGACCCCTGTGTAACACGTTTCTGTCAAAAGACCAATTTGCCCTTACAACTTTGACGGCTCATAACTCCCTCGTTTAAGCTCCGTTTCTCTCATTCTTGGTGGCGTTGGATTCGTATCGACGAGCACTTTCTAATTCTTATGTTTTCAGGAAAAAATTTTCATCCATAAATTTTTATTTTAATTTATTTAATAATTTTCTATTTTATCCTAAAAATTAAGGATATTACAAGAACTCAGTAATGCCACCTCTGTCCTTTGTCTGAAATACCATTTGGGTCCCTAGTTTAATTCCATCTGAGTCCCTAATTTAATACCAACTGTGTCCTTGTGCTATTCCGATTTTAACTTATCCACAGTTTGACTATCCAAGGACAAGCTTATCCAGGGCTGCTTAATTCATTGCATTTTCTGTGTTTTTGGAATAAATAATTGTGTAAATTACAAAAGTTGAATAATTTTAGATTTTAATTTATTGATGGTTTAATTCTGGTATATTCTTTGTTTTGGTTCTTTTATTAATTGAATTTTATTGAAAACTCCATCATTTTAAATCAAGTCTCCGTGGGATCGACCCGTACTTGCATAAGCTACACTGCAATAGGCCGTGCACTTACAAAAAACATCAACAAGTTTTTGGCGTCGTTGCCAGGGACTTGCAATGGAGCTTTTATAAAATTTAATGAAAAATCCAAAATAAAATAAAAATTAGGAATTGCATTTTAGGCATTCTTAGGTGCATCTTTAGACATTTTTAGTGCATAACCACCTAATTTCTTGGAATTGGTACTTATTTCAAATTTTCTTTTTCAGGGAAATAGGAAAGGGGAGGAAATTTGCAAGTAAATCTTCATCAACATGAAATTTTTCCTGCTTTCCTAGATTAGGATTTTTTTTCTTTTGAGTGAAGCATGTAGTGAGGACCCTTGTAAACTGCATTTTCTATTTTCATTTTAAAGGGTTGATAATACAGGGCAAGTGTGGGATAAGGTGGCCCACACTTGATCTTCATAAAAAACCCCACTATAAGTCTCCTCACTTATTTAAATTCCTAGATTAGGGTTTGCATTTAGAGTAAATTTGCATTGTTTGGTAGTATAAATCATATAGAAAGCATCCTCTTATAATTATTACATTTTTAGGTTTTTGCATTAGTTTATCGCTTTTATTTGCATCTTAGGACGCGGTTAATGCTTTAAGGTGATATATATGTTGATCGAACTACCATGGAGTGTGTAATTAATTAGTAAGGGCACCCTACCCCATAAGATCAAGGGTGGATTTTCTCACCACTCCTTGGCCCACCTAGGATAATCACCTCAAGTACACTACCCTAGCCTTCAATTCAAATTAAAATCAATCAGAAGAGACCTATAGGGCTATCACATGCTCGTAGGACACTCTTACTAAGACTCGATTTATTGTTACTCCAGTGGCTTTTGTGCACTGTGGTTATTGAGGGTTGTCTAATAGAGCCTCGCTCTTCCCTCACCTCTTGTTGACATTTGTGAGGTCTAAATGCCTCCTTACACAAGGGTTGTATTAACTACCTTATGAAAAACCTAACTGGTAAGCAATAATCAAGTCTAAAGGAGAGGAGGAGCGCTAGAATAGGCTAATTAAAAGCATTGTCCCCATACAATTTCAAGAAAATCAATATGTTGCTTATTAGCCTCAAGGATTATATTGTGTCCTTTGTTTGTTCATCATTCTAAGAAGTTAGGTTGTATCATGTAGGTTAGTTTTCATCTTAAAAAAAGGAAAATGAAAAATGAAAAAAAAAAAAGGAGCTTATCAAGAAGGGGATAGATTTCATGGATTAGATGCATTGATGGATCGGCTAGATGTTATGGAAAGTCAATTGCTTACGCTAATAACTTATAAGCAAGTTGCACCACAACCTCAATACCATAATGACTATACCTATTCTGAGCATCCATGTTCCACCCCTTCCTGGCCCCCATCAAGCTCCACATACAATGGATACTATCAGGAGCCAGTGGATGCACCTAATGCATTCGCATACCCTAGCAATTTTTATTCTGAGACAAATTATCAAGACTCTAATGGATGGACTAGGCATCATGAACAACCATGGTCTCAGGATTACCAATATCAGGAAGAACCACAATGGTCTCACCCTGGTCAGTACTACCATGATTACTCAAAAATATCAGGGTCAACCATCATGCATTTAGCCTTTTCAGTCCTTTTTCACTACCCCAATGCCACAACAATACCAACCCTATGAGTCATTTCCTCTATGAGAAGAACTACTATTAGATGAAAAAATGCAACATATGTGTGAAATAATAGCACAAGGGAATAAGGAAATAAAATAAATGATGGAGGATTACACTGAGGAAATAAAATGAGGGATAGAGGAATTTGAGGAAAAACTAAAACAAATTAGGGGCAATATCTAGTCATTTATTCTTGATACTAAGATGGAAATTTCCTATGATCCTTATGACCCATAAAGTCTACAACCATCCTTAGAAATCTCCAACTTCGATATACTTGAGTCATGTCCTAATTATGATTATGAAGAGACTTCCATTGATGAAGAGCATAACACTTTAAAAAAATCCAACCCTCTTCCTCTAGACACGAGTCCCTCCTATTTGTATGACTCTGATGAAGACACATCTATTGAGGAGATGCTTAAGTTGTTGGATACTATGCCTCTAATGGACACTTCTAGATTGCAAGCTAGAGTAAATCATCCTAAGTATGAAACTCAAATTGAGCCTTTAAATGTAGAAGATGTACCTGATTGGGACCTAGCAGCCTTATTTGAACAAACATCATATGATAATATAGGCCCAATTGCTACCGTACCTGTGCATATCAAACAAAAAGAAGCAGAGTCAGTTGATATGCATCAACCTATTGTAGGGTACACATCAAAAGATAACCAGGGTTTCAGCCAAACCTTGTCCCCGGCTCTAGTAATGCAAGAACAACCTATTAGAGAAGGGCAGAGTCAAGTTATTACCCTAGTTCAAGACAATGATAGGGACATTGAGGAAAAGAATAAATTGCATAGAATGGTCATTATTATCCCTCAATTTGGTCAAGACAAGGACTGGTTGTCACCATATGGTCTAAGAAAATACACGGTAGTTCATGGGGTCATTGAGTTACCCCACCTCAATTTTTGAGGTGGAGCAATTATATTGACTACCGTGAAATATTGAAGATGGGGGATCATCAATATGATTCCACCACTCTTACAATTACAGTGATCTACTATATTATATTAATATCACCACCTAAAATTTCAAGGTAGAGGCCATATATAGATTACCGCAAAATTCTAAAGTGGTGCGAGAATTCTTGCCATTTCATCTTAGGGTTAGGATTATGACAAATAAAGCTAACCCAGTTAGCTCTAGGTTTGGAAAGTTAGGTTAGGTAATGTCTAGCTGAAGACATTAAACTTAGCGCTTATTGGGAGGCAAACCAAAGGTTTAGAGTCTACATCCCTCCACTTTTATATAGAATTCTATGTTTTCAAACATTAGGGACAATGTTTCATTCAGGTTGGGGGCTGTAAATGCACTAAAGGTTTTCTTGAAAAAAAAAAAAAAGGATGAAAACTTTTGAGAAAAAAAAAAGTTTTAAAAAAAGAGAGTTCCATGAGAACTGAATGTTCAGAATTTAGAAAATATACTGTTTTCACCTCTTAATGGGAATGCATATGATTAGTTTTACATGTCATTCATGTTTTGAAGCATTTTATGAAAGTTAATTCTCGAAAACCATTTACACATAGCACATAATCAAGACTAATATGGACGTATGACTTAGAGACCCTGAGAAAAATTAGTGGAGACCTATAACCTAGTGAGAGTTTGAGACTATCTTCTTTTAGAGAGTTATAAGTAATTCCTTGATTTCTTTAGTGTACATACATTAGTGTGATCCAGTTATCTTTGTTTTGGTTAAACATCTAGAATAAAGAGTAATAGCTTTAATTCTAGAATTTTATTGAATCTGATAGGCTTTAGGAAACCTAGGAAATGATATAGGCCATCCTTGCTCAACCGAAGACATAAAGCCTATCCAATATAATATACCACTAGTTAGCCTTTTGAACCTGTTATTAAGCCTTTTCTTTCTTAAACCCATTCACCTTAACCCAGAATAACCCAGTAAAATAATTAACCATTACCCATCTTCAACATGAGTAGAGTAGAAAAGGTTCAAAAATAGGACAAAAAGTAAAACAAGTGAGAAAAAATTAAATGACTTTCTTCCATAGAAAAAAGAAAAGAAAAGAAAAGAAAGACCGAAGTCTGAAAAAGAAATTCACTTCAAGTACAAACCAAAAAGAAAAGTTGTCCTATTAGATAATTATTGAATCCATCTACTCAATTTTGAACCTTTGAAATCTTTATACCTTTCTTTTCTAAACCTGTCCTAAGCCTACATTTTATCCTATTTAAAGACCTATTGATCTTAGGTGGACGTAGCCTTAAAGAGTAGATAAAAAGAAAGAATTAAGGTAAAAGACCTCTAATATTCTTGATGTTAGCATCCACTCCTAGGGATCACTTTCCTTTGTCTCATAAGCTTTGAAAAGAATGATGTGAACTATCAGCTTGTTGGATTCAATCACATAATGAGAGAAATATCTTAAACTCCTTATCTGAGAGTTTATTTCTGGTCGTATACCCATGAGGATTTGAGGTCAAAGCATATTTTCAATGGAATGTAAGCATATCCAATTAGAAGTTAAGATTTATGTGGCTGTACACACACATATGCACTCTGAGAAATATCTCAAATAAGATGTCTTTAATATGTGTATGGTGTGTAAAATTGTCAAATCCTCTTCATTAAGTTGCGAAAAACTAGTCAATTTGCTAATGAATGAAGATTCTCTGAGATAAAATAAGGGACTTGACTTTACTGAATTTTGTGGGTATATTCACTGCAAACCCTCATGAGGTCTAACTCGTCCACTAGGGATAACCTAGGGGTTCAAGGGCTTGGTGCATGTGCTAAATGCAATTGTGAGTATCTACGAAAGTGGCATCTTGTACCACTTTTGTAAAATGGTTGTCTGCATGTTTTGCTCGGGACTAGCAAAATACTGATTGGGGGGTGTGTTAAGTGTTCAAATTTGGTCAAAATACCCCTAATTTAGTGTTCAATTAGAGCATTCAAGCCATCAATTTCAAGGTTTTTGCATAAAATAGTTTAATTTAGCTTTAATTGACCATCCAACCATTAATTTGCAAAATTAATGGTTAGATGATCATCAAAGCTAATTAGAGGAATACTGATCGGTTCAGATGATTCTAATTGGGTCCTGTGAATTGTAGATTAATCGACTTAGGCGTGGATGCTCCAGATTGAATCAAGGATATTAGATGAGGATGATGAAGTTTCATGGAAAAAGAAGACTTTGAAGAGTCCTAGGACAGGATATAGTTGAAGACTTGCAGAGTTCTAGCAAGTCTAGACTTCTAGTGGACCCCACTCTCTCTCTTATCTCTCTTTTCCCTCTCTCTTATCTTTTCTTTTCTCTTTTCTCTTTTCTCTTATCTCTCTCCTCTCTTTTCTCTTTCCCTCTTATCTCCCACTCTTTCACGTCTCTCTCCTCCCTCTCCTACCTCCTCTTCTCCTTCTTCCTTCTTCCCCCTTGCTTCTATGGTTTTCTCCTCTTCTTCCCCACATTTTCATCTGGTTTTAGATGAAAACCAGAATTCCTAGAACATTACAAGTCTACCCCTAGTAGAACTCAGTAATGCCACCTCTGTCCTTTGTCTGAAATACCATTTGGGTCCCCAATTTAATTCCATTTGAGTCCCTAATTTAATACCAACTGTGTCCTTGTGCTATTCCGATTTTAACTTATCCACATTCTGACTATTCAAGGACAAGCTTATCCAGGACTGCTTAATTCATTGCATTTTCTGTGTTTTTGGAATAAATAATTGTATAAATTGTAAAAGTGGAATAAATTTAGATTTTAATTTATTGATGGTTTAATTATGGTATATTCTTTGTTTTGGTTCTTTTATTAATTGAATTTTATTGAAAACTCCATCATTTTAAATCAAGTCTCCATGGGATCGACCCGTACTTGCATAAGCTACACTACAATAGCCCGTGCACTTGCGAAAAACATCAACAGCCAACCCAGAGGAGGAAACCCGTGTGGGTTTCCTCTTTCTCTCCTTTTCTCCCTCTCTCTTCCCTTCTTCTTTAGTTCCCTCTTGTCCTCCTCTGTCGGGTTCCCCTTCTTCCCCATTTCCTCTTTTGTTTTAATCTGATTTTTGCTCAAATTCCAATTTTGTCCATGTGCTTTTTCTTAAATTCCTAATCTATCCTTGATTTTAATTCCCTTTGTGTCCTTGTCCCATTACTATTTTTTACTTTATCTTCATTTTGTTATTCAGGAGTTGCTCAATCCAACCCCATTAATTAAGGCTTAATCTAATTAACAAGTTAGCCTTAATCACTAAGATTTCTTAATTTCTCCTCTATTTCTTCTCTGATTTTTAATTAACTTTTAGATTTCATTCGTAAGACATTCCTAAACTTAATTAATGTCTTTGATCTTCAATTTGAAATCTATAAAACGATCTAGACCATCCAAATCTCAAAATTACCATTTACTCGAGATCTTTACAATTTATAGGAATCTGACAAATCCAATTGGTAGATCTTTAATCAAGATACAATAAAGACATTTATGAAGGCTGATCAACTTCAAGAAGACCATATTTGAAGAAATTGACTATGATTAAGCTAGGAAAGTAGATTTTCATGTTATTTAGGTTTATTTTCTCTCTTTTTGAACTAAAAATTTTGCAAATTTTTAGAAGTTGAATAGATCTAAACCTCTATTTCATTTCCAGTAATTTTTTATTTATTTTAAATTTTTAGCAATTAAATTTTATTTAAACTCCCACTTTTTAAGTCGAGTCCTCATAGGATCGACCCATGCTTGCATTAGCTATACTACAATCGCCCATGCACTTGCTATAAAACACAATCAACAATTGGGAAAATAAAAAAATAACAAACAGAGGGAATGGAAAGCAAGGAAACAGTGAAAAACAATCAAAGAGAATGAAACAAAAAATTGAAGAAAAGGAGAGTGTGGTGCTTCCTATTGTCCAACTCAGGAGAGTAGAGAGAGTATTTAAACGTTGGGAAGAGGGAGTAAATAAGTGGGATGGTTTTCTTACAAAGAAGAAACTCAAGAGAAATTAGAAAGGGAGGGACTGGTGAAGTGAGAAAGGTATGGTGGAAAGAGAGGGGTAGAAGGGAAAGGGGTGGCCTACCTCCCCACCACCTTCTAATTTGCCTTATTCCACATTCCTTCTACTTACTTTCCTCCTTGGAGACTTCTATTATTGGGGCTTTCCAAATTTTCTCCAAATTTTCCTTTTAAACAAAGTTTCCTTTAAGCAATTATTCCATCTACACCATTCAATCTCTATTGGGTGATCTGCACCATTGAAATTTGATTTGAAACATGCAAGCCTATTTTGGCTGATCTATAAGATAAAAGACTAGATTAGAGTCATTTAAAGCATTCATTAAGCATTTGATTAGCTTTGATGTTCATTTGAATGTTAATTTTGACAATTTACAATTGGAAGGTAAATTTGAACTAAAATTCATATTTTATCTAAAAATCATCAAATTATAAGTTAGATAATCTAATTAAATGCTAAACTAGGGGTCTTTTAGCCAAAATAAAACACTTAACACTAAGAACTATGAAAACATTAATATTTTAGCACCATCTAGACTATAGATCAAAGGCGAAAGGAATGAATGGTGGGAGCGCTTTGTCCCTGGTATGAGTTGCGCCTAGGATGCAACTTGGCGGATGCACACCAAAAAGCATGCATTGGGCACGACCCGGTGCGTGCGACACCATGTGCACCATTCATAGGCAAAATAGGATCTAGTGTGTACCCCAATGATAGAGAAGAACTCATGTGTGTCCCGAACTTGTTTCATAGACTAGTGTGTCCTGGTGATGCCGCACTGTACTGTTTGATCTAGATATTAATCTGGACCATCAATCTTGATCTAAAACAAAAAATCTTCCATTTTTGGAGACAATATGAACCCAATTTTTTATCCAAGACATTTTTTGGATTTTTTTTATGATGCAGACCTAATTTTAAGGTCGAAACATAGATTTGACAAATATTTTGACTTGACTGAAACCAAATAATCATATGATGAGCTAGATCGACTAGATTGGAGATTGATCATGCCTTGTAAATTGATCAGCTATCTAATCTAACAAGTGAAATGAGGTATCAAATAGTCAAATTATACAGACTTACCAAAATTATGATCCAAACCAATGAATGAGATAAGAACTATAGATCTATCTAATCAGAGGATGATCTGACCATCAGATCAACACATTGACTATTAGCACATCTATGAATCTTAGAGAAGAATGTGAATATGATGTATTGAGGTATATGAGATACCCAAGAGGGTGTTTAGAAGTCATCAAGACTATTGATCCTATCTATCAAAATCATATCAGACCATCTGATGGTTGGATTGACTACTTATATGGGATAAAGACTAGTGATAAGACATTGATCACTATGGATTGTGACAAGTTGAATGATCTAAACCATGGATTTGTAGCCTACTACCAAGATCAAATATCAGATAAAAGATTAAGTGAAATTAGACTTTAACTAGTGAAGAATGAACCTTAAATCACCTATATCAAGGAGGATCTAGAGTGATCTAAGTAGAGATGATGACTATTGAACTATATGTGGTGGGTTATGTTATGTGTGGGTTGTACATGTACATCAGATCATGCTAATTTGAGAGGTGGCATGCCTAAGAGGGTTAGTTCTCACTGAGGGAGGTGGAATTTAAGATGCTAATTTTCACAAATTGCACAATCTGTTAATATGATTATAATGTGATTTTACTAATTTCATGAGATTTGAATTGCATGAATTATTTATAAAATGTGATTATTGTACGATATTATACATATGGTATTTATGACATAAATTATGAAATAAAAAGGCTATAGTACTATATATAAAAATTTATCATGGTGCTGAAGATTGGAAATCATGTCATTTATTTTAAATGCATGATTTAAGAATGTGCTCAGTGTTTTATATTCACATGGTTTAATTTGACATTCAGGTAGGCTTATTTTTGGTATAAGGTACCAACTATGCACATGATATGTTAGAGACAAGCATATAGCCTGATGATTTTATGATATCCAGCGATGAAGGATTAAGGGTTTTATTTTTTATAAGCGTGTGCCTAGGGATGCTATGCTAAGAGGGATGTAGGGTTGACCACTCGTCCTATGACTTTGTGAGATGATAGACTTGCCACATAGAATGGCAAACACCATAGGGAGTGGTATCATAGGTATTCCATGCTATAGTTTCAATCCTCACCCATGAGAGATGGACACCTAGTCTCTCATTCTGGTGTTGACGGGAAGTGGTAGTTGGTAGACCCAAGAGTTGGTTAATGTTGCAGCATAGCTATCCTTTCTATATTTTGCACTATGTTGCCGACTAAGTGACATCATGTGTGCTTAGTTTTCTTTAGAGATTTGGGTGCTGCGATCATGATAGAGTGATAGTGTTGTGACTATGTGGCATGATGACATGCCTGATATGAGCTCATGACCATTATGTATACCTCATGTTGACTAGATGATTAAGGCCTTGTATAGCTATGGGTGTGACCACTAATGACTATATTCACTAATTTTATGAGTTTAACATTGTTTAACTCATTTGACTATTCAGCATCTTTATTCATGATTCAAATTGTGATTTGTGCATGACCTGGTGTTACTAGATCTATTTATGATGTTTACATCTATTCATAAAGTTTACTTGAGATCCTGATTATGATTTGCACATGTTAATTTCACTGTTGGATTTATTCATGATATTCACGTGAAATGCTTTGAATTTTCATATTCAAAAATTTTAAATTATCTTATTTTAGGCATATAGATTATTGATGATTGATGGAAAATGTCTTCTGCATTGAAATGATTATTACTGTGACGCTGGAATTGATGAAATTAGATCTAGAACAGAGTGCCTAATTGATTTTAGGTCTCTTGTTCCAATCTAAAAAGAAAAAGAAATTGAAAAAAGAGATATCTCTTAGAAATTTTGGGTTTTTGGGGAGGGATCTAGGTCTAATTTTTTAGGGAGAGTGAACAAAATTTTGTGGGGATTTTATGAGCATTTTTGGAGGGTTTTTGGGGTTGTATTTATAGGCATTTTGGTATTTTTATCATGATTATAATATTTAATTTTTTTATTATTAAATGGCATGAAAGTCTCCCATGCTCCATTATTTCTTCCCCATGCTCCATTTTTCTTTCCCAAGACCAGCTGGTATTTGTTGACCCATGACTTCAAGTGGGCTGCTCATAAGATTCATTTTTGGGTCCCTTCTGGGCCCCATGTCGGCCCCACATGGTGTAAAAAGACTGTTTTGCCATTTATGTATAAAATTTTGGGTTTTATTCCCATGATCTCGAATTTGAGTGTACTTAGTGGCGTTGGATTCGTATTTCTCAGTACATTCTAAATTTTGATGTCTCATATTTTGATTTTTGGGTAAAATTACTATTTTACCCTTTTGTCCAAGAAATGAAGAAACTTAAGGATTTTTCATCCGAATTCAGAATTTGTCCTGCTTACTGTCTTTTTGAAGGGTTTGCTAAGTTCAATTTCAATTTTACATGTCTTATTATTTGATTACACTTTTATAAAAAGTATATTTTAAATAACCCTAATATTTCAGCTCGAAATATCTGAGACTCAAACTTTATTGATTTTCTCAATCAATTACAAAAATTGGGGTTATTACAATCTTCCCCTCTTACAATAATTTTGTCCTCGAAATTTGTAATACACTACTTACTCAAACAAACTAGGGTGTGTCTTCCTCATTTCTACTTTCGTTTCCCACGTGGCTTCCTCAACAGAGTGATGTTGCCATAGGACTTTGACTAAAACAATGCTTTTGGTTCTTAACTTCTGTTCCTTGTGGTCCAGAATTTGTATTGCCTTCTCTTCGAAGGTTAGGTCAGGCTTTAGCTCTTCTGGCACCCTTTGAAGTACATGAGTGTCGTCTTGGAAGTATTTCCTTAGCATAGACACATGAAAGACACTATGTATTTCTGAGAGTTGGGGTGGTAAGGTTAATTTGTAGGCCACTGGACCCACTCTTTCTAAGATTTCAAATGGACCAATGAATCTAGGACTAAGTTTTCTTTCGCTTCCAAACCTCATTACTCCTTTGACAAGTGATACCTGTAGAAATACGTGCTCCCCCACATCAAATTCCAGGTTTTTACGTCTTTTATCTACGTAACTCTTCTGTCGATTGTGTGCTGTTAACAACCTCTTCTGTATCAATCTGACCTTGTCTACACATTGTTCCACTAGTTCTGACTTTATCAGCTTTCTTTCTCCAACTTCACTCCAACAAGTTGGTGATAGACATGGCCATCCATACAATGCTTCATATGGTGCCATACCAATACTTGCTTGAAAACTGTTGTTATATGCAAATTCTACTAAAGGAAGATGTTCACCCCAACTCCCTTTCCAATCTAATGCACATGCTCTCAACATATCTTCTAAGGTTTGAATAGTCCTTTTTGATTGACCATTTGTTTGAGGGTGAAATGGTGTACTGAGTTTAAGTGAGGTTCCCAAGGCCTGTTGTACACTCTTCCAACATCTCAAAGTAAATCTTCCATCCCTATCCGAGATAATGGATAGTGGAATCTAATGAAGTCTTACTATTTCTTTGATGTATAACTTAGCAGACTATCAATTGATTGGTTTTGTCTAATTGGAAGGAAATGTGCTGACTTTGTTAGCCTATCCACAACCACCCAAATCATGTCACGGCCTGCCCGGGTCCTTAGCAATCCCACTACAAAATCCATAGTGATATTGTCCCATTTCCATTCTGGAAGTTCCAATGTTTGTAACATTCCAGCTGGTCTTTGGTGTTCAACCTTTACTTGTTGACAATTTAGACATTTAGCCACAAATTCTCCTATTTCTCTCTTCATGCCTTCCCACCAAAAGTTTTTTTTTAAATCCTGATACATCTTTGTACCTCCTGGGTGTATAGAAAATTTTGACTGATGGGCTTCTTGTATCAATTCCTTTCTCAGACATTTATTTGAAAGAACCACCAATCTCTCCTGAAAACGTATGCCCCCATCTGTACCCCTAACAAATCCTTTCTTTTCACACAATTCTTGAGTTGCTGTATCTTGTTCTTGGGCTTTAAGGACTCTTTCTACAAAAGTTGATTTAATTGTGATGTTTGTGAGTAGAGCTCTTGGTTGTCTACTTAATGCATCAGCTACTGCATTTGCCTTTCCAGGATGGTATTGGATGGCAAAATTGTAGTCTTTGATATACTCTATCCATCTTCTTTGTCTCATATTCAAATCAGCCTAAGTGAAGATGTATTTGAGACTCTTATGATCTGTAAATACATTGAATTTTTCTCCATACAAATAATGTCTCCAAATTTTCAATGCAAAAACTATAGCTGCCAATTCTAGGTCATGTACTAGGTAATTTATTTTATGTTTCTTCAATTGTCTAGATGCATAAGCAATGACCTTCCCATTTTGCATTAACACACCTCCTAACCCTTTGCCTGAAGCATCACAGTATATTTCATATCCCCCACTCTCAGCTAGCAAAGTCAATACTAGTGTTGTAGTTAACCTCTTCTTTAGCTCTTGAAAACTATTTTCATATTCTTCTGACCAAGTGAATTGTACCCCCTTTCTTGTCAAGGAAGTCATAGTAAGAGCTAGTCGAGAGAACCCTTGAATGAATCTACAGTAGTATCCTGCTAGTCTAAGAAAACTACATATTTCTGTTACTGTTTTAGGTTTCTCCTAATTCATTACTGCTTCAATCTTGGTGGGGTCCACTTCTACTCCATTCTTGGAAATTACATGACCTAAAAAATTGACCTTCTCTGACCAGAATTCACACTTACTAAATTTACCAAATAGTTTATGTGTTTTGAGGGTATTTAGTACAATTCGTAAGTGTTCTTGATGTTCTTTGATACTGGTAGAGTAAATTAGTATATCGTATATAAATACAATCACAAATTTATCCAAAAATTCTTTGAAGATTCTATTCATCAAATCCATAAACACTGCTAGTGCATTGGTCAGCCCGAAAGACATGACTAGAAACTTGTAATGCCCATATTGAGTTCTGAATGCTGACTTGGGTATGTCTTCATCCTTAATATGCAATTGATGATATCTTGATCTAAGGTCAATTTTAGAAAAGACCTTAGCAGATTGGAGTTGATCAAAGAGATCATCAATGCGAGGTAAGGGATACCTATTTTTCACTGTGACACTGTTCAACATTCTATAATCAATGCATAATCTCATTGACCCATCCTTCTTCTTCACAAATATTACTGGTGCTCCCCATGGTAAACTACTTGGTCTAACAAACGCTTTTTCTAACAATTCTTGCAATTGTCCTTTTAACTCTTTCAACTCTGCTGGGGCCATCCTATAAGGTGCTTTAGAAATTGGAGTTGTACCAGGAATTACTTCAATGGTAAACTCAATTTCTCGGTGTGGGGGTAACCCTGATAGTTCTTTAGGAAAAACATCTTCGAACTCCCTTACCACTTCAATTTCTATTATCCTGGGCTGTTCAACATCTAAGGAAACCACTATTGCTAGAAAGGCATGACACCCCTTGGACATATGTTTGACTGCCTTCATAGCTGAGATGATGGATTTGTTTAAGTCATTGTGTTTTCTATACAGTACTAATACTTTCTCCCCTGGTATACTAAATGTGAGTTTCTTCTTGTGACAGTCTATAACTACCAAGTATTTTGCTAACCAGTCCATACCCAGTATGATGTCAAAATCCTCCATGTTCAATAAAATGAGGTCTATGTCCATTCTTTTGCCCAATACTTCTAAAAGTACATTATGAAAGTATTCTTGTAGTTTAACTGTTTTTCCAACTGGAGTTGTTACATCTAGATCAAATCTCAAGTTTTTCACTGATAGTTGTATACTGGATGCAAATTCACAAGATATAAAGGAATGCGTAGATCCAGAATCAAACAGTACTTTGGCATAGTTGTCTGCTACAAGTAGTGTACCTTCAATTACAGCATTGGATGGTCCAGCTTGGCCGTCAGTGATGGCGAAGACCCTTCCTTGGTGTCGATGAGCAAGTTCTAGTTTTGCCTCCCTGACTGCCAATGGTTTGGTACAGTGGGCGGCGACATGTCCATACTCCCCACAATTGTGGCACTTGATTGGAAATCTTTGTTGTTGTTGTTGTATAGATCATGGGCAGATATTGCCTTGGTGAAATTTTGTACATCTTGGACATGGCTGTCTATTTGACCTTGGTGCATTGTTCCTTTGATTTCTTTAAGGCTTAAAATTGTTCCAAGGTCTTTTATTCTTCTGGAAAGGCCTTGGGTTATTGTTTCCTCCTCCACTGAACTTGGTAATTTGACCCTTTTTGTACTCTTCTTCAAACTTGGAGGCCATTTCCACATAGTCTGCCAAGGTAGTGGGTTTAGTAGCCAGCACCTTTATTTTCAGCCCTGGGTGTAGCCCTTCAATGAATCGATCCACGGTGTGTGTTTCTGTGTCACACACATGAGTCGCGAATCTCCTTAGTTGTGTGAACTTATTATCATAGTCCACCACTGACATATTCCCTTGCTTTAGGTCCAAAAACTCTATCAACTTCCTTTGTTTGTACATGAGAAGGAAAATATTTATAGTTGAATACTT
Organism: Warburgia ugandensis; assembly: GCA_035236585.1. Lineage (NCBI taxonomy): Eukaryota > Viridiplantae > Streptophyta > Magnoliopsida > Canellales > Canellaceae > Warburgia > Warburgia ugandensis. The sequence goes on from CP141130.1 coordinate 45,932,156, forward strand.
CCTTAAATTCTTCCCATGTAATATCTTCAGAATTCGAGAAGAAGGTGTTGTTAGTTGATCTCCACCAAAATGTAGCTTCTTGTTTGAATAAGTATGTGGCAAATTTCACCTTCAACTCTGAAGGAGTACGTAGTGCACTAAAAGTCTTTTCAACTTCATATATCGATTCCTCAGCCTTTTTAGTTTCACCCTTACCGTTATACTCTGTAGTCCTCTTTTGAAATCTCTCCATCATTTTGTCAACCTTTATTGGTGCTAATGGGGATTTTCCAACTTCTTCACTTGGTACAAGGGAAGATTGCCCTTATCCTAGTGTGGGAGTAGTTGGTGGTGGTGTTGGTGTAGTATGTCTCACCTCAGGTTGAGCCAGAGCCTCCATACTTGGTATTTCTACAGGAGGTGATGAACCTTGGGATTGTTGTAGGTGAGGAAGGAGGTTCCTTAACATCCTTGTCATCATCTCTTCCATATTACTCATGGTTACTCTCTCCATATTGTCTTCTGGAGTATTTTGAGCTGTCTGCCTTGTGACTCTCTTTGGTGGCATCTGCTCATAAATGAAAATTCTATTAGTCCTCTATACAACTACTTCTATCTTAATCTAGAATTGGATTATAATCTCTCCTCTGGACATATTCGTACTGTACTGTGACTAGATGAATCACTCTGATACCAATTGTAACAGCTCGAGGGCCCACACTCTGCAACAATATTGTCCGTGCCGGAGTGCCCATACACCCCACACATTTTTTGTTCTTCCCCAGTTGCCTAGGGAAAACGACTTGATGCAAGGGAAGTCCTCATCACTCTTATCAAGAGCCCAATAACTTTCCCCCTAGCGATGTGGGACTAACTCTCAGTCCCTCACCTTGCCTAGAAGCCTGCTAGCCTAGAAGCTTGCCAACACTCTTGGTCCGCCCTCATCAGCCAAGGCTTCACAACCTCTCCTCCTTAGGGGACATGCGTCCCCACGTGTCTTACACACAAGCACCCACGTGCGACCAGCCACCCACACCAGGTCAAGGTCTGGCTCTGATACTAACTGTGACGACTCGGGTTTTTATAACACATTTTGTAATGTATTTTGAAAGGCAGGGCCCTTAAGAGTGTAAAAATTTTTTGCAAAACAAAATAGTGGAAATTCTTTTCTTTAGAACTTGTTTTGAAAACCCAAGTCACCACTTCATACATAACATAAGTACAATTTGTGTACAAAATAAAATTTCATTGAACGAATATACTTTTATTAAACTCCAGGATCCATCTAGTGGTTCACAGTACAGCCAAATCTATTACAATCCTTGTCCAAATTACATAATCCAACACTCAAGCTCACCATACAATAAAACTCTCAACAAATAAAAATACATATCTTCAAGGGTATACCTTGAAGATTATTCTCTTCAAGTCTTCTATCATCTTTAGCTCCTAACTCTCCTTCCTTGTATCTGAGATATTGCAACATTTACAATATCTTAGCAAGCAATGCTTGGTAGGGGATTCAAGAAGCATAATAATTGACAATGTAATTCCAATACTTCATAATCCCATTATCTCTCAACATATTCATGTCTCTACTCTTTACTTTGTAATTTATGTATATCTATATAGATACATACTCTTCATGAGTAAACTAGTTAAATTTATGAAAGTAGTCAAATACCATTCCCAACTAAGCTGATCAATTCTCTTCATTATGAGAATTTAGTATTATAGCTAATCTTATACTGAAAATTTCCCTTCTTGGAAAATATTGGTAATATACAATTACTTAGCATTTCATTATGCTACAACATAAGGCATTTTACTATGCCTATTCTCATATGCATCATAGTGCAAAATAATCAGAAAGGTTGCTATGCTGCAGTCTGATCCGTACTAGTGTGCTTGGATAACTGTCATGTTCACCACTGATACCATGGTGGAAAATATTATGTCACTGCACATATGGGGGCACAAGACTTTCACAGTGGTGGCCTTCCCATAATTGCCACCACCCAACTTTTAGCCTCTCTTTGGGCAAGGTATCATCATATCATCAAATTTCAAGGAGCGGGTGGCCAAACCCTCATAACTCCTCTAGCAATAGCATTTCCCTAGGCTTATGCTTATTAAAACAAACTCACAAGCCTCCAAGCTTGTATGTAAAATAGATTTCATATATATCAGACTATATGTCTATTTACTTAGGACTGAAATATTTTGTAGTTCCCTATTTACTTATAGTTTAGTCCTTAACCACCATATATGTGTTTGGTTGGATCATAAGGTTTTCAAGAGATTTAATACAAGTATTAACATTACTCTTGTCAACATAAGATCACGAGTACAATCATGTATATCTCATGTAAATGCATTCATCAAATCCTCCTACCTTGAAGGATTGATCTCTTTTCCCCAATCTTCCATGATCCTGACTGATGTATGTAATCTGTACATCCATCCATATTGTCAATATATAAATTTTGAACAATCCTATTGATCACTACATCTAATGTTTAGAATGATCTTTAGATCATTCATATCTAAGTATTTTTCTATCTCTAAGTCTTTGTGTGTCCATCTCCTTGATCTTGATCTTTCATAGATCCTTGATTTACAATCTACACATGTTGATAAAGATTAGGGTCCGAGATCTTCTATCATCTAGTTCTTCTTTGATCTAAGTTCAGTTATTGGATCATCCCTAAGGAGGATGATCTTGGTTTTCTTCCTTGAATCATCTTTGATCAAGGGTTTGGATTATCTAATCTAATGAACTATAACAAGCATACTAATAAACATGCATACTAAGTACAATATAGTATTCTTATTCTTATTGTTCTTGATCATCCAAGATCTAATGGATCTTGTTTGATCATCCTTATCTTACTTACTGTTTTTTTATTATTCAACCAGTTAATGTACTGGTTGAAGGTAACTTATTCAAGCCTAAATCTACACTGTTCCTCTTTTTTCCAATTGGCTAAGGCTTACTAGCTGAATGGGTGAACACAAAGTGGTTACTTCAATCCTCATGTAAGGAGGCATTTAGACCTTGCAAACATTAACAGAAGGTAGGGGAAGAGCGAGGCTCTATTAGATAACCCCCTTAACCACTATGTTCATCATTCACTAGAATGACCATAGCTCAACCTTTCATAAGGTTCCTATAAGCATGTTTACCCTAAGTACTCTTTCTAATGGATTTTAATTAAGTCCATAAATATTTATAATGTCATTCATGGGGTTTAGTATTCTTCTCCTAGTTTGGGCCAAGGATTTGATAATCCTTATATTGTCCTACTAATTATAGCCCTTACTAATTAAGTCCAAAGTACTCCATTCTTATTTGTGTCATGAAACTCTACTTTCTCGTTAGATTACATTTTTGATGTTTTATGCTCTTTATCACATAACAAGTAGATCTACTAATAATATTTAATCATAAATGAATTATAAATTCAAAGCATAAAACTACATAATTTAACACTTAATGATAATGAGGCAAGGTACTTAAAATTACTCTAACATGATTTCCAACTAATATACCTTAATAACTCAATTTAAACTAACATGGACTTAAGGTATAATCTCATACTATAGTATAAACTTATATGAAATTCTAGCATTATCCTAAGTTAGAATGGCATGAAATCATACTAAAGTGCCCCTAAGATAATTAAATCTAGCACCTTATGATAACAAAGAAATCACATATCATGCTAAAGTCCAAATGTTATACTAGCATGCTTTATACCATAATCATATTTAAAATGCTATTATAAAATATGAAACTAATTACATTAATTTTTTTAGAAACCTTTACTTATGATCCAACCATTAGATCTTAGATCTTTTTCTTTGATTAAGGGTATTAGTTATATTTAGGGGGTTTTCCTTATTAAGGTCCAAAGATCATATTGATCCCTTTCTGTCATAATCCATCCATGATTTCTTGGATTTCATTATATCAACATTCATTTTATCCTTCCCAAGGATCTGATCAAACTTGATCTCATTGATCAAGTGGGTCCTTTTGTATTTTTAGGATTTTTCTACCATAATGGGTAGATCCCTTAATATATCTTAGATATGTCCAAATAAACCATATATATCACTTTATTTAAATATTATATCATTACTAAAACATATTTTCAAGATCTGATCATCTCAGATCTTGAAGATATAGGTAATTGGAAACTTGTTTCTTTAATGCAGAAAGTTTTACTGAATATTATGTTCATTTTATCATTTCATCAGAAAATAGAGGTTTCAAGCTTTCTGTAGCTTCTTTCCGATCTCAATTTGGAGTTCAGATGACTCCAGAATATGATCTGGAAGTTCATAGTCCTTCCTAGGGCCTGGATTTGATTTGAGCCCAAGGAACGAATGGCCTAGATTAGTCGGGTGGAACGAGCAGGGCGGAATGCTCTCGGTTCGTCGGGCATGTCCTCTATGAAGAAATATGAAAGCGCCCACAAGGGGCGTCCATGGACGTGCGCGGGACGTCGTCGCATGCGCTTGCGTGGGTGCACGTGCGGCGTTTCACACATCGCCCATCCGATTGAGAGATCGAATAGTCCGTTTGGACTGTCCAATCAATCCCTTCTCAATTGAGGTACCAAACCTTAATGGAATTTAGTGAAAATTTTATCCTAGGGGTTTTGGACCCTTCTGGATTGATTGGTAAGGTTCGATTTTCCATTGGAGCCCTTTACAGGCCTGAATTGAAGGTTCTATTATTACTTTATTTTTACTCTATTTTTTCCATCAAAATAAATTATAGTAAAATAAAATTTTCATTAACTATAAGTAAACATGTATAAAAAAGTATTCCCACCTACCTGATTGGAGAAAACCCTTGGTTATATGCCCAATTTAAAAAGAATACCTTGTTAATGAAGATATGGCCTAAGATCCACCTTTCTTGCAAATTCCCGTTGTTTGAACCATTGGATCTTGAAATTGCTTTAGGGGTTTTGTAGATAAGATATTGTGGGAAGTTTTGGACGGTAAAATTGATGAAATTAGATCTAGAACAGAGTGCCTAATTGATTTTAGGTCTCTTGTTCCAATCTAAAAAGAAAAAGAAATTGAAAAGAGAGATATCTCTTGCAAATTTTGGGTTTTTGGGGAGGGATCTAGGTCTAATTTTTCATGGAGAGTGAAGAAAATTTTTGGAGGGTTTCTGGGTTGGATTTATTAGCATTTTGGTCTATTTTTCATGATTATAATATTTATTTTTTTATTATTAAATGGCATGAAAGTCTCCCATGCTCCATTATTTCTTCCCCATGCTCCATTTTTCTTTTCCAAGACCATATGGTATTGGTTGACCCATGAATTCCTATGGGCTGCTCATAAGATTCATTTTTGGGTCCCTTATGGGCCCCATGTGGGCTCACATGGTGTAAAAAGACCGTTTTGCCATTTTTGTATAAAATTTTGGGTTTTATTCCCATGATCTCGGATTTGAGTGTACTTAGTGGCGTTGGATTCGTATTTCTTAGTACATTCTAAATTTTGAAGTCTCATATTTTGATTTTTGGGTAAAATTACTATTTTACCCTTTTGTCCAAGAAATGAAGAAACTTAAGGATTTTTCATCCGAATTCAGAATTTGTCCTGCTTACAATCATTTGGAAGAGTTTGCTAAGTTCAATTTCAATTTTACATGTCTTATTATTTGATTACACTTTTATAAAAAGTATATTCCAAATAACCCTAATATTTTAGCTCGAAATATCTGAAACTCAAACTTTATTGATTTTCTCAATCAATTACAAAAATTGGGGTTATTACAATTACATTGTGGAAGCAGATGTTTTATTGCAGTTTTCATATGCATCTTATTTTCCCTGCCAAGCATAGCTTGTTGAGGCATTGCATTATTATTGCAATGCCTGAGATATTAAGAGACATACAGGATTAATGAGGAGTCAGATGAGTAGTTGACCGAGACATCTTCATCTGAGGGTATGATTTAAATTCTACTTGGATTGCTCATGTGCATCTGTGGTATTTGGACTTGATTTGTAATAATGCAAGGACTGTGCCTATCTACTGGATGGGTCTTGATGAAGTAAACTTGTTTTGAAAAGGTTTACTTGAAAAATGAAAATTTTATTTGATTTTTCAAAAGTTAAATCATAAATAATTAAGTCATGAGTTGACGGTCAACACTCCAGGTTTTAAAATAAAATTCAGTGAAAATGTTTTTCGTTATTTTTCTTTTGAAACTACTTTTCAAAAAAAATTGGGGCCCCACCTTTCAAAAGGATAGTGAAAATATGTTTTAAAAACCCAGGTCCTCACAACACATGTGCCTTGGACAAAGTGTTCTTCGAGCTCGAACTTGAAACAAACCAATTTAGTCACCACTCTTCAAAATGGAAAGGTGTGTCAAAAGAATGGCCTTAAGATGGATATTAAAACTCATAAGACTCCTTAGGCTAAGGAAAAGCCTATAATTGAGGATACTGTAGGGTAACCTCACCCTCCCACCGTCCCACATCTTATCCCATTTCCATTTCTACAATGGCTGCATTAAGTTCCTAAAGTAGCTTCCAATAATTAGATCTTAGGTATTTTTAAACAAATTAAGATCAACATTTCAATCTTGGATGCCATCAACAAATCTCTTCATATGATAAGTTTTTTAAAGAGCCTTGCAATGTCAGATGAAAGCTAAATGTGCACAAGAAGGTTTTCCTGATCAAACAAGTTAGTTTAATCCTTAAGCATTACACACCACCTAAATACAAATATCCAAGTTACACAAATCTTACTTGTATAATTGGCAACTACAAGATAAATCAAGATTTGCTTGGTTTGGTATTTAGTGTAATCTATTATCATATTTGTTATGCATGTAGTGTGGTCTGGGAGAACTTAAACCACCCACCACTACTCTCTAGCTAGCTAATAGATGTATTAAAACACCAAGAGGGATAGTAGAAGATATACTTGTCTAGGTAGAACATTTCTACTTTTTAGTTTTAGAGATAGATCTAGTGCTAAATGAAAGGAAGGAAATATCAAAATTCTTAGAAGACTATTTTTAGCCACATCCAATGCCTTAATCAATTGTTGTAATGGTGTGATGAAGCTATCCTTTCGAAATATGACACTAGAACCGAACATTTTTAACATCTATAAGTAAATAAGAGAATCTATTTATAATTTGCATAATGTCAACTGTTGATGTTTTCCACAAGTGCATGGGTTATCGTACTATAACTTATGCAAATATGAGTCGAACCCACATGGACTCGCTTTAAGTGGAGTTTTTAATAAAATTTAATTATTTAAAACCTAAAGAAAATAACAAAACTAACTTAACTATTCAGATTTATTCAATTGATGCACTTTACATAACTTTCAATTCTAGAAAACATAAAACAAAACTAATCAAACATCCCTGAATTACTTTGTCCGTGGATAGCATTGTCCCTAGATAACACTGTCAAAAGATGGATAAAATAAAGCTTAAATGGAATAGGGACACAGATGTAAATAAATAGGGGATATAGATGTAGATAAATAGGAGACGCAGATGTCATTAATGAAAATGAACAAAAATGTCATTGCATTTAAACGGGAAGGGAAATTTTGTAATTTTATTCAAAATCTAGTTTTTAACAAAAACTAGATGAAAACCCAACAAAGAAGATGACCGGTGAATGGAGGAGATGGATTCGGACGAGGGATAAGAGGGCAGCGGCAGGGGAGGAAACCCAGTTCGGGTTTCCTTCTCCGAGACGTCCGGTGAAGAGAAAAACCCTGGATTTGGACTGGATGGCGACTGGGAGTCTAGTGCAGTGAGAAGGGTGCCTGGCTTCTAGATGTCTGGTCTGGGCGTGCTGGTTTGTGGAAACTATCGAGAGCAGAGGAGTGCGTGGACTAGGAAGAGTGGAAGATGATATGGAGCAGAGGAGGTAGAGGTTATGGGAGAGATGGTGCAGAGGAGAAAGGAGAGTGACTGAGAAGGGGAGCAGGGAAAGAATAGGTGCATGATGTAGGAGAGGAAGAGGGAGACCAAAGGTTTACTGTGGGGCTACAACAGTGAATGTGAAGAAACTAGAATAGAGGGAAGAGAAAAAGGGTGGTGCATGTGAGAGAGAGATCGAGTAGGAGAGAGATGCGGTTATGTAAGAATGGGAAGAATGGGGATAGGAGAAGACATGAGAGAGAATGAGAAAGAGTGGTATGGGAAAGAGAATGAGAAAAAAGAGGGGAACTAGGTGCTGGTACTGGTACTGGAAGAGATGGGGCAGTGGCATTGTGAGGTGGTGTGTGGAGAAGGACAGAGTTGAGAGGGTGAGCAGAACCGATCTGGGCTTAACCCTGATCGTTGAGGAGTAAAATAGAGGGGGGATTGGTTGTTGATCTAGAGGCTAGGTAGGAAAGGTGGTGCTTGAAAGGAAAACAAAAGAAAAATAAAGAGGCAAGTAGTAAGAATGAGAAAGTGGAACAAAGTGAAAAAATTACAAGGAAAGCTAAGACAACTAAAAAACTTCCTCTCCCTCCATACGGCTCTCCCCTTTATAATTTTTTTCTTCCTTATTTTTCTCCAATAACTCCCCTTATCCCCATCTAGGACTCTTCCTTTTTGTCTATTTCAATTAGGACTCTTCCTCTTCTAATTCAATTAGGATTCTTCCTCTTGATCTCTACTTAATCTGCACCGTTGAAATTAGATCTGATCCATCCAACCCTCCTTTAGTTGATCTGCAAAATAAAAGACTAAATTAGAATCATCAAAGTCGTACATTAATCCTCTAATAACCTCTATTGATCATCTAACTGTTGATTTTGAGAAAATTAAGGTTTGGATGGTCAATCAAGCTAAATTTTGCAATTTGGACAGTTAGATGATCTAAATGAATACTAAACTAGGGGTCTTTTAGCCAAAAATGAACACTTAACACACCCCCTAACCAGCATTTTGCTAGTCCCGAGCAAAACATGTAGACAACTATTTTATACAAAATTGGTACAAAGTGCCACTTTCGTAGGTACTCATGATTGCATTTAGCATATGCAACAAGCCCTTAAACCACTAGGTTACCCTAGTGGACGAGTTAGGCCTCGTGAGGGTTTGCAGTGAATATACCCACAAAATTTAGTAAAGTCAAGTCCCTTATTTTATCTCAGAGAATCCTCATTCATTAGCAAATTAACTAGTTTTTCACCTTAATGAAGAGGATATGACAATTTTACACACCATACACATAGTAAAGATATTTTATTTGAGCTATTCCCCAGAGTGGATATGTGTGTGTACAGTCACATAAATCTTGACTTTGAATTGGATATGCTTACATTCCATTGGAAATATGCTTTGACCTCAAATCCTCACAGGTATATGCTCAGAAATAAAACTCTCAGATAAGGGTTTCAACATATTTCGCTCATTATGTGACCAAATTCAGCAAACTAATGGTTCACATAAATCCTTTTAACGCTCATGAGACAAAGGAAAGTGATCCATAAAAGTGGATGTTAGCACCAAGAATGAGGGGTCTTTCACCTTAATTCTTTCTTTTTATCTCCTCTTTAAGGTTATGTCCACCTAAGATCAATAGGTCTTTAATTAGGATAAAATGTAGGCTTAGGATAGGTTTAGAAAAGAAAGGTGTAAAGACTTCAAAGGTTCAAAATTGAGTGGAATGAATATCGTCTCAGACAACTTTTCCTTTTGGTTTTGTTCTTGAAGTGAATTTCTTTTTTTAGACTTTGGTCTTTCTTTTTCTTTTCTTCTTCTTCTTTTTTTTTTCTATGGAAGAAAGACAGCTAATTTTTCCTCACTTCTTTGAATTTTTGTCCTATTTTTTACTTTTTTCTACTCTGCTCATTTTGAAGACGGGTAGTGGTTATTTATTTTGGGTTATTTTGGGTTAAGGTGAATGAGTTTAAGAAAGAAAAGACTTAATAATAGGCTCAAAAGGCTAACTAGTGGTATATTATATTGGGTAAGCTTTATGTCTCTCAGCTGAGCAAGGATAGCCTATATCATTTCCTAGGTTTCCTAAAGCCTATCAGATTCAATAAATTTCTAGAATTAATGCTATTACTCCCCTTTATTCTTGATGTTTAGCCAAAACAAGGATAACAGGATCAAACTAATATATGTACGCTGAAGAATTTATGGAATTACTTATAACTCTCTCAAAGAAGATAGTCTTAAACTCTCACTAAGTTGTAGGTCTCCACTGATTTTCCTCAGGGTCTCTAAGTCATACCTCTATATTAGTCTTGATTATGTGCTGTGTGTACTTGGTTTCCATGAATTAACTTTCATAAAATGCTTCAACACATGCATGATATGCAAGACTAATCTTATGCACTCCCATTAAGAAGTGAAAACAGTATATTTACTAACTTCTGAACATGCAGTTCTCATCACAGTAAGGGAACTCTTCTTTAAAAACTTTTTGTTTAAAAATAGTATATTTACTAACTTCTAGTGCATCTACACCCCAACCTGAATGAAACATTGTCCCTAATGTTTGAAAACATAGGATTTTATAAGAAAGTGGAGTGATGTAGACTCTAAACCCTTGGGTTGCCTCCCGATAAGCGCTAACTTTAACGTCTTCAACCAAACATTACCTAACCAAACTTCCTAAACCTAGAGCTAATTGGGTTAGCTTTATCTCACGCCACTTCAGAATTTTGCAGCAATATATATATATGGCCTCCACCTTGAAATTTTAGGTGGTGATATGAATATAATACAGTAGATCACCGCAAATGTAAAAGTAGTGAGATGATAGTGTTGATCCCCCATCTTCAATATTTCACAGTACTTAATATAAATGCTCCACCTCAAAAATTGAGGTGAGGGTAACTCAATGACTGCATGAACTACTGTGTATTTTCTTGGACCATATGATGACAACCAGTCCTTGTCTTGGCCAAATTGAGGGATAATAATGACCATCCTATGCAATTTATCTTTTTGCTCAATGTCCCTATCATTGTCTTGAACTAGGGTAATAACCTGACTCTGCCCTTCTCTAATAGATTGTTCTTGTATTACTAGAGGCAGGGACAAGGTTTGGCTTAAACCCTAGTTATCTTCTAATGTGTACCCTACAGTAGGTTGATACATATCAACATACTCTGCTACCTCCTGTTTGATAAGCACAGGTATGGTATCAATTGGGTCTATATTATCATCTGATGTATGTTCAAATAAGGCTGCTAGGTCCCAATCAGGTACATTTTCTACATTAAAAGGCGCAATTTGAATTTCATGCTTAGGATGATCTACTCTAGCTTACCATCTAGAAATGTCCATTAGAGGCACAGTATCCAACAACTCAGGTATCTCCTCAATAGATGTGTCTTCATCAAAGTCATACAAATAGGTGGGACACACATCTAAAGGATCAGGGTTGGATTTTTCTAAAGTGTTATGCTCTTCATCAATGGAAGTCTCTTCATAATCAGAATCAGGACATGACTCAAGTATATCGAAGTTGGAGATTTCTAAGGATGGTTGTAGACTTTGTGACTCATAAGGATCATAAGAAATTTCCATCCTAGTGTCAAGAATACATTGCTCTTTATCCTCTCTAATTTGTTTCAGTAACTCCTTAAATTCCTCCCTCCATCATTTTATTTCCTCAGTGAACTCTTCCATCATTTGTTTTAATTTCTTATTCCTAGAAGCCATGAATTCCTATTCTCTTATTTCACACCTATGTTGCATATTTTCTTCTAATAATGCTTCTCCCCATAGAGGAAATGACTCATAGGTTTGGTATTGTTGTAGCATTGGGGTACTGAAAAAGGACTGATCAGGTTGAACACATGATGGTTGACCCTGATATTCAGAATAATCATGGTAGTACTGGCTAGGGTAAGACCATTTTGGTTCTTCCTCATATTGGTAATCCTGAGACTATGGTTGTTCATGATGCCTAGCCCATCCATTAGAGTCTGGATAATTTGTCTCAGAATAAAAATTGCTAGGGTATGTGAATGCATCAGGTGCACCCACTGGCGCCTAATAGTATTCATTGTATGTGGAGCTTGATGAGGGCCAAGAAGGGGTGGAATATGGATGCTCAAATAGGTATAGTCATTATGCTATTGAGGTTGTGGCGCACATTGCCTAGAAGCTATTAGCCTAAGAAATTGACTTTTCATAAGGTCTAACTGATCCATTTATGAAATCTATCCCCTTCTTGATAGGCTCCTTCTTTCTTTTTCTTTTATTTTTTAAATGAAAACTAACCTATATGATGCAACCTAACTTCCTAGAATGATGAATAAACAAAGGACATAATATAATCCTTGAGGCTAATAAACAACATATTGATTTTCTTGAAATTGTGTGGGGATCATGCTTTTAATTAGGCTAATTTAGCGCTCTGACTCTCCTTCAGACATGACAATTGCTTACCGCTAGGTTCTTCACAAGGTGGTTAATACAATCCTCATGTAAGGAGGCGTTTAGACCTCACAAACGTTAACAGGAGGTGAGGGAAGAGCGAGGCTCTATTAGACAACCGTCAATAACCATAGTCCTCAAAAGCTACTGGCGTGACAATAAATTAAGTCTTAGTAAGAGGGTCCTACGAGCATATGATGGCCCTATAGGTCTCTTCTAATTGATTTTAATTTAAATTGAAGGGTAGGGTTGCGCACTTGAGGTGATTGTCCTAGGTGGGCCAAGGACTGGTGATGAAATCCACCATTGATCTTATGGGGGTAAGGTATCCTTACTAATTAATTCCACACTCCATGGTAGTTCGATTAGCATATATTTCACCTTAAAGCATTAATTGTGTCCTAAGATGCAAATAAAAGCGATAAACTAATGCAAAACCTAAAAATGCAGCAATTATAAAAGGATGCTTTCTATATGATTTATCCTACCAAACAATGCAAATTTACTCTAAATGCAAACCCTAATCTAGGAATTTAAATGAGTGAGGAAACTTACAGTGGGTTTTTGATGAAAATCAAGTGTGGGCCACCTTATCCCACACTTGCCCTGTATTATACAACCCTTTAAAATGAAAATAGAAAATGCAATTTACAAGGGTCCTCACTACAAGCTTCACTTAAAAGAAAAAAACTTAATCTAGGAAAGCAGGGAAAAGTTCATATTGATGAAGATTTACTTGCCAATTTCCTCCCCTTTCCTGTTTTCTTGAAAATGAAAATTTGAAATAAGTACCAATTCTAGGAAATTAGGTGGTTATGCACTAAAAAAAAATTAAATATGCACCTAAATATGCCTAAAATGCAATTCCTAATATTTTTATTTTTTTGGATATTTTGGATTTTTAAAAATTTTTTGGATTTTTTTTTTAATTGAACTTTATAAAAACTCCTTTACAAGTCCTTAGCAACAGCGCCAAATACTTGTTGATGTTTTTTGCAAGTGCACGGGCTATTGTAGTACATCTTATGCAAATACGAGTCGAACCCACAGAGACTCGCTTTAAGTGGAGTTTTTAATAAAATTTAATTATTTAAAACCTAAAGAAAAAAACAAAACAAACCTAACTATTCAGATTTATTCAATTGATGCACTTTACGTAACTTCAATTCCAGAAAACATAAAACAAAACTAATCAAACATCTCTGAATTACACTGTCCATGGATAGAATTGTCCCTGGATAACACTGTCAAAAGATGGATAAAATAAAGCTTAAATGGAATAGGGACACAGATGTAAGTAAAATGGAGATACATATGTAAATAAATAGGGGACACAGATGTCATTAATGGAAATGAACAGAAATGTCATTGCATTTAAACAGGAAGAGCAAAATCATAATTTTATTCAAAAATCTGGTTTTTAACAAAAACCAAACGAAAACCCAATGAAGAAGATGACCGGTGAATGGAGGAGATGGATCTGGAGGAGGGAGAAGAGGGCAGCAACGTGGGAGGAAACCCAGTTCGGGTTTCCTTCTCTGGGACATCCGATGAAGAGAAAATGGCCCGATCCGGACTGGATGGCCACTGGGAGTCTGGTGCAGTGAGAAGGGCGCCTGCCTTCTGAACATCTGGTCAGGGTGTGCTGGTTTGTGGAAACGATGGGGAGCAAAGGAGTGCGTGGACTGGGAAGAGTGGAAGACAATATGGAGCAGAGGAGGTAGAGGTTATGGGAGAGATGGTGCAAAGGAGAAAGGAGAGTGGATTGAACTATGAAGCAAAGGAGAGTGACTTAGAAGGGGAGCAGGGAAAGAATAGGTGCGTGATGCAGGAGAGGAAGAGGGAGACCAGGGGTTTACTATGGGGCTGCAACATTGAATGTGAAGAAACTAGAATAAAGGGAAGAGAAAAGGGGTGGTGCATGTGAGAGAGAGATCGAGTAGGAGAGAGGTGCGGTTATGTAAGAATGGGAAGAATGGGGATAGGGGAAGACGTGAGAGAGAATGAGAAAGAGAATGATAAAAAAGAGGGGAACTAGGTGCTGGTACTAGTACTGGTACTAGAAGAGATGGGGCGATGGCATTGTGAGGTGGTGTGTGGAAAAGTATAAAGTTGAGAGGGTGAGCAGAACCGATCTGGGCTTCACCCTGATTGTTGAGGAGTAAAATAGAGGGGGGAGTGGTTGTTGGTGTAGAGGCTAGGTAGGAAAGTTGGTGCTTGAAAGGAAAACAAAAGAAAAAATAAAGAGGCAAGTAGTAAGAATGAGAAAGTGGAACAAAGTGAAAAAATTACAAGGAAAGCTAAGACAACTAAAAAACTTCCTCTCCCTCCATACGGCTCTCCCCTTTATAATTTTTTCTTCCTTATTTTTCTCCAATAACTCCCCTTATCCCCATCTAGGACTCTTCCTTTTTGTCTATTTCAATTAGGACTCTTCCTCTTCTAATTCAATTAGGATTCTTCCTCTTGATCTCTACTTAATCTGCACCGTTGAAATTAGATCTGATCCATCCAACCCTCCTTTAGTTGATCTGCAAAATAAAAGACTAAATTAGAATCATCAAAGTCGTACATTAATCCTCTAATAACCTCTATTGATCATCTAACTGTTGATTTTGAGAAAATTAAGGTTTGGATGGTCAATCAAGCTAAATTTTGCAATTTGGACAGTTAGATGATCTAAATGAATACTAAACTAGGGGTCTTTTAGCCAAAAATGAACACTTAACACACCCCCTAACCAGCATTTTGCTAGTCCCGAGCAAAACATGTAGACAACTATTTTATACAAAATTGGTACAAAGTGCCACTTTCGTAGGTACTCATGATTGCATTTAGCATATGCAACAAGCCCTTGAACCACTAGGTTACCCTAGTGGACGAGTTAGGCCTCGTGAGGGTTTGCAGTGAATATACCTACAAAATTTAGTAAAGTCAAGTCCCTTATTTTATCTCAGAGAATCCTCATTCATTAGCAAATTAACTAGTTTTTCACCTTAATGAAGAGGATATGACAATTTTACACACCATACACATAGTAAAGATATTTTATTTGAGCTATTCCCCAGAGTGGATATGTGTGTGTACAGTCACATAAATCTTGACTTCGAATTGGATATGCTTACATTCCATTGGAAATATGCTTTGACCTCAAATCCTCACAGGTATATGCTCAGAAATAAAACTCTCAGATAAGGGTTTCAACATATTTCGCTCATTATGTGACCAAATTCAGCAAACTAATGGTTCACATAAATCCTTTTAACGCTCATGAGACAAAGGAAAGTGATCCATAAAAGTGGATGTTAGCACCAAGAATGAGGGGTCTTTCACCTTAATTCTTTCTTTTTATCTCCTCTTTAAGGTTATGTCCACCTAAGATCAATAGGTCTTTAATTAGGATAAAATGTAGGCTTAGGATAGGTTTAGAAAAGAAAGGTATAAAGACTTCAAAGGTTCAAAATTGAGTGGAATGAATATCGTCTCAGACAACTTTTCCTTTTGGTTTTGTTCTTGAAGTGAATTTCTTTTTTTAGACTTTGGTCTTTCTTTTTCTTTTCTTCTTCTTCTTTTTTTTTTCTATGGAAGAAAGACAGCTAATTTTTCCTCACTTCTTTGAATTTTTGTCCTATTTTTTACTTTTTTCTACTCTGCTCATTTTGAAGACGGGTAGTGGTTATTTATTTTGGGTTATTTTGGGTTAAGGTCAATGAGTTTAAGAAAAAAAAGACTTAATAATAGTTTCAAAAGGCTAACTAGTGGTATATTATATTGGGTAAGCTTTATGTCTCTCAGCTGAGCAAGGATAGCCTATATCATTTCCTAGGTTTCCTAAAGCCTATCAGATTCAATAAATTTCTAGAATTAATGCTATTACTCCCCTTTATTCTTGATGTTTAGCCAAAACAAGGATAACAGGATCAAACTAATATATGTACGCTGAAGAATTTATGGAATTACTTATAACTCTCTCAAAGAAGATAGTCTTAAACTCTCACTAAGTTGTAGGTCTCCACTGATTTTCCTCAGGGTCTCTAAGTCATACCTCTATATTAGTCTTGATTATGTGCTGTGTGTACTTGGTTTCCATGAATTAACTTTCATAAAATGCTTCAACACATGCATGATATGCAAGACTAATCTTATGCACTCCCATTAAGAAGTGAAAACAGTATATTTACTAACTTCTGAACATGCAGTTCTCATCACAGTAAGGGAACTCTTCTTTAAAAACTTTTTGTTTAAAAATAGTATATTTACTAACTTCTAGTGCATCTACACCCCAACCTGAATGAAACATTGTCCCTAATGTTTGAAAACATAGGATTTTATAAGAAAGTGGAGTGATGTAGACTCTAAACCCTTGGGTTGCCTCCCGATAAGCGCTAACTTTAACGTCTTCAACCAAACATTACCTAACCAAACTTCCTAAACCTAGAGCTAATTGGGTTAGCTTTATCTCACGCCACTTCAGAATTTTGCAGCAATATATATATATGGCCTCCACCTTGAAATTTTAGGTGGTGATATGAATATAATACAGTAGATCACCGCAAATGTAAAAGTAGTGAGATGATAGTGTTGATCCCCCATCTTCAATATTTCACAGTACTTAATATAAATGCTCCACCTCAAAAATTGAGGTGAGGGTAACTCAATGACTGCATGAACTACTGTGTATTTTCTTGGACCATATGATGACAACCAGTCCTTGTCTTGGCCAAATTGAGGGATAATAATGACCATCCTATGCAATTTATCTTTTTGCTCAATGTCCCTATCATTGTCTTGAACTAGGGTAATAACCTGACTCTGCCCTTCTCTAATAGATTGTTCTTGTATTACTAGAGGCAGGGACAAGGTTTGGCTTAAACCCTAGTTATCTTCTAATGTGTACCCTACAGTAGGTTGATACATATCAACATACTCTGCTACCTCCTGTTTGATAAGCACAGGTATGGTATCAATTGGGTCTATATTATCATCTGATGTATGTTCAAATAAGGCTGCTAGGTCCCAATCAGGTACATTTTCTACATTAAAAGGCGCAATTTGAATTTCATGCTTAGGATGATCTACTCTAGCTTACCATCTAGAAATGTCCATTAGAGGCACAGTATCCAACAACTCAGGTATCTCCTCAATAGATGTGTCTTCATCAAAGTCATACAAATAGGTGGGACACACATCTAAAGGATCAGGGTTGGATTTTTCTAAAGTGTTATGCTCTTCATCAATGGAAGTCTCTTCATAATCAGAATCAGGACATGACTCGAGTATATCGAAGTTGGAGATTTCTAAGGATGGTTGTAGACTTTGTGACTCATAAGGATCATAAGAAATTTCCATCCTAGTGTCAAGAATACATTGCTCTTTATCCTCTCTAATTTGTTTCAGTAACTCCTTAAATTCCTCCCTCCATCATTTTATTTCCTCAGTGAACTCTTCCATCATTTGTTTTAATTTCTTATTCCTAGAAGCCATGAATTCCTATTCTCTTATTTCACACCTATGTTGCATATTTTCTTCTAATAATGCTTCTCCCCATAGAGGAAATGACTCATAGGTTTGGTATTGTTGTAGCATTGGGGTACTGAAAAAGGACTGATCAGGTTGAACACATGATGGTTGACCCTGATATTCAGAATAATCATGGTAGTACTGGCTAGGGTAAGACCATTTTGGTTCTTCCTCATATTGGTAATCCTGAGACTATGGTTGTTCATGATGCCTAGCCCATCCATTAGAGTCTGGATAATTTGTCTCAGAATAAAAATTGCTAGGGTATGTGAATGCATCAGGTGCACCCACTGGCGCCTAATAGTATTCATTGTATGTGGAGCTTGATGAGGGCCAAGAAGGGGTGGAATATGGATGCTCAGAATAGGTATAGTCATTATGCTATTGAGGTTGTGGCGCACATTGCCTAGAAGCTATTAGCCTAAGAAATTGACTTTTCATAAGGTCTAACTGATCCATTTATGAAATCTATCCCCTTCTTGATAGGCTCCTTCTTTCTTTTTCTTTTATTTTTTTAAATGAAAACTAACCTATATGATGCAACCTAACTTCCTAGAATGATGAATAAACAAAGGACATAATATAATCCTTGAGGCTAATAAAAAACATATTGATTTTCTTGAAATTGTGTGGGGATCATGCTTTTAATTAGCCTAATTTAGCGCTCTGACTCTCCTTCAGACATGACAATTGCTTACCAGTTAGGTTCTTCACAAGGTGGTTAATACAATCCTCATGTAAGGAGGCGTTTAGACCTCACAAACGTTAACAGGAGGTGAGGGAAGAGCGAGGCTCTATTAGACAACCGTCAATAACCATAGTCCTCAAAAGCTACGGCGTGACAATAAATTAAGTCTTAGTAAGAGGGTCCTACGAGCATATGATGGCCCTATAGGTCTCTTCTAATTGATTTTAATTTAAATTGAAGGGTAGGGTTGCGCACTTGAGGTGATTGTCCTAGGTGGGCCAAGGACTGGTGATGAAATCCACCATTGATCTTATGGGGGTAAGGTATCCTTACTAATTAATTCCACACTCCATGGTAGTTCGATTAGCATATATTTCACCTTAAAGCATTAATTGTGTCCTAAGATGCAAATAAAAGCGATAAACTAATGCAAAACCTAAAAATGCAGCAATTATAAAAGGATGCTTTCTATATGATTTATCCTACCAAACAATGCAAATTTACTCTAAATGCAAACCCTAATCTAGGAATTTAAATGAGTGAGGAAACTTACAGTGGGTTTTTGATGAAAATCAAGTGTGGGCCACCTTATCCCACACTTGCCCTGTATTATACAACCCTTTAAAATGAAAATAGAAAATGCAATTTACAAGGGTCCTCACTACAAGCTTCACTTAAAAGAAAAAAACTTAATCTAGGAAAGCAGGGAAAAGTTCATATTGATGAAGATTTACTTGCCAATTTCCTCCCCTTTCCTGTTTTCTTGAAAATGAAAATTTGAAATAAGTACCAATTCTAGGAAATTAGGTGGTTATGCACTAAAAAAAAATTAAATATGCACCTAAATATGCCTAAAATGCAATTCCTAATATTTTTATTTTTTTGGATATTTTGGATTTTTAAAAATTTTTTGGATTTTTTTTTTAATTGAACTTTATAAAAACTCCTTTACAAGTCCTTAGCAACAGCGCCAAATACTTGTTGATGTTTTTTGCAAGTGCACGGGCTATTGTAGTACATCTTATGCAAATACGAGTCGAACCCACAGAGACTCGCTTTAAGTGGAGTTTTTAATAAAATTTAATTATTTAAAACCTAAAGAAAAAAACAAAACAAACCTAACTATTCAGATTTATTCAATTGATGCACTTTACGTAACTTCAATTCCAGAAAACATAAAACAAAACTAATCAAACATCTCTGAATTACACTGTCCATGGATAGAATTGTCCCTGGATAACACTGTCAAAAGATGGATAAAATAAAGCTTAAATGGAATAGGGACACAGATGTAAGTAAAATGGAGATACATATGTAAATAAATAGGGGACACAGATGTCATTAATGGAAATGAACAGAAATGTCATTGCATTTAAACAGGAAGAGCAAAATCATAATTTTATTCAAAAATCTGGTTTTTAACAAAAACCAAACGAAAACCCAATGAAGAAGATGACCGGTGAATGGAGGAGATGGATCTGGAGGAGGGAGAAGAGGGCAGCAACGTGGGAGGAAACCCAGTTCGGGTTTCCTTCTCTGGGACATCCGATGAAGAGAAAATGGCCCGATCCGGACTGGATGGCCACTGGGAGTCTGGTGCAGTGAGAAGGGCGCCTGCCTTCTGAACATCTGGTCAGGGTGTGCTGGTTTGTGGAAACGATGGGGAGCAAAGGAGTGCGTGGACTGGGAAGAGTGGAAGACAATATGGAGCAGAGGAGGTAGAGGTTATGGGAGAGATGGTGCAAAGGAGAAAGGAGAGTGGATTGAACTATGAAGCAAAGGAGAGTGACTTAGAAGGGGAGCAGGAAAGAATAGGTGCGTGATGCAGAGAGGAAGAGGGAGACCAGGGTTTACTATGGGGCTGCAACATTGAATGTGAAGAAACTAGAATAAAGGGAAGAGAAAAGGGGTGGTGCATGTGAGAGAGAGATCGAGTAGGAGAGAGGTGCGGTTATGTAAGAATGGGAAGAATGGGGATAGGGGAAGACGTGAGAGAGAATGAGAAAGAGAATGATAGGAAAGACGGGAAGTAGGTGCTGGTACTAGTACTGGTACTAGAAGAGATGGGGCAGTGGCATTGTGAGGTGGTGTGTGGAAAAGTATAAAGTTGAGAGGGTGAGCAGAACCGATCTGGGCTTCACCCTGATTGTTGAGGAGTAAAATAGAGGGGGGAGTGGTTGTTGGTGTAGAGGCTAGGTAGGAAAGTTGGTGCTTGAAAGGAAAACAAAAGAAAAAATAAAGAGGCAAGTAGTAAGAATGAGAAAGTGGAACAAAGTGAAAAAATTACAAGGAAAGCTAAGACAACTATTAAACTTCCTCTCCCTCCATACGGCTCTCCCCTTTATAATTTTTTTCTTCCTTATTTTTCTCCAATAACTCCCCTTATCCCCATCTAGGACTCTTCCTTTTTGTCTATTTCAATTAGGACTCTTCCTCTTCTAATTCAATTAGGATTCTTCCTCTTGATCTCTACTTAATACGCACCGTTGAAATTAGATCTGATCCATCCAACCCTCCTTTAGTTGATCTGCAAAATAAAAGACTAAATTAGAATCATCAAAGTCGTACATTAATCCTCTAATAACCTCTATTGATCATCTAACTGTTGATTTTGAGAAAATTAAGGTTTGGATGGTCAATCAAGCTAAATTTTGCAATTTGGACAGTTAGATGATCTAAATGAATACTAAACTAGGGGTCTTTTAGCCAAAAATGAACACTTAACACACCCCCTAACCAGCATTTTGCTAGTCCCGAGCAAAACATGTAGACAACTATTTTATACAAAATTGGTACAAAGTGCCACTTTCGTAGGTACTCATGATTGCATTTAGCATATGCAACAAGCCCTTGAACCACTAGGTTACCCTAGTGGACGAGTTAGGCCTCGTGAGGGTTTGCAGTGAATATACCTACAAAATTTAGTAAAGTCAAGTCCCTTATTTTATCTCAGAGAATCCTCATTCATTAGCAAATTAACTAGTTTTTCACCTTAATGAAGAGGATATGACAATTTTACACACCATACACATAGTAAAGATATTTTATTTGAGCTATTCCCGTAGTGGATATGTGTGTGTACAAATACATAAATCTTGACTTCGAATTGGATATGCTTACATTCCATTGGAAATATGCTTTGACCTCAAATCCTCACGGGTATATGCTCGAAATAAAACTCTCAGATAAGGGTTTCAACATATTTCGCTCATTATGTGACCAAATTCAGCAAACTAATGGTTCACATAAATCCTTTTAACGCTCATGAGACAAAGGAAAGTGATCCATAAAAGTGGATGTTAGCACCAAGAATGAGGGGTCTTTCACCTTAATTCTTTCTTTTTATCTCCTCTTTAAGGTTATGTCCACCTAAGATCAATAGGTCTTTAATTAGGATAAAATGTAGGCTTAGGATAGGTTTAGAAAAGAAAGGTATAAAGACTTCAAAGGTTCAAAATTGAGTGGAATGAATATCGTCTCAGACAACTTTTCCTTTTGGTTTTGTTCTTGAAGTGAATTTCTTTTTAGACTTTGGTCTTTCTTTTTCTTTTCTTCTTCTTCTTTTTTTTTCTATGGAAGAAAGACAGCTAATTTTTCCTCACTTCTTTGAATTTTTGTCCTATTTTTTACTTTTTTCTACTCTGCTCATTTTGAAGACGGGTAGTGGTTATTTATTTTGGGTTATTTTGGGTTAAGGTCAATG
The DNA here is from genome assembly GCA_035236585.1 of Warburgia ugandensis. Taxonomy (NCBI): domain Eukaryota; kingdom Viridiplantae; phylum Streptophyta; class Magnoliopsida; order Canellales; family Canellaceae; genus Warburgia; species Warburgia ugandensis. The sequence goes on from CP141130.1 coordinate 45,954,452, forward strand.
AGTTTAAGAAAAAAAAGACTTAATAATAGTTTCAAAAGGCTAACTAGTGGTATATTATATTGGGTAAGCTTTATGTCTCTCGGTGAGCAAGGATAGCCTATATCATTTCCTAGGTTTCCTAAAGCCTATCAGATTCAATAAATTTCTAGAATTAATGCTATTACTCCCCTTTATTCTTGATGTTTAGCCAAAACAAGGATAACAGGATCAAACTAATATATGTACGCTGAAGAATTTATGGAATTACTTATAACTCTCTCAAAGAAGATAGTCTTAAACTCTCACTAAGTTGTAGGTCTCCACTGATTTTCCTCAGGGTCTCTAAGTCATACCTCTATATTAGTCTTGATTATGTGCTGTGTGTACTTGGTTTCCATGAATTAACTTTCATAAAATGCTTCAACACATGCATGATATGCAAGACTAATCTTATGCACTCCCATTAAGAAGTGAAAACAGTATATTTACTAACTTCTGAACATGCGGTTCTCATCACAGTAAGGGAACTCTTCTTTAAAAACTTTTTGTTTAAAAATAGTATATTTACTAACTTCTAGTGCATCTACACCCCAACCTGAATGAAACATTGTCCCTAATGTTTGAAAACATAGGATTTTATAAGAAAGTGGAGTGATGTAGACTCTAAACCCTTGGGTTGCCTCCCGATAAGCGCTAACTTTAACGTCTTCAACCAAACATTACCTAACCAAACTTCCTAAACCTAGAGCTAATTGGGTTAGCTTTATCTCACGCCACTTCAGAATTTTGCAGCAATATATATATATGGCCTCCACCTTGAAATTTTAGGTGGTGATATGAATATAATACAGTAGATCACCGCAAATGTAAAAGTAGTGAGATGATAGTGTTGATCCCCCATCTTCAATATTTCACAAGACTTAATATAAATGCTCCACCTCAAAAATTGAGGTGAGGGTAACTCAATGACTGCATGAACTACTGTGTATTTTCTTGGACCATATGATGACAACCAGTCCTTGTCTTGGCCAAATTGAGGGATAATAATGACCATCCTATGCAATTTATCTTTTTGCTCAATGTCCCTATCATTGTCCTGAACTAGGGTAATAACGACTCTGCCCTTCTCTAATAGATTGTTCTTGTATTACTAGAGGCAGGGACAAGGTTTGGCTTAAACCCTAGTTATCTTCTAATGTGTACCCTACAGTAGGTTGATACATATCAACATACTCTGCTACCTCCTGTTTGATAAGCACAGGTATGGTATCAATTGGGTCTATATTATCATCCGATGTATGTTCAAATAAGGCTGCTAGGTCCCAATCAGGTACATTTTCTACATTAAAAGGCGCAATTTGAATTTCATGCTTAGGATGATCTACTCTAGCTTACCATCTAGAAATGTCCATTAGAGGCACAAGATCCAACAACTCGTATCTCCTCAATAGATGTGTCTTCATCAAAGTCATACAAATAGGTGGGACACACATCTAAAGGATCAGGGTTGGATTTTTCTAAAGTGTTATGCTCTTCATCAATGGAAGTCTCTTCATAATCAGAATCAGGACATGACTCGAGTATATCGAAGTTGGAGATTTCTAAGGATGGTTGTAGACTTTGTGACTCATAAGGATCATAAGAAATTTCCATCCTAGTGTCAAGAATACATTGCTCTTTATCCTCTCTAATTTGTTTCAGTAACTCCTTAAATTCCTCCCTCCATCATTTTATTTCCTCGATGAACTCTTACATCATTTGTTTTAATTTCTTATTCCTAGAAGCCATGAATTCCTATTCTCTTATTTCACACCTATGTTGCATATTTTCTTCTAATAATGCTTCTCCCCATAGAGGAAATGACTCATAGGTTTGGTATTGTTGTAGCATTGGGGTGCGAAAAAGGACCGATCGTGTTGAACACATGATGGTTGACCACGATATTCGTAATAATCATGGTAGTACTGGCTAGGGTAAGACCATTTTGGTTCTTCCTCATATTGGTAATCCTGAGACTATGGTTGTTCATGATGCCTAGCCCATCCATTAGAGTCTGGATAATTTGTCTCAGAATAAAAATTGCTAGGGTATGTGAATGCATCAGGTGCACCCACTGGCGCCTAATAGTATTCATTGTATGTGGAGCTTGATGAGGGCCAAGAAGGGGTGGAATATGGATGCTCAGAATAGGTATAGTCATTATGCTATTGAGGTTGTGGCGCACATTGCCTAGAAGCTATTAGCCTAAGAAATTGACTTTTCATAAGGTCTAACTGATCCATTTATGAAATCTATCCCCTTCTTGATAGGCTCCTTCTTTCTTTTTCTTTTATTTTTTTAAATGAAAACTAACCTATATGATGCAACCTAACTTCCTAGAATGATGAATAAACAAAGGACATAATATAATCCTTGAGGCTAATAAACAACATATTGATTTTCTTGAAATTGTGTGGGGATCATGCTTTTAATTAGCCTAATTTAGCGCTCTGACTCTCCTTCAGACATGACAATTGCTTACCAGTTAGGTTCTTCACAAGGTGGTTAATACAATCCTCATGTAAGGAGGCGTTTAGACCTCACAAACGTTAACAGGAGGTGAGGGAAGAGCGAGGCTCTATTAGACAACCGTCAATAACCATAGTCCTCAAAAGCTCGGCGTGACAATAAATTAAGTCTTAGTAAGAGGGTCCTACGAGCATATGATGGCCCTATAGGTCTCTTCTAATTGATTTTAATTTAAATTGAAGGGTAGGGTTGCGCACTTGAGGTGATTGTCCTAGGTGGGCCAAGGACTGGTGATGAAATCCACCATTGATCTTATGGGGGTAAGGTATCCTTACTAATTAATTCCACACTCCATGGTAGTTCGATTAGCATATATTTCACCTTAAAGCATTAATTGTGTCCTAAGATGCAAATAAAAGCGATAAACTAATGCAAAACCTAAAAATGCAGCAATTATAAAAGGATGCTTTCTATATGATTTATCCTACCAAACAATGCAAATTTACTCTAAATGCAAACCCTAATCTAGGAATTTAAATGAGTGAGGAAACTTACAGTGGGTTTTTGATGAAAATCAAGTGTGGGCCACCTTATCTCACACTTGCCTGTATTATTACAACCCTTTAAAATGAAAATAGAAAATGCAATTTACAAGGGTCCTCACTACAAGCTTCACTTAAAAGAAAAAAACTTAATCTAGGAAAGCGAGGGAAAAGTTCATATTGATGAAGATTTACTTGTCAATTTCCTCCCCTTTCCTGTTTTCTTGAAAATGAAAATTTGAAATAAGTACCAATTCTAGGAAATTAGGTGGTTATGCACTAAAAAAAAATTAAATATGCACCTAAATATGCCTAAAATGCAATTCCTAATATTTTTATTTTTTGGATATTGTGGATTTTTAAAAATTTTTTGGATTTTTTTTTTAATTGAACTTTATAAAAACTCCTTTACAAGTCCTTAGCAACAGCGCCAAATACTTGTTGATGTTTTTTGCAAGTGCACGGGCTATTGTAGTACATCTTATGCAAATACGAGTCGAACCCACAGAGACTCGCTTTAAGTGGAGTTTTTAATAAAATTTAATTATTTAAAACCTAAAGAAAAAAACAAAACAAACCTAACTATTCAGATTTATTCAATTGATGCACTTTACGTAACTTCAATTCCAGAAAACATAAAACAAAACTAATCAAACATCTCTCGAATTACACTGTCCATGGATAGAATTGTCCCTGGATAACACTGTCAAAAGATGGATAAAATAAAGCTTAAATGGAATAGGGACACAGATGTAAGTAAAATGGAGATACATATGTAAATAAATAGGGGACACAGATGTCATTAATGGAAATGAACAGAAATGTCATTGCATTTAAACAGGAAGAGCAAAATCATAATTTTATTCAAAAATCTGGTTTTTAACAAAAACCAAACGAAAACCCAATGAAGAAGATGGACCAGGTGAATGGAGGAGATGGATCTGGAGGAGGGAGAAGAGGGCAGCAACGTGGGAGGAAACCCAGTTCGGGTTTCCTTCTCTGGGACATCCGATGAAGAGAAAATGGCCCGATCCGGACTGGATGGCCACTGGGAGTCTGGTGCAGTGAGAAGGGCGCCTGCCTTCTGAACATCTGGTCAGGGTGTGCTGGTTTGTGGAAACGATGGGGAGCAAAGGAGTGCGTGGGTGGGAAGAGTGGAAGACAATATGGAGCGAGAGGAGGTAGAGGTTATGGGAGAGATGGTGCAAAGGAGAAAGGAGAGTGGATTGAACTATGAAGCAAAGGAGAGTGACTTAGAAGGGGAGCAGGGAAAGAATAGGTGCGTGATGCAGGAGAGGAAGAGGGAGACCAGGGGTTTACTATGGGGCTGCAACAGTGAATGTGAAGAAACTAGAATAAAGGGAAGAGAAAAGGGGTGGTGCATGTGAGAGAGAGATCGAGTAGGAGAGAGGTGCGGTTATGTAAGAATGGGAAGAATGGGGATAGGGGAAGACGTGAGAGAGAATGAGAAAGAGAATGATAAAAAAGAGGGGAACTAGGTGCTGGTACTAGTACTGGTACTAGAAGAGATGGGGCAGTGGCATTGTGAGGTGGTGTGTGGAAAAGTATAAAGTTGAGAGGGTGAGCAGAACCGATCTGGGCTTCACCCTGATTGTTGAAGAGTAAAATAGAGGGGGGAGTGGTTGTTGGTGTAGAGGCTAGGTAGGAAAGTTGGTGCTTGAAAGGAAAACAAAAGAAAAAATAAAGAGGCAAGTAGTAAGAATGAGAAAGTGGAACAAAGTGAAAAAATTACAAGGAAAGCTAAGACAACTAAAAAACTTCCTCTCCCTCCATACGGCTCTCCCCTTTATAATTTTTTTCTTCCTTATTTTTCTCCAATAACTCCCCTTATCCCCATCTAGGACTCTTCCTTTTTGTCTATTTCAATTAGGACTCTTCCTCTTCTAATTCAATTAGGATTCTTCCTCTTGATCTCTACTTAATCTGCACCGTTGAAATTAGATCTGATCCATCCAACCCTCCTTTAGTTGATCTGCAAAATAAAAGACTAAATTAGAATCATCAAAGTCGTACATTAATCCTCTAATAACCTCTATTGATCATCTAACTGTTGATTTTGAGAAAATTAAGGTTTGGATGGTCAATCAAGCTAAATTTTGCAATTTGGACAGTTAGATGATCTAAATGAATACTAAACTAGGGGTCTTTTAGCCAAAAATGAACACTTAACACACCCCCTAACCAGCATTTTGCTAGTCCCGAGCAAAACATGTAGACAACTATTTTATACAAAATTGGTACAAAGTGCCACTTTCGTAGGTACTCATGATTGCATTTAGCATATGCAACAAGCCCTTAAACCACTAGGTTACCCTAGTGGACGAGTTAGGCCTCGTGAGGGTTTGCAGTGAATATACCCACAAAATTTAGTAAAGTCAAGTCCCTTATTTTATCTCAGAGAATCCTCATTCATTAGCAAATTAACTAGTTTTTCACCTTAATGAAGAGGATATGACAATTTTACACACCATACACATAGTAAAGATATTTTATTTGAGCTATTCCCCAGAGTGGATATGTGTGTGTACAGTCACATAAATCTTGACTTCGAATTGGATATGCTTACATTCCATTGGAAATATGCTTTGACCTCAAATCCTCACAGGTATATGCTCAGAAATAAAACTCAGATAAGGGTTTCAACATATTTCGCTCATTATGTGACCAAATTCAGCAAACTAATGGTTCACATAAATCCTTTTAACGCTCATGAGACAAAGGAAAGTGATCCATAAAAGTGGATGTTAGCACCAAGAATGAGGGGTCTTTCACCTTAATTCTTTCTTTTTATCTCCTCTTTAAGGTTATGTCCACCTAAGATCAATAGGTCTTTAATTAGGATAAAATGTAGGCTTAGGATAGGTTTAGAAAAGAAAGGTGTAAAGACTTCAAAGGTTCAAAATTGAGTGGAATGAATATCGTCTCAGACAACTTTTCCTTTTGGTTTTGTTCTTGAAGTGAATTTCTTTTTTTAGACTTTGGTCTTTCTTTTTCTTTTCTTCTTCTTCTTTTTTTTTTCTATGGAAGAAAGACAGCTAATTTTTCCTCACTTCTTTGAATTTTTGTCCTATTTTTTACTTTTTTCTACTCTGCTCATTTTGAAGACGGGTAGTGGTTATTTATTTTGGGTTATTTTGGGTTAAGGTGAATGAGTTTAAGAAAGAAAAGACTTAATAATAGGCTCAAAAGGCTAACTAGTGGTATATTATATTGGGTAAGCTTTATGTCTCTCAGCTGAGCAAGGATAGCCTATATCATTTCCTAGGTTTCCTAAAGCCTATCAGATTCAATAAATTTCTAGAATTAATGCTATTACTCCCCTTTATTCTTGATGTTTAGCCAAAACAAGGATAACAGGATCAAACTAATATATGTACGCTGAAGAATTTATGGAATTACTTATAACTCTCTCAAAGAAGATAGTCTTAAACTCTCACTAAGTTGTAGGTCTCCACTGATTTTCCTCAGGGTCTCTAAGTCATACCTCTATATTAGTCTTGATTATGTCTTTGTGTGTACTTGGTTTCCATGAATTAACTTTCATAAAATGCTTCAACACATGCATGATATGCAAGACTAATCTTATGCACTCCCATTAAGAAGTGAAAACAGTATATTTACTAACTTCTCGAACATGCGCTTCTCATCACGAAGGGAACTCTTCTTTAAAAACTTTTTGTTTAAAAATAGTATATTTACTAACTTCTAGTGCATCTACACCCCAACCCGAATGAAACATTGTCCCTAATGTTTGAAAACATAGGATTTTATAAGAAAGTGGAGTGATGTAGACTCTAAACCCTTGGGTTGCCTCCCGATAAGCGCTAACTTTAACGTCTTCAACCAAACATTACCTAACCAAACTTCCTAAACCTAGAGCTAATTGGGTTAGCTTTATCTCACGCCACTTCAGAATTTTGCAGCAATATATATATATGGCCTCCACCTTGAAATTTTAGGTGGTGATATGAATATAATACAGTAGATCACCGCAAATGTAAAAGTAGTGAGATGATAGTGTTGATCCCCCATCTTCAATATTTCACAGTACTTAATATAAATGCTCCACCTCAAAAATTGAGGTGAGGGTAACTCAATATTTGCATGAACTACTGTGTATTTTCTTGGACCATATGATGACAACCAGTCCTTGTCTTGGCCAAATTGAGGGATAATAATGACCATCCTATGCAATTTATCTTTTTGCTCAATGTCCCTATCATTGTCTTGAACTAGGGTAATAACCTGACTCTGCCCTTCTCTAATAGATTGTTCTTGTATTACTAGAGGCAGGGACAAGGTTTGGCTTAAACCCTAGTTATCTTCTAATGTGTACCCTACAGTAGGTTGATACATATCAACATACTCTGCTACCTCCTGTTTGATAAGCACAGGTATGGTATCAATTGGGTCTATATTATCATCTGATGTATGTTCAAATAAGGCTGCTAGGTCCCAATCAGGTACATTTTCTACATTAAAAGGCGCAATTTGAATTTCATGCTTAGGATGATCTACTCTAGCTTACCATCTAGAAATGTCCATTAGAGGCACAGTATCCAACAACTCAGGTATCTCCTCAATAGATGTGTCTTCATCAAAGTCATACAAATAGGTGGGACACACATCTAAAGGATCAGGGTTGGATTTTTCTAAAGTGTTATGCTCTTCATCAATGGAAGTCTCTTCATAATCAGAATCAGGACATGACTCAAGTATATCGAAGTTGGAGATTTCTAAGGATGGTTGTAGACTTTGTGACTCATAAGGATCATAAGAAATTTCCATCCTAGTGTCAAGAATACATTGCTCTTTATCCTCTCTAATTTGTTTCAGTAACTCCTTAAATTCCTCCCTCCATCATTTTATTTCCTCAGTGAACTCTTCCATCATTTGTTTTAATTTCTTATTCCTAGAAGCCATGAATTCCTATTCTCTTATTTCACACCTATGTTGCATATTTTCTTCTAATAATGCTTCTCCCCATAGAGGAAATGAC